>OX457028.1:44640939-45240939 GCA_949752745.1 Protula sp. h YS-2021 | reverse complement strand
TGAGACAAAACGAAATCCGTGCAATTGTCAAATTTTTAAGTTTGTGGTTGAGATTTTTCATTAATATCTTCCAAAGTTTCTGATAAATTTCTGTTTAATAAATCCGAAAATGATATGCCACTGCTTTCTTTTTCGAAATCAACATCCTTAAATTTATTTTGCGTTATAAAAATATCTTCCCTGCCATCCATTTTGAGACCAAATTTTCTGAGACTTAAAATTTTGATACTAACTTCTATGTACCTGTTGGGCATATGGTGAAAAATCACGTGCGCAAACCCTGTATAGCTTGTCCCAGGTATTTTTTTCACACCTTGTATTTCTTTTGATATGCAATAAGCCTAATCAAGATCTGAATTTAGGATTTCATACACACTGGGGAAGGAGTGAAGCGGAACGGGTATTTTTGGTAAAATCTTAGGTGCGGCTATTCTGGATAATAATACCCTCCTTCGCCGGGTATTATTTCATCCAGAATACCCTCACCTGCGTGATTTCTTTAATTAAGAAAGTTGCGTTTTGATTACGACCAAAGCAATGCCGAAAAAACTTTGCTTATCTAACCTTTATTCAACGTTGTGTCCAGGAGGTTGGCTGGAAGCTGATCGGTGGTTGTGACTAATCCTAACAAAAGTACAACCTGACGTAATGTTGTAGTTTGGTCCGATCAGCGTAATTGCCTCAAATTTACGATGGATTGACCTTACGGTGTTTTCTGGATATAATTGATGAAAAGGGGCATTGTTATCAAATTTGACACTCCACGTTTAAGGGGTGAAATTTGCAAAGGGGGTGGCATTTGTTGAAAATGTCGTATTTTTCAGAATTGGTCTTTATGGTCGTCGATTTGTCAGCGAGTGACCCCCCCCCCCCTCCCCCGCTCCCGTCCGCGAGAGAAAAGATGTCTCGCGGCTTAGCAAAACCCTAGTATTCTATAATCAAGGTAATCAAGTCAAATAGTGAGGACCCTCATGCAGGGACCTGGTAATAATAATTTCTATTGCCAAGCATATCATGCAGGCACTTTATTTTTAAACGTTTATGTGTTGTTTTTAACACATATCAAATGTTGCTCATCCGCATTGCATTTTGCGGTTGTGTGTGTGGGGAGGGGGGAGCCAGACGAGGAACAAGAACCACTTCGGTTCTAATATACAGTACCTTACATAAGTCTGGAATATTTTGGACGAGGGGGATTTTGCTGGGTAAAAATTTTCGCACATTTTTTTCGTCATCGTGGGTGAAGTTTCATGTTTCTCCTACAAGTTGAAACCATAAACAATGAATTCGGTTGTGAAACAAATTTTTCACACCCCCATAAACATGAGAGGGGTAAAAAAATTTAAAAATCTTGCAAAATGATCGCATCTTCTCAGATTGAGGTGACTCGTGGTCTTCCGGCACATGGTAAAGTTTTCACATCATTTGTCGCCCTAAACTTCGCATAAATCTTTGAAACAGCAGATTGGGATATGTTAAATCGTCGGGCAAAATCTCTTTGTTATGCTCCTTGTTGCAGTTGCCCGACAATTTCAGCACGTTTGAGAACTGACCTTTCGCGATTTGGATACATAATTTTATTAATAAACCTTTTAACTTTGTGAAAAACAATAATTAAACATAGTGAGGGCATAATATCGCAAACAGTAGTAAGATTTCATCAAAAAAGGAAACAAAAAGCGTGTAAAAATTCAGGTGTTGTTTACAAAATCGCCAGACATGGATCAATTTGTAAGATTTCTTTTTGACCCCGTCATGTTTAGGAAGTTGTGAAAAATTCGTTTCACATCTGATAATCATTGTTTATGGTTTCAACTTGTAGGCGAAACATGAAACTTCACCCACTATGACGGAAAAAATTTCTACTCACCAAAATCCCCCCTCCTCCAAAATATTCCAGACTTATGCAATGCACTGTAATTCAGACAGTACAGCGCCGATTTTGAAAAAAAAATCCGCCATTTTGTCAATTTAAGTTCCATCCGGAAAAATTCTTGTTCAATGCACTGCGGAAGGTCCCAAGGAACCTGTGTACAAAATTTGAAACGAATCCAGCTATCAATGCGCGTGAGACTGCCCTATATACGCTAAGTCCAGTGCCGACTTTCAAAAGTCCGCCATTTTGTCAATTTTTTCCGATCTGGAAAATTCTTTCTCATTCCACTGCGGAAGGGTCCAGAGAAGCCGTGTACAAAATTTGAAATGAATCCATCCATTAATGTGGCCTATAGGCGAGGGAGACTGAAGCGTGACAAACGGACGGACCGAAAAGTTCAAAACTATATCCCTCCGTCGCACGGTGGATAATTGTCTTGTGCTTGAAATCACGTTCTGTTGTAATACTGGCGTGTTTACGTAAGGGGCAGGGGACGTTAGCCAGCAGTAGGGCATTGTAAGGGCATTGGGAGAACGCGGGAAAAGTTCCCGTTTTATGAATGTTAGGAGACGACACTATAAATGTTGTGATCGCGTCCTCCCTGGAGAGAGACATGGCACGCGCATTGGAATATTCTAGATGCAAGACGCGAGAACATTTCTTATTCTTTTTTTTTCTTAAAAAATAAACCCGTTAAAATGATAGATCGGAGTTGAAAAATCTAGTTTTGTTTAGTGAATGATTTTCTTATTTAAATCATCGACAGACCAGCCTGGATACGGCCCACCACAATGGCTCATTTAACCGCATTTTAACAAGTGATTATCGACAATAGGATAGCTGAGGTTAATACTGTACATGATGGGGTAATTTTAATTATTATTCAAACAAAAGGAACAATCACCCGCTTGACCGCACACAGAAGTCAGACAGTAGACAAAAAGTGTACTTTTTTTTAGCGAGGGTGCCTCTATTCAAAGACCGACTGCGCGAATACTGTTTCAATCAGAAAATTGATTTTTGGTCAAAAATGAAGCGAAATGGTCATTATTATTTTTAGCATTTTAACTTCCATAACATGTTCGCAATGCAACAGATCCCAATCCCCCACCTGGACAGAACTTTTGTCCTATGTTTAGATAAGAGCCCGGGATAAAGCTTATATACGAGAAATGGACTTGCTTTTTATGTATAGCCGGAAAATGAAAATGAGGAGGCAGAAAGCAGTACCAGTAATTAGAACGGGGGGGGGGGGGCTGGAAGGAGAAGATTTTGTTTGCGTCATTGATCGACTTTTGTATTCTAATTTAATATAGAATATGTTGTGGGTTATGGGAGTGGTCTTTGCCATTTGGGGCAGAAAATAATTTATTCCGTTGCTAAACTCTTCAGCCATTCTCGAAAAACTAGACCCGGTCAGGGAAGATTTGTTTTATGTTCGAAAATTTCGATGGCCCAGCATTTGGCCCAAATTCTTGTTTCGTTGTTTGTTCTCGCGAAACAGAGTTTAACAGTTAAAAATCGTTCAAATGACTTAACTTAATTTCTACTCTTGAGTGAAGTGATTCTTGTATAGGAGAGCGAGAGCAAAATGTTAGCCATTTTAGATCATTTCAGTACGAGGGAGAGGAGATAGAAATGGTTAGAGTAGATCGTAATTGGTGACAACAAAATGTTCAATTCTTACTAAACTTAATCAGCCAGATGCAAATTTGGCGACCTTTTATACTCAAATATCCCTTATTTTGCGATACTTGACAAATAAAAATTGTTTTCAGCCACGGGTGTTTTCAATTTCACCAATTTGGATCTACTGTAGCCATTCGTTCTCCTCTCCCTTGTACCTTTTCTGCCTTCCGTGTAAACTGGTTTTACTTTTTAAATTGTGCTACTGACCGGAAGATTTTTATTCCAATATTTTGAGACCGGTCAGTGTTTTAGTGTACCGGTCAGTGAGAAGCAATGTTAAATTTTTTCATGCCATAACTGGCATTTTTCAAACGCTGAATTAAGCAATTTAAATTTAAACCTTCCGTCCTGCTTATCCGCTTGCAATATCAGTTCAAAATAAGTCCCGGTGACAAAAATGAACACAAACAAAATAGTGCAATTCCAGGTAAAATACTGAGCGTTTTTACCACTGATTTTACGCTGCTTGCTTGAGCTTTACTGACAGACTGCATGCTTAACCAACGCAGCTGAGCGGCGTTAAGCCCTGTCAGTACTTCAGCTAACGAGTGCTGGTTTTTCTTACACTGGGAGTTTTAACAGAGCCTTAGGATTGCAAGGTTTGCTCTGCCTCTGCTTCTAAACCGAAAATTATAAATATATGCTTTTAACCTGTTATTATGGACAAAACTGTTGCCTTCCTCTTCAGCTAAGGTAAAGAAATAAAAACTGTGTTCACTCCCGACTTGAATATTGATAATTATATTCCATGAAAAGACGTTTAATTGGAAACGTTTGGACTCGGCCCTAAACCATCTGCAAAAAAAAAAAACAAAAACAAAAAAAAAAAAAAAACAAAAAAAAAAACCCCAAAAACAGGAGAGTTGCTTACAAGAAAAGAACAGACTCTTTCTCCAATCTGGCTAGCTGTTTTCCGAGAGGTTTTTTGACACTACCCCACCGCTACCGGAATTTTGCGACACCAATAAGACAACAGGCTTTTAAGACATTCGTAGTATATAAAATAGTTCACGTACCTTAAATAATAAAGCAGTTATCCGAATTTTCTCTTGTTTTTTTCTCCACTCCAATTTTGTTCTTCCTTCCATCTTGGCTTTCCTTGTCTGTTTGTCGTCATTCGTATTCAGTTGAGACGTTGTGTCAGAACACGTGATACCTAAGAGCCAATCACAGACGTGCAGGTATTTCCAAACGCGGGAGGCACTCGGAACATCCCATACTGAAGGGAGGGGGGCAGGCTTGAATGCCCTGAAAACCAGTGTTGTGTGACGAGTAATTTTACCAGTCCAATTAATGACAACAAGGGATTCTCGGGGAAATACCACGAGCGGAAAATTCTGGTTGTGTGGTAATGCTGGATGGTACTGCGGTCACCAATGAGTGAAGCCCAGGGTCTGTAGGCTGAGGCGGGGGAGGGGGGTGTAGAACGTACTCGAGATTCGAGTATTCGATATTTGCGGCGTCAGTTGAAGCATTTTTTCTAGATGTGATCTTTTGTGTCGCATATTTTGCTGCATGTTTCGACTAATAAAAACGCACATCACCTTTGTAACTTAATGTAATAACCTATCTAATGAGCATGTGACGTTGATTAGACGACGCAACGCGACGTATGGTCAACGTCGGAACATGGTCCTCTCCCACGACGTTTCACAGACGCCATGATGGAAGGTGCCTCAACATATGATGGTTAAGGTTAGGTAGAGTCAGAGAACCAGTATTAACATACGCTTGGATACACAAAATTAGAGGGCTATTTGCATATGCATGAGGTCAATTTGTATGTAGAATTCCATATTTTCCATAAGTAGTTGGTTTAAAATTCGCGCGCTTCTTAAATTTTAAGTCACACGCTGTTTATGAGCGAACGCACAGTTCAAGAGCCACCTTTTGTCTCTTCATTTGCTCAAGGTTTATTCAGCGCTGCTTCAGAAATGCGGATCAGTGGTCGGGAAAATACCGCAAATTTCACACAGCGTTCAATCAAGAATCCCCACACCCCACCCAAACCTTTTTTTTTTTTGGGGGGGGGGGGGGGTTCTGCAGTGTTATTTCTCTTCAATGACACTGTGACTGGCGATATCCACGCTGGTGACTTTTACTCTTGTTTCTCTAATGAGAATCCCTCATGTGATATCACGTCTTATTAAAATCATCATACAGCCCGACAAAGTTTTTGAACAAATAACAAGCCACCAAAATTCTCGAAGACCTTAAGGAAGATAACACACAGAACATGTAGCTCGCAGTTGGTTATATCTTTTTTCAAGCTGCAATTCATGTACATAAGTGTAATAAAAAAAATCAAATGTATTTTCCACTTCATTTCTGCATATCTTAAAGTAGTTGTAAATCTTAATGTGTTAAAAATTTTGACCATTTCACACAGACACACAGATAGTTTCCTTGATTATTATTCTGTAAAAAGTGTCACATAAATATTACTTGCTGCAACTGCAAAAGGTCACTTGTATGCCTGAAAAAAATAAACGTTAGTACGGTTGTTCATCGATATTACTGAAAATCAAACTGTTTAAATAAAAAAAGCAACTCACCATTCGTGCCAGATCACAACACCGCCAAAGGGCCATGACGTTCTGTTGGACAAAATGCTCGACAGCCCCATCTAAAAAAATTTGTTCCATTCTTAACCGCGGACAGCCATCCCCTCAGCCGCATCCAGAAACTTTTTTCCATGACAGAATAATTTGGTGCAGTTTTCTTTCCAAACTGATTTTTTGCAAAAAGGGTGGGAATTGTCTGTAAGTGACAGACAATTCAGTGACACGGTGCTGCAAGAGAAGACTTGGGCACGTATTCTGTGAATCCCACAATGTAGACATCGCTGGGCACTGCAACCGGACTCCAACATTTTCAATGTAGAATGACAAAGATACGAGTTCACATGTGCCTACAATCTTCCCAATATATCGCAACGACATAGCATTGGCCAGTTTCTTCCCAGTGTATATTGACACATATGATAAACGTCGCACCTGATGCCAGATCGAAGCGAGGTTTTAGTTGTTTATAAAAGTCGAAACAACGTCTACCTTCCGACGTTGGATAGACTCTATTATGCGCCGTTTATTCAACGTCGGGTAAAGGTTGCAGCATCTCTCGATGTTGTAAAAACGTTGGGAAAGTGACGTTATAGAGTCGTCGGGAAAATATTTTTCTGGAATTGCCGTCAATACAGTGAAAATCAGAGTGGTCATCCATCCATCACAGTACCCCCATCCGGTCACACAGGATACGCATGAAATAAATTTCTTGAATTTTACGCCCTCGTTTTTGGTCTATATTCAAAGCGACCCGTAATGACTACCAGTTCCGGTAAGCGATATACTAGGAGATCGGTTTTTTCATTGTGACTCCGACGTCTATGCAACGTCGATTTTTTTCAACTTCCAACCAACGTCGATTTTCCGACGTTTATGCAGTGTTGCACTCCAGAAGCTGATTAGATGTCGGGGAAAGTTGCGTTCGGTTGCCACCAACAACAGCGTCCAAACGTTCCATACCCATCGTCTTTTCAATATTGTGTTAAAAACGTTGTTAAGACCTTGATCTATGATCGCGACGAATCAAAACCAAAGTACAACCATATTGTGATTTTGGTTGGCTAGACGTCGCAGCCTCAAATCGACGTTGGATCGGCCTTAGAAGGTTTACTGCGTTGTGTCATTTTTTTTCTGAAATTGTTTAATTCAACAGATATATCAAACAACACCGTAATCTCACCGATGAATAGGGTGTTGTTGTTGTTTTTTGTTTTGTTTTGTTTTTGTTTCGTTTTTTTTTTTTTGATTTTTTATTAGAGACCTTTTGCAAGAAGTAGTAACTTCTCATTTTACGTGCCATTTTGTTTCTCATGCTGCCGTGTGCAAAATGGGGGACTTCCCGAAAAACTTGGCAAACACGATTCAAAAGTAAACATTACTTCTCGAATGATATGTTTTTTCAATTGATTATTCAGTACATTCAGTATAATTAAACATGTTCCTGAATCTTTTGTACCCATGTTGAATGCTTTTTTCATATTTCAATAAAAAACTTGTAGCCGAAATTATGACATAAATTTGAATACATATGCTTCCCGCCGACTGGGCAAAGCAAAACTATGATTCATTTTAGGCGTTTGGTAACTGGTTCAAATTAATTCACGTTAAAAATAAGAACGTAATATAATCATACTCATACTTCTTTATAAAAAGATGGTGAACATTTAGTCGTTTTTATTGAAAATAATTCTTACTTCAGGAGAGTGGTTGCGGCCAACTGGAGTTTACTATTTCACGTTAATATTGACTTTTCATAAAGAAGGCTTTTTTCCACTATGGGATCATACGGTGACCATTTGCTTCGAAATGTTGGATGGGTTAAACGCTTTTTTTTCGGTAAGCACACGTTGGAAAACTTTCCGAGCTACAACTGAAGGAACTACATGTTCTTTTCTGCCCCTACGGCGAATTATCTCAAATTTTACTACCAGAATGATAAGATTTAGAGCCAGATCTTCTACCCCAAAAAAAAAAGTCTTTTATGGTGCAAAACACTTCTTTTTTTTCGAATGATTTTACTTTTCATTTCAGAAGTCGTCTAAGACGTAAAATTTGAAAGGTTAACTTCTTGGAAAAGGTATCTAATGTTGTACTGATAATTGTAACGAATGCGAGTACTCATTTCTTTTTCTTTTTGCAATCGTCTCTAAACTTGAATTTAAGCCATCCCCCCTTCCTCACCACCTCTCACCCAAAGCGGAAAAGCTTGATCAGCAACTCAGTTTTTGTTGCTGGGAAGGGGTGGTGTTGGGGAGAGGAGCCATACTTGCGAAACTAACAATAAAATATATCACCCCCCCCCCCCAAAAAAAAAGAAAGAAAAAAGATATTAAAAAATAGCAACAAAAATAGCCATATTGTTAGCGACACAGATTATCAACATGCAGAATACGTAAATAAATCACCTTGGATTAAAGCCAAACCTCTGTCAAAAGCACGGATAAACTAAAATAAAGAAACTTAGATTTCGAGAATACGGGCCCTGATGTTTGTTGCGAAGAAAGGGCCTGAGGTTATGGGCCTTAACCAGTCTGACACATTAACAAATTTAAACCGTGGAACATTGAAATGCTGCCATGGTACGAGCAATTCAACGTTTCACCTTACTTCGCTTCATGCTTGACACTTGAACCCCAATGCCGAAACTTGTCCAGCAAGAGATATGAAATGCCCGCAAAAGACATTTAAAGGTCCCGCCACCGGATTCACTGAGAACAAACGCGATGGGGTGATGGCTAGTCGTTCTGGTAATCCCAAGGTTACGAGTTCGAATCCGGCAAGGGGTGGTAAGCAGGGGAGTGTGTTCCAGTTACCGCCGCCAGGGAATGCAATGGTTCTTACTGCCACCCAGATGTGAAAACGCCCAATACACATTCCGACTTCGGCCCGGCCAAATCGGAACATTACATCTGGTTATCATTTGGTTGTAACTTGTTTGTTCAACATCTTTAACACAACGCTGAATAGACGTTGGACAAGCAATTTTCACGGGCATTGCTTTTGGTGGCAACCCAAACCCACTTTTCCCGACGTCTTAGCATGTCTTTGGGGCATGGTTGATTAGACATCCGGTCATCAACGTTGTAAGACGTCGGGCTCACAGTCAAATAACGTCAACATGTTACCGCTCACAGGAAACGGCAGCCATGACAGGTCACTTCGAAAAATAGTTTTTCCGCCTACTTTAGAAAAATATCCGTAATAATTGTCTTTGACGGAAGGATGATCGTGACATCTTAATTTGTAGCTGTCTAGATGGCGATTTTAAATCAGTATTTCGACATACTGGAGATATATGTTGTTCCGACTTCCATTTCCAAATCCGACGATGATGTCCCAAATCTGAAGTCACGTGTGACATCTATCAAATGCTTATCCAACATTACCTTCTGAGCATTGAAACGTTGAAATACGTTTGAACAATGTTTTAATAAATGTGTAATAAGCTACATTCTTTTGTTTTTTTCCCCGACCACTTGCTTCGAAATCTTTTGGCGCATCATACAATGGACGCTTGATTAGCACAATTTGCTTATACTTTTAGATCAGAACACATGCTTTTCTGATCATGTGTTCTGACGTCTATTTGAGAGCATACCCTGTAAACATTGGATCAACGTTAGATTTACGCCGTGTCCGATGTCAGATCAACTTTTGGTGTTGGTTGATTTTGGCAGTCCAAAAAGGTCTGCCTGCCAACGTCAGCTATCCAACATCTAAGTAACGTTTTATACTGATCACTCTCTCACTCTCTCTTTCTCTCTCTTTCTCTGTCTATCTGTCTGTCTTTTTCTTTCTTTCTTTCTGTCTTTCTTTCTTTCTTTCTTTCTTTCCTTTCTTTCCCTTTTCTTTTTTATTTGCATCACCTAATCAACTTTGTTGGTATACGTTGAATAATCGAAAATCACCATTGTATAGAGGTTAGAAAAAACAATGTTGTGCAAAGCTCTGGGTTGCAGCTGAGTGGCATCCCAATTAGATTATCGCTAATCGCATGTGGAAGCCATGACAAGTCCTTTCGAGAACAGGCCAAAACGAGGGCAAAAAAATGAGAAAATTTAAGGAGCTCGAAAGTCTACCTTATCCGATGAACTAATAAACGTGGAAAAACACTGTTCTCGGACTGCAACAGATTAAAATTAGACGTTCATCCGAAGGCTGGTCACGTTGCACGTTTACTGGGACAGTTCCAAGTAGAGTCTGGCCTAGATCTAATGCCGATTTGAGGCTGCCACGTCGACAGGACCACCCGCAACATCAAACCTGGTTGTAATTTGGTTGCGATTGAGCAATCGATGCTTTTGACAACCAATAACTCAATTCTGCAACGTCTAATCAACGTCTTTAGTGTAACGTTGTACAGACACCGTGGTCACAACCAAACAACAACCTCATCACATTATCGCTCAATCGAAATGAAAGCCATGACAGGTTGCTTCGAAACTAGACCAACATGAGGACTTAAAAAATAGGAATTTCAGGAGGGGTTTAATTGACTAGACGCTATCATGCGTTACCAGATGACCAAAGGGTGGGGTTACTTCAACGCTGGTGTAGTGAATGCGACGGAGGATGACCACACCATGAATGTCGCAATCTTTAAGGCGATTCTAGATTAATATTTTCCCACCGCCTATATAACGTTGCCTTCATGACGCTGTATAGGTGTTTCTGGTTTACACAACGTCCCTTCCCGAAGCCTATACGTATCTGGAAGCATAGACATTTGCTAACAATGTAATTTGGGTATAATCAACAGTTTTTGACAAGGAATGACATAGATAGGGCCAATAACTACCTGTCCATGAATACCTCGTCCTTCTAAAATTTCCAGATCTTTTATCTGGAGCAAACGTGTTTTTTTTTTGGGAGGGGGGGGTAGAAAAGAGAGGTTGGATAACAGAATATTTCAAATATAAATAAAATTTTGCCACTATTAGGGGAAAAAACAAAAAACGGTGTATTTTTTTGAAGAAATTGGATGAGAAATTAAACTTTTCATGTTTTCTATCTGGAGCAATTTTTTGCAGGACAATAATTAAGACGATTTTTCAAAAAATAAACAGGGTTTAACTTTCAGAGAAAGAAACTAAAATGCCAAGACCCAAAACCAAGAAGTTGATTTTTTTTTGTTTTTTGCAAAAGGAAAATGTTCTTGTGCACTTTTACTGGATAAATTTGGAAAGTTAAAGCATATTATCCCAGTACGATTATTTTGAAGTTTTTGATAGGTTATCTGACCCATTACATTCACGTAGCTGAGTTCAATCCCCCGTTTACCCTGATTCGAATCTTCGGACCTTGGGATTGCCAATGCTGTAGACAACTAAGCTAATTGCCAGTCTCTCTCCCCCCCCCCCCCCCATCAACCAACATCCGCCTTTCCCCATTTTGGGAAAGCTTTCCGTAGACACAATTTTACAAAATCAAACCGCAATGTGTGCCACATGATGTATGTCACTGATTAATTATAACTCAGCTAACCGAAATAATAATTCCATGAAGAAATATGTTGTATACCAGATTGTTTTCTGGCGAAGCGAGACAGGGCAAGAAATTTGACTCCGGTTACAAGAGTATGAATCCTTAAAATAAACTTATGTTTCACAAAAACAATTAAATAACAAAAGTAAAATATTATCCTGCAATAAAAATTAAGTACAAAATTTTGAACTATATAACAAAACTATACATTTTATAACAAACAACACATTTTACCATTTTACTGTATTTAACAAGGAAAACTTAAGACATGGAACCAAACAGTCATTATCGAATCACTATATCTTAACTTTGATGCATAAAAACTCTGTGCACCATGGCTCCATACGCTAAAACTAAGTTTTATCTCTGTGTAAACTGCCAACCATTTCCTTCCATGCTGTTTCTGTTCATCGGTATTGATAGCATATGCTGTTGACTTTTCTGCATTTGGTTGTTGATCAATTGGAAAAACTGCTTTACAAATAATGCTTTTTCTCGTTTGTCCAGAAACAAGAGAGTCTCAGTACGGGAGGTCATAGGTGATGTGTTTTTGATTTATTTCAGTCCTTTGGTCAAATTCTGACGTTGATTGGTTTGTTTTCCTAAAGCTGCACAAAAGATCATGTGCTGGGTTTTACTTGCAAATTTCCCCAGTCTTAATCTTGTAGTTTCTTCTCCGTCAGCTTAGCTTTCTTTCGGGCATCCGGATCAAAGCCGGATCCAGAAAATCTGTTGCTATAAGCCTTGGTGGCCAAATGTTGACTCTTCTAGCATGATTTCGCCATCCTTCAAAATGAAGTTGACGTATGAGCCCTTCTCTGTTAGGTCTGTAATATTCATTCGACTAGGTGTTCATACACCAACCGAATGCTGTGTTAGAGCTGAAAGACTGTTAAGTGCCATGGGTTAGCAATTTCACCATGCCAATACACCCCTCGATGTTGTTTCTGTGTGATATCAATCGGTCACTGAGAAGCACTTCCGCGTTGCTCCATAACGTGTTAGTGCAGCGGTACTGTGCATTAACCCTGTGTTGATTATCAATTTTATGTTTCTCTTTTATGGCCACATTTTTCTGATTAACTTTCTCAATTTGTCATTATGTCTCAATTTCCGAAATTGCTGGTATCAGTGGGTTACAAGACACTTCCCACTGGAACGGTTTCTCTCCAGGATCGTTTCTCTGAATCGTTCCCTCAGGATATCCTCGCCACCCTCCGTTGGATGTTCCTCCTTCCGTTGATTTAAGATTGATTTCAGTCTGAAAATCTGAGAAACAAACATCACTAAAGATTGTAATTAAACATTATTGCAAAATTAGGATTTAAGCAAGGCGATCGGTGTCAAAATTGCAAATCACTCTTTTTGATTTTTAAAATTTCAATCGAGAATGAAAAAAAAAGACTTTACACTTAGGAATTGTAATCAAAAGACGATTAAAAAAATTATTTGTTCTCAATTGAAAAGTTATATGACATAAATGATGCTTAGTTGAAAAAAGTGCTTCATTTTGAATGCGGTGTTGAATGAAATTCAAATCCATTAAGCGGGGAAAACATGTTACAGGGAAATATCCAAGGGGGAAACCGTCCGGGGGTGACGGTTCCAAGGGAGGGCCTTGCCGGAAGAAATGCTTTCGACCCTTTGAGAGGTATATTGCCATTCAGTTTCTTCCTTGTATCTTAATGGAGGAGTATTGCACTCCTCCTTGTCAACAAATGAATAAAAGGTTAATTTGCAGTTATTCTTCTGTCATATGTTAAAAGTCTTAATTCTTGACAGGTTGAGGGTTGTACATGTACTGAGTATTGCAGTGTGTTCAGTAATACGCCCGTGCGTTAGCGCATGTGTTCAGGTGTCTTCGATTTTGGATTGAGCTTAAGACAGCCACATGGTTTAAATGTGGTGTCTTGAGATGTTTCGGCGATATGTCGCCATTTGCTTGAGCTCAACAGAGGGGCTAACATGGAATTTTACTGGTTATCTCATCGATTCTTAAACAGGATCAGCTAATATGCATTGAGACTCATGTTTTCCATGCTCTGATGACATAAAGTGCGCACAATAATAAGAAAATTGGCTGCTGGCCACTCTAAAAAGACGTGTCTTACGCCCACCATCGTGACAGTTCCTCATTAAATCGTCAATAATAAGTACGTTGTGCTTTTTTAGATTGCGAATCGATTGGTATTTCGCATACAGCTACTACACTTCGGCAGGAACAATAACTTTCAAAGGCATTTTATTGTTAAATAATAATTTTATTTGTTTTTAAACTTACCGCGGTGTCACTGTGTAATGGTACTCAAATCTTTTTGCTGTTTTCCTTTGCATCTATTGGTTAATAATTAGCGAACAGGGAAGTGGGGGGCGGAGCACAGTCGGTAAAACTCCGGGCAACAGAGGGATACGATGCCTTTTGCCTGCTATCGCCCTAGCGCACGGGTCAAACTATGGAGCATTTAACATACTGTGAGAGCGAACTGAAATCTATGCGAAGTAGTGAGCTTAAAGATATTTTGCGGAGTTACGGTATCAGCTGTAAAGGGAATAAACAGGAGCTGATAACCCGGATAATATCGAACAACATAAGGAGGGAAAACCCAATGGATAATGGAAAAGAAAGTGACAGTGAAGTGGACAGTTTGGAAAGTGAACTACTTCGGTTAAGGGAAAAAAAGAAACAATTAATGTTGAAAAAGGAGATAAAGGCACTACAACAGGAGAACGACGATCTGAAAGCGGACATAAACGGTGACGAATCTCCCGCTGCCCAAAGAAAGGGAAGTCTCCCAGACGACGTAACAGAGCACATAACGCCTTCCACGCTTCCACGACCGGACGAACGAACCTTTAACAGCCTACTGGAATCGCTGCAGAAAGACTTCCACGGGGACGACCCATGGCATGCAAAGCCCACCAAGCCAGGTAGACCCCTTTTTGTACAAGACTTCTGTGGTACCTTTATCGGGGGCTCACAACGCACCGAATCGCTAATTTCTACGCATGGGGAGGCTAAAATAATGCTTGTCTCATCCGGGAAGCGCGTGACTCCAGAGAATACCACGCTGGCCCAGTGGATAAAGGGGCACAATCGGATATACGACATCCTATCAAAAAACGGGTGCGTTCTCTACACAGGAGGACAGAGAAGGGTACCACATGTACGCGGTTAAATTCGGGGATATGTGCGAGCATTACCCAGTGAAACGGTGCATGCGCTATGATTACGAATATAGGCAACGGGTGCACGCGGGTCAATTACGCTCGGGAGACGATGACACTTACCTTATGGGCATATGCATCTTTTCATCAGCCTTCGAAAACAACAATAATGGTGTACCCCGAAAGAATAAGCCTGTTTTACGTGATCATACCGGGATTGAAATATGCCGGAACTACAATTCGAAGAGAGGATGCCAGCGTGCATCATGTAAATTTTCGCACGCATGTTCAAGCTGCTTCAAGCCCCACCCCGAGTACATGCACAGTGCATAGGAAAACGCAGTCTTTAGCCCACTCACCTCCAAAATAACCACCTGGCGCTCCCTTCTGGACAGTGACCCTGATAGGGAATTTATCTTATCACGTTTGGAAAATGGCTTCGATATAGTGAATGATCAGTTGGATAAGATAGAGAGGAGTGAAGCCCAAAATAGCCGCTCAGCCGAAATTACCCACCGCAAGGCCGTCGAACGAGAAATTCTAAATGAAATTAAACTAGGGCGCTATAAAGTCGTTTCCGAAAAGCCCACCATAATCTCCCCCTTAGCTGCGATACCAAAAGAGGATGGCTCTATACGGCTCATACATGACTGTTCACAGCCCGAGGGGTCTTCGATTAATTCTCACGCCTCCCCGGATAAACACCGGTTCGCTTCCATCGATACAGCAGTTTCTATGACAGGGAAAAATGACTTTATGTGTAAGATTGATCTACAGCAAGCGTATCGGCATGTTCCTCTCAGTAGCTACTCGCAACACCTGGCTGGTTTTAAATGGAAATTTTCTGGAGATAAGGAATACACCCACCTAGTAGATACTCGCCTCCCTTTTGGGGCGTCACTTAGCGTCGGCATTTTTCATCGGATCACCCAAAGTGTTTGCAGGATTCTCAAACGCATGGGCATCAACGCAATTATTTGTTATATCGACGACTTCTTCATCACGGCCTCTTCGCGCGAAGAATGCAGACGAGCAATGCATGTCCTAATACACACCCTGATTTCGCTGGGGTTTTCAGTAAGCTGGAGGAAGTGCATTTCACCCACCCAGAACATCGTCTTCTTGGGCGTAAATATCGACACGGTGCAGGGTACGCTCTCTATTCCCACTAATAAACTGAAAGAAGTAAATGAATCGCTGGCCTGCTGGACCGATGAAAAGAAACGGGCCACAAAAAAGGAACTTCAAAGCCTCCTCGGAAAATTAAACTGGGTCGCACGGATCGTCCCCGCCATTCGCCCAACTATGCGGCGCCTTATTGACAGCATGGCTCAATTACGTAACCCGCACCACCGCATTCGCTTATCCGGTAATACACGGCGCGATATTACCACGCTCACGCAAATCTGCAGCTCATTCAACGGCACGTGTCAATTCTTGTTGAATAGGTCGTCGCCCGATCCTGCATGCATTTATACGGATAGCAGTTCCGTTTCCGGAGGCGCAGCCCTCCTGCTAAATAATCGTGCTATTGACTGGGTGTATACTAACTGGAAAGTAGACTTTCCGACAATACACCCACAACACATAAATGTTAAAGAGCTAATGATGGTGTTAGTCTCAATTAAGCGATGGACATCTTTCTGTAGCAATAAGAAGATTCGCGTTTACACGGACAACATGGCCACCTTATACGCCCTGAATAAAGGATCTATAAAGAATAATTTGGCTTCGGATATCCTGAGAGATATCTTCCTGCAATGTGTACAATCCAATATCAAGCTGGTAGCTTGTTTCGTTTCAACTCAAAGGAACCTCTTAGCGGATAGCATCTCAAGATTATACAATCTCTCGTTTGCAACCTATGCATTCGCGCATTTAAATTTTTACCCTCTGGAATACCACATGTCTAACGAGTCTTTAATTCGTTTATTACAGGAATGGAACGACAAAAGGCCTTTCTGGACGCTGAGATAATATCCCTGAGAAAGGAAGCCTTGTCGGATAACACACAAAAGGCATATTCAACACAGTTGAGGACATACTTAGCATTCTGTTTTTATTTCCATTGCCGCCCCGCACCCGCAGAGAATCAAACAGTTTTACGCTACGTGGCCTTTCTGTCAACAGGTTTAAAGCCGCAATCAGTCCGTTGTTATCTCAGCGCCATCAGATTACTGCATCTGGAGCTCGACTACGAGAACCCCTTAGAGAACAATTACTTCTTACAAACTCTCCTGAAGGGTATTGACGCAAAATTTGGAGCCGCACCGCTTCAAAAACTTCCGATAACAATAGAGATTCTGTCTCGCTTCGCGCCGCTTATTGACACCAGGAACAGTTTACACGATTGCTTCTGGGCAGCCTGCTTAATGGGGTTTTTCACCTTTTTTAGGAAATCAACCCTTCTGACTAGAGCGGTAAATTCACACGATTGTCGTAAAGATTTATGTAGAAGGGACGTTACCTTTTTAAAATCAGGGGCCCTAGTCAACGTAAAGTATACAAAAACATTGAGGGATTTTTCTAGAGTATTTTGTGTTCCCATCCCTGCGATTCCCAATTCTGTTTTGTGTCCAGTTACAGCCTTAAGAAAGACCCTGTCGTGCAGCCCTGCCACACCAGATGCCCCTCTATTCTCGTGTGGGGTTGGGGCATCTTTCACTCCTTTAACACATGATATGTTTACGCAGTTACTCAAAGGCTTTCTAAACACTCTCTCTCTGGACCCCTCACGGTACAGTGGACATAGTCTCCGCCGAGGAGGAGCCAGCTTCGCGCTAAAATGTGGTTTGCCCCCAGAAATTATGAAGTCCCAAGGAGGTTGGTCTTCAGACTGTTATCTGAGATACATGGATATACCCCTAGAACTGCGTTTTAAGTGCTCTCAGATGTTGGGGTCAAAAGTGTAAAAAAAAAATGTTCTCCCTACCCCTACTGTTTCTGGGTGATACTTTGGTTAAATTGCAAATTGTAATGCGTGTTGTTGAACGAAAAATATTGTCATTGTTTCGTCAATTAACAATTTTCAACAAGAAAAAAATATCACCCAAATTTTAAATATAAAACAATGTGTTTTATTGAGGCTAGAGACGAAGTCCCTATGCGCTGTGTTTTCCACCACCGCCTTGAATGTTTAATTGTTAAATAATAATTTTATTTGTTTTTAAACTTACCGCGGTGTCACTGTGTAATGGTACTTAAATCTTTTTGCTGTTTTCCTTTGCATCTATTGGTTAATAATTAGCGAACAGGGAAGTGGGGGCGGAGCACAGTCGGTAAAACTCCGGGCAACAGAGGGATACGATGCTTTTTGCCTGCTTTCGCCCTAGCGCACGGGTCAACCCGCCTCCGTCCCCAAGCTTCCATCCTGGCTTTTATTTTTCAAAAAAAAAAAAACAGCTGTTCACGTATAAGCGATAAACAAACGGTTCCCGTAGTACCGCGTCATCGATATGACGTGTCTGGGTACTTACGTAGCAAACGTCACAGCTGATCATTTTCGTATTTCATGTTAATTGACAATTGTATTTTAGTTGGGTTAGTGTTGTGTTAATGGGCAAATTGCAAATTGTAATGCGTGTTGTTGAACGAAAAATATTGTCATTGTTTCGTCAATTAACAATTTTCAACAAGAAAAAAATATCACCCAAATTTTAAATATAAAACAATGTGTTTTATTGAGGCTAGAGACGAAGTCCCTATGCGCTGTGTTTTCCACCACCGCCTTGAATGTTTAATGAGAGTTATTTTACCACTATCTATAGGCCCGAAACAGATACAGGTAAATATTCTGCTAAATAAACATTCGTCTGTCTCTTATGTGTTAGGTGGAAGTTTATCCCTTGTTCTGTCTTAAATGCACATGTGTAGTGTACTCTGTCATATGTTCTGGACATATTGCTATGATGACGTTATGCGCCTGTTTCTTTCATCCAACTGTTAAATGTTTGTCACCATCTCAATTGACAAACATATTGATAATACATCTTTCTCATTTTAAACTCTAGTTCTATTCTGAAAATATCAAGAACGCTTCTTGAAACTGTCTGCACCTCTGTGTCATAGAAGTAACTATCAATTAGTTCACCTTCTTTTAATTCCTGCAATTCCGTGGAAATCGCCATGTCACAAGGAAAACACTTCTTCTTCTCATTGATAATTTTTGAAAACCACATTTCAAAGAGAAATGTGCTTTTGATAACCGTTTTTTTTAACTTGAATGGCTTTTATCTGTAAAGTGTCAGCAAGTCAACCTAGATCTATTATCACATTTTGGCTTCACTCTTTTTGGTTTTAGAAAATAAATGTAATTGGTAATAACACCAAAATATCGATAGGTTTGATTCCGAAAAAATAGCGGTACATCATTCCTTCAATATGCGCTTGATATGTTCAGCCTTATTGGCCTTGGTCATGGCCTTGTTTCACTCCACGGTTTAAAAATTCTGAGCCTTTTTCAAAACTTAGGATTCTTGTGTTCTTTGGAAACTATTTGCAAGCCCTTCAATGACAGTACTATGTTGTTAATTGTCCAAAAATATACCCATTCATAATCAAAATGAGTACAAAAATTACGTCACCACCGGAAAAAGGGTCTGAGACATAGACATGGGGAAGAAAAGGAAATCAAATTATTTCAATCTTATTGAAGAACCTGAAATTACCACTTAGACAAGTAGAGGGTTATATCCGCTCATCAATGTCCCAGTAATATAAAAATGTGAATGCTATCTCTGAATATTTATGTGTTGATTTGCAATTTTTAAACGTTTTTCATTCATCCGCATTGCACATTCATGTCCTTGTAGCCCGTTTCCGATAAATGTCTTGTTTTTAGCCAAGCTTCTTGGTGATCAGTATATAAATGGTGCATTTTTCGTCACCATGTCCTGTTGACTGGAAGCGAGCTTTGGCAGTTAGAACCGAACGGCTAGTGTGTGGGTGTAAGTTTTGCGGTCTGGCTTTGTTGAACCACTTCAAAAGTGCACTTTCCAGGTCTTCATACTGTGCCATTCTTGAGCACTTTCGATCTGTTTCATATTCACTAAGTTGTACAATAATTTTGTCTATATTTTGATCATGGTCGAAAAAGTTGTTTTTGCAACACCATATTCCGTCATTTGCATTCTCGTTTCCTCACCATTTTCTATTGCTTTTGTCACTTTGCATTTCATATCCAGGGCTTAATCATTGTGTTTCCTTTTCTGCGCCATCATTTTCCGTTATCACTCAGTTTTTGATGCTGAATCGATTATTCAAGACGTTTTCGTACTGTTTGTTGGAATCCCGGAGTGACCATCTGATCTCAATTTTTCGTAAGAAGTCACTATGACAAAGGTTATGCTTCAGAGATAAGGGATTTATCCGGAGTAAATGGTGAGCAATTTAACTGTAACGTATGCAATCAGTTTTATCTGTAATGGAAGCTAAATTGCAAACAAACGCTTACGTGATTCTTTGGTAAATGCCGATTAAACACTTTACACATAAGCCTTTTATAGGACTGTCCCTTTGAAGTGCTGATGAGATGAGGCGCAAATTGTAATGTTCCCCTGAAGTCTTTTAACAGTTCTGAAGTAGATGATGAAATTGTAAAATGAGAAGTGGGCACACGCCTGAATAATTCGTTGATTCGTACCTATCCATAAGAATAGATTGGTCGCAAAATCGGGGCCAGAGAAAATGGTTTGAATTAGTAACGAGGGGCTAGTGTAGTAGTAGTAATAATAGAAGCAGTAACAATAAGTATAATATTTTCAGAATTAAACGACGTTGTTTTTCAGGATTAGACCGAATGTTTGGTTATCCCCCATTAATTCAGATGTGCAGATTTAATTTAAGAGGAACAATAGTTTTGGTGAACACGGTTCTGCTTGGAGTTGTGAACGGATTCGACCGAATTCTCAATTATTCCCAATAGAGGCAGATATAGAAATTTAGTTATGCAACAGCAGACACAACTTTGGTGATCTTGTAACATTTAGAGATACAGATGTTTGAGCTCGTTTTCTACCTTGTTTCATTTGGGCTTAAAATACATTACATGATAGGTTCCTCGATGCCTTGACATTTCGGTCCAGGTCAAAGGAGAAAACAGAAAGCTGACTATTATCTCAAAAACCGTTACAGGGTTTTCGAGTCGTCTTGGACCCTTCAGGCCTAAGCTATTTACGTCAGAGGCAGCTCGGTGACTTTGCCTTATCTATCATGGTCAAGCTTAGAAAACAGAAGATGACCATTATCTTGAAAACGGTAAGAGGCCCTTCTGGCCTGATCGACGTTGCGTAGAGGTACCTCGGCGCCCTTAACATCAGCTACGGTCAAGGTCAAAAACCGAAAATTGAGAATCATCTTGATTACGGTTAGAAAAAGAGCAATTTAGAGCTCATTTTCAACCCTTTCGGCCCAAGCGACGTTACTTAAGAGCCCCGGGGCTCTTATTAGGCAACTGTTTCCCAATAGAAGCCCCGGGGTTTCTATTTGGAGTTAAAATAAAGACCTGAAAAAATCGTTTCCTAATAAAAGCCCCCTCCTTCCCTTCAAGTCTTTTTAGAACTCGTGTTTACTCGCAATGCAGATGCGGCGCACTTAATCCTTTGATATGAGGCAGTCCCCAGACATGCTCTGCGTCGTTGCTTACTCCTGTGCTTTGCACAAGGCGAACAGACACCCCCTTTCCCCACTGCCACCTTTACTCCGGAGTATTACTGGAAATATAACGGTCCGAGTACTGAAACGGGCGGCGTGATGTTGCCCGTCCTTCCCTGCACGTCTTTTTAGAACTCGTGTTTACTCGCAATGCAGACACGGTGCACTTAATCCTGTAATGTCGCCAATTTTCCAAAGATTTTGTCCACTACAATTTGGATCGGATTGCCTTCATATTTCGCTCAAATGCTCACTTGATAGTCTGCTTATAAAAAGCTACTTAATGGCGAATCCAGTATGCGTAAAGTTCGTTATAAACAGTCATGTTACCACTCGTTTAATTCCTTTTGACAAGGAGAACGTAATTATGCAATGCCTGCAATATCCAGAGGGATCCGGATTGATCTATATCGGTTAAATTAATCAGAACATAATCATGTGACCATTCGGTCAACTCCTCTCGTCGAGGAGGACTCGAATATATAATTTCGAGGGTTCTCATAGAAGATATAAACTTGGGGTGGGGCGGGGGTACAAGCGTTAGGAAATCTAAATTAAACAATTTGCGTCCATTGAGCTTTTGTTGATGAATATTTTACTGAACACAATTTGGATAGATCAGAAGTTCTTTTTGAGAAGGTAATTAAACTTACGTAAAAGCAAAGTGTGCTTATGTTAAAATATTTCACGCAAAAAAAGAATCTATTCATTAAAAGCAATTTGTGTCGTGACAAGCATTACTGTACTAAGCAATTTGCAAACAGAAACACATCTTATCTGATAGACAAGCAGCCAGCATTCAAAGAACTTGCTGTTCCTTGTCCGAATAACACGGATCATTCTTACAAGAAACCCTTCAATTGGGTCTGAAAAACTGTCTGATGAAAAAGGGGATGTGCGAATTATCCAGGTTCTTATTGCACAGAAACCCATTCCATTTCCATTTATCAGCATCTTGCGCGATGAACGAATCGATGAAATTAATGATTGATAAAGGAACAACAGAAATTAACAATCAATACATTATTACTACATTAACTTACGGCAGAACCAAAAAGTGTAACGTAACGGGTTTCCAACTATCCGAATTAAATTTGCGACGTTCGAACAACGTCGGATTCTGGTTGTTTGTGGAAGTCGACATACCGTCTACTTTGAGATGTTGGATATAAGTCGAATATCAAAGACTTTCCATGGATGTCGGGAAAACGACTTTCATAGACGTGGGGAAATATTTATCTATAATCGCAGTCAAGACTGCGACCATCATAATGTGGTCACTCAACATCACAGTACCTCCATCCTTGGGTCACCCGATTGAGCAGGATAGTATTAAGTCCATTTCCATGAGCAGGTGGGGGAAAACACGTATTTTACATCCTGACTGCCATTTCCGGTGAGTCATAACACAAAGAGGTTGTGTTTTGGTTCTGAGCCCGACGTCTATACAACGTCGATTTTTCGACATCTGTCAACGATTTTCCGTTGTCGATTCAACTTTTTACAAAAGACATTAAGTAGACGCCAGAGAGCGTTGCGTTTTTTGTTGGAATGAAAAGTAGCATCTAAACAACGTTGGTTATCCAACGTCTTTTCAATTTTGTGCAAAGGCGTTGGTCTGTGGTCGAGACCGAGCACAACTTAAGTACAGAGTTTATGTTGTGGTTTGGTCAAATCGACGTTGAATCAACTTTAGAATGTTTTCCGGATTTCTCCTCTTTTGTCAACCGGAGGTTTGAGGATAATCATTAGCTAAAATCCTCTCTTATTTTAAAAATACCATGAAATACAATACAACATACATGCAACCTATACTTGTACAAATACTTTTCAAGTGTTTAAGCCAAAAGAAAGTAATGTGTAAACTCTTAAAATGTCATAACAAAAAAGTCCAATGACATTGTGACCAACCAAGATATATTGATTCAATTATTAATAGACTTGTATGGTCACTAAAACGTAGTAGTCATATTCTAAAAATCGCTTATTGAAAACAGACAATTGTACAAAATTTCAAAGGAATCCTATCAAAATTGTAGGAGAGTATTATGAAAATTGACTACTACATTTTTGAAATGCCTGGGCTTTCGGATTCTGACCCGTGGTTAGAATTACAGAAAAACTGTAGTGGAGCCTGTTGTCTGCTCTTCGATCCTAGAAGTTTGTACCTGAACCCTGGCAATAATGCAACCATTGTGAAACAAACCGTGCCTAAATCAGAGGCAGCAGTTACTCGCAAAGACATCAGATTTTCGATATGTCAAGTTACTAAACTACAGAAACAAATTCAAAGCGAATGCCTGTTGTTCAAACTCCAGCTATTAAAAATGTGCCTCAACTGTCAAACGTGGAACAGTCCTCATAATTGTCACAAATAAGAGTTTAGCAATCGACCTGAATCTTCTTCTATGCACTTTAAAACATGTTTCGGTTGAAGAACTGTCTATTCTACAAGGACTGGAGTCAAGAAATATACCACCTTACATTCGCTGGGGCGGCACCGTTAGATGCTAATGATGGAGAGTCACACCCGGTCGACCTGCAGTTTGCTCTACAGCCACAGCGACGGATCCCATCAAACCCAGCCTTCCCCCCAGTGCCGGTTGGGCACAAGCGACCGCAATTATTTCGAGAGCATTGCCTCGCTGTACTGCAGTACGTGATTTTAAACAATGAGATCGGTCCATACACATACTCCGCTAGTCACTAAGAGGCCTACGGAAGAAATAGAAGAATCTATCTCTGAGATGTTCCAGTTAGACTTAATACAGTTCATAGCAGATCACTCGTCTGCGTCTGCTTTGTTGGGAACTCCACCCCGGACAGTGGAAAGACCCTCTTTTTCGTGGAGTGTCAAGCTCAAGCAGGACGCCGAAGACTATTTTTGGGACTTTCTGCTCCGTGCATAGCCAGTGCCATTGGCTTAAGGTCGGAATAGATGAAGAATCCACACAGCGTTAGATCTTGAATGTGGTCTCGACTTAGCCTTCACGTGTGCTTCAAGTCAATGCGACCCCACATCAAGTAGCAGACTACGTTTTTCATTATCAGGCCTCTGCGTATCCGTGACACGCTTCGTCCTTGCTCTTAACGTCACTCAGAATTCCAATGGTGCTAGTTAAGAGAGACTGTCGCTTACTTTATGAACGAGTGCGTAAACATTTGCGCATATTTCTTTCCAGGATGTGGTATTTCAAGAGTAGGTGGAAGATTAAAGCACTTTTGGAAAGCCTGGCAGGGAGTCGCAGCTCCCAATAGGGAAGTTAGGTGGCTGGAATATGGTTACAAGTTGCCATCCAGGAGGCTTGAACAGGATCAGCAACTTCTAATTCCTATTCTATTAGCCGGGTCATCTAATTTAAAAGCAAAGAAACCGTAAGGATACGCTGCGACAGCGACCTAAAAAGGCTGACAAGAAGCAGAAATCTAAGAGGTCTCACTAATTAACTGTGCCTGCACATGGTACTTGCTACTCGCTCAGCTATGTTATGTATTTGTTGCTTAAACTTTTGCATAAATGGATTTCATGCGGCTTGATATATTCATGTGTTCGCTTCATACTGTCTTTTTCCTTCTTCGCAACGGCTAGGTCGTTCATGCAATCGGCGCTTGCTCGTATGTGCCGGGTCACACTCAGCTGATCGCTACGCCACGGCAACGTTTTTGGTTGTATTACAGAGTTGCATCACGCCTCCATCCTTAGGCTGCTATTGTAATCTCCATGATGCGTTCACCCACCTGCCTCTTTCTTCATTAAAAAGAAAGAGGTACCCTTTGATGTTCAGTGAAACCCAACTTATTTGTTGTTATTGTTGCATTTAAAGGGTAATTCGCGGTGGAACCTCACTAATAAAAGAGTATTACAGCGCTTCTTTCTTTTATTTCTGCCTTACTAAAAAACTTATACCAACAGCAAGTAAGATTACGATGGCTGCGTAGTCTAAAAACAAGATATTTTTGACATTAAAGTAATTTTTGTAAGTAAAATATCTAACGCAAAAAAAAACCATGATGACATTGAACGCATATAAAATTACTGAACTTCCTTCCGAAAAATTACATTAGTTCGTAGTTCCTCTGTTTATGTAAGAAACCCGTAAGTCCATTATGTAATTTCTTCAAAACACGAGTCCGGTGCTGGGTCTAGAAAATATCACTCGGGTTTTCTATATGCATAAGCGGCAGCAAGAAACCGCCTTTGCAAAAATTCAATGAATTAAGTTTGACTTTAATAATTATTTACAGAGGAGCCGACCCCATTGTTTACTCTTGCCCTTCTAGGACAGATAGAAATGTAAGCCAATAAGACAAAGATTAGTTAAATAAGCTATCGCCCGATTTGGGTGAATTTATTTGTTTCACTTATTCAGGTAGTCGGTTATTATTTGTCATGACAAAACAGTTAATTATATTTTTCACAATATTTAATTAAGTTTTATAGAAACATTCGCTCAGTTGTAAACATTAATCTGTAAACTGTAATTACCTTTTTATCTTCTCCACTTCTCAGCTTCGAGGTATCATTGAGAACTGAAAATTAAGAAATTTAAGTCTGATAATATGGTTGTAGGATTTCTGTTT
This sequence comes from Protula sp. h YS-2021, assembly GCA_949752745.1. Classification (NCBI taxonomy): domain Eukaryota; kingdom Metazoa; phylum Annelida; class Polychaeta; order Sabellida; family Serpulidae; genus Protula; species Protula sp. h YS-2021. The sequence continues at coordinate 45,214,929 of OX457028.1, read as the reverse complement.
TTTTTTTATTGTGATGGATAAATATATGGTGAAATGAAATTAGATATAAAAGGTTTTGACCTATTCTGTGATTAAGTATAACAGATGTATTAGATATTGCATTCGAAAGTGGTGTGAAGAAAATGATCATATTTAATCTAAGATATTCATTAACAGCTGTTCAAGAGACTGTCAACAATGAAAGGAATTTTCTCAGCAAAGTACTTAGAATATTTGCATAAGTACCACAAGTTACACAATTTTTGCCTATTCCCAAGTCATGCATAAAAGTAGTCCTCCTTATACAAAGAGTAAATGACTGATCCAGAAACAAAACTATAGATTTAATTGCTGATTTTAGTATGACAGTTGTTTGCTGTTGAGAGGTACCCGAGATTTGTCAAAGAGTACTTTTGTTTTCATATATACCAGTAAGTAAAATTTTCTAGTTAGACCCTCAATCTAATATCGCCTGGTGATACGAACGAATTCCCAAACGAAGATACGGAAGATAGCAAGAAGAAACAATCGTTAACAAGAAAAAGTGATTGTTTCGACTGGTAACATGAACGAATTATCAAACGAAGACACATAAGATAGCGAGACTAGATAAGAGTCAACAACAGGAAGTGACTGTTTCGAAATCTGCACAATTGGATAGTGATCGAAGGAAAGTCAACACCTAGAATGAACTACCAACACGAGCAATTCGAGAGAGTATGGCCAGCTGCTGTAGCGCCACTCTCTGAGTGGGATATGTATATTCAACCTTCAAAACCGGCATGAGCTTAGTCATTCACTTAGAAACAATTATAGTGGGGCTTTCAGGAATTACAAAACCCTGTATTCATAATGAAAACTTTATATTTATACACAATACCTGCTTGCAAGGAAAGATGTTGTTTTTCAGTAGCGAACGTTTACTGTGGATTAATTTGTTGTGTGTCAGGCAAAAATTATATCTAATATAATTATAAAGATTATTATATAAATCTAATAATAGTGTGGATTGCAAGAAACATCATGTTATTAGGAGTGTGGTTATGTTCGTACAGCATTCTTCGACACACTATGTATAGATACGCCCCTTCGGCAATGTTATTGTTCCGTTTTTCTAATCAGGGCAATTTGTATTATTTTCTTTTATCGAATTATTTCGTAATGCTTTTCTTTTATATACCACTTAATGTTTTAAGCCTGTGTGTATTTGTTTTGGCCATACACGTGCGTATGTTTATATTTTGAAGGTCACAAAACGAGGTAACATCATTGGTTAATCGTTAGTTATTACGTCATTGGGCTCGATTGTAAACAGAAGAGAACTGGTGCTCTACGAGTAGAGTTGCAAATGTCAAAAATATAAATTTAGCTAATAATAATCATGAGTGAAACAAAAGCCTTGCGAACAGGACCCCCTGGTCTTACAAAACAGGAGACAGTTGCGTTGCGACAAAAACATATCGGGTATGTTTTTTTTAATCATTTGTTACAACAAACGCAAATTGTGCTGAAATTCTACTCAGACATGTACGAGTACGAGTAAAAGCCAAATCACACTTTGGGTGTTCCAAGTACCAATGCCGCAAATTCTACGTTTCGAATAAAAATAACCGGGTAAAAATGAAAGAAATGATAGAGAGATTACGCCTAAATGTCAAATTTTTCTTGCACCAAAGGGCAATCGGGTTTTTAACAACCCGTGTGCTATATTAAAATTTATTAAAAGTTTTAACAAATAGTTTCAAGTTTCAATTTCTTTTATGTTCCAAGTATGGGCTTGGTATGGGCTTCAGTATTTCTTCTATAATTATCTATCTTTTTTTTTTTCATTTTTTACCCGGTTGTCCTTGACGTCGAAATCAAAAATACTGGCGCATTTTATTCGAAACACCCTAAGTGTGAATTAGATTATGGATAGAAATAAGCTTGTATTTGCGAAGGAAAGGACATCAAAATGGCACAGCGGTATGGAAATGGAACAAATCTACACTTCAACATCTTTTCAAAACCTAAACTATTTCCAATTTTTTTTTCCAACGAACATAATAATTGGCCATTAAAATGTACAATTAAGTTTCGCCTTTGAAGAAACATTTTTACGATTAAAGGTTGCGTTTAAAAAGCCGTGTCATTTACATATCGCTGGGCACTATGCATTGCTTCCTTCGTAGACCACAAATTCACCTTCAAGTTAGATACTAGAGGCCCTCATGCACACAAAATTTTCTGAAGATAAAAACTTGTATGGAAAATGCAGTTACCAGATTGCAGTTTTGTGAATTGTTAACAAGTGTTTCTGTTAAATTTGGATAATTGGTTTTGTATCTGTTATACCGGGTATATACCATAAATACCAGGTATATACCCAAAATACTGTATTTTTTAATACCAATGGTATAAATACTTTTATACTGGGTATAAGCCCAACCCTGAATGTGTGGTCTGGTTAGATGCCAGTCACGGGGGCAGCAAGAGTTGGTCGAGGGCTTTAACACAATTCGCGTTGCTTTCAGGGGTTAGGGGTTAGTTAGTCAATGCAATGGCTATCTGGGATATGCTGGCATCTGGGTATGCTGAATCTAGCCCCTCAAGCAGACATCAAGTCTGCATTTATTTCGATGTACTGCTACCAGTATATCTTTAAGATCCTTAATTTAAGGTTGAAATATTTCATGCAATATTCACCAGGAATACTGCTATACCAGCCCTGACGCGCTGTGTTCAGATACAGCGTGCATGTAAATCATTGTGCATTCTTTTCAGCGGTATGAACTTCGCGGTGGGTGTGTTCACATCCCGTACAGTGAGTGGTCAAAAGAAGAACAATAAATAATAATACCGGGAATCAAGTGGCTTGACACCTTTACTTCATTGTACTTGGTTATCTTTACTTACCTGAGGTGTAGTGACACATATTATTTCACCAAAATAACACTTAGTAAATAAAAACACTGCGCGAGTGGTGCTTGTGGTCATGAGATAAATTCTTAGTATGCAAGATAGCATGATATACCAGTTTATCACAAATGCTCATTGTGTAGGTGCAAATTATTTGCTCTTAAAACTGACAAGAACATGTTTGTTATCACATGACAACAAATGGACTATACATGTACTTGTACGAGAAATTAGTAAAATGACCTTTTTAAATGAAGAAATAAGATTACCGGATAACCGACTTTGTTGAACGGTGTTTGTATGAACTAAAAACGTGACACGACGTACCAGCTGTAGCACATACATCCAGCCAGACCTTTTAAGCATTACTTTCGTCTCATAAAAAGTTTGAAGTAGAAATGGCCCAGATAGTTAATCTTATTGACAGGAAACATGAACGCAGGTCTCAGACTCTGTATATTTTTCTTCTGTTCAAACTTTGCAATGAAACGGCCACAAGTTAATCTTCCAAGCATATGTTACTATAGAATAAAGTTTCTTCCAAGGTGGGAAGAAACCATGGTTTTTACTCGTTCTTTTTCGATAAGGAAGAGACACTGTCTTCTGTTCCATTTATGGAAATAGAAGAAACTCGAAAAGGTCCAAACAATAATTTATTGAAACAGTTTTCGCTTTAAATGTTGAGAAATTCTACCCTTAGAGAGGACAAGGATTACTTCTCGCGTACTCACTAATTTCTGAAGCTTTAACTAAGACCATGCAGTGTTTCAATGTGCAAATCCCAGTTGTAAATGTTCTGTTTTGTGCAATAAGTCACCCGACGAGTGGAAGATAGGTGTGGAAGATAGGGTGCACATCAAATTATTATATGTCTCCCCCTAAAGAAGACATATGTAGCATTTGGTGTGTCCGTCTGTCTGTCCGTCCGTCTGTCCGCAGTGAGTTCTTATGAAATTAATGAGTCGATTTTTCTCAAAACATACATACACTTTGGGGTACATGTCTAGATGATACCCGTGTTATTGTGGGGAGGGGTTTCGTGCATTTTTTTCACTTTGGCAGGCTATATCTCCAAAACAGTTCGTTGGATAAGGCTCAGACATCGCAAGAAGAACACACATATAGCGCAAATGTATACTGCAAAGTTTTTTTATTTCCGTTGAAAGTGCATTTTTTGGCGATTTTTAAAATTTTTGATTTTAAATTTTTTTTGGCCATATTGTTGCGATATCTCCGAAACAAATGTTTACTGCGAAGTTTTTCTTCATTTTCTGTAAAATGTATTTTTGGCGATTTTTGACATTTTTTGGCTCGCCAATGTTGTACTTTTAAGCAAGGAATTTTTTTCCACGTGACTGATTGGGGGGCGAGGGAGACACATGTGTTTTTGTTTTAACAAAAACACTTGCCAGTCTAGTTTTATGCGTTGCGCTGTCTACACGGGTACATTCAACACAATTTAAATCGATTGGAAATCGATTCTTAAAATTTTCCAGGTTCAAGGTTTTTGTTCAAGGCTTTCCAAGTTTTTCTTGTAATATCTCATGCGACCCAGTTTCATATGTTGAATATTGTTTGATTTGTTTTCGCGCCTTCGGCGTCCTATAGTATTAAAAATCTGTGTTTTGCGGTCGTTATTGTTTAACACTTTACAGACGTGGTTTAAATTGTGGCAGGAATAAAGTAAAGATCTCCCAAAGTCCTTAACTGTGTTAAAATATGCGTGGGTGGATCGGACGGCTATAAGGGGTGGTGTGGAGGCCGCCAAATTAGCCCCGGAAGGTAGTAAATTTATGGTTTTAAAAACCTGGAAAACGCCTGGAAATTGAAATCGCCGAAGGCGTGGGAACCCTGAACTTTACCTTTTTCTGTATAAATACTTTTTATTCCCCGGCCTGACTAGGATCTGGATGGCATTATGTTTTTAACTGGTCCGGTCGTCATTCTGTGGGTCACGCTATGATTGCGAACACCATATCTCAAGTTGTACCAATCGGATTTCGTTCAAACCTGGTAGGTAGTTTTTACATGTAATGTTCTAGAATTGATTAGGTTTTATTGGCGTTCAAGGCCACTGTGGGACTTCGAAATTTTTCATGGGATTTCCCATAGCAAGTGGTTTATGAGCACTATATCTCAAGTTTCACTGGTCGGATTTCAATCACATTTACTGTGTAGCTTTTATATTTAATGATCTAAAGCTGATTAGGTTTTGTTGACCTTGCGTTGTTGCTCTAGATCATTGCAGGACTTCGAAATGTTATATGGGATTTGCCATACAGACTTTTTATTTAGCCTTCATGTGGGAGGCCTAAATGTCAATTATTATTTTTATAGTTGAAAAACATGGCTAGAAAATTGTTCTCCTAGGAATCCCTATAACGGTTTGGCAGTTCGGTCGGGGCATCCGTGTTCAACGGACACATTTCTAGTTCTTTTCATTTTAGTGAATAAATGGAATAAACTCCAAAGGATTCTGAACAAAGTAAATTTGCACTGTTGAAAATAGTTAATGGAGAGAATCCCATAATTTGGCACAAACACTCACTACTGTAGTTACCTTTCACTGAAAAATGCATTTTGGAAACCCCTGCTTTTAAGATCTTAGACACAAACCGGAATGTACGCTTGTGAGCATGAGATCGCAGATCAGACGAACATCCTTCCAAAAGGTCATTTGATAGTACCAGCCTCACGCGTTATTGAGAATTATTGAATGTCAGGTTTACTTTCTTTAATTGCAGTTGTTATATTTGTGTAAATGTCGTTGGTTGCAACTATCTTCACAGACCCTTGACATCAACTTCCAGTGGTAGCTAAATAATTGTGAAGGGGTGTTAAGACACGGACCCCACTGCGTCAAACGATCATCGGAGTATTTATTTACTAGCTTACTTGTTGAAGACAAAGTTTACTAAGAATTTATCAAGCAAATAAGAATTCAGATAGTTGTCATGGGTGAAATCGGCTAAATTGACTACGGTCTTCTATTCCGGAATAGACAGCTGTCTATTCTGGAATAGACTACCGAAGTTTAAAGTTCTTTGGAATAGAACGTTTTAAATTTTTCATATATATTACATTGTAGCATATATTACTTACAGGTTTTATAATATTTAAATTTAAAATTACACAAAAACATTCCATTTAAAAGGATTTGAAGGTCGGTAGTCTATTCCGGAATGCCTCATGCCGCTGTTTGAAAATATTAGAAATGAAGTTCTTCTGCAAATAATTATATCAGATTACTTTTCATTTTTTTAGGCGTAGTGCAAGGTATGGACTTCCTTGCAATTTACTTTTTTTGGGTTCCGGCAGAGATTAGTCACAATGTCCCTGGGCATTCTTTTTTACATCTACCTATAAACACCCTTAAAGCCACCTCCAGATGAATTAAGCAATCTAATTACTCAGCTATCCAGACATATCCGGATTTTACGAGATCTCAATTAAATACAAGCATTGACTTAAAAGGAAAACTCACCAAAGATCTTCTAAGCCATCGTAACCTCTCCATACTTCACGACAAGTCTCGAGCCTGATCCAAATCCTGAAACTGGTTCAAAAACATACGTTAAACTTCTATGGCCACTGCTAACCTGTACATCAATTTTTAAGTAGAAAGTATCAAACAATCTGTATGACAACTTTTCTATTTTTTTTACTGCGAGAAAAGGATTCCAGAATGTAGTTAAAAAAGGCCAATATTCCAGGAATTACGCCATCAGTGTATTCAAAGAGAACATATCACAGGTGATGACGATCCTATTCTATTTTTTACCGCATAAGTACTGGCAGTCATGGAAAGCTATGTACCAAAGATATCGGGATCCCGTACAAAACCTTGGTTCAATGATGATCGTAAGCAGGCTTTATTCATCCGTAGACCAACAATCAGTAGAAACGGTTGGATGCCATTTCACGCCAAACAGTCAAACAGACAAAAAAAATCGTGGAGATAAAGTGTCGCCAGTCTTAAGAAAAATACCTCACTGAAGAAAATTTAATGCGTAAAAATTCTGGCAAAAGCTGTGTCAGCCCATTGAGCCATTTAAAAACAACAGCAGTGCAATCACTGAGCCTAAAGATATATCTAACAATCTTGGAGAAACATTAGAAAATTGATCCTCACAAAATTAGACTACCCAAAGAAAATGAAGAAGGACTTCCCATAAGCTTTAAGTTTTCGATCCGTGAACTTGAAAAAGTGCTAAAACATCTTTAATATGAGATCCTCAACACCCTGCTCCATTTGTCAAACAATATATGGAAAACTGGTGTTTTTCCGGAAAGCAGCTATAGTCATCTCAAACAAAGACCCAATCAATCTCCAAAATTTCGATCAGTTTCGTGTACCAGGTCCCTTTGCCAAACATTTGAACGAAGAATGTTGGCTGAAAGGTTAAGTCTGGTATTTAGAAAGCAATCATCTGTTTGCTGATGTTCAGACTGGTTTTAGAAAAAAAGCGGCAGTGTGGATCACTTTGTAAATCATTTGTCAAAGAAACGTTTATCAACTAGACAGAATTCCGCTAGACAGCGGAATGACCCAGTTGTAGAAACTACTAAAGGAATATTTGTATTAAATTACGACAGGACGTTAAAAGTCACGCAGTACCCCTTCTTTGTCGTCGTTTTGGCCCAACGAGCCCAAAAATGAAACCAAAATCGCTCCCTGTCTCTCTCTCTCTCTCTCTCTGTCTAACCGTTTTCGAGATAAGGATCAACTTCCGGTTTGGACCTTGACCGTGACCTAGAAGGTCAAGGTCACTGAGAGACCTCTTATGCAATGGCAATGTTGTTTAGGCCCAAAGGGTCGAAAATGAGCTCAAAATCGCTATGTCTAACCGTTTTCATGATAATAGTCAACTTCCGGTTGTTGACCTTGGCCGTGACCGAGGTGAAGGTCACCGAGGTACCTGTTATGTAATGTTGTTCAGGATCGAAAATGAGCTCAAAATTGCTCTATCTGTAACCGTTTTCGGGATAATAGTAACTTCCGGTTTTTGATGTTGACCGTGACCGAGAAGGTAATGTCACCGAGACACGTGTTATGTAACGTATTTTAGTAGCAAACAATCAAAAATAAGCTCGAAATCGCCCTTTCTCTAACCCTTTTCGAGATAATAGTCGACTTTCGGTTTTTTTTTATCTTGACCGTGACCGAGGTCAAGGTCACCGAGGTACCTTTTATGTAACGTTGTTTAATCCCAAAGGGTTGAAAATGAGGTAAAACTCGCATCTCTAACCGTTTGTGAGCTAAGTCGTCCAGTCGTCAACGGTGCAGAAGGTCACGTGACAAGATTCAAAATGGAAGGCTACCCTTACTGAGTACATTTTATGTATCCAAACTGGGATTTTAGCACTTCTTATGGCCACTTTTCGTGATTAGTAGGCGTTTTGAAAAACAGTTTGACCTCATTTTGACCAAATAAACGCATGGAAACACTCTATAACAGTCTCAAAGGTGTACTTGATAGTTTATATCAGAGGTGTTACCTACATTGTGCGATTTACCGATCGATGAAACTATCGCTTCAACCATGTTCAGGCCATGTTCTTTCACTATTTATCATGTCACATGATTTCGGGTCCGCAGATGTTATTGCAAAAGAGAAAATCTATCACTTGTTTTATAACTTTCTTTTTTAATATTCTTTAATAGCAAATCAAGGGAAGATGGAAGATGCCATACTCTAACTCTCTTTTTACGCTACATGGGAGAGCAGTTATTCTTTATCCTGTATAAAACTATGTGAAACACTCTTTTCAAAGGACTAACAACAGCAGCCTGTATATGTCAAGTGAATGAGTTTTCAACTAAACCTTAAAAATTTAATAAAAAATCAACAACTTGTTCTCTTTGTAATAAAAAAGCACACTGTCAGCTGCTTGTAAAAAGCCACATACAGATACGCTTGCGACAAACGCAAAAATATGTTGGAATAAAACGCAAAAAGTTGCACTTTTTTATTGCGACTTATTGCATTTTATTGCATCTAGCCGCGATCCAATATTTCAGAGGACGCGTCCTGAGCATGCAATATGTTGCGACTTATTTCACACTGATGATAAGATTACACCTTGAGCAAACAGTCACGCAAGCGATTTAATCCCCCTGCGCATTCACTCCAATTGCATGTACTCTGTGTAAACAAGTCAATGTTTCAGTTGTATGTGTGGACGTGTAATAGGCTGTATATGTGTTTAAAATTATTGTATAAGTACATGTTCTCGGGCGACATGAAATAAAATTAAAATGGAATGCCTATGTTATGTGCTTGGGAGATTACTGTCCAAGGAATGCCAGTGTTAACTAATATTAAGAAAAAGCTTTAAATTTGAAATTTTGTTCCTTTCTTCCTCATCTGTTTTTATTTGCCATATTTAAGTGAAAAGCGAATAAATTTACATGAATGGTGTCTTTCGTTAAAAAAAAACACATCAAAAAGTTAGCTTTCTGACTGGAGGAGGGGGGAGGGGAATAGAAATGGAATTACAAATGGGAAAAAATATGCAATTTTTATTCAGGCCTGTGGGGGTGGTTTTAGTCTTAAACTGAGGATAACATGACTGCAGGGGTGGTAGAAAAGGTTTGAAAAAAATTAGTTGCTATTTAGTTATCAAATCTTTTACTTAAAAAGCGATAATTTCATAATAAAAGAACTGAACACATATCCACATGTAAGTTAACACAGCATTTTTAAATTAACATTTTACACCCTTTCAGAAAATAAAAGGTGTAATCCTCAGTCTGGAAAATAAATGGCCATGCACACTGTAAAACAACATGAAATATTTAAACACTGCTAGCATCATACCATCCCACACAATACTTCTTGTGTGCAAACAAAATGCGCATTACTGGGGATTAGTTGATGTGATAGCAACAGTACACAATGCAAAACATCAAAAGATAATGTGTTGCGTAACACTCAGGCAAGTGTCAATGTATGTAAAATTTGTTGCGATTTATTGCGGCCTGCCAAATGCATTTTGCGACACGCAGGACGCGTTTTATTTCATTTTTCTGCAACAAAATGCATTTATTTTTTGAAATTTATTGCGACTTATTTTTGCGTTTGTCGCAAGCGTATCTGTAAGTACAATTCAGCGGCCTCAGTAAAAAGCAGCATCGCAGATGGAGTAGCTTACAGCTAGCCTTCCAGTATCGTCCAGTTACAAGCGAATATGCCCTGTGCTTATGCATACACTCACAAACAGTAATGCTCTGCTAAGGATGACCGTGAAGACTAAGTATTTAGGACGGGCATTTTGTGCGCGTTTGGGGAGATAAGGGTTGGGCGTTTTACATGGCACTGGGTAGTTGAAAGTTATTTTTAACCGTCAATTCGTAAGCTGTCTGCATATTGTTCATTAAAATCCCGCTTTAAAACCGACCAGGAAAACGAAACGGAACATGACGTCATTATGACGTCATTATGACGTCATGCGTTAAAAACTAACGTTACCACGATGTCCTTTGCCAAAAAGTAGTCTCATAACGTATTTTGCTCGAAATCTCTAGGTCCAGCCGTTTTCGAGATATTCAACTTTGAAATATCCATGACGTCACAAGACGTTGATGACGTCACAGGTCAATAACAAAATTATTTGGCACCAGTTCATAAAGTCGACTATAAGTGTGCCAAATTTCATTCGCCTAGCTTAAGCCGTTTCTTTGGAGATGTCTGGAAACCGATATTTTCTCCATAATTGTTGTATTTTCTACGAAAATTTTGACTCTAGTGCGAATTCTGTAAAAAAATTTTTGGCGGTACGGTGGCGAAATTTTCATGCATTTTTTTTTTTTTTGCTTTGTCCGCTTTTCCATTTTTGATGGATTTAATAAAACTGAAGGGTATTGAGAGTTGGTTGCAGTTTTAGACACGTGAACGAGACATGTCGTTGGCTTGAAAGAGCTGAAATTAATGTTGAGGATGCATAAAATATTTAGTAATACGGTCAACATTTTCACTAACTATCCACCGTATTTTGATAGTCAGTTCGCATGTTGTTGTTATGACAGGGCACCATCATTTGACGGTATTATATGTCTCCCTCTAAGGGAGACATTTAGCATTTTTTGTGTCTGTCTGTCCGTCCGTCTGTCCGAAGTGAGTTCTTAATTAGTGAGTCGATTTTTCTCAAAATATACATACATATTGGGGTACATGTCTAGATGATGCCCGTGTTATTTTTTTTTCGTTCCTTCAAAAATTCTATTTTTGCCAAATTTTTGAACATAAGGGGTATTTTCGTGCATTTTTTTCACTTTGGCAGGCTATATTTCCAAAACGCTTCTTTGGATAAGGCTCAGACGTCGCAAGAAGAACACACATATAGCGCAAATGTATACTGCAAAGTTTTTCTTCATTGAAAGTGTATTTTTGGCGAATTTTGAAATTTTTGATTTTTAGGATTTTTGGCCATATTGTTGCTGGAACGTGGCAAGAAGAACCCACATATAGTGGAAATGTTTACTGCGAAGTTTTTCTTCATTTTCTGTAAAAAATGTATTTTTGACGATTTTTTAAATTTTTGGGGCTCGCCAATATTGTACTTTTAAGCAAAGAATTTTTTTCCACGTGACTGATTGGGGACGGGGGAGACATATCCGTTTTTGTTTTCACACAAACACTTACCATTCTAGTTGTTTATGCTGTGGCTGAAAACGTCATATTCGGTTTTTTCACGACTTTGAGGGAAACAAGTTGTTGAGCTGATTGAAGCTGATTGAAGAAACACAACCGAGTACAGTAATATATTTAAAAAAACCAACCTGTATCAGCATTTCTGTAATCTGTGTTTATTTTATCTTTCCCGAATAAACGAATTCACAATGAATTTTAACTGTGATACTCTATTCTTTTCTAGTCACTAACTCACTACTAACACAGTGCAACCCACAAAGAGTCGGCTGTGCCGTTAAATACCTGACTATTTTAAAACATAACTTGTTATTTTTTAAGATGTGTAAATGGACTTTTTGCTAAGACCCATATCCAGGTCTCGTATCGCTCTAGTCTTAGTGTGAGTTGAGTCGGAAAATAAATACAAATTGTTGTATCTCTAACCTTTTCCAAGATACACCGAATTTTGACCATGAAATTAAAGTTCAACTATTCCAGATCCCGTCGCGACTTATTACCGAAACGCATACGCAGTACTGCATTTCGTTTGGTATTTCAGGAGTTCATGTAAATTATTCTTCAAGGCTGAACCGATAAAGATTGTGCGAGGAGAAGGGCAATACATGTATGACGAGGATGGCAACCAGTACCTGGATTGCATCAACAACGTCGCCCATGGTAGGCCATCAGCTTCCATGGGCATTTGTTTCAGTGCAATCTTTATATGCATCTACTGTATGTGTAGGTATCAAGTCAGTTCGTCCCGTGATAACGTTATTTGGATGGGTACACGCGTGGATAGGGCATGGCGGAGACGAATCCGCTACAGTACGCCTGGCGACAATTCGCCCAGTGATACTTCGCCTCAGTTGTTTCGTTGCAAAGCATGTTGGGGAATGCCATCAATCTTTCATACACAACATATTACAACATGGGGGGGGGGGAGCATCTCATGAAAGATCCTTTATAGCCCTAGCTTCTAAAGAAGGGGCGGGGCTATAGCAGTCGTTAAAAGTATGCACGCTAATTTAAAAAATCGTATCTCCTAGGTTTTTAGCGTGAATGTCTTGCAATTTGATTGATGATAGCAGACATAAGTATCTACTTGGCTATTACTTTTTTTGGCGGTTCGCCAAAAATTGGCGTAATGTTGGCAAAAAAACGAAATTTCTTTAAAACGTATCTCCTCATGGGGCGATTCGCAAAAAATTGGCAAAAAATCTTCTTTTTTTTTTTTTAGTAAAAATTTATCTACTTTTATGAAAGCAATTTTACTGTCTTGAAATTTTAAGTGAGAGTAGCAAGCGTTACTACCTATCTGGCTGTTTTGGTGATTGGCCGAAATTTGCGAATATTTTGGCAAAAAAAAAGTAAAATCGTGACCTAATGCTGGAAAATAATCTTACTGTCTTGAAATTTTAGGTGAAGGTAGGATGCGTGACTGTCCACCTAATCATTACTTTTTTCGATGATTCGGTAAAAATTGGCGAAAATTTTGGCAAAAAACCCATATTTTTTCGTAAAAATTTTAACTTTCTCCAGGTAAACAGTCTTATTGTCTTGACATTTTAAGTGGGAGTAACAATCGTTACTACCTATCTGACTGTTACTGTTTTGGTGACTGGCCAAAAATTGGCGAAAATTTTGACGAAGAACCAGAAAATTTTCAGTAATACCTTAAATAACTGCTGAAAAATAGTCTTAGTCACTTAAAAGTTGAAGCAAGGTAGCAGGCCTTTATTACCTACCTCGCTGTTACTTTTCTTCGTGATTGGCCAAAAGTTGGTGAAAATTTTGCCTAAAACCCAAAAAATTTTCACTTAAATCTTAAACAACTCAAGGAAAATAGTATTACTGTCTTGAAATTTTAAATAATGATAGCAAACGTTACCATTTACCTGGATGTGACTTGTTGTTGTTGTTGTTTTTGTTATGGTTGTTGTAAATTGCATGTATAGTGCTTAATCTAAAACAGTTCTAAGCACTTAACAGAAGATTAACATAGAAAATTATACATCATCAGCGCAAGAAGGTAAAATATACAAAAGGTATAGATAAAAATCATAATTAAGTTTTATAGACGAGCCTAAAAAGATGCGTCTTTTGGTGATTTTTAAAATGTACAACTGAGACTAGACAACGAATACTGTATGGTAAACTATTTTACAGTCTAGGTGCGTAATTTACAAAAGATCGCTCACCAGAACTGTTTCGGGTTATATATTCCTCTAAGATATACTGAAATTTTAGATGAAGTGAAGAGCAGCAAGCGTTACTACCTACCTGTTTGTTCCTTTTTTGTGATTGGCCAAAAATGGGCTAAAATTTTGGCGAAAAACAAAAACAATTTCAGAAAAATCTTAAATAACTCAATTGAACTAGTGTTAGAGTCTTAAAATTTAGGTGAAGGTAGCAAGTATTACTATATACCTGGCTATTTCTTTGTTTTGGGTGATTGGCAAAAAAGTCGTCGTAAATTCTTGGCGAAAACCAACAAATTTTCAGTAAAATCCTAACGAACTCCAGGAAAATAACCTCATTACCTTGTAAGTAACAGTAGCCAAAAATTGGCGTAATATTGGCCCCAAACCAATTTTCTGTAAAATGTGTCTCCTAGAAACATTCTACAATTTTGATGGAACGTTGGGCGCAAAAACGTATAACATTATTAACGCTTTATTTAGCTCCACACCAGCCATAATGCCCCTTTGCCCATAAGGTTCCCAAATGAATTTAGATCCAAACGTCCCCAAAGCCAAAGCAGCTTGTGATTACCCCGGCTATAAGATGCCCGGTCATAAAGTATCCGGCCTTAAACACACCCCCCCATGCCAAGATCCCCCATGTGGAGAGGACCAACCCCCACCCCCACCCCCTTCACTCCAACAATTATGTTTGAACTTTTAAGCAGCCTCCGATATTCTGTAATCGTTACTTTATGATTACTGATTTTAAAGTATAAAAGGTACATAATTGCAGTCATATTATCTGACGAGCGGGTCTAGGACAAAATCCCCCGGGACAAAAGCCACCGGGCAAAAACCACCGGGTCAAAAACCACCCTAGCACAAAAACCACCGAGACAAAATCCACCCAAATGATTAAATGTCCCGTCCATAAACAGATGCTCTGCATTGTCAATCAAGTTCAAAGTACGGTCAGTGCCAAAAATAAGAATTCTATTTTCATCCCCAGCGCCGCTGTCATAGAGCAAAAACTGTTCCCCGTTATCAAGCGTTACGTACTGGTCACAAATTTCGAAGTCTGAACGATTCTGGGGCAACGGGTCAGGCTGATTGTTTTGCTTGCGATACCTGCGTATGTTTCGTCGGATATGATTTTAGAGCCGGTAGTTGTGCAGCTGCCTCCATATATGTTACAGCGAATCTGTAAAACCAGCGAATCTATAGATTCGCTGAAAATTTCAGCGAATCTGTAGATTCGCTGACTCACTTAGTGAATCTGTAGGTTCGCTGAAAATTTTCAGCGAATCTACAGAATCACTGGTTTTTCACCTTTAAAATTATACAGATTCGCTGAAATTGTCTGACCGGTCATCTTCACGGACGGGATTACTTGTGTTGGGTGATATTTGAAATTTAAGTGCTTTTGTGTGACTTCTTTACTCTAGAGGTGTTTTACACACCTTTTTCTTGTTTTTTTTGGGGGGTGGGGGGATGTGATATATTGCAATCGGAACTTTTAAAATTACACATATTTATATTTAATTAGCTTTAAAATGCATTGTTGAAATGCGAATTTCTAGTCTCAAATGAAAAACAGTATCGGAAAGCGTTCGAAAATATTTGCTATCAATATTCACAAATGCTTAAATTAAGTTTCTTGTTTTTTTTTTTGTTTTTTTTTTTTCGTTTTTTTTTGTTTTTGTTTTTTTTTTTTTGTTTTTTTTTTTTTGGGGGGGGGGGGGGGAGTAGGATATATTGCAATCGGAACTTTTAAAATTACAAATATTTTTATTTAACTAGCTTTAAAATGCATTGTTGAAATGCGAATTTCTAGTCTCAAATGAAATATTGGAAAGCGTTCGAAAATATTTGCTATCAATATTCACAAAGGCTTAGAATAAGTTTCTCTCTTTGTGTTATCGTCTTTCATAAAAGTGATCACAGCAAATCTTAATACTATTGTTTCTAAATAAATTGCAATCATTACTTCCCTTCTGAGTATCATTCAAATTGCTATTAGCCAGATTGCAATTACTTTTCCGTGAGTGCAACACAAAAATATCTTCACCTCCGGGTGATATAAATTGCAATTGATTTACGGTACGCTTATCTAATCAGTGTTAATTTTCGATGCTCAGCATACTAATAGTTTAATTTAACAGAAACTGATAGGACAAAGATTTCGACGAATAGAAACTTTATTCCGGTGTGAAAGCATATAAATCGCCGCATTTTCATCAAATGAGCAAAAAAACCTCAGCTACATGAATTAGTTAATAGCAATGAAAAAGAAAATGAAGCCCGATTTTAATAAAGTCCCTTGACATAAAACCAAGAAAAAGTGTGTAAAATACATCTGGAGTAACGTAATCACACAAAGGCAATTAAATTTCAAATATTAGTAAAAACAAGTGATCATGTCGGCAAAGATGGCCGATCGGGCGATTTTCAGCGAATCTGTATAATTTTTTAGGTGAAAAACCAGCGAATCTGTAGACTCGCTGAAAATTTTCAGCGACTCTACAGATTCGCTAAGTGAGTCAGCGAATCTACAGATTCGCTGAAATTTTGAGCGAATCGATAGATGCGCTGGTTTTACAGATTCGCTGTAACATATGTAATATGACTCGTTAATTTTGATTTGGGTATTTTTAATTTTGGTATAAAAATGTATTAAAATTGGTAACTTTATTGAAAATTGAATATTTATCTTGACAAATTGTTTCCACACCGGTAGATATAATCTGTTGTGGAGTTTTATACAATCTGTTGTGGAGTTTTTCTGTGTCTAAAGCTCTGCGCTTTACGCCCCTTGCCAATTTCAGCCTCTCTCCTCTGCCCGGATCAGGAGCATGTGTATGCTCATTTTCCCGCACCTTGACTTTAGCCTTACATTGCCCGCTTCGCCTTTTTTCGCATTCGTATGACACATAGCCATTGGCTAGGTTCTTGTTCTTTATATAAATGTACCCTTCGTACAGAAGTTTTGGCTTTCCTTTATTTGATTCAATGTACTCCATGTTTTAACAACGATATTTAAAATTAAAAACAAGTACTATTTGTACCCTGCTATGCCATCCCGAGTATGTCGGCTTTGTATGAGGCTGTGGTAGTCTCACCAATTAAAATGGCTTCTTCTATTTTCCGGAGTCGGTACAATTAAGGTTGATCCAATAAGAGCATATCTCATTGGATCAACCTTTAGTTTGCCCACCCAACACCGCACAACATTGAATAATCCAAAGGAACCCCTGAGTCAATAAGATTTACTGGTCTCCAAATGCAATTAATGTAATTGCGCAAGTTCGATTTATTTCTTAAATTAAAAAAATCATTTGGATGGATTTTGTCTCGGTGGTTTTTGTCCTCGGGTGGGTTTTGACCCGGTGGTTTTTTTCCGGTGGCTTTTGTCCCAGGGGCTCCTGTCCTGTTACCCTGACGAGCTTTGATCCCAAATGCAATCAGAGCTTCTGCTGTGTCCTGTTCTGTCATCTTACAATCACAGGATCTGAACTGCAGTTTACACCCTTGTCATCTAGTCTGTATGTCGATTGCAATTAAAACATCTGAAGTACAAATTCCTGTTAGTTATAACTCACAGAGTCCACATTGTGTGCTGAATTGCAATTGTACAGCCAACTGCAATTAATTTTGTCAGTTTTTGCGAAATGTTGGTCAAATGAACTACATCTCAAGTTGTAAAATCATGATGCAATAAACGTGTGTTTAAATTTGACACATTATATTGGCATTTTGATTATGTTGAGAGAGGGGGGGGGGGGGGGTTGGTCCGATCGGGGGGTTTTGGCACTGGGGTCATGCGCGGGGGGGGGGGGGGGTTGGTTCCGGTGGTTTGGCCCGGGGGTTTTGGTCCCGGGGGGTTCTGTCCTGGAGCCGTCGCATATAACCATTTCTCGTAGGCACCTGCAATCTTGCACAATAAAATACATATTCTAGATGTGCATCGTCGTATTATTTTAGAAATCGGCGTAAAAGTGTTTGGGAGAATTCGGAGCCGAAATAACTCGTCCAGTTTAGAAGGTGGTCACTATTGGGAGGTGTTCAGTGATGGAAGTTTTACTGTGTGTAATGTGCCTTCCACGGGGGATCCTTTTTTACTGAGACTCTAGTTTCGGGGGCGTTTTAAAATATTTCGTAATCAATTTTCCAATTTTTTTTTCTTTCATCATTTTTCAAAATGTTTCTACTCCCATGATCTGGGTCGCATTCCTTTCAAATTTTGTATGGATGTTAACTGGGCAGGCCTCTCTTTGATCGGATTGTATGCAATTTTTTGTCATAAATCACTAGGCAGTCCTCTTGTGAAAAATTATTTTCTGGCGATCCGGCAAAAATTGGCTAAATGGGGGGCATTTAAAATAGTTAGTGGCCAATTTTCAAAATACTTCTTCTCACAATTTTCACTGGAATTCTTTATACATTTGTGCGAATTTTCAAAAACCGGTTTTAACAATAATGACAACCACATTTTGGCGACCATGCAAGCCTATTTACTAGATCACGGCTGGTCACAATGCCCCAGGACATTTTTGTTCTTTTTTTTTGGCGACACGTTTTTCTGTTTAGATTTATGTTAATCGCTTCTTTTAGTCCCTTGCCGCCCAGCGGGAAGCGGGGGACTATTGAATTCGGGTCCGTCCGTCAGCATTTTTTTTCGGATATGATGTCTTGAATCCGGGACAACTCGCAATTGGACAACTCGCAACGGGACAATTTTCAATTGGACAACTAGCAACCAAATGAAAAAGGGACAACTCGCATCCGGTGTTTTTATTGAAACACACTAAAGAATTTAGTTTTTTTAAATATATACAAATTTAATACAAAGCTCAGGTTTTTAGTCAAGTATTTCAACTAGAGGCAATTTGATCAACGAAGTCACTTTTATCTATGAAGTTAGGAGCTCGGGTGTTGTGAATCTGCATCGTATTAAGATATTATTAGACAATTAAGTAATGTTTGTTAATTGTATTTAAACATCAGTGTTTCCCGCCCTGCCTGCCGCGCTGTCTGAAAATACTGTGCTATCAGCACCACTCAGGCGCCTATTGTTTGCTACACGTCTCAGCTCTTAGAGGCGACCTGCTCTTTTCCCCACTCCTCTTTTCGCTAATCCCCTCGGTCATCTCCGGTTGGCCAAAACACCCTCATTCAGCAGCTCACTTGCTAGCTTGCAGCGATCGCGCCAACACGCAAAATTAAAAAATTATTGTTTAATATTTAAATTGCTAAATTATTGTAATAATATTATCGAAAAACTCTGAACTTTATTGAAACTCTTCTTTGCTAATTGTGTGGAATTGCTGGTGAAAAATTGTAGGATATGACAATTATTGTGACGAAATAAACGGATCGTAATTGTATTATTATTAACCTGTGACGAAACCTTATTGTCGAACCCCTTTTTCGCCGAATAATTGGAAATCCGTCTCTAAGGTAATCTTGCAACAATGGAAGAGGACAACACGGCAAAATTTACACGGTATCTGCTTGAACGAAAAGTACGGCAAGGCACCATAGAGAAGTTGATCAAGGAGGAGCTCGATGACCTCGAACTCCTCGCGACAACCGATGCCGCATCAATTGCGAAATTAAAGCTTTCAACGGGCCAGTCCATTGCCCTCACAAAGGTCATCCAGCTCCTGAAGGGCTTCGGGAATGAGGTCGACGTGGCCCCGGATGTGACCAGCAAAGCCGCCAACCCAGGTCAAGCGCCGGTAAACGCGACGACTCTACGCGAGCAAAACATCGATGACCTTCTAAAGTCCGTGCAGGAAGCTGATAATGTGCTCTCACAGGGACAATCCGGTGACGCGGCGGGACACGACCCATGGCTCGACGGCCGACCGTCAGGTAACTTTAAGGCCATGCTTGTCCAGGATTTCTGTGGACTGGTACAAGCCCCCCACGAGGAGGATGTCGTGTCCCTAGGTAATGCACGCCTAATCACGCAACCACGCGCACCAAAACCAACACCCTCGGAAACGTCTACCCCTCAGTTTCTGGTTGGTTCTGTCAGAATCTTAGCACAGCAACTGCGATCTGGGCAACTTCCCTGCAACGTTCCCGCAATTTTGGACCACCTGAAGTACCTGATAAAAATTGGAGAATACTTGCAAATGTATCCACGCGAAAGGGTCATGCTCCTCGATCAGGAATACCGCATCCAACAAGCGCGGGACAGATTCCATGGGGCGAGGACAGCTTCCATTTGGGCTTAAAGTATTTATCCTCAGATCATCCACTGGGTTCCCGCCCCAAGACATCGCTACAAAGTCCCCTCGCCCCCCGCGTAAAAGCACCAACCGATCCTGCAAGCGGCACAGAGATCTGCAAAAACTACCAAACACCCAGGGGTTGCGTCTACCGAGACTGCAAGTTTTCCCACGTGTGCATAATATCTGGTTGCCACAAACGCCACCCCGAGTACAAACACTGAGTAGCAAGCGTCTCTAGCCCGTTAAAAACTAATCTGGAAACTTGGATATCTGAACTGAAAAACGACCCGGACCATGAATTTGTAAAAAAATGGAATCGAAGATGGTTTTGACATCATTACACCTGGTGCCACACTCCACCCTGTCGAACGGCCTAATAGAATAAAAGCTGAAACAACGTATCGAAAGCAAGTCGAAGATCAAATCCGAAAAGAAATAGCCTCCAGAAGGTACGTTGCATTGAACTATACACCAGATATTGTGAGTCCTATTTCATGCGTTCCAAAAGGTGATTCGACTTATTCACGACTGCTCGCAGCCCGACGGACTCAGCCTTAACGATCATGCCAACCCCGATAAGCACACGTTTGTAACCGTTGATACTGCAGTAAATATGATTGATAAAGGTTGGTACATGGCAAAAATCGATCTGAAAAACGCATACAGACGCAGCAATTAGTGTAGATTCGAGGCGTGCAACGGGTCTAAAATGGCGCTTCGGAAAAGATAAACATTACACGTATATGGTTGACACCCGGTTACCTTTTGGCGCGTCTTTAAGTGTCGGGTCTTTTCATAGAATCACTCAGTCTGTTGTACGAATGTTGCACCGCCGGGGTATACCAGCTGTAATTTGTTTTCTAGATGATTTTTTCGTTTCCGCAGCTACGGAACGAGACTGTAAATATGCCATGGATATGTTGCTGACACTTCTAAAAAACCTAGGGTTTACGATTAGCTGGGACAAATACGTCTATCCAACAAAACAGATAACTTTTTTAGGCATTAATATTGATTCAGAAAACGGTCAACTGAGTATCCCAAGCAAAAAACTAGGAGAGGTGGCAAATACCCTCTATGAGTGGCAAAACTATAAAGCGAAAAGTGCTTCAAAACGCGATTTTCAAGCGCTTATCGGTCGGCTAAATTGGGTGGCCTCGGTCATACACTCTGTTCGACCAATGCTCCGGCGCCTTATTGACCTTATGGCTAACCTAAAAAAACAGCATCACCGCGCACGCATTCCTGGTGAACTCAAACTATCGCTGCAGGCTATTTCTCATTTATGCGAAAACTTCAATGGCACGTCCTTTTTCATACGAAAGGCGAGGCCCGAGGCCGCATATGTTGTTACGGATTCTAGCGCGATAGCTGGGGCAGCTGCCCTGGTCAAAGAATCCTGCGTCATTGATTGGCTCTACACCTGCTGGTGTCGCGATTATAACAACATAAATAATACTCACATTAACATTAAGGAGTTAGCAGCTACTGCAGTAGCCATCCAGCGCTGGGGTGGCGTTTTACGGGACTCGCATGTTGTGTTATATACAGATAGCATGACAACCCTTCATGCTATAAATCGTTTTACTATTCGTAACAGATTAGGCAGTGACATCCTCCGCGATTTGCTAATCACCTGTGCAGTGTTTAATATAAAAGTATGTGCAAAGTTCATTTCTACTAAAAATAATAAACTGGCCGACTCTATAAGTCGCTTGCATTCGCTTCCATATGTCACATATGTAGCCCATCGGGTAGATTTGAGCAGAATGTCTGAGCACATGTCAAATGCATCCCATGACTTTGTTACGCAGGAATGGTTCAGCAAGAAGCCCTACTGGACAGCGAGCTAATGATGTACCGGCGAGCTGCCTTTTCAGAATCCACAAAGTCAGCATGTCGTACACACAGAGACACCTTCTTGCGTTTCTGCTCTTTCTTCGACTACACGCCCGTGCCCGCCAGCAACAAAAACGATGGCCCGCTTCAGCACTTTCCTCGCGCGGACTTTAAAACCTCAGTCTATTCGTTCATATCTAGCTGGAGTACGCGTGCTCCATATGGAACTCGGATACCCTAGCCCAACAGACGATAATTTTTTGCTCTCGACAACGCTGAAGGGCATAACCCATGTGAAAGGCACGCAACCAAACCAAAAGCTCCCAATAACTACAGCCATCCTAAACAGCATGCGCAGCTTGCTGACGCTCAAGGACTCGTTCCAGTGTTGCTTCTGGGCCGCTTGCCTCGTTGCGTTCTTTTGTTACTTCCGGAAGTCCACATTGCTGACCAAACATAAAAACAGTCACGACTGCAGGAAAGACTTGTGCCAAGAAGACTACTCCACCACCCCAGATGGTGCGCTTATACAGGTTAAGCACACCAAAACACTGCAAAATTTCAGTAAAAAGTTGGATATCCCCATCCCATTTATCCCTAACTCTGACCTCTGCCCTGTGACAGCGATGCAAAAACATTTTGACATGGTCCAGTTAGACCAAAGCGCCCCCTTATTCTCTTTTCGCAAGGGAGATCTAGCTGTCCCGCTCACACACAGCTTGTTTGTTAGCACGCTTCGAACCCTACTTGGCCAAATCGAACTAGAACCGGAACAGTACAGTGGGCACTCCTTTCGCAGGGGAGGTGCATCCTTTGCGTTTACCTGTGGCTTACCAGCTCATGGCGTCCCGGGCATGACGTTAAACTGCCTGATTTGGGTCCGACCCTTTATTTTTAAAGGAGCCCCTTGACCCAAAGGGAGGCCGGAGTTGATATTCCGACCCCCCTCGGGGTACCAGTCTTACTGGGTATATCTCAGTTCTACTGGTATCTCGCCCCCCTCCCAACCATACCCTCCCACCATTTCATCATCCCACCATCATTTCCATTTTCATATGTGCTTTAAAACCTTCCCAAAAACACACATACCAAAAAAAAAAAAAAAAAAAAAAAAAAAAAAAAAAAAAAATTATCGACAATGCCTTTTCACCTAATAATATCCCTTTTTTGATAAACATGATGTCGTTAATCGCAATAAAGAAATCTTTCCTTACCTAATTGTTTCACATTCAATCCATTTTTTGTATTTTCATCTGGGGTCTACTTAATTGTAGTACTCCAGATACGGTATTAGCTCTGTCACACCCTTGGCAACGACTACTAGCAGCCAACAAAAACCTGTGTTACACCGTTCCCACGCAAACCGCATAAAAGCGTGGCAACCTGTTGTGCGTCCACCAAGATGTCTTACAGTAGCTGGTGATAATACCAGTCATAAGAACGCACTCTGCCGTAGGCTGCATCCCGTAGTGGAAGGAGAGCGGTTACCTGGGTATTGAGGCTTCTAGTCTCTTAGGCAGGCCTTTCAAATACACATTCTGCTGAGGGACTTGTTTGCCAATACATGCCTTTGGTCCTTCTCTTCGGCCCAAGAAGGGCGTTCGTGAACTGGCCCGTCACGATCAATAACGGCTGGTCGTTCAGTTTAACCATACTGCGGCTCTAGGGTCAATCGAACGGCGTTGGATGGAGAATACCGCCGCGTCTAGTAGAGTATTCCAGGTGTCCTAGCCCTAGGCGGGTAACCCCCGTTGCCGAAACAGGTGGTCATAGTAAGGCCGGGGCCGGCAGACCTGGAAGAAAATTTTCAAAAAAAACACTTAATGGATAAGACAAAAGAAAAACAGAATACATCACCGACACCCAAAAGACCAAGGATTGAGGTGGGGTCTTCCCCTGCTTCATTTCCACAATACCTGATTATCACACCTATAGAGGGCACGTTCAAACTATCCCCCTTCGCTATCCAGAAGGGGGTGGCATCGATAGTGGGAAATCAATTTAACATCAAAAGGCTCCGCTCGGGGGACATTCTAGTCCAAATAGCCACTTTACAACAATGTAAAAACCTCCTGAAAATAACATCTTTCGTAAACACCCCAGCTAAGTGCTCTGCCCACCGAACCTTAAATTTTTGCAGGGGAGTGATTACCCACCCTGAACTAAGATTTTGCTCAGATAAAGAATTAGTCGACGAATTACAGGACCAGGGTGTGACAGCAGCGCGACCTTTGGGCCAACGAGGAACATTTGTCCTTACCTTCTGCAAGCCTACTTTGCCAGGCAATATAAAAGTTGGATATTTAAGCCTACCAGTGAAAATATATATTCCGAACCCTATTCGTTGTTTCCACTGCCAGAAATACGGGCATAACAAAGACAAATGCAGAAATCAAAAACCCACCTGCGCAAAATGCGGGGAGGAAGGGCATGAATATAGTTCATGTACCTCTCACAACCCCAAATGCATAAACTGCATGGGCAGCCACCCGGCTTCATCCAAGGATTGTCCGCGGTGGCATGCTGAAAAGAAAGTGCAACAGATAAAATTTGAAAAATCGGTGTCTTATCCCGAAGCCCGAAAACTGGCTGCTACCCTCCTCCCATCAAATGCGAAAACATATGCTAGCTCAGTAAGACCCAAGTTTCAGGATTCTGCCTGTCAAACTGACATCACATTGATTACGGAACAAAAGATTTTTTCGCCACCAAAGCAACAACGGCCTTCTAGAAAAACAAAAGAAACTAAAACTGAGACAGACTCCAGTCTTTGTGAGTCTTTACCAAGCACATCTCCTGAGCTGTCAGGGAAGAGAGACGGGTCTTGTACTCCAAGCCCCCAATCCTCTCAGCTGGGCCACGAAACAAAGGCAAGACTCAAACAAAGAGCTCAACTTGCCAAACAGAGGTTGCGCACAAACCTTACGGAGGAAATGAGTGGGAATAGATACTCCCCTCTTATGGATGCTGGCGATGGGAGACCTGCAGGCAGAACCTCCCCTAAGCCACCCCGCTCAAATGAAAAGCCTCCAAAAGTAACGATTAACAGAAATCGAGCTCTTAGCAAGTAACGATGACAATAATTCATTGGAATATCAGAGGTTTTTGGACCAACTACCATGAACTGTTAACACTTATGCACTTAAATGATCCGGCAGTATTTTGTCTTCAGGAAACATTCAGCAAAAACGACAATCCACCAAAACTTAGAGGATATACGTCATACAATAAACCCTCATCGGATGACAGAGCGACGGGTGGAATCGCTATGTTTGTTCGAAGTGATCTCTTACAAAGCGAAATTAAACTAAATACGCCTTTCCAGACCCAGGCGATTCGTATCACGCTTGGCAAAACTTTCACAATTTGTAATATTTATTTGCCACCACATTTGAGACCTCAACTAGAAGAGTTGAATGACCTAATAAATCAGTTACCTAAGCCAGTCCTATTCGTGGGCGACTTTAATGCTCACAGTACATTGTGGGGCAATAGTTACGTAGATTTGAAGGGTAAATTGGTAGAAAATCTCCTTAACCATCATAATTTAACCATTTTCAACGACAAGTCATACACATATCTTCACCCTGGTACTGGTTCAAAAACCTCTATTGACCTTTCTATAGCATCTGCTAATTTATATCTTGATTTTAATTGGAAAGTGTTGGGTGATCTCCACGGCAGTGACCACTTTCCTATTTTATTGTCTGAGTCTAAAGCATACCACGAAAAAAGATCCCCAAAATGGAAGTTTCAGAAAGCAGACTGGTCAGAATTCCAAGAATTATGTCATCAGAGTATCAAAAGGAAACATTTTACTGATGATGAAGACGAACATATCTCATTATTTACCTTTCTTCTCCATGGAGTGTGTGAAAAATCTATCCCAAGTACATCAGGATCCCGCAAGAAACCACACAAACCGTGGTTTAATGACGCTTGTAAAGAATCCATAGCGCTTCGTAAAGAAGCTCTCAAAAATTTTTCAGACTACCCAGACATTACAAGAAAAATAGAATATCAAAGGGCCAAGGCAGTTGCGCGTAAAACAGACAAAAAAAGCAAACAAGAGTCCTGGCATGAATATGTTTCTCAACTCAACACAAATAATTCTCTAAAAAAGACCTGGGACATGGTTAGAAAAATATCTGGCAATAACACTTTTAGCACAGTAAGCCATCTAGAAGCTAACAATAATATGATCACCGACCCAAAGGACATTTTAGATACCCTAGGCGAAACATTTGAACATAACTCATCTTCCGAAAATTATAGCCACGAGTTTAGACGCTATAAAGAAACAGAAGAAACTAATCCGCTTCACTTCTATTCTGACAACAGCGAAGCGTATAGTGAGCCCTTTTCTCTTAATGAATTGAGAAAGGCCATAGATAGTTCCCATGATTCAGCAGCAGGACCAGATGACATACATTATCAGATGCTTAGAAATTTGCAAGACCATACCTTAAAGATCCTTTTAGAATTGTTAAATCATACCTGGAATTCCGACACTTTTCCAGAAATATGGAAGGAAGCCACAATAATACCAATACCAAAGCCAAACAAAGATCCACGAAATCCTCAGAATTACAGACCAATTTCCTTGACAAGTGCCCTGTGCAAAACATTTGAGCGAATGGTAGCTGAAAGAGTAAAATGGTACCTGGAAAGAAACAACTTGCTTGCCGACATACAGAGTGGCTTTAGGAAACAAAGGAGCACTCTGGACCATCTTGTAAGACTAGAATCTTTTGTTAAAGAAGCTTTCAATAACAAGGAACATGTTGTTACCGTTTTCTTCGACTTGGAAAAAGCTTATGACACAGCATGGAAACACGGAGTACTAAAGGATCTTTTTGATTTCGGCCTCCGAGGCCGTCTGCCCCAGTTCATAAAAGGATTCCTGGACGACCGTCGATTCAGGGTTCGCCTTGGTACAATATTCTCAGAATACTTTGAACAAGAGGAAGGCTTCCCCCAAGGATGCATCCTTTCAATTCTACTTTTCCTGATAAAAATCAACAATATAAAAGATACACTGAGACAGGGGATAGATAGCTCACTCTTCGTGGATGATTTTGCCATGTCTTGTAGAGGCAAAAGTATGAATTTAATACAGCGTCGTCTTCAGCAGAGTATTTATTCTCTCCAAGTTTGGGCGAATAAGAATGGTTTTAAATTCTCACAAACCAAAACGGTTTGTATACACTTTTGTAAAAAACGAAAACAGCACGACGATCCAGTTTTACACATCTCTAACGTGCAAATCCCTGTTGTCAAGGAAAACAAATTTTTAGGTTTAATTTTTGATAGCCAACTTAGTTTTATCCCACATATCAAACACCTCCGAAGAAAGTGTCAGAAGGCCTTAAATTTACTGAGAGTCATCTCCTCCCACGATTGGGGAGCAGATCGTGATACTAAACTTATGTTGTATAGAGCTCTAATTAGATCGCGACTGGACTATGGCAGTATAGTTTATGGCTCAATTAGACCATCATATCTCAAGATGCTAGAACCGATACTGAATCAAGGCTTAAGAATATGTTTAAATTGCTTTAGAACATCCCCAGCCGACAGTTTACACGTTGAGGCAAATGAACAACCTCTCAATATACGGCGGTTAAAACTTGCCATGCAGTATTGTATAAAACTTTACGCCAATAGAAATAACCCTACTCATCAGATTGTTTTCGAATCACATTATGCGGATAGAGGTACTAATGCTATCCCTCCCTTTGGAACTAGGATTATACCACACCTGCAAGAAGCAGGTATAATCGTTGAATCTGTTGCAAATTACAAAATACCTAACCAACCCCCTTGGAAGTTAACGAAACCTGTGGTCTTGAAGACTCTTTCTGAGTCCACAAAAGAACGAACTAACCCGTGTGTATTTCAGTCAAAATTTGCAGAATTAAAGGATAATTATAATGACTACCATTTCATATATACCGATGGTTCCAAACTTGAGGACAAGGCTGCAGCAGCTATTGTCACAGAAAATAATACATTCAGAACCAGGCTCCCTGATGGGTCTTCTATTTTCTCTGCAGAAATTAGAGCCCTGCAGCTAGCTATGCAAATTGTCAAGATTAGCCGCTACAAAAAATTCATATTGTGCGTGGACTCCATGTCAGTGCTTGAGTCACTAGAAAACTTACAGGTATCCAACCCAATAATTTTGGACTTGATAGAAAAACACGACGAAGTGGTAAAAGCTGGCAAAGAGATAATGTTTTGTTGGGTACCGAGCCACGTTGGAATCCCGGGCAACGAGGCAGCCGACAAAGGCGCCAAAGAAGCGTTAAACCAAGACTGCTCAGATTTCCTTATACCGTCATCAGATTTTAAGTGCCATATTTCTAGATATGTCAAAAATCTATGGCAACAATATTGGGATGAACAAACAGACAATAAGCTATACCAAATTAACCCTGTGGTAGGGCGCAAATTGCCCTCCCTAAATGGCCTTCGCGACGATATGGTAATTCACAGATTAAGAATAGGACATTCTTACACTACTCACAAACACCTCTTAAGAGGTGAACCACAACCCGAATGTATAAGTTGTCAGGAACGGTATACAGTAAAACACATCTTGATAGATTGTATAGACTTCAATCACATTCGCCCCCGTTATTATAGAGTTGATTCCATGAGAGAGCTCTTTGAGAAGGTAAATTCCAACAAGGTCCTAGAATTTTTAAAAGAGATCAATATGTATTCCTATGTGTAGACTACGATTAAGTCTATTTTTAGTATATTTTTTAGTATATTTAAGATTTTATTTTATAATCATTTTTAATCAATAAAGTATAAATTCGACAAAGTTACCAGGAATGACACAATATGACCTGCAACAGGTTGGCGGTGTCGTTAAACCAATCAAATAACTAACTAACTACCAGCTCATGTGATAAAGACGCAGGGGGACTGGAAGTCCGATTCGTACCAGCGCTATTTGTCCGTCCCACTGGCCATGCGGAAGGCCTGCTCACGCGTAGTAGCATTGCGTTTAACCAATCAATAGAACTTACTTAGACCTACCACTACTAGTACGATTGGGCTCTCTTTGGACAATTATTCAAATGTTATGTTTAAAGTTATTTGTATTTTTTAAATGATTTATAAAATAATAAATCATGATCCCAATCGTTTGTTTCTTTTTTAGCAGCTAGAGACGCTTGTTTACATAATAAAAGGTTTAATAGACAATTAAGTAATGTTTGTTAATTGTATTTAAACATCAATGTTTCCCGCCCTGCCTGCCGCGCTGTCTGAAAATACTGTGCTATCAGCACCACTCAGGCGCCTATTGTTTGCTACACGTCTCAGCTCCTAGAGGCGACCTGCTCTTTTCCCCACTCCTCTTTTCGCTAATCCCTCCGGTCATCTCCGGTTGGCCAAAACACCCTCATTCAGCAGCTCACTTGCTAGCTTGCAGCAATCGCGCCAACACGCAAAATTAAAAAATTATTGCCCACCCACCACCCCTGGCCATCCACCCGGTAAAACAGTCTACACTAAAATGGTTTAACTCTTAACAAAAATGTAGTTGTGTGTAGTGGACAATTATTCAAATGTTATGTTTAAAGTTATTTGTATTTTTTAAATGATTTATAAAATAATAAATCATGATCCCAATCGTTTGTTTGTTTTTTAGCAGCTAGAGACGCTTGTTTACATAATAAAAGGTTTAACAGGCAATAATTGCCTAATTGTATAAAAGATCAATCCCTATTATGGTCAAGTTTTCGGGGTATCTGTATCGTTAAGCGTCTGTCAGATTACGCAGACAGTAGTTATATTAATGTCGAGTGCTTTAACAAATAAAGTGCAACGTGTGTTAATTAAAAAATCGCCAAGTGCGAGTTGTCCCATTTTTCATTTGGTTACGAGTTGTCCAGTTGCGAGTTGTCCGAATACCGATGTCTTTTGTGCGATAGATCTCAGAAAGTGTTGGAGGGATTCCATTAAACCTTGCACAGGGAAAGAAAATGGGTTGTAGTTGTGCGTCTGGGTATATGTTTTGTCCGCCGCCGAAAAATTTGTCCTAGGGACTTTGTCGAAAATCGAAATTTCTTGGGCCATCAACATCTGGATAGGATGTCTTTTGTGCGATAGATCTAAAAGAGCTTAAAAAATCATGCATAGGGAAAGAATATAGGGTGTAGTTGTGCACCTGTTGTGCAAACTGTAGGTTTGCCGGTGACCGAAAAGTGTGTCCCAGGGACTTTGTCGAAATCCTGGAATTGCACCCCTGCGGGGGGACTTTGTCAGTTTCACTGACATACTTGTTTTAACACATACTTTAACATGTACGTTACCTGTCAAATGCATGGTTTTGTGAATAACCGATATTTAGAATGTTTTCACATTGTTAAAAATTCCAAAGCTGTTTCACAAATTCGCTCTGAATTTCTTAATCAACCTGGATATTTCAAAATGTTGGAAAGAATTTTCACAACGCTTTGTTTTTCAAGAACTACTTTCACTAGCGTACTTCTGTGGGTTGGGGGCAGTCTAAAGAATATGCCCACTGCTTTCTGTTCCGTGCATGGCGTAAGAGGCGCCCATTCAGAATTTCTTTCTTTCTAACTCCTCTTTTGATATTTCTTCATTCCTCCTTCTTTTTCTCCCATTTTTTAGCCCAGCTTACGTTACACGTAAGCTGGGGTATTCCTATCGGTTTGCGGGCGGTGTCCGTTAGTTAGTTAGTTAGTTAGTTAGTTAGTTAGTTGTTTATTTAGTAAACTTTGCTTCAAAATGCATCTCCTCCTACAATTTTGATCCGATGTCATTTATTTTTGGTGTGAGGCATCCCTAAGGGGTCGTGCATACGGCTTGTGCTTTTCTAGTCGATCGGGTGATTTTTGAATTTTTGGGGAATTTTTAAAGAAAAAATTTTAAAATGTATCTCCTCCTACATTTTTTACCGGATGTGATTTATTTTTGGTATTAGGCACCCCTAAAGTGTCGTGCATACGGCTTGTGCTTTTTTAGTCGATCGGGCAATTTTTGTATTTTTCGGGAATTTTTTAAGCCAAATTTTAGAAAATAATTCAAAATGCATCTACTCCTACAATTCTGATTCGATGTCATTTATTTTTGGTGTGAGGCATCCCTAAGGGGTCGTGCATACGGCTTGTGCTTTTCTAGTCGATCGGGTGATTTTTGAATTTTTGGGGAATTTTTAAAGAAAAAAATTTAAAATGTATCTCCTCCTACATTTTTGACCGGATGTGATTTGTTTTTGGTATGAGGCACCCCTAAAGTGTCGTGCATACGGCTTGTGCTTTTTTAGTCGATCGGGCAATTTTTGTATTTTTGGGGAATTTTTTAAGCAAAAATTTAGAAAATAATTCAAAATGCATCTACTCCTACAATTTTGATTCGATGTCATTTATTTTTTGGTGTGAGGCATCCCTAAGGAGTCGTGCATACGGCTTGTGCTTTTTTAGTCGATCGGGTGATTTTTGAATTTTTGGGGAATTTTTAAAGAAAAAAATTTAAAATGTGTCTCCTCCTACATTTTTGACCGGGTGTGATTTATTTTTGGTATGAGGCACCCCTAAAGGGTCGTGCATACGGCTTGTGCTTTTCTAGTAGATCGGACAATTTTTGTATTTTTAGGGAGCTTTTGAAGAAAAAAACTTCAAAATGCATTTTCCCCTACAGTTTTGATCTTTCTCTCTCTCTCTCTCTCTTTTTTTTTTTTTTTTTTTTTTGGTTTGAGGCATCCCTAAGTGGTTGAGCATACGGCTTGCGCTTTTTAGTCGATCCGATAATTTCTGTATTTTTAGGGAATTTTTGAAGAAAAATTTCAAATGCATTTCCTCCTGCAGTTTTTATCCGATTTCATTTATTTTTGGTATGAGGCATCCTTAGGTGGGTCTGGCATACGGCTTGATTAGATAGGGAATTTTTGATGAAAATACCTCAAAATGCATCTTCTCCTGCAGTTTTGATCACACATCATTTATTTTGGGGCTGAAGCATGCTTAGGGTGTCGTGAATACGGCCTGTGCTTTTCGAGTCGATCAGAATTTTTGGTGAATTTTTGAATAAAAAAACTTCAAAATGCATTTTCTCCTACTGTTTTTATCAGATTTCATTTATTTTTGATACAAGCCGACTTTAGGGGGTCATGCATACGGCTTGTGCTTTTTGAGTGAATTGGAAAACTTTTGAATTTTTTTCGCAATTTAAAAAAAAAAAATAAATGCATCTTCTCCTGCAGCGCATAAACGCAAGTTAAATGAACTTGCGCAGTAGTCAGATATAACAACCGCACATCGACACAAGTTAAATAAACATTCGCATTGGTCCGAAATGTGAACCATTGACGGAAGATAAACATGCAAACTGGTCAAAAAGAAGCACCGCGCATCAACGCAAGTTAAATAAACATGCGCAATGGTCCGAAAAAAGAACTACGCGTCGACGCAAATTGAATAGACATGCGCAGTGGTCCGAAATGCGGATCGAGCATCAACGCAACCTAAAGAAACATGCGCACTGGTCCGAAATGCGAACCGCGCATCAACGCAAGTTAAATAAATATGCACACTGGTCCGAAAAAAAGAACCGCGCATCAGCGCAACCCAAAGAAACATGCGCACTGGTCTGAAATGAGAACCACGCATCAACGCAAGTTAAATAAACATGGGCAATGGTCGGAAATGCGAACCGCGCATCGACGGATGTTAAATAAACATGCGATCCGGTCCAAAATAAGCACCGCACATCAACGCAAGTTAAACAAACTTGTCCGAAAAAAGAACCACACATTGGCGAAAGTTGAATAGACATGCGCAGTGGTCTGAAATGAGAACCTCGCATCAACGCAAGTTAAATAAACATTCGCAGTGGTCCGAAGAAAGAACCACGAATCGACGCAAGTTGAATAGACATAAGAGTCGGGCATCGACGGGACTGAAATAAACATGCGTTCTAGTCCGAAATGCAATTCGCGTGTCAACGCAAGTTAAGTGAACCTATGCACTGGTCCGAAATGCGAACCTCGCATGAACGCAACCTAAAGAAACAGGTACACTGGTCCGAATTCCGAACCGCTCCTCAGCGCAAGTTAAATACACATTTGCACTGATCTAAAATAAGTACCGAGCACCAACACAAGTTAAATAAATATGCGCACTGGTCCAAAATGCGAACCACGCATCAACACAAGTTAAATAAACGTGCGCACTGGTGGAAAATGCGAAACGTTCATTAACGCAAGCTAAATAAACAAACACACTGGTCAGAAATGGGAACCGAGCATTAACGCAAGTTAAATAAACATGCGCACTGGTTAGAAATGCGAACCGAACTGCGCATAAACGCAAGTTAAATAACGTGCGCACTATTCAAAATAAGAACTGCGTATCAACGCAACTTAAATAAACATGCGCACTGGTCCAGAATAAGAACCGCGCATCAACTCAAATTAAAGAAATATGCGCATTGGCCTGAAATAAGAACCGCACATGGACACACGTTAAATAAATATGCGCAGTGGTTCGAAATGCGAACCACGCGCCAACGGAAGTTAAATAAATATTTGCACTGGTCCAAAATAAGCACCGCGCATCAACGCAAGTTAAATACACATGCGCACTGGTCCGAAATTCGAACTGCTCATCAACGCAAGTTGAGTAAACATGCGCACTGGTCCAAAATGCAAACCGCGCACCAACGCAAGTAAGATTAACATATGCACACCTCCAAAATAAGCACCGTGCATCAACGCAAGATAGATAAACATGCAAACTCTTCCGAAATGCGAACCGCGTATCAAGGCAACCTAAGGAAACTTGTACACTTGTCCAAAATAAGTACCGCTCATCAACGCAAGTAAAATAAACATGCGCACTGATCCGAAATAAGAACCGCACATCAACACAAGTAAATAAACATGCGCATTGATCCGAAAGAAGAACCGCACATCAACACAAGGTAAATAAACATGCGCACTGATCCGAAATAAGAACCGCACATCAACACAAGGTAAAAAAACATGGGCGCTGGTCCGAAATGCCAACCGCACATCAACGCAAGTTAAATAAACATGTGCACTGGTCCAAAATAAGCACCGCGCATCAACGCAAGTTAAATAAACATGCGCACTGGTCCGAAATTCGAACCGCGCATCAACGCCACTTAAATAAACGTGTGGAGTGGTTCGAAATGTGAACCACGCTCCAACGCAAGTTAAATAAACATTTGTACTGGTCCAGAATAAGCACCGCGCATCAATGCAAGTTAAATAAACATGCGCACTGGGCCGATATTCGAACCGCGCGTCAACGCAAGTTAAATAAACATGCGCACCGTGCAAGTTAGATAAACATGGAAACTCTTCCGAAATGCGAACCGCGTATCAAGACAACCTAAGGAAACTTGTGCACTTGTCCAAAATAAGTACCGCTCATCAACGAAAGTAAAATAAACATGCGCATTGGTCTGGAATAAGAACCGCGCATTAATCTTTATTCAGTTAAATGAACATGTGCACGGTTCCAAAATGAGAGCCGCGCATCAACGCAAATTAAATAAACATGCGTACTTGTCTGAATAAGAACCGCGCATCGAGGCAAGTTACATAAATATGCGCACTGGTCCGAAATGCGAGCGTTGTTTGAAGGTATCTATGGCAGACTATCCATTGAGCTAGCTCTTTGCCGTCTCATCTTTTGAAGCCCGATATTTCAGGGAAATTCCTTCGCTCATGCACGCTGGAATGGGTCTTATTGCTTTTCGTAAGCTGGGACTTTGTCCTTGGACAAACTTGTTCTTTTAGCAAGGACATCCCAATATACCCATCATAGTTGCCATAGTTGGTGAACGGACCGTGACGTTAAACATCAAATAAGCAAACTTTCAGCAACGTTCGTACATGCAAGGCTATGACGAAAGCAAATGACGCAGCACGCATAGCTGTAGCGAAGAACTTGAATGACTGGCATGACTGAACAGGGCGCTTCGCCTGGCCTAGTGCCTCGGATGAATAAAACTGAATACCGGCCTCCTACCTGTATCGAAATTGCATATTGTTTACTCGTAGTCTAAGTGCTTAGTGTTACCTAACTTGAAGATAATTATGCCGGGCGTTTTTTTTTTTTAGATGCCCGCCATTTTGGATTTTATGTCGGGCTTTTCCCATTTGAAAGGTGACAGACAATAAAAATATACATAGAAATAGGCTGTTAATATACTACAACATCTCACAAATTGATAAATAATGAGAATTAATAGAACTCCAGGGCAACTTTCCTTTAGAAATTGGGAAAATAAGAAAAAAAATGAGCAATTAAAACAACAACCGAAATTGATTTCTCCACGTCTTACGTTAAATATTTAATCCAAACTGAAAATATGAGGCGGATCATCGTGCACTTCGCAGGTCAGGCCGGGTCGTCTCTGGTCGCATGGTCTCACAGTGCAACAGTTAGACCAGTTGTCTAATATATGCTGTGGTTAGGTTGCCAGTTGTAATTAAACGCCATGAGATACTAAGTCTGGTTTAAGTAGGATGGATAAGGGGCTGCATATACCCCCCCCCCTCGTCTTTCGTGTACTTGTCCGTCTTTATGAAATCATGTTTGCCCAGACCATTGCTCTTACAACGGCTTTTGTCCAAAGATTTGCAAACTGGTACACTGCAAAATATGTATATTGTAGATGTGCAAAAATGGTTGAATGCTGAGGCAGTTTTTTGGGTGGTGGGGCGTGTTTTCCCTTTTTGTTGGAATCAAAAGCAAGTAAAATATAAAAAGAGAGTGGGGAGATGGAAACATATTTTACTTGACATTCTGCTTTCAGCAATCTTGTCACACTAAGTTTGTCGTCTGATTTAGATGGGGTTAACGTTCTGGTGCGAAGCGTTGTGTTCACATGTGATTTGTTTATATATTTTGGCTGTGAATCAAAAAGTTACATTCATTTTGCGTGGATTTGTTTTTGTTTGTGCACTGCTCACTACTGCGCTCACTTCTGATATGCAGCGGCACATTTTGTGTTAAGTCTACTTAACACCGTATTATTTAAAATAAGCATACAAGAAACCAGATGTTTTTTGGTAGGCTGTTCCGGAATAGACTACTGATAAATCGAATGCCAAATAAATCAATAATGCTTCATTTTCCGTACACCAAAGGGTGATAATAAGTTGAACAATGTAAATTCTGATCTTTTGGGGAAAGGAAAATAAAAATATTGGAAAACTGAGTTGTTATTTTGGCTTTTTAACCCAGCCGACTTTGTCTGACTGGGTTAGTCGATTCACTATAGGGGGCTTGACTGTATGTGCGTGTGTTAACTTGTCTTTAAAATGCTACTCCTCCTACAGTTTTTCTCCAATCGTTTTGATATTACGCAGGAATGTTCCCTGGGTGCCACCCCCCCCCCCCCCCAACCTGGCTATTACTTTTTTTGACGATTGATGAAAAACTGACAAAATGGCGGCACTTTTATGCCCGTTTTGACCCATTTTTAAAATGCTACGCCTCCTACAGTTTTACTCCAATCGTTAAGATGTTATGCAGGGATGTTCAGCCCAGGGATTCGCCTACGAGGCTGTTATTTTTTTTCGCGCTGTCCAAAAACTGCCGAAGTGGCGGAACTTTGAAGTTCGACAGAATAGGAATAAATGGTAGTAAATAACTGAATTGTCAAACCATTCATTTCTCTCAGTCTTTTTCAAAAAGTTATAAAATTTTAATCGAAAGTTTCTTAGGTGCTTCTCCAGCCGGACTTGCTTTTCTTCGCAAATGACAAAAAAAATGCCGAAATGGTGGAATTTTAAAAAAAATTGTAAAATTGTGTAAATGTCGGTAAATACGTGAATCGTGAAAACCAAACCTCTCCAGCTTCCCTTTTCGGGTAGCTTTGAATTCATGCTCGGTCGAAATTGGTGCCTTTTCCCTTCGTAATGTAAACTCTTACGACAATATATTTTAAGTTTCCGCTTGTTTTCATGTTTTCACTAGTTTTGAGGCGTGGCTGAATTAAATTTGATAATTGCCAAAAAATAAACACCTGCTGATTTCGCTTTGGGCCAGACTGTGTCATCGCTGCGTGTGACACCTGCGTGGGACATCTGTGTGTGACCTCCGCAGTTGGACAGCAGTTTTAATGAAAACAAAGTTATCAGAAATTCTGCAGTTGAAGACACTTGCCTCTGGCCAGGCCGACTAGGAACGCAGATGCCAATTGTTTAAAAGGAGTGGTTTTGGCTCTGCTTCACACGACCTGGGCTTTTTAAAGCGCACTGATTTTTTGGTGGTTTGCCCCTTATTTTTAAACTGATTTTTGTCTTCTTGTAGTTGTTGTGGGCGGAGGGAGTGTTAATTCACCAGTTGTTTAAAAAAATCAAATATTTGCAGTGAATAATTTTGGGGCGCGTGTCCGGCGTAGGGATGTTCCCCAGGGGTTCGCCTACAAGGCTATTATTTTTTTCGCGGTTCGCCAAAAACTGCCGAAATGGCGGAACTTTGAAGTTTGGCAAAAACTGGAATAAATGGTAGTAAATAAGAAACCATTCATTTCTCTCAGTCTTTTTCAAATAGTTATAAAATCTTAATCGAAAGTTTCTTAGGTGCTTCTCCTCCTGCTTTTTTCGCAAATGACAAAAAATGTCGAAATGGTGGAATTTTAAAAATTTTGTAAAATTGTGTAAATGTCGGTAAATACGTGAATCGTCAAAACCAAACCTCTCCAACATCCCTTTTCCGGTAGCATCCAGATACGAATTAAATGCATATTTTGTACACTTCATTTTTTGGCCTAACAGTATTCGTTTCCGAGTTTTTCTCTCTTTCCTTGTTTCGTAACTCGGCCGGGTCATGTCCTTGGACATTCTTGTTTCTTTTTTTCGTGTTTTTTTTTCTTTTTTTCAGTAGTGAAATGTGTAGATTTTTGTGGGGCATCGGATAAAAATATTAATTTATTTTCAGTCTATTCGTATACACTCCTGGCCATGATGGCCATTAATAGTAGTTTTCTATTTCGGAATTTCTTGGACATTTATATTTATGTAGTCCAGAACAGACCATATATATGGTATATATATATGTCGTACGCGCTCTAAGGTTCGCATTTTGTGACGGGGACGTCTAGCGGTACGTGTTTTCGACACTGTCCGTGAATATTCTGTAATTTCAGTGAGATCCTTACAAGATTTTTGGAATGAATTGTCTGTTTATCGTTGAAAGGGTCACTGCACCCCTGCAATGGGCAGCTCCTTCGTGCAGCTGATTGAAATCTTGACATTAACTTGGCATCCAAGTGTTTTCTCTAATTGTTAACAAATGAGAACTAAATTTTTCGCGTTCGCCTGTGTGTGTACAGGTGAAATCAGTACAGCAGTTAATCGCATAAACCGGCTAATTGTGTACTATTCTAACATCCCCTTGCCTGTCTTGCCACAGCCGCGTAACCGCTTGGAGAAAGCCTCAATGGAGACTTCTGTAATGTTTTAGTGGGACATTGTAATCCGGACGTGGTTGCTGCCGGAGTACAGCAGATGATGATGCTTAATACCAACAGTCGTTTTCTACATGACAACATTGTGCTTCTGGCCCGAAAATTGACCTCAACGATGCCAAGCAAGCTGCAAGTCTGTTTCTTTGTTAATTCAGGGTAAGGCTTTCTGTTATTGCATTAGCCCAGGGTAAGTTTTGTTATGCCTAATGCCAAGAGAATTATAAGTCTGTTACTGCGCTAACTCAGGTTACAGTTTTCTTATATGCAGTACCGATGGAGCTACAAGTATGTTACTGTATTAATTCAGGAAAGTTTCTTATGTGTAGTACCAAGAGAGCTACAAGTCTGTTACTGTATTAATTCAGGAAAGTTTCTTATGCCCAGTACCAAGGCAGCTACAAGTCTGCTACTGTATTAATTCAGGAAAGTTTTCTTATGCCCAGTACCAAGGAAGCTACAAGTCTGTAAATGTGTTAATTCAGGGAACGTTTTCTTATACCCAGTGCCAGGGGAACTACAAATCTGTTACTTTGTCACCTCAGGGTAAAGTTTTCTTATGTCCAGCACCGGAGGAGCTACAAGTCTGTTCCTCTGTTAACTCTGTATAGGGTAAGGCTTTCATATGCTGCTGTATTCTTGATAATTTATATTGACCAATCATAATTGAGGATTTCATTAACAAAGCTAACTCAACTCGACCGCATGGCTTTGGGTATCATCTAATAATTCAACCCTGGTGACGTCATAAACCAAGATTAATATTAAGTCTCTGGAAAGAAGTTGTAAGAAAAGTTGATCCTTTTGTTTCTAATAACAATAAGACACATGTAGTTGAAGTTTATCAGACTGTCAAGCAAGGTTTGTCATGTGAGCTTTCAGTCGCGAATATTGTGTCAAGTTTGAAGAATCGATTTCATTTTGATGACAGCTTTAAACTTCATGCACAATTTAATCTCACAGAACAACACAAAGTTTCCAACAAAGATGGGATTTTTTTCTATGATTCAAATAAATGTTCCTTTGAGGGATGTGTAATTTGTGAAATTATTTAAGAATAAATTATCACTTGAATTGCAAAGTCGAGTGCACTTTAATGCACAGCACGCAAACTCTTTTGCGTTATTTATAAAACATCGTGTTGTTTAAAATAAGAATTCTCAAGCAAATTTATTCTGTTTTTTTTTAGCCAGGTGGCATTTGGGCGCACGGGCTACACCCATCAAGCGGGGCCTCTGTCGTCTGTCCCTCCATCCCACCATCCATCGCCGGCTGTTACTTTCACCCTGATAATCCTTTTCCTGTGATGTTCGATATATTGTTGATCTATCACAGTGGGTAGATGTACGTAATTTCTGTTTTGACCTTGATCCAGATTTAAGGTCACAGTGGCGGCCATCTTGGATTTTCATCTGCAAATTGTTGTCAGCACGATGAAACAGAAACTGCTTGACCTATCATCACTAAATTTTAGACACTGCTTAACCATTACAACAGCTCGCTCTTGTTTGATTTTAGTACTAAATTCACTAAGTTCACTGGCCGCCAGCTGCCATGTTGAATTTTTTCCGCTTTTTCTTGGAAACACGAGAACTCGGTAACTGCTTTACGAAACTTCATTAAAGTTTAAACATAAGTTGACCATCAGATGATCACATGCTTGGGGTTGGTTTTAGGTTAAATTGAAAAAATCAAAATGGCTTCCAAATTTAAATTCACGCTTGGGTTTCCATGTTTCGGTGAGAATGACCCGCCATCTTGCATTTCTTGTAATCATGATAACACAAAAAGTTGCTTTTGGAATTTGGAGCCAAAACTGTAAATTTATCTGTTGAAACAACATTTAGACACTGGTTATCGTGCGTGTCCGTGATTTTCTAAAACGATCCCTGAACGCGGAGTGACGGATTTAAAAAAAAATACAACCTGCGGTTTTCACCACCTAACTGCGGATAGACAGATACAAAAGAAACAGTTTCAATACCTCCCACAAATGTCCCATTCTCCATTTTATGGGACAGACATTGTACGAGATATGTATTAAGTGCCCCCCTCCTCCCCCCCCCCCCCTCATCGGGCAGGGGGAGAGCTGTAAATGAATATTGCTTTGTCACCATGTACTTTTCTTTACAACCAAAAAAGTTTAATCTGATTTGTGCAACTCATTATTTCTATTTATTATTGTGTTTTAACTTTAGTTGACTAGTACTTCGTAGACTCGACAGTATCGTAAAACCACTGCGTTTGGGTGTAAATTGATCCTTTCATGAAATACCAAATTGGCTGATTTGCACACTTTCACTCGCCATGTCACTGTAATTAAGCTCCTATATAGATTTTATGTTGCAGTTTTTAGACCAGCCGACTATGTCGGGCTGGTCTTATCCTATCAATAGAGGGGTATCCGTCGTCTGTATGTACGTATGTACGGATGTACGTATGTACGTGTGTAAACTTTTACTTAAAATGCTTCTTCTCCTTCAGTTTTGATCGGATTCCTCTCAAATTTTACACGAATGTTCTCTAGGTAGGCCTCTCTTTAAATTTTTTTTTTTTGGCGATCCGCCAAAAATTGGCTAAATGGGGGACATTTGAAATTTTTCGGTTGCCAATTTTCCCTAAGTAGGCCTCTTTTCAAAAATTACTCATTTTGGCGATCCGCCAAAAATTGGCCAAAATGGGGAGATTTTCAAATTTTTTTGGTTTACAATTTTCAAATTGCTTCTTCTCGCACAATTTTGATCGGATTCCTTTCCAATTTTTGATAGTTGTTCCCAAGGTAGACCTCTCTTGAAAAATTACTTTTTTGGCGGTCCGCCAAAAATTGCCCAAATGGGGGACATTTGTTATTTTGTGGTTGCCAATTTTCAAAGTGCTTCTTCTCCCACAATTTTGATCAGATTTTCTTCAAATTTTGCACCAATATTCCCTAGGTTGACCTCTTCTGAAAAGTTACTCATTTTGGCGATCCGCCAAAAATTGGCCAAATGGGGGACATTTTTTAATTTTTTGGTGTCAAATTTTCAAATTGTTTCTTCTCCCACAAGTTTGATCGGATTCTTTTCCAATTTTGGATACTTGTTCTCTAGGCAGACCTCTCTTTAAAAATGGCTCTTTTTGGCGATCCGCCAAAAATTGGCCAAATGGGGGACATTTGTAATTTTGTTTTTGCCAATTTTCAAAATGCTTCTTCTCCCAAAATTTTGATCAGATTTTCTTCACCTTTTGCACCAATATTCCCTAGGTTGACCTCTTTTGAAAAATTACTCATTTTGGCGATGCGCCAAAAATTGGCCAAATGGGGGACATTTTTTAATTTTTTGGTGTCAAATTTTCAAATTGTTTCTTCTCCCACAATTTTGATCGGATTCTTTTTGCAATTTTGGATACTTGTTCTCTGGGTAGACCGCTCTTGAAAAATTACTCTTTTTGGCGATCCGCCAAAAATTGGCCAAATGGGGGACATTTGTAATTTTGTGGTTGCCAATTTTCAAAATGCTTCTTCTCCCACAATTTTGATCAGATTTTCTTCACATTTTTGCAGGAATACTCCCTAGGTAGGCCTCTTTTGAAAAAGTACACATTTTGGCGATCCGCCAAAAATTGGCCAAATTGGGGACATTTTTTAATTTTGTCCCCTTATGAAAGAATTGAAAGAATGACTCATCAGCCACAACTACACCGAGCAAGTGAGCGAATGTTTTCTCCATTCAGTTACGGCTTTTTTCGTAACCGCTGTCTGCCAATTTGATCATGATTTTGTCTCTGATTCTTGGATATATATTCTGTAGGTCACGGCTGGTCACCATGTCCCGGACATGCTTGTATAGTATATACACACAACTCTACTTCTGGATTATATTATATTAAGTCAGGGCTTTCTGAGTAAAATGTAGCTTGAAATTTTAAAAACATGCAGAAAATTGACCCTTACATGCAGCAGACAGCTACCACATCTTGGCGATCGTTCAAGCAGTTTGATACTTGATTAATTACTACTGCGCTGGCCGCAGTGTCCTTAGACATTCTTGTTTATAAAAAAATTGTGATGAATATTATGGTCTTAAAAAGCCCTGATAAACACCTCAAGTGATCTTATGTGTCGCATCGGGTATAGATTATTGTAAAAAGAATATGATCGCAATATTGATTTTGTGATACGACTGGTAAAAAAACTGAGCTTATTTTATGTTGCGAAGATAGAATCTGTTTTACCCTACATTGTTGAACAAGTGTTCTCGTTTTTGGCACATACTGCTGGCTGTACTGTGACAAAGGTCAGGGGGCATTATGTTTTTGACTGGTCCGTCCGTCAGTACGTCATTCTTTGCGTTCAATGGTTGTGAGCACCATATCTCAAGTTCAACTGGTCCGCTTTCAATCAAGCTTGGTATGTAGCTTCTACATATAATATTTTCCAGCTGTTTAGGTTTTGGTGACTTTTACGTTATTGTTCAAGGTCACTGCCGGACTTTGAAATTCTACATGGGATTTCCCATATACCGAAGTGGATTGTGAACACTATATCTCAAGTTCCACTGGTTGGATTTCGAACATACCTGGTATGTAACTGTTAAACAGTACACATTCGAAATGTTTGGGACCAGAAAAAAGGATGTAGGTCGTTTAGCAAAATAAAAGACAAGAAAACAAATGAAATAGCAATACTTTATTGAACAATAACAGACTCCACAACGACACTTCGTACTTAATCCCCCGATACCTGGCTAGTCTATTGACAGGTTTTACTCCGGATTGCTTTATTGTAGACTAACAGACTCAATAACGGCGCCTCCTACTTAATCCCCAAGTACTCCCCCTAATCCCCAGGCTCACGCATGCATCCCCAGGCTCGCCTAATCTCAAGTAACTGTCAATTACTTTTGGCACGTGTGCCGTTGTACTTTGCTTTAAAATTGGCAATTTTCGGAGTACGATGCGCAGTCTGCCCCCAGTAATCATAATCCCAGGACTCACGCATACACAATCTTAATCCCTTTATCCCAAAAGTAATTGACAATTACGACTCGAGTTAAAACATAAACGTTGATATCCAAACATAAAGAAATGAAAAAAAGTTATCGAAAAGAGCTAAGCAATTGAATAACTTATGAAATATTAGACCATTAAAGAATCGGTGGCAAAATGGCAGGGGGTGATGGCAAGTGGTCGGTGGCAAATTGGTTGGTGGCAAAATGGTCGGTGGCAAAGTGACCGGTGGCAAAATGGTATGGACACCAAAAACACACACACACACTTCGAGTTGTGGAATATTTCGAGTTGTCCAATTTTCAAAATGCCCACGAACTAAAGTGTACACATTCACATTTCGTAATGTCCTCCTTTAGGATAACAGAAAAAAAAGTTATACATGTGCCTGGTGTATTGAAATTTATTTTCAGCATATTTATGTTGCACTTATATATACGTGTGAATGTATCTAAGTATTTTTGGCAATGTGATGTGCAAGTTGTTGCATCAATCCTAAACTCATATAGCTCACAAGCCACATCGTTTTAAGCATCGCTTTTAAGAAACATATTTTAATAAGAGTTGTGTGAAAGCTGTTTTCAATAAACACCATAATCGGCAATTGAAGGTGGAAAAAGGTGGAAAATAAAGGACAATGGAATCCGCGACAAAACGCCTCGCATCATAACGCCTCGCGACAAAACGCCTCAAAATGTAAAGTGCGACAAAACGCCTCACTCGTATAAACTCCCTATTTTCCCCCATTTCGAATTATCGAATATTTCGAGTTATCAGATTTCAACATATCGAATATCTACTGTATGTAACGTTTTAGAAGTGATTAGGTTTTGGTGACCTTGTGTCGTTGTTCAAGGTCATTGGTTTCCCATTCGGAGTTTTTATTAAGCCTTAATTATCATATATCTAGACAACTGCTCTTCTAGGAGTCCCTATTCTCCAAACTCTTTGGCAGTTCGGTCTGGGCATCCGTGTTCCAACGGGCACATTTCTATTCTGCACTTATTTTTTGTTGGCAGGTCTGAGGCTAATGATTTTGCCATACGACTTGCTAGACATCATACGAAACATAATGACGTTGTCGTGCTGGATCAGTGAGTACTTTCTTGGTCACAATAATAGTCTAGCATAGTTAACTAAGCTGTTGCTTCTTCTTCTTCTTCTTCTTCTTCTTCTTCTTCTTCTTCTTTTGTTGGTCTTTTATTGCTTTTAAAAGAAAATGTGATATTAAAGTTATTGACTTAAATATGTTTGTATGTTACAGCGCTTACCATGGCCACACCGTAGCAGTGGTTGACATAAGTCCTTACAAATTCAACGGCGAGGGAGGCCAGGGCAAGCCAGACTGGGTACACGTTGTGAGTGAATAGTAATATGTTTTATTTTGATGGCTTATTAGACCCCTACCGGGAGTTTAGACCCCCCGCCCCGGAGGTTTAGGGGAGAGGGGGGGTGTGGATGGGATAGTCTGTCCAGTCGTCGAGCGGTTGTTACTCCCACCCTGGTAGTCCATTTCCTATGTAATTTGGTTTATAGGTGAACTATGATAGTGGGAAGGTGCACGTTAATTAACTTTGATCTTGACTCAGTTTCAAAGTCACACTC
Source organism: Protula sp. h YS-2021 (assembly GCA_949752745.1). NCBI lineage: Eukaryota > Metazoa > Annelida > Polychaeta > Sabellida > Serpulidae > Protula > Protula sp. h YS-2021. The sequence continues at coordinate 45,170,076 of OX457028.1, read as the reverse complement.
GCCGCCATCTTTTTATCGGCATGACCCGCGACTTTTTATCGACATGACAACACAAAAACAACTTCACCAAACTTAAGACGCGGTTTAACCATTACAAAAGCACGGTCGTGGTTAATCTTGAATTTTCCCCACAACATGAAAACACAACAACTCATAAACAACTTGACGGATTGTCATCAAACTTCATACGTAGGCTCACCACCTAAAATTATGCTGGGGACTGATTTTCGGTTGAACAAAAACATTGAAAATGGCCTGCAGCCACCATCTTGGATTTTTATCCACAAATTGTTGTTAACATGATAGCACAAAAACTTCTTGACCGATCCTCACCTGTGAAGCCAAAATCGACCAGTAAAGAAAAAAAGACCCTATCTTGTATTTTATCCGCAATGTCTTGTAAACGAATCCCGGCGTAAAGCACCCCCCGGCGAAAAGCCCCCCCCGGCGAGAAGCCCCTCCATTTTGTCAACCCCGGCGAAAAGCCCCCCCGATGAAAAACCCTTCTGGCGAAAAGCCCCCCCCACCTCCCCCCAACTTTTTTTCTCCTCAGATATTTTTTTGTAAAATCTTTAATATATTTTGACATATGTTTGATATACTTTTTTTATTGAATATATGTTTGATTATACTTGTGCAGTTCAGAGTTCACACATATACAGCTCATAGTTCAAACATGTACAGCTCAGAGATCACACTCCACAGTTTAGAGTTCACAGATTAAGGGGAGTGGGCTCACGGATTAACGGGTGTACCCTCGATTGCATCTGACCTTTCATCCATTTATATCAGGCTTAGCGGCAACATCTTTGAAGGTGTGGTTTCGCGGTTTATGCACGACGACAGGTGTAGGATCAGGGAGGGGGCTCACGCAGTATGATGGTCGCTCTATTTAATCCGGCTTACAATAGCCTATTGTACTGTTCAAACACAATAGACGGTGAAGCCTTTATGGTGTCCACATCAAATAACAGTTTTTACTTTGAGGTTTTTTCTTTCATAACAAAATTATTTAACAGAATTTAAGCATGAAAATAAAAAATATATCCAAGATGGTAGGGGGGGGGGGGGGGGGGCTTTTCGCCAGAGGGGCTTTTCACCGGGGGGGCTTTTCGCCGGGGTTGACAAAATGGAGGGGCTTCTCGCCGGGGGGGGGGGGGGGGCTTTTCGCCGGGGGGGGCTTTACGCCGTTTACCCTTGTAAACATAATAGCACAAAAAACACTGAGAAATTTTGAGCCAAAGTTTTGCACTTTTTCTGTTAAAACAACAGATAATACATGTATCCAAGTCCTGTCATTGCTCATGTTTAATTTGCAAGCCCTTGTGGCATTCCCTGATCATGTTTCATTTGCAAGCCCTTGTGGCATTCCCTGATCATGTTTCATTTGCAAGCCCTTGTGGCATTCCCTGATCATGTTTCGTTTGCAAGCCCTTGTGGCATTCCCTGATCATGTTTCATTTGCAAGCCCTTGTGGCATTCCCTGATCATGTTTCGTTTGCAAGCCCTTGTGGCATTCCCTGATCATGTTTCATTTGCAAGCCCTTGTGGCATTCCCTGATCATGTTTCATTTGCAAGCCCTTGTGGCATTCCCTGATCATGTTTCATTTGCAAGCCCTTGTGGCATTCCCTGATCATGTTTCATTTGCAAGCCCTTGTGGCATTCCCTGATCATGTTTCATTTGCAAGCCCTTGTGGCATTCCCTGATCAGAATCCGGTCCGTTTGTGGGCGGTGCCGTCGACGATGACTTTAGACAGAATCCGGTCCGTTTGTGGGCGGTGCCGTCGACGATGACTTTAGACAGAATCCGGTCCGTTTGTGGGCGGTGCCGTCGACGATGACTTTAGACAGAATCCGGTCCGTTTGTGGGCGGTGCCGTCGACGATGACTTTAGACAGAATCCGGTCCGTTTGTGGGCGGTGCCGTCGACGATGACTTTAGACAGAATCCGGTCCGTTTGTGGGCGGTGCCGTCGACGATGACTTTAGACAGAATCCGGTCCGTTTGTGGGCGGTGCCGTCGACGATGACTTTAGACAGAATCCGGTCCGTTTGTGGGGTGTGCCGTCGACGATGACTTTAGACAGAATCCGGTCCGTTTGTGGGGTGTGCCGTCGACGATGACTTTAGACAGAATCCGGTCCGTTTGTGGGCGGTGCCGTCGACGATGACTTTAGACAGAATCCGGTCCGTTTGTGGGCGGTGCCGTCGACGATGACTTTAGACAGAATCCGGTCCGTTTGTGGGGTGTGCCGTCGACGATGACTTTAGACAGAATCCGGTCCGTTTGTGGGGTGTGCCGTCGACGATGACTTTAGACAGAATCCGGTCCGTTTGTGGGGTGTGCCGTCGACGATGACTTTAGACAGAATCCGGTCCGTTTGTGGGCGGTGCCGTCGACGATGACTTTAGACAGAATCCGGTCCGTTTGTGGGCGGTGCCGTCGACGATGACTTTAGACAGAATCCGGTCCGTTTGTGGGGTGTGCCGTCGACGATGACTTTAGACAGAATCCGGTCCGTTTGTGGGCGGTGCCGTCGACGATGACTTTAGACAGAATCCGGTCCGTTTGTGGGCGGTGCCGTCGACGATGACTTTAGACAGAATCCGGTCCGTTTGTGGGCGGTGCCGTCGACGATGACTTTAGACAGAATCCGGTCCGTTTGTGGGCGGTGCCGTCGACGATGACTTTAGAAGCTTTTTCTTTTGGAAGGATCAACTAGTTGGAAGTATTTAAATCTTTAAAGAAATGGCGCCTTTTTAGCCCCAGCTTTTAAAGAAGCAGGGGTCTGAGCAATCGTCAAAAGTACATTCGTGTGCGCATATATATCCTTCAGAGTTAAAATAGCCTCCTAGTCTTTTAAACTGGCTGTCTTGAAATTTTGGTTACAGGTAGCGGGAATACGTCCCTCTTCGGCTATTACTTCTTTTGGGGATTCACCAGAAATGGCGGAAATATCGAAAAATATTAACTGATACCAGGAACATAAGCTTACTGTCTTGAAATTTTGGGAAAAAAAAGCTGGCGGACATCAGTATCTGCCTTGGGAGGTCATTAAAATACACGACTTGACCTTTAAATATATCTGTAGATGTTTATATATAACACCGTACTATTTAAAATAAGTATTCTGAAACAATTAAGAAACCAAGTATTTTGGTAGGCTATTCAGGAGTAGACTACCGATAAATCGAATGTCACGAAAATTGAAATTTTTTCATTATATCATCGTTTTAGGCTCTAGAGAGTGCAAACAACTATTTTCTTGAATTAGAAATAAAAAGACATGAAAAAATTGAAACAAAATTAAATTTAAAAAACATTAAAAATTCTGATAGCTTATTCAATACTGAACTTCTGACATTTAATAAACAGCTGAATTCAAATATAAATTAAATTTTCCAATATTTTTGCGTTCTTTTCAACAAAACATAAGAATTTACATTGTTCAACTTAGTTTCACATTTTCGTATAAAAACGAAGAATTATTTATTTATTTGACATGCGACTTATCGGTGGTCTATTTTGGAATAGCCCACCACAAAGTATCCGATATCGTATGCGCTTCAGAATTCCTGTTTTAAATTATACGGCATTGTGTATATATAAATACAAAGTTCCAAGAAACTATAATGCTCAGCCTTTTGAAACTTAACACAATAAAACATGTACATTGCAGGTCTGCAACCTTGTAGTGTTTTAAACGGTTTGCAAATTGATGGATCGGCACTTTGTCAAAATGGCTAAAAATGTACAATTTTGCTTCGGGAGTTTTGTCTAGACAAGCGCTCGGAAACTGTAAGGCCGAGCCTTCCGAAACATTACACAGTCAAAATAAACGTGTACAATGTCAAATCATTTTTGAAATCAGACAAAAATTGACGCATGGGCACTGCGTCAGCAAATCGTGAAAATGGACGTTTTTTTTTTGCACAGTGACTTGGGGGTTAGAGGGGAGGGGGGTTGTGCAGACAACTTCTCAGATACCATTAAGGGATAGCTTTATGTACATATTTGTATGTATGTATTGATGTGTTGCAGATGTGCAGTGTCGTGTCATTTTCAAAACTGGCCAAAAATGGCGGCATTGTCAATTTGTCAAGGTCTGATGAAAAATTAGACATTTTATATCGAGACTTGGTAGTTCTATACAGAGAAGTTCTCAGAATTTATAAGACCCAGCCTCTAGAAACTTTACACGGTGAATATATATATGTTCGTGTTATTTTTGGATTCGGCCAGGAAATAGAGAGCTGGGCAATTTGTCAAAAAAAGTGACAAGAAATGACACACTTTATATCCAAACTATCCAAACAAGCTCTCAGAACCTTTAAATGCAAGACTTTTAAAAAATTACGCAGTAAAAATATGTTGCGTATGTGCAGCGTTGTATTATTTAGCACACGCGGCCATTGTAAATAGTGCAAAATTTGTGCTCTTGATTGATTATTGTGTGAGCTTGTTAACACGATAACTTAAAACTGCCGCAAGGATTTTAATGAAACTTGGTATGTAGCTTCTATGGGAACAAACACAGATCGGTATTGGTAAATGGGCCAGGTTCGTCCAAGGAAAATGGACCAGCTGGAAAATTTCAGCTCTTGATTGACTATTGTTAACACGATATCTCAAGAACAACTGCAAGGATTTTAATGAAACTTGGTGTGTAGCTTCTGCGGGCCTTAGCAAGGATCACTATTGTAAATGGGTAACGGTGGCCCAAGGATAATGAACCAAATGGACTTTGACATTTACCAAATGCTGGAAATTATTCAGCATCGGAATGAGTTTGTTAACACGATATCTCAAGAGCAACTGGAGGGATTTTAATGAAACTTGGTATGTAGCTTCTATGGGCACTAGCAAGGATCGGTAGTGCGAATGAGTTAGGTTGGCCCAAGGAAAATCAACCAAATGGACCTCGAAATTTACCAAATGCTGGAAATTAGTCAGCATCGGAATGAGTTTGTTGACACGATATCTCAAGAACAACAGGGATTTTAATGAAACTTGGTGTGTAGCTTCTATGGGAAAAAACACAGATCGGTATTGTAAATGGACCAGGTTCGTCCAAGGAAAGTGCACCAACTGGACTTGGAAAATTTCAGCTCTTGATTGACTGTTGATGGTTTGTTTAACTGATAGGGACCTGTGGGGAATATGTGGGCTGTGCACATTGCTCTAGTTGTCTTTACCACTTGTAGTATTGTAATAATCTTCACCATCTCTGCGTGTCAAAAATATAAGGATAAAAGAATAAAAATGTACAGTGATACCTTTCCAAAATAACAATAGGATTAAAAGCATTTCATGATAAACCTAGTCCCCTGGGGTCTTTTTAATAGTAAGTACTCCAGTGGTCTGACCATTCTGCCTAATGATTTTGCTCACGATCAAATACCTTGTGGAAGCCTTCATTCGCTTGTCGCGTAAAAGGGCACCAATCTGTGTTGGGCTTCTCCGTCTTGGTCTCCCGCTCCCGGGTTCTACTTAATTGTTAATACTCGAGTATTGCGACCTTCACCAGGGAAGACCGGGATCCTGATCCTTGAGCTGTCCTGTCTTGCGACGTCGAGATCCACCGGCAATACATGGCTTTAGCCCGATTCTTTAACCAAGTGGAGTAGTCATTCTGGCCCTCCATAACAGTGAACGGCTGGTCGTGTAGGTAAACCATACTGCGGCTCAACGGTAAATCTCAACATGTACAAATGTTTTTGCTATCACAAGAGTCCGAGTCCCAGCGGGTAACCCCCGCTGCCAAGTAACGTGGTCAGAGTAAGGCCGGGACGGGCAGACTTGGGAGAAAATTTAAAATAGACACATACGGAGAACACAATTACGAACGTAAATATTTACAAACAACTACAAGGCGCTAACAAGCGTCCGTACTTAGACATTCAGTCTCCTTCTACTCCCTACTATCAGTACATCGTTGTTTAGCCACAACAAGATTCTTTCAAACTTTTATGTTTTGGAGTTCAACAAGGTGTACGTTTACCCATCAGGTCTCAACACTCTTATCTAAAGGCTCCGGCGATATTTAAATACAAGTATCTTCGGCTCAATAGTGTGAAATCTTCTGGAAATGAAAGCCCTTGTAAGTATACCAGTGAATAGCACCCGTTACCAGATATTGAACTATACCAAAGGCGTCATTAGTCACCCTGAACTAAATTTCTGCACAGAGGAGAAACTCGTACACGAACTCGAGAAGCAGGGAGTCACAGGATGCCGTAGACTCGGCATTCGCGGAACTCATATGCTTTCATTTCTTAAGTCATCGTTGCCGTCAGATGTGAGAGTTGGCTACCTTAAATTAGGAATCAAGCCCTACATCCCTAACCCTGCGCGTCCCGGGCATGACGTTAAACTGCCTGACTTGGATCCGACCCTTTATTTTTAAAGGAGCCCCTTGACCCAAAGGGAGGCCTGAGTTGATATTCCGATCCCCCTCGAGGTACCAGTCTTACTGGGTTTATCTCAGTTCTACTGGTATCTCGCCCCCCTCCCAACCATACCCTCCCACCATTTCATCATCTCACCATCATTTCCCTTTTCATAGCTATTATAAAACCTTCCCAAAAACACACCTACCAAAAAAAAATTTAACAACAATGCCTTTCCACGTAATTATATCCCTTTTTTGATAAATATGATGTCGTAAATCGCAATAAAGAAATCTTTCCTTACCTAATTGTTTCACATTCAATCCATTTTTTGTATTATCATCTGGGGTCTACTTAATTGTAGTACTCCAGACACGGTATTAGCTCTGTCACACCTTTGGCAACGACTACTAGCAGCCAAATAAAACCTGCGTTACACCGTTCCCACGCAAACCGCATAAAAGCGTGGCAACCTGTTGTGCGTTCACCAAGATGTCTTACAGTACCTGGTGATAATACCAGTCATAAGAACGCACTTTGCCGTGGGTTGCATCCCTTAGTGGAAGGAGAGCGGTTACCTGGGTATTGCGGCTTCTTGTCTCATAGGCAGGCCTTTCAAATACACACTCTGCTAAGGGACTTGTTTGCCAATACATGCCTTTGGTCCTTCTCTTCGGCCCAAGAAGGGCGTTCGTGAACTGGCCCGTCACGATCAATAACGGCTGGTCGTTCAGTTTAACCACACTGCGGCTCCAGGGTCAATCGAACGGCGTTGGATGGAGAATACCGCCGCGTCTAGTAGAGTATTCCAGGTGTCCTAGCCCTAGGCGGGTAACCCCCGTTGCCGAAATAGGTGGTCATAGTAAGACCGGGGCCGGCAGACCTGGAAGGGCATGAATATAGTTCATGTACCTCTCACAACCCCAAATGCATAAACTGCATGGACAGCCACCCGGCTTCATCCAAGGATTGTCCGCGGTGTCATGCTGAAAAGAAAGTGCAACAGATAAAATTTGAAAAATCGGTGTCTTATCCCGAAGCCTGAAAACTGGCTGCTACCCTCCTCCCATCAAATGCGAAAACATATGCTATCTCAGTAAGACCCAAGTTTCAAGATTCTGCCTGTCAAACTGACATCACATGGATTACGGAACAAAAGATTTTTTCGCCACCAAAGAACAGCGGCCTTCTAGAAAAACAAAAGAAACTAAAACTGAAACAGACTCCAGTCTTTGTGAGTCTTTACCAAGCACATCTCCTGAGCTGTTAGGGAAGAGAGACGGGTCTTGTACTCCAAGCCCCCAATCTTCTCAGCGGGGCCACGAAACAAAGGCAAGACTCAAACAAAGAGCTCAACTTGTCAAACAGAGGTTGCGCACAAACCTTACGGAGGAAATGAGTGGGAATAGATGCTCCCCTCTTATGGATGCTGGCGATGGGAGACCTGCAGGCAGAACCTCCCCTAAGCCACCCCGCTCAAATGAAAAGCCTCCAAAAGTAACGATTAACAGAAATCGAGCTCTTAGCAAGTAATGATGACAATAATTCATTGGAATATCAGAGATTTTTGGACCAACTACCATCAATTGTTAACACTTACGCACTTAAATGATCCGGCAGTATTTTGTCTTCAGGAAACATTCAGCAAAAACGACAATCCACCAAAACGTCATATACGTCATACAACAGACCCTCATCGCTATGTTTGTTCGAAGTGATCTTTTACAAAGCGAAATTAAACTAAATACGCCTTTCCAGACCCAGGCGATTCGTATCACGCTTGGCAAAACTTTCACAATTTGTAATATTTATTTGCCACCACATTTGAGACCTCAACCAGAAGAGTTGAATGACCTAATAAATCAGTTACCTAAGCCAGTCCTATTCGTGGGCGACTTTCATGCTCACAGTACATTGTGGGGCAATAGTTACGTAGATTTGAAGGGAAAATTGGTAGAAAATCTCCTTAACCATCATAATTTAACCATTTCAACGACAAGTCATACACCATTTCCATTTCAACGACAAGTCATACACATATCTTCACCCTGGTACTGGTTCAAAACCCTCTATTGACCTTTCTATAGCATCTGCATATTTATATCTTGATTTTAATTGGAAAGTGTTGGGTGATCTCCACGGCAGTGACCACTTTCCTATTTTATTGTCTGAGTCTAAAGCATACCACGAAAAAAGATCCCCAAAATGGAAGTTTCAGAAAGCAGACTGGTCAGAATTCCAAGAATTATGTCATCAGAGTATCAAAAGGAAGCATTTTACTGATGATGAAGACGAACATATCTCATTATTTACCTTTCTTCTCCATGGAGTGTGTGAAAAGCTATCCCAAGGACATCAGGATCCCGCAAGCAACCACACAAACCGTGGTTTAATGACACTTGTAAAGAATCCATAACGCTTCGTAAACAAGCTCTCAATAATTTTTCAGACTACCCAGACATTACAAGAAAAATAGAATATCAAAGGGCCAAGGCAGTTGCGCGTAAAACAGTCAAACAAAGCAAACAAGAGTCCTGGCATGAATATGTTTCTCAACTCAACACAAATAATTCTCTAAAAAAGACCTGGGACATGGTTAGAAAAATATTTGGCAAGAACACTTTTAGCACAGTAAGCCATCTAGAAGTTAACAATAATATGATCACCCATCCAAAGGACATTTTAGATACCCTAGGCGAAACATTTGAACATAATTCATCTTCCAAAAATTATAGCCACGAGTTTAGACGCTATAAAGAAACAGAAGAAACTAATCCTCTTAACTTCTATTCTGACAACAGCGAAGCGTATAATGAGCACTTTTCTCTTAATGAATTGGGAAAGGCCATAGATAGTTCCCATGATTCAGCAGCAGGACCAGATGACATACATTATCAGATGCTTAGACATTTGCCAGACCATACCCTAAAGATCCTTTTAGAATTGTTAAATCATACCTGGAGTTCCGACACTTTTCCAGAAAAATGGAAGGAAGCCACAATAATACCAATACCAAAGCCAAACAAAGATCCACGAAATCCCTAGAATTACAGACCAATTTCCTTGACAAGTGCTCTGTGCAAAACATTTGAGCGAATGGTAGCTGAAAGATTAAATGGTACCTGGAAAGAAATAACTTGCTTGCCGACATACAGAGTGGCTTTAGGAAACAAAGGAGCACTCTGGACCATCTTGTAAGACTAGAATCTTTTGTGAAAGAAGCTTTCAATAACAAGGAACATGTTGTTACCGTTTTCTTCGACTTGGAAAAAGCTTATGACACAGCATGGAAACACGGAGTACCAAAGGATCTTTTTGATTTCGGCCTCCGAGGCCGTCTGCCCCAGTTTATAAAAGGGTTCCTGGGCGACCGTCGATTCAGGGTTCGCCTTGGTACAATATTCTCAGAATACTTTGAACAAGAGGAAGGCTTCCCCCAAGGATGCATCCTTTCAATTCTACTTTTCCTGATAAAAATCAACAATATAAAAGATACACTGAGACAGGGGATAGATAGCTCACTCTTCGTGGATGATTTTGCCATGTGGTGTAGAGGCAAAAGTATGAATTTAATGCAGCGTCGTCTTCAGCAGAGTATTTATTCTCTCCAAGTTTGGGCGAATAAGAATGGTTTTAAATTCTCACAAACCAAAACGGTTTGTATACACTTTTGTAAAAAAACGAAAACAACACGACGATCCAGTTTACACTTCTCTAACGTGCAAATTCCTGTTGTCAAGGAAAACAAATTTTTAGGTTTAATTTTTGATAACCAACTTAGTTTTATCCCACATTTCAAACACCTCCGAAGAAAGTGTAAGAAGGCCTTAAATTTACTGAGAGTCATCTCCTCTCACGATTGGGGAGTAGATCGTGATACTTAACTCATGTTGTATAGAGCTCTAATCAGATCGCGACTGGACTATGGCAGTATAGTTTATGGCTCAACTAGACCATCATATCTCAAGATGCTAGAACCGATACAGAATCAAGGCTTAAGAATATGTTTAGATGCCCTTAGAACATCCCCAGCCGACAGTTTACACGTTGAGGCAAATGAAGAACCTCTCAATATACGGCGGTTAAAACTTGCCATGCAGTATTGTATAAAACGCCAATAGAAATAACCCTACTCATCAGATTGTTTTCGGATCACATTATGCGGATAGAGGTATCAATGCTATTCCCTTCTTTGGATCTAGGATTTTACCACACCTGCAAGAAGCAGGTATAATCGTTGAATCTGTTGCAAATCACAAAATACCTAACCAACCCCCTTGGAAGTTAACGAAACCTGTGGTCTTGAAGACTCTTTCTGAGTCCACAAAAGAACGAACTTACCCGTGTGTATTTCAGTCAAAATTTGCAAAATTAAAGGATACTTATAATGACTACCATTTCATATATATCGATGGTTCCAAACTTGAGGACAAGGCTGCATCAGCTATTGTCACAGAAAATAATACATTCAGAACCAGGCTCCCTGATGGGTCTTCTATTTTCTCTGCAGAAGTTAGAGCCCTGCAGCTAGCTATGCAAATTGTCAAGGTTAGCCGCTACAAAAAATTCATATTGTGCGTGGACTCCATGTCACTGCTTGAGTCACTAGAAAACTTACAGGTATCCAACCCAATAATTGTGGACTTGATAGAAAAACACGACGAAGTGGTAAAAGCTGGTAAAGAGATAATATTTTGTTGGGTACCGAGCCACGTTGGAATCCCGGGCAACGAGGCAGCCGACAAAGGCGCCAAAGAAGCGTTAAACCAAGACTGCTCAGATTTCCTTATACCGTCATCAGATTTTAAGTGCCATATTTCGAGATATGTCAAAAATCTATGGCAACAATATTGGGATGAACAAACCAACAATAAGCTATACCAAATTAACCCTGTGGTAGGGCGCAAATTGCCCTCCCTAAATGGCCTTCGCGACGATATGGTAATTCACAAATTAAGAATAGGACATTCTTACACTACTCACAAACACCTCTTAAGAGGTGAACCACAACCCGAATGTATAAGTTGTCAGGAACGGTATACAGTAAAACACATCTTGATAGATTGTATAGACTTCAATCACATTCGTCTCCGTTATTATAGAGTTGATTCCATGAGAGAGCTCTTTGAGAAGGCAAATTCCAACAAGGTCCTAGAATTTTTAAAAGAGATTAACATGTATTCCTATGTGTAGACCACCATTAAGTCTATTTTTAGTATATTTTTTAGTATATTAAGACTTTATTTTATAATCATTTTTAATCAGTAAAGTATAAATTCGACAAAGTTACCAGGAATGACACAATATGACCTGCAACAGGTTGGCGGTGTCGTTAAACCAATCAAATAAATAACTAACTTGTGCGATGCTACAACTGCCAGCGGTATGGACATGGTAGCGACAAGTGTAAAAAGTCTGAAATAACGTGCAAATTGTGGTGAGGACGGTTATGACTACATATCTTGTACTGGTATACCTACATATCTTGTACTGGTATACCGAATTTATTAATTGCAACGGAAAACCACCCAGCGTCTGCAAAAGAATAGCAAGTGTGGATCGTTGAGAAACAACAATGAAAACTTAAATATAAAATCCATCCGGTATCAAGAGCACGGAAATTAGTATACAAAGCACCATCATCAAATCGTTTATACGCTGCTGCTGCCAAGATTGACACCCGAGAAGCGTCTTGTTCGACGGACACTACGTGGAACACAACTCAGACATTATGGCCTGTAAAAACTATCCCCAAAAGGTCGAAGGTTTCGACTGGAACGAATACTGACTCTACTGGTTCTAATACTACAGTGAGCAAGCCTTCCAAGAAGACCCATTTGGCGTCCGCTCGTTCATGTACTCCATCACCCATCACCAAGTAAGCGATATGAAGAGCGTACATCGCGAAAAGCGATAGGCCAGGCAAACTCACCCAGCCCTTCATCAACAGGACTGATGTTGAAACGAAGGCTTGACTTAAAGATCGAATGCGACAGGCAAAAGAGACACTGAAAAAATCAAACGTTTTCACCAGTAATGGATGTAGATAGCGAAACATATCGGCCAGAGACTCTGCTTAACCTCTACACAAAAACCGTATAAAGTAAACATCAAGCGCGATGTTATTTAAAATAAGAATTCTGAAGCAGATAAGAAACCAGATATTTTCTGGTAGGCTATTCCGGAATGGACTACAGATGCATCGAATGTCACAGAAATCGTTTTTTTTTTTTCATTATTTTACTATTTCATGTTGCAGACTCCATAAATAGCTTATTTTCTTACCTTAGAAATAGAAAAATATGAAAAATTGAAAATGCAAATAATTTTATTTTTAAAATTTCAACAGGTTATTCAGCACCGAACTACCGACATTTTAAGAAACGATTAAGTATTAATTTGATATTTCAATAACTTTTATTTTCCTTTCGTCAGAAGATAATAATTTACATTATTAAACTTATTTTCACCCTTTGGTATAAGAAAAATGAAGAATTGTTGCGTTCTGTGACATTTGAGTTATCGGTGGTCTATTCCAGAATAGCCTGCCAGAAAATATCTGGTTTCTTATTTGCTCCAGAATTCTTATTTTAAATAATACGGTGTTATTAATAGAAGTAGGACCCTCAGTAAGCAATGATGTCACCGATCCAGTAGAAGAGGCCCATAGAAAGAAAGCATAATGCAAGGGTTCAGGAACATTGCACAGTAAGATATTTTTAATAGACTGCATTGATCTCTAAGATGTACCCAAATGTGTCGGGTGTAAGGAGCAGTGCAGAGTGAAATATTTTAATAGGCTATTCTGATCTCCAAGACGCTCGTTCATGTTTCAGAACTGACTCTTTGAGGCAGCTGTTTATGAAGTAAAATTATACAAGTTTTAAAAGTCAACATGTATCAGTATTTCTAGAAGCTTTGCTTGTGTTATCACTTTAGAATATACAAGATGTTGACCAACGTGGAATTTGTATAATATTGTTTTCTATTCAGTTATTGACATGTATTGACACAATGTAACCCGCTAGGGTCGGCCGTGTCGTTAAACAAATCCTATAACTAACTAACCGGGCAAACTTGTGTTATAGGGATAGATCATGCGGCTTAGTGCTTTGTGGGGGATTCGAGCAGGCGTGGAAGGCCAGTGAAGTTCATTGGCCTTCCACAAGTGCTCGCATCCCATACAAAGCACGACTGCACCAGGATCTATCCCCAATATTACACAAACAAGCAAAATCGATTCACAGATAGCGGAAAAAAGCCAAAGACTTGAGATTTTGCTCGAAAATATTTTACGGTATTGTCCTGCGACACGAGTGTCGCATAGCAACTTGCGCAATGCAAAGAAAAACGTTTTACGTCACAAAGCCATCGTCATAGTATCTCTGAGTCATGTCCATTGTTTTTCTGTGAATTGGCTTTGTGACTTTTGTACGCAGTTAGAGCACGCTGACGGTTTCTTATTTCTTTTTACGGGAGTGCCATTACTCAATTGGTGCGTGTTGTAATGTTTCTTAGTACACTGGGGATTATTGCATTTCCCGGAAGATTATTGGCTATATCCCCACTGTTGAGGCATTGTAGCTTAAAATAGGGACTGCATGCATCACACCTCTTCGATCGATGCTGCATGATTCTTTCTTACGCTAGCTTTTGTCGTTCTTTTGTGTATGGTCCCCTGTATAACGTAATGACTTCCTTAGTCGGGGTTCAGTTCCAGTTGTATTTTATTCCACATAGGGGGAATATATGCGATCGACCGCGTGTCGGTCTGTCGGTCTATCATCAAGAGCTTGTTAACACAATAACTTAAAAACTCCTGCAAGGATTTTAATGAAACTTGCTATGTAGCTTCTATGGGAACATACACATATCGCTATTGTAAATGGGCCAGTTTCGTCCAAGGAAAATTGACCAGCTGAACTTAGAAAATTTCACCTCTTGATTGACTATTGATGGCCGTGTTTAACTGATGGGGGGGGGGGGGGGGGCTGTGGGGAATATGTGGGCTATGCACACTGCTCTAGTTCATTATGCAGGTCATAGCCAGACAAGACTGGCTTTGTTAGTGGAAACTTGAACGGTAGGTCTGTGCCAAGAAGCATGATTCATCTGATTCAAGGAATTTTGTTCTAAGAACCGATCAGGCACGGTCTTTTGAAACTTCCCAGTGAAAATAAATATGTTGCAGATGTGCAACGTCGTATTATTTATGAAATCGGACAAAAATTGCATTACATATTTTGCATCGCATCTCGGTGAGGGGGTTGGGCGGATCCAGAAAATTCTGAGAAACTGTCTGGCCCAGTTTGTTTAAATTGACACAGAGAAAATATATATTTATTGCAGATGTGCAATATCGTTATTGTTTTTAAACTGGCTAATAATAGAAGCAGTAATACTTTGTCAAAAGCTGATAAAATTTTAGATATTTTGTATCGAACCGTGGGGTTTTGTCAATACAAGTTCTCAGAAACCGTTGGGCCCCGCCATTTAAACTTTACACAGCGAAGATATATGTAATACAGGTGTGCAACGTTGTTTTGGTTTATTTTAAATGGTTCAAAAAAAAAAAAAAAAAAAAAAAATAATAATAATAATAATAATAATAATAAGGGCGTGTATATACTAGGAGGCGATTAACTTTTTTTTTTTGTTTCTGACTATTCTTTTATTATGTCATCATTCTTACTTTTCCCCACTTGTTCTTTTAGCACGTGCGTCTTTCATGGTTGCTCCAACGCGGCACTAAACACTACACAAATAAACCTTTCAAGCTGTACACAGTGAAAATACAAAAAATGCAGATGAGCAACACTATTATTTTTGAAATCGGTCAACAATTGGCGGCTCGGTGTTTTTAATGAAGAAAAATCACACATTTTGCATCGATGCTGGGAGACTTCTTTGCATCTGATTTAGCCATGATGTGTCGGATTTCGGAATGAAAACACGCTAGGCTTTGCAGCCCCAGAACACGACTGATGTTGAGAATATATAAAATACTTAATATCAGAAGTAACATTTCCGCCAACTGTCCGCCATGTTTTGGAAAAACAGCACAGTGCCAGTTAATGTCTTGTTACTTTGATGGCACTTTTGCACCGCCACTTGACGGTTGCTGTTGCGAAATTACAAGCAAGAAAGTGTATTTTTAAGACGAAGACATGACATTTTACTTAATCTTGATTGTAAAATTAATTGGTACCGTATTCATTGTGGAAAAGGCAAAACGTTAGGGATACATATGTTTCAGGCACCAAATCCTGATAGATACCGAGGAAAGTACACGGATGCAAATAGTCCTGGTGAGGATCTGGGAGTGAAATATGCAAATGAAGTGAAGGACGTGATTGACAGCTGTCATGGCAACGGAAGGAATGTCGCCGCGTTTTTTGCTGAATCACTGCAGAGTTGTGGGGGACAAGTAATCCCGCCTCCAGGTTACCTAAAAAGTGTTTACAAGTGAGTGTCACTTCCGTACAGGATTTCTTAAATCCGTTATTAGCACCTGCTATTTTAATTTTGGGATATATTTTACGGTTGTGATGTTGACAGTGTGCCAGTTATAAGCCAGTATAATGTTGTGTGTGTCGGTTGCTGGCAGCATGTGAGTAATTGTTTAGCAAGTACGTGTGTTTGTAGACACGTGCGTACTAGTTGTTGAGTATGTATGTATGTGTGTATGTATGGATGGATGGATGGATGGATGGATGGATGGATGGATGGATGGATAGATGGATGGATGGATGGATGGATCGATGTATGTGTGTATGTATCTATGTAGGCACGTGTGTGCTTTTGGCGGATGTGTGCATGCTTTTTGCGGGGTGTGAGTAGTTGCTGACTATGCTCGTTTGTTTACAGACATATGTGTAATTGTGGCGGGGTGTAGGTAGTTGTTGGGTATGGACATATGTTTGCAAACACTGGGTGCTTTTGGCGGTGTGTGGGTAGATGTTGGGTAATAGGTATGTTTGCGGACACGTGCGTGCTGCTGGCGGTGTTTTTAGGCCCCAACCCCTGAAAGGGGAGGGGCCTAATAAGTTACCTTCTGTTCGTCTGTCCGTCAACATTTTTGTTGAGTTTGTCCGCGCCAGTTCTTCGCAACAATATGGTGTGTGATTTTGTTACCCTGCACAGTGAAAATATATATATTACAGATGTGTCTTTTCATATTATTGTTGAAATCGGCCAAAAATTGACCAAATTAAGACTTGTTAAAACTTGACCAAATTTATGCGTTCACTTCGTATATAGATGGAGTTTTGTCCGCGACAGTTCTCCAAAGCTATAAAGGCACATGCTTTTGTTGCCTTGCATAGTGAAAATATATATATTGCAGATGTGCCTTTTCGTATTATTGTTGAAATCGGCCAAAAATGGAACAAAATATGAGTTGTTAGAAATTGATAAAATATATGCATTCACTTAGCATAGAAATTGAGTTTTGTCTGCGACAGTTCTCTAAATCTGCGAAGGACATTCTTCTGAAACCCCATACAGTTGAAATATATATATTGCAGATGTGCCTTTTCGTATTATTGTTGAAATCGGCCAAAAATTGACCGAATTAGGACTTGTTAATGTTTTCTAGGCGATTCTGTCTGCGAATTATATCTTGTGAGGTTTGGGGCCATGTGAATTTCCTAAATATTTTCTTGTTTTTTTAGTTTTTGATAATGCCCATATGTTTGCAGACACGTGCGTGCTGCTGGCGGAGTTTTTTTAGTTGTTGATAATGCACGTATGTTTGCAGGCACGTGCGGGCTGCTGGCGGTGGTTTTTTAGTTGTTGATTATGCACGTATATTTGTAGACACGTGCGGGCTGCTGGCGGTGTTTTTTAGTTTTTGATAATGCACGTATGTTTGCAGGCACGTGCGTGCTGCTGGCGGTGTTTTTTAGTTTTTGATAATGCCCATATGTTTGCAGGCACGTGCATGCTGCTGGCGGTGTTTTTTAGTTGTTGATAATGCCCGTATGTTTGCAGGCACGTGCGTGCTGCTGGCGGTGTTTTTTTTAGTTGTTGATAATGCCCATATGTTTGCAGGCACGTGCGTGCTGCTGGTGGTGTTTTTTAGTTGTTAATGCCCTATGTTTGTAGACACGTGCGTGCTGCTGGCGGTGTTTTTTTCAGTTGTTGATAATGCCCGTATGTTTGCAGGCACGTGCGGGCTGCTGGCGGTGGTTTTTTAGTTGTTGATTATGCACGTATATTTGTAGACACGTGCGGGCTGCTGGCGGTTTTTTTTCTAGTTTTTGATAATGCACGTATGTTTGCAGGCACGTGCGTGCTGCTGGCGGTGTTTTTTAGTTTTTGATAATGCCCATATGTTTGCAGGCACGTGCATGCTGCTGGCGGTGTTTTTTAGTTGTTGATAATGCCCGTATGTTTGCAGGCACGTGCGTGCTGCTGGCGGTGTTTTTTTAGTTGTTGATAATGCCCATATGTTTGCAGGCACGTGCGTGCTGCTGGTGGTTTTTTTAGTTGTTAATGCCCTATGTTTGCAGGCACGTGCAGGCTGCTGGCGGTGTTTTTTAGTTGTTGATAATGCCCGTATGTTTGCAGGCACGTGCGTGCTGCTGGCGGTGTTTTTTTAGTTGTTGATAATGCCCATATGTTTGCAGGCACGTGCGTGCTGCTGGTGGTTTTTTTAGTTGTTAATGCCCTATGTTTGCAGGCACGTGCAGGCTGCTGGCGGTGTTTTTTAGTTGTTGATAATGCCCGTATGTTTGCAGGCACGTGCGTGCTGCTGGCGGTGTTTTTTTAGTTGTTGATAATGCACGTATGTTTGCAGACACGTGCGTGCTGCTGGTGGTGTTTTTTAGTTGTTAATGCCCTATGTTTGTAGACACGTGCGTGCTGCTAGCGGTGTTTTTTAGTTGTTGATAATGCACGTATGTTTGCAGACACGTGCGTGCTGCTGGCGGTGTCTTTTAGTTGTTGATAATGCCCGTATGTTTGCAGGCACGTGCGTGCTGCTGGCGGTGTTTTTTTAGTTGTTGATAATGCCCATATGTTTGCAGGCACGTGCGTGCTGCTGGCGGGGTGTGCGTGGCGGATGAGGTGCAGGTGGGATTCGGCCGTGTCGGGTCACACTGGTGGGCGTTTCAGCTCCAAGGAGAAGGTGACTGTCAAGTGTATTTTGAGCTTTAACTTGGAAAACACAAACCTTTATTCCCTTTAGAATAACTGAGAAATAAAAAGAATTATTGTATGGACCAGAAGTTATCGTAAAGAGCAGAATGCAGGCATTGTGATTATTCAGTGGCAGAAAATGTTTGCAGATTGCTAATACATTCGACTACCTGTTCAAATAAAAATTATTCCGGCCAACTACTGCATATAAGTTAATAAACTTTACATCTCATGGTTTTTCAAAATCTTAGTAATCGGCAAGTAAAATTGGAAGTAAACTTTATACGCGGAAGGTGTGGCGTAATAAACTCGGGTGGCTTGAGAGATTGAGTGAAATTCCCTACCGTAAAAAAAAAAAAAATCCGCTCGTGCCTGGTGTCATACTGAGAAATTAAACATTGCACTGAGAGAAAACTGGACATAAAGGCCTACACCGGAAGTCTTACTTTCATATTACGCATGCGTGTCTGGCATATGAGTAATGTGGATTTCGACACTATAGATGTTTATGGGGCCATGTTAACTTTATGGTGCTGATGAGTGTTGGCTTTCTTTGCTTTTAGGGCGTTTCCGCTGTTTTTTTTTTTTTTTGTTCAATCATTGTGACTTGTCGATTTTGCTGTGACAGATATTGGGGGTTAACATGGTTTGGTGTTGGTGTTACAGACGTGTGTCCAGATATTGTGACGATTGGGAAGCCAATGGGCAATGGGCATCCTGTAGCAGCTGTGATCACTACCAAGGAGATAGCCAGTAACTTCGGCTCTGGTGGCATGGAGTATTTCAATACAGTGAGTTAAACAAGACTAAGTGGGTCTTGTAATATTGTTATATCCCCCCCCCCCGCCCCCCGGGGAGAGATATAGGATTTGTAAGTTTGTTCTGTGTGTGACTCTGTCAGTCTGTTGTGAACAAAGTGTTGTGTGCAAGATCTA
Organism: Protula sp. h YS-2021; assembly: GCA_949752745.1. Classification (NCBI taxonomy): domain Eukaryota; kingdom Metazoa; phylum Annelida; class Polychaeta; order Sabellida; family Serpulidae; genus Protula; species Protula sp. h YS-2021. Next base: position 45,150,608 of record OX457028.1, on the reverse strand, counting down.
TCGAGAACGAAAAGTTGGACCGACTTCAACCCTGGTCTGTTTATTCCTTTGGCAAGTCGGACGCTTGTTACGCTATTAAGGAAGGCGTATGACGTCATTAAAAATCTTCTCTGCACAATTTCTCAGCCGCTGAACATCGGAGATGTTTCGAACAGATTCGGACAGAAAATACGGACAGTAAAATCTGTTTTAGTGACCACCATCGAGACCCGGAAAAAAGACGTACAGTAAAACTTCTTTTAGGGACCACCTTCCTGAGCCAGATAGAAAGGTGCACCGTTAACCCGTCTGCAGTGACCACCTTCCAAACCCGGATAAAACACTTGTACCCGGACTTGTACAGAAACAGAGGATTGAAATACTCACAAGACAAGTTACGTACACTCCCCACTCCCTCCCCCTTCTCAAAAATGGGATAAAAGTGATACGCAACCTGATTTCTGGTACACATATATATTTATTCAGATACGTTTATATAAGGTAACAGATCTTAGTTTTTTTGAAAATAGTACAAACTTGTTCAAATAAAACTTTGTGAAAGGGTTGACGGGGGAAGGATTTTTTTGTTTGCAAATGGCTAGCTAATAAAAGGCAACCACTAACTAATAAAAGTTTTTTTGCATGTTCCGGTGCACTGTTGGCAAGTACTGGCCACTTTCGTTTTCTTTATTTTTGAATTTTCGACTATGAGTGATGATTTTGTTTATAGAAATCAATCTTTTATTTCAGTAACAAGAAAAAGGAAAATGGTTATAAGGGAATTATAGGTTTAGTTGGTGAGACGGTTGTATTTGCTTACAAATATAAGAAACTAAAAATAGAAATCGATTGAAAGTGTTTAGTATAGCCTGTTTTGTGTGCACTGGCGGCTGTAGTTTGAATTTTCTCTAGACAGGTTCTCAGGAGTAAAAACATGTGTATTGAAGGTTTGCAACGTCGTATAATTATTATTAATTTGTTAATGGGTCGAAAATTGACGGATCGGCACTTAGCTGTTAGGACCAGCCTTCTGAAACTTTACACCGAAAAAATGTTTATTTTGGCTGTGCAACACCGTAGTATTTTTGAAATGGGCCAAAATGTAAAAATGAAAAACTGAAGGCGCAGCCCTTTGAAACTTTACGTAGTGAACACATACACACACATATTATATATATTATGTATATATATATAAGGCTATTTTAGGCATTATCAGGACCAGGCACCCATATATTATATATATGGCATTAGCGGAACCATATATATATATTTTCTTTTAAGTTCCTAATGTATTTTTTTATAAATTTTGAGTGGTTTTGATTGAAAGTCAAAGTAACAGATGTAATATAATGTATAAAATAAATAATAATTATTTAGATATATTAAATAAGATATAAATTCGATATTTTATGGAAGTCTCGCTAATGACTATTATATACAATATATAATATACACAACACAAAGTAGTAAAACTTTACGTATATCAAAAATATAAATTTTGCAAAAAATATTGGAGTGCAAATGATGTTAACGTTAACGTTAATTCTGTACAACAACATTAAAATTGTAAGATTTCAACAAATATGTCACACATAGTACCGAAGTCAAACTTATCGGGACCGGTTTTTGGTACCGATAATTTCCCGGTCCGGCTGATGCCTAAATTAAAGGACAATCGGTCCCGCTAATGCCGAAATAAAAGAATATATATATATATATATATATATATATATATATATATATATATATATATATATATATATATATATATATATACTCTTTGCATCGAGACTCTACTTTTCTACGGTTCTCAGAAGCTACACGGCCAAGCCTTTTAGAACTTCACACAGTGAAAATATTGATTGCAGATGTGCAATTGTGTGTTACTTTGCTGCACAAAGCTGGAAGTTTGTGTAGACAAGTTCTCAAAAACTATAAGGCCAAGCCTTTGGGAAGTTTACACAGTGAAAATATACATATTACAGATATGCAATGTGCATTAGTTTTGTAACTGGCCAACACTGACAAATAAACACTTCATCAAATAATGCTAAAAATTTACACAAAATTTACACAGTGAAAAAATATTTATGGCAAATTTGCAACGTTGTATTATTTTTGAAGTGGGGACCACTTTGAATATACTCTAGACTTGCTAAGGTCCATTGACATTCTTGTTTTTTTTTTAGTTCTAAATCTTCTTACTGGTCGATGTGAAAGAGGTATAACATATAGAGACGTCTCACCTGTGTAATGAGTAACCACGAGTCAACCATTTTACTTCATATTAATAATGATATTGTTTTTCAACGACTGATTTTCATTGGTTTAGAAAGAACAACAAATATCATTATGCTTTCCAGTAACATTGTTTTGATCGTAAAGCAGCAGCATTTTATTTACAACAGATGTTCGTTTTCAGCGTTTCTAATTTAGAGGTGTGAAAAATAGTAAAGGGTTTATATCTTTACATACCACTTGAAATCTGGTAAAACCCTGCGATCTGTTTATTTGTACCAGTTTGGGGGTAACCCGGTGTCGTGTGCCATTGGCCTGGCAGTGTTTGACGTCATTGAGAAGAACAAACTACGTGATAACGCTCTGAGGGTGGGTGGCTACTTGGTTGAGAAGCTCCAAGAACTACGAAAGCGACACGACCTCATTGGGGATATCAGGTAAGTGACACAAAAATATGTTGCTATGGGTCTGTGCAGTTTATTCACAGATCTCTCGAAAGTACTTGTCGTAACTGCCAGATTGCCTCATCAAGTGTTGGTGATTAACATGTGCTATACTTTCTGCCATGTTTTATTTCGCAATGCGAAATCAATTTGTTAAGGTACCAAGGATTACCTTTGGATTATGGGAAATTAAGTTCCAACAGCAAAGCTTCGATTTCTGTTCGATAGTTGCATTGGGGCTTACTAGTAACGAACAATTGACAGCAAAACAGCTACTACATCGGATGCCTTTAGCCGACAATATATATATATATGTTGTTCACAAAATCTTATAGAAAATTAAGTTCACAATATATACCATATACATGTATATATGAGCAGTTCGTGCACATTGTAGGGGCACTGGGATGTTCGTGGGCTGCGAGCTCGTGAAAGATCACCACACAAAGGAACCGGCCGTGGCAGAGGCACAACACGTCATTTACAGGTCTGCAAATCAAATCAAATATTTATGTCTCCCCGACCAAGGATAGACATAGGTGTTCGTACGTTCTGTGTGTTTGTGTGTGTTTGCGTGTGTGTGCCAGTCTGTAATGAACAAAATGTTGTATCGAAGATATCTCGAGAACGAAAAGTTGATCTATTTATTCCTTGGGTAGATCGGACGCTTCTTGCATCCTTTGACGCATGTTGCATTTATTAGGGAAGACGTATGACGACATTACATAAAAATCTTGTGTGCAAAATTTCTCAGCTGCTGAACATCGGAGAAAGTTCAGTCTTGATGGCATTATTGCTTGGTAGGTTCGAAAAATTCTGTCAAATTTATGACGTCATCACGTAACATTTGTAATACTTGTGAACAAGATCTTGTGTGCAAAATCTCGATAATCTCGAAAGTCATATCGACTTCAAATTTTATATGGGTATTCCTTTGGTTCAGTCGGACGGTTCTGACAGCTTTTGATGGATGTAGTGAAATTAAGAAAGGCGTATGACTTTACATTACATTAAAATTTTGTTTATAAAAATTTCTCAGCCGCTGGACATTGGAGAAGGTAGAAATGTGGTGGGTTTATTGCTTGGTAAGTCCGAGAGATTTTCTCAAATTTTGTTGCGAGTAGAAAGAACGAAAATATGCATATAATGTGTTCGAGATCTTGTGTGCAAAATGGCTCGCTAAGGGAAAATTTTACATGGGTATTCCTTAGGTCGACCGGACTGCATTTGACGCGGGTAGTGAAATTAGGAAAGGCCTCATTACGTAAAAATTTATCTGTTAAGCGGAAAGTGGTACCGACTTCAAACTTGGTGCAGTTATACGTTGTATAAATCGCCGAGTTTTATTTTGAAGGTTTTCATTGCTTGCAGTACCTGAAAGTATTTTTCACTTTTAAAGTAAGTCGTGTGATATCTTGTGTTATGACAAGCAGCTCACCCTTTTAACACCAAATTGTTCCCCCTCCCTTCTCCCACCGAGGTGAGTCATCTGTTGCGCAGTTTTGAAGAATGCCTTTCTAGTGCTTTGTGGCCGATGGGAATGTACGAGGACAAGGTAGTAGATCACAGGGTAAACGGTCATCTGCCCCCCCGGTCAACTGCCCCCCACTTTTTTGCAACCCGGTCGACTGCCCCCCCCCCCCATGTGCTTTCACGGAGAGCACAATGTCCACGGACATTCTTGTTCTCAACCCGTTCAGTGTTCACCTCTCTCGCTATCTATAAATCCATACCATAACACACCTAAGTTAAAATGTAACAACTTATAGTGGTTAATAGTACTTGGTAATATTTTTTTTTTTGGTAAGGACAATTTCGCATTTAGACAAATTTTAGGTTTATTGAGTTAAAACGTTCCACGCCTTTTTAGCCCAGCAGACTATGTCGGACTGGACTATTGTAGTCACCCTCGTCTGTCGTCTGTTTGTATGTGAGGGCGTGTGTTAGATTATTTTTCAAAATGCTAAAGCTCCAAGACTATTGATTCTGCTGACTCCAGGTTTGGTACAAATATTCTTTAGATAGTTCTTCACAAAGTTTTACTCGTTTTTGCCGACCGACCGAAAAATTGGCTAATTGGCGGCCTTTCGAAAAGGAGGAAGTGGTGGTGAGAAGAGGGGAAGGTGAGGGAAGGGGTGGAGGGCAAGGGTTGAATATGTTTATTAACACGCTCATGCCTAAAGTTCTTGATCCCATTTCTTGGCCGATTGTTGAAATAATTTGAATACAGATAGTGTGAGAACTAGCAAAGATCGATATTATAAGTGTCGAAGTCGGTTCACGGACAGTGGCCCCAGTGGGACTTCACAAATTAACGTAGTCCTTCAGCAGTTGAATGTGCTTGGTAAACATACTAAGATTTCCTTTCGAAACCTTACAATGTTGAATTTACGTGCGGTTATTGTCACAGTATACCGTATTTATTTTTTAATTTATATATGGTTTCCACTTTTACTTTGGGGTTTAAAATGCCACGTATCACATTTATATGTGGTTTCATCTTTCAAATTTTAAGTACCGAGTGGGCATAATTTACATTGTTGTTGAACATAGTAGTACTTCCGGCCATGTAGCTCAGGTTTGGACATGCAAGAAAAAAAGGTAAAGAAAACAACTTAAGAAGTGATATGTGTTTGGTTTTAAAACAGGTTAAAGAAAGAATACGTGCTCTTTAGCGCTGATGGTCCTCACAGGAACGTGCTCAAGTTCAAACCGCCCATGTGCTTTACTATGGGAAATGTGGACAAGCTGGTTTCCAAGCTAGACGCCATATTGTCGGACATCGAATCAGCGAACGCTGATGTGAGTGACGAGAAAATGCAGGATAAAGGCAGCAGTGATGAGCGGTGTAACGGTAAGACGAGCTGTGGCCTGTTGAACAGAGATGAAGCCCCACTGCCGAGACCAAATGAAGCAAGACCAGGGCTGTCAATGCGAAACACCGTGGCAGAACCCGACAGAAAGAAATTTAGAGCAAACTGATTGCTTGCATTGGTATTCGGGCGTCTTCTGAAGATCTCAGTTGCTTAACAATAAGAAACTGGTCACTATTCTAATATAAGAAACAAAACAGTCTACTTTCTTAACAGAATTCTTCCTTCAATTAAAACAGTGAAAGCAGGGTATGTCACGCGTGGATTAACAGTGGGTTAGGACAGCTTTAACTTTTTTTTCTGTTATTGAACAAATAGGGACAGTAAAAGTCGTGAAATTCGGCGGACCGTTCCGGTAATGTTGAAAGCACACAAAAGCGAAGCATGAGACGTCAGAATGCCGAGAGCGTTAATTACACATACATGGGCTAAATTCAACTCTGGTGCTTTACATTGCTTCTGAAGCAATATACAGGAATCACTGTTCTGCAAAAATGATGCATAAACAATGCAACTTCGTCCGACTAGTCTTTCACTTCAATTCGGAGGCATCCGCCGTCTGTATGTGCGTAAGTACTTACGTTAACTTTTCCTCAGAAATTACTTTTTTGGCACACCTCCGACAATGGCCGTCATGTCGCTGTTGAAAGTTTTGTAGATCAAGTTTTTCATAATAGTTATTTTTAGTAAGATTGCTTTCAATTTTATAAGCGTAGTCAAAGGTCAGGTTGAAATTTACTTTTTGGGATCCTCCAGAGATTAGGCAAATGGCGGCCATTGAAAAATTTTCAGCAACAAGTTTTTCAAATGATGCTGCTACTTTTGGCGACCCCACAAGCCTTTTGATACTTGATTCACCAGATCTCGGCTGGTCACAATGTCCCTGGACGTTCTTGTGTATACTTACCAGTGTTGTATAGAAATACGTTTCTGTTTTTGTAACGTTGCAATTTGATTTTGTAATATTTTACCTTAATATGTTGCAACATTCAAGCTAAAAGAAGTTTTTTGCGAAATAGCTTTTATTGCAGCCAGATTGAGGTAAGTTGTGATTACCTGGTGCGCGATAACAACATCGGCATTTTGTCAGGCGTGCACAATCATACATCCCTTGCTAGGACAATTGATTACAGGAGAATCCTCAAGGTTTTATTGATATAATTTCTCTATTTAGGTTTCATTTTTAATGGTGGTTAGTTTGCTGTCGATCCTGTCGAGTTTGTATACTCGTGAGAAGTGGTGGACTTCGTTTGAATTATCAGCTATGTTATAATAGCTTGCATATTTGAGTATTTGCGGTTCATAGCCTTCGGTTAACTGGTATCTATTTGCATGTATGCTTGTTTTGCTTTGACTTTGAACTTGTGTGTCTATTTCAAGTTATATTTTGTGATTGCTTAGAAATTTACCAAAAACCCTTCTGCTATATTTCAAAGGATGCTGAGAAGTTATGCGATATTCGATAAACAGTAACTATGAAGTGTGCGATATTCGATATTCAGTAACTAAGAAGTGTGCGATATCCGATATTCAGTAACTAAGAAGTGTGCGATATCCGATATTCAGAAACTGGAAAGTATGTGATATTCGATTAACAGTAATTAGGAAGTATGCGAAAGTCGACCAACAGCAACTAGGAAGTACGCGATATGCGATAAACAGTAACTTGAAAGTGTGCGATATTCAATAAAGAGTAACTATGAAGTGTGCGATATTCGATAAACAGCAACTAGGATATATGCTGTAGTTGATAAACATTAAGAAATGTGCGATATTTGATAAAGAGTAACTGAAGTGTACGATATCCGATAAAGGGTACCTGTGAAGTGTGCGATATTCGATAAACAGCAACTAGGATACATGCTGTAGTCGATAAACAGTAGCTAAGAAGTGTGCGATATTCGATAAAGAGTAACTATGAAGTGTGCGATATTCGATAAAGAGTAACTATGAAGTGTGCGATATCCGATAAAGAGTAACTAGAAAGTATGCGAAATGCGATAAACAGTAACCTGGAAGCGTGCGATATTCAATAAAGAGTAACTATGAAGTGTGCGATATTCGATAAAGAGTAACCATGAAGTGTGCGATATTCGATAAAGAGTAACTATGAAGTGTGCGATATCCGATAAAGAGTAACTGTGAAGTGTGCGACATCCGATAAACAGTAACTAGAAAGTATGTGATATTCAATAAAGAGTAAATGTGAAGTGTCCGATATTTGATAAACGGCAACTATGAAGTGTGCGAGATCCGATAAATAGATCACCTCGGCCCTTTGCTAACTCGGACGTACAAACTCGGCCCTACCTGAAAGTCAGCTCGGCCCGTGGTTAACAACTGGACCCTCACTTCTTATTACGGTGCATATGCCACAATCAATGGCTTACAAATCGTAATTGAAAAACTGACAATCAGCTACACTGGTAAAATTTTTCCGGGTTCGGCGTACGATTTTGTAATTCGCCTTCGTGTTTTCGGGATAAAAGTAAACGTTGTGGATCAAAAAGATGCGTTCTCTGAGTGACCACGAATTATACCCACTTAAAATATATGTAAAATCATGTTTTCAGCAAAATCATATATATTGATTTGTTCCTTTAAGCTTATGCAGTTCCTGCTTGGCAAATTTGATTTTAATGAGTTCAGAAGCCGACAGAGAAGCCGACAGAGAAGCCGACAGAGAAGCCGACAGAGAAGCCGACAGAGAAGCCGACAGAGAAGCCGACAGAGAAGCCGACAGAGAAGCCGACAGAGAAGCCGACAGAGAAGCCGACAGAGAAGCCGACAGAGAAGCCGACAGAGAAGCCGACAGAGAAGCCGACAGAGAAGCCGACAGAGAAGCCGACAGAGAAGCCGACAGAGAAGCCGACAGAGAAGCCGACAGAGAAGCCGACAGAGAAGCCGACAGAGAAGCCGACAGAGAAGCCGACAGAGAAGCCGACAGAGAAGCCGACAGAGAAGCCGACAGAGAAGCCGACAGAGAAGCCGACAGAGAAGCCGACAGAGAAGCCGACAGAGAAGCCGACAGAGAAGCCGACAGAGAAGCCGACAGAGAAGCCGACAGAGAAGCCGACAGAGAAGCCGACAGAGAAGCCGACAGAGAAGCCGACAGAGAAGCCGACAGAGAAGCCGACATTTTCCTTGGACGAACCTGGCCCATTCACAATACCGATTTGACCGCATATATTTCCCCTGTGGGGAATAAACAAGATGTGACAATAAATGCGTCACGGTATCATCTACCTATGCTCTTATTCCGCTACGGTTACGTATATTTGTGTACAACACATACTTGTGTGTCTAGTGTACCAACTAAAAACGAACGGGCAAAGTTGTGTATTTTTATACAAGAATATATGTTAAATAGACAGAGGGACTGTGTCAAACTCAGGTGCCCATGTTCTAGACTCTGATTTCATCCGTCCATGACATACGAGTACATTGCGCCCAGCCGTAAGAATATATCACCAAGGAAATAAGAATTCACATACTTTTTATATAGCATAAAGCGGGTTCCGAGTTGATAACGAGGGCCGATATGACTTTCGCGAAGATCCGAGGTGGTAAAAAGAGGAGGGCCGAAGTGACCAAAATGAGAATGTGTCAAGCAAATAAGAATTTATATATTTTCTTCTTTGTTTGTGAAATAAGGCACAGCAGAAAAAGTAGGTCAATTTCTTAACCTAAACTTGGATCTCGTTTTCATAGCTTAATAATGGGGGAATTCGGTTGAAAAATTCACCCAGCTGGTCTGTTCTGATTAGACTCACGATGCCCAGTTTCATTAAAATATGAGTACCATAGAAGCCGGGTTTTGGCGTTCTGTTCTGGAATGGGCTCGCTTTGACTAAAGTGCGTTATATCACAAATGAGTAAAATATCGTAATAGGCTTGGCACATTCTTATTCAAAATAATAGAATGTTATTTTGTAATAAACACTGAATAAATTTGCTTAAATTAGTTAATACAATTAAGTGAATGCATCCACATGACACGCGGTTGTAATCGCACATAATACAGCACGGTTTCAAACAAAAGTGGGACATTGTGCTCTGCCGGATTTGGGTGTAAAAATATCGATAAAGGGCTGGACTGAGTAGCGTCATCACACAACAGCCCGATTTTCACCTACATTTTGAAAATTCCAGCATTCGACAAATTTTTAAAGAGTCGAGAAGAACTAATAGTCAGGTTTTTTTAGACCCCAACCGGCTGAACCCTGAGGGGTCTATAGGATTGACCTCTGCCCAGTCTGTCCGTCTGTCTGTCTGTCTGTCCGTCCGATTTTTGTACGCTCTATATCTCTGGCACCGTTCAACCGATTTTAATTTCCTTTTGCACACAGAAAGACCAAGTAGTGGAGCTGTGCCACGAAGCGTTATTTTTGAATTTTTCGAAAAAATAAGAAAATGCGGAAACTTTGAAGTTTTTTAGCGCTTGACCTCATATGCAGATTATACCACATCCATTCGTGGGCAATATAAACTGTACCTATTCGATATTCGACTGGAACACTGGAATATTCCAGTTATAGATTATTGTGTTCGGTGGGGGTCTGCGCCTTCAACGATGGCTTGTTTGGCAGTTGTTCGTCCCAATTTTTTTAGACTACCAGTTTGAAGTTTTGACAAATCCTCAATAGATGGTCTCGGATCCACATTAAGTACCGTCAAACAAGATTTGAAATGTTCCAACAAATCTCATGAACCGGTAAGGTCAGTTGTTTAAAAATTAATACATAAACCGTTTATTGCGAACAGATGTTTACACCATAAATGAATGCAACAAGTCCATCCGACATAAATCTTTTCATCTATGCCACACTAAAATGCCCGTGTTAGTTTGTAGAGTTGTACGACTTGTAGAGGTAGAGAGTGGGATAAGCAGGGTACTTTTGCTGCATGCGATAAATGATGGTTGTATATGCTTGCATGGATATATGATTTTTATTAAAACGTGCATTTAAATCTCTCAAAAAGGACTTTGTATATGTCATTTAGACTTTTTTCTTTTTTTTTTCTTAAGCTGAAGGTTAAGAGGAGTAAAAAGTAAAGCTGTGATTGCTTCACACCACAGACTATAATGCGACGTTTTTCCCTGGTTTACAAATGTACAGGTCTTGTCGGTGATGGTTCCTTCTGGTTTGAACTGACATTTCGTATTGAATATTATATTTACTGTGCTTCGTTCTATAATTATAATAAAGAATCCTACGAACACTCAGTATTTTTAGTTCATCATTTGTGACCACCCTTTCCTCTGTTCCTAGACCGTGAAATTGTTTTGATGATCTTGTACTAAACTTAACAAATAATTGATCAACCTATACATTTAAATATTGGTTTTAAAGAACGGTTATTCACTTAGAAATGAATTGATCTTAACAGCAAGGTGGCTACAGTTCAGGAAAAATGTGAAAAGTCAGAAAACAAACCTTTTGAGTGAGGTAAAGTTGGGAAAAACTGAAAAATAGCCAAAACGTTACGACAAGTCAGAAAAAAATTATTTCGGAATTGATTATTTATTTTAACCATCTCAAAACAGCCATTTATCGGTCTGGAATGATTTGGTCTATATAGTACAGTGCATATGCGTCCCCAATTATGAAAGTACCGCGTTCTGCATCAACACGCAGATGTGACAGCTGTCCGTTTGTCTTACATGGCAGACGCAGATAAACAACACATATGATTAAGGTCAGCTCATTAGTTTATTCAGTCTGATTTCGTATACCCTAAAACAATGCAAAATGTCGAATGGTGACTGTTACGGTTTGATACCCACAAGCCCCTTTTTAGCATATTTTTACCACCAGTATTTGACTTTATCCTGTAAACAAATTTTTTAAATCAATGTGGTCGGTAAATATTTTTAACGAAAATACTTTCAACGAAAATTACAAATTCTGGATAAAAAGCCAACTATCTAGGAGAGCATTGTCTATCGTAAGGTGTTCCTTGAAGCAACGCCGTTGTTAACACAAACGTTGCTGGCTCAATAAGTGTTAAATCATTTCTCAATGTTTCCTCAACCATGTAATTATAAAGATTTTTGTAATAACTTCGAAGGAGGGTTTCGGACCATACCCCCCCCCCGTGCCAATACCTCCCCCCCCCCCCCCAACTAGGATATTTCCAATTTATAACGTGTTTTATTTCATACCCCCACCCTCCAACCAGAAGAGCCTCAGAGAGACACGATCCCCCGTGTAACATGGATGACTATTAAATACTGAACTGCTGACACAACCATGAATAAATCTTTATACCGTTTTGATCTTTTTTTTTTCTTTTGCTCGCAAAAAAGCAAACAAAGGAGAATTCGCTATGGTTAACTTTTTCTTACCCTTGGCTTTAATTTTCCGCTTCTGTGACATTCGATTCTTTGGGTAGTCTTCCCGGAATGGCTGCCAAACATAACGGGGTTTCTTATTCACCGAAGAATTTTTAATTCTTATTTTAAGTATTATAACGTTAGAAAGAGAACCCATATTATTTTAATTAGATTAAGTTCGAATTCGTTTCAAATGCTGTAGGAAAGTTCCCGAGTTTGACAAACAACGAACGATTTTCTTTATTAGCAACCTGGAAAAACTGGCAAAGTGATAAAAAATTTGGCATTATTATTCATTACATTATCTGCATTCGTCAAAATAGAAAAAAATGTATAACGACGAATCCTTTCCATGCACTGACTGTATGAAGGGAGGTGTACAGAACTTGAGCTTACACTGGATGGGCACTGCCTTCTACTTACTTTACCTCTATAGCCCAAGACCCCACTTATATCGATAAGTGATCCACCAAAAAAAAAAAAAATTGCTGGCATGCTCACGATTCCAGTTTCGACATTGTAATGCTTTTTGCGATACTCCATATATTAACAGACAGTAAATTTGCATAAATTCAGAGCTTTCTTTTTAACATCAGGACTCTGAAAATCATAACCTTTCACTGACATCACTTCTCCCGTTCACTAAAAAAAAACATGGAAATCTGACTTCACAAAACAGATTAATTAGAGTGTGCCCAGAAAGTAAATGCGAGAATAGTTAAGATATTTCTGATCTCATGCATCGACTAATGGCGGTCAACATTCACTGGTCAACATGTCGTCATTTTCACTACACATGATAGGAATGAACATTCATCTGCACACCAACTATAAATGTGAAAAAAACTGTCACCTCGATTTGCCCAGTCAATACTGACTGTGCTGGAAAACACAAATGTTCATACAAGTTAAAATAGTACATACTTGCACAAACAATTCAGTAGCAATTGACACTAGTTTGTCATTTAATGTTTGACCATGCTTTGCTGAATATTATGGAAGTTTCTTTTTTTTTCGATGGTTTACAGAACACACCTCCTGGGCAATTTGGCGTCGAAGATGAAATTTGGCACACAGATAGAGATGGAATCCGATTTTTTCACCTTGACTTTAAAAGTCAAGATCAAACTGAGGTCAAGGTATTTTAGAACTCAAAATGCTTTCCACACATTGGAACATGCATACAGGGTATAGAGGGTAAGGAGGCTTAGCGAAATCCGCAATTTATTCTACCTTGACCTTCAAGGTCAAAATATTGTCAAAACCGTATTTATCTCTGAAAATGGCGAGACAACGCTCAAACTAGTTCGAACACGTATATGGTTTAAGTAAGGAATAACCTCTCGATTTGAATTTTGACATTCAGACCTTTAACATTTTGAGAAATGCTGACCATAATTTCGAAAACTGTTAGAGGGCCATTTCGGCCTAAAGAGGTTACATAAGATGCAACTTGGATCCTTGGCCTCCTCGGTCATTTTAAAAACAACAGGACCATTATATCGAACGTGGTCTACCTCGGTGACCTTGACCTGCTCCTCATGGCCAAGGTAAAAATGGATGTTGACCATCAGAATGTACTGTTGAGCTTATTTTTTCAACCTTTCAACGCCAGGTTGGGGTTACTTTGGTGACCTGGACCTCCTTGGCCATGGTCAGTGGAATTTGACCATTCTCTCTAAAACGGTTAGAGATTTTCGATCGTTTTGGTCTGTTGACCTTCTGGGTCATCAGGTAAAACATCTCTTGTGGTTCTTGCAAGTGGGTCATTCCGCTGTGTAGCGGTATTCATCCCAGTAGGGCTTGGTATTACAAGTGTCTACTAAAAGCTGTAATGAACCTGACTTGTTAAGAATACCTGTTCTCAGTCTTCTTCACCCGCAAAACAAATACACGTGTATAGTTTTGATTTTCAATTAAAAAATCTAAGAGGACGTAAAGGGAAATCAGTGAAAAATATCAGACAAAAGTCAGGAAACTTGACTTTCAACGTAAGGTGTAAGGAAGGGACACTGTGGCCAGCTGAGATCTAGTGAATCAAGTATCAATAGGTTTGTATGGTCGCCCAAAAGTGACAGTCATATTATTTCAAAAACCGGTTATTGCGACTTTTTAAACGGCCGGCATTTTCCTAATCTCTGGCGGATCTTAGAAAAGTGAATTTCAAAGAGCTGTAACGCTGGACTTCGTCTAAAAAATGAAAGCAATCTGACTAAAATTACTTGCAGTAGAACTGTTTTGAAAAAAAATTTGCCTCCAAAACATTCAAACGGCGGCATGAGGCCAATTTTTTTAAAGTCTGCAAAATAAAAAAGAATTTTTAAACAAAACATTACATAAAGAGTAATATTATGAAAGTTCGAATAAAAGCGGGCAACTCATTTTGGAAAACAAAAGGATTTAAAATACCGCCATTTGGCCAATTTTGGGAGAATCCGATTAAAATTGTGGGTGGAGCAGCATTTTGAAAATATGGCCACCAATTTTTTGAATGCCCCCCCCCCCCTCCTATTTAGCCAATTTCTCGCCGATGGTAAAAAAATAACTTTCCAAAATGCAAAATTTGAAGACAATCTGATCAAAGTTGTAGAAGAACAAACCATTTGAAAATTGGCTACCAAAAATTTTGAAAAATGCGTCTCCCCTCTCCCCCCCCCCCCCCCCTACTCAGCCAATTTTTGGTGCATCGCCAAAAAAGTAACCTTACAAGAAATGACGGGATAGTGAACATTTATGCAAAATTTGAAGGCAAACTGATCAAAATTGTGGAAGAAAAAAACCTTTGGAAAATTGGCCACCAAATTTGTTTTAAATGCCCCTATTTAGCCAATTTTTGGGAATTGCGAAAAATTTCAAGACAGTCCTATCCAGCAAACATACGTGCAAAATTTTAAAAGGAATCCAATCCAAATTGCGCGAGCCGAACTATTTTGAAAAATTATATACCAAAAACTTATAAATACCCCTATTTGACCAATTTTTTGCGGATCGACAAAAAAGTTAATTTTCAAGAGAGAACACTCAAGGGAACAATCGTTCAAAATTGGAAAGAAATCCGATCAAAATTGTGCAAGAAGACTCATTTTGAAAAAAATGACTTCTAAACATTTTCAAAGCCCCCCATTAAGCCAATTTTTGGTGGATCGACATAAAAAATGCAAATGTTAAAGAAAGAACCTTCTAGGGAACAACAATTCTAAATTAGAAAGAAATCCGATCAAAGTTTGGGAGAAAAATTGGCTATTAAATATTTTTGAGTGCCCACTCCCCTCCCCCACCTATTTAGCCAATTTATCCAACCTAACTTCTTTGAAGGCAGCCTGATCAAGACTGTGGATGCAAAAACCTTTGGAAAATTGGTTACCAAAAATGTTTAAAATGCCCCCTATTTGGCGAATTTCTGTGAATCGCGAAAAATTTCAAAACAGTCCTATCCAGTGAACATACGTGTTCCATATATTTAGACCAGCTGTAAGATGGGCCCATCCTATAGACGCGAGGCATAGATTTACCCCCATCTTCGTTGCTTTGCGCTTCTAAAGTTTCAGCCCATATTTGGCTATAGGAATACATATTTTTCTTCTCCCCTTAAAAATGGGAACAAACTGCCTTGTGTTGTGAACAAGATAGATTGTTTTAATGGTTGATGGGTGTAGGGTGGGCCCATCCTATAGCGGTAAGCCATAGAAACAGCGCATACAGAATTAGTATATGCCAAATCTACAGACAGATGCATAGGAATACCCCATCCATAGAAACAACACATCTGATCAAGAATGTGGGCCAAATCTACAGACAGTTGCATGGGAATACCGCAACCACAGAAACGACACATCTGATTAAGAATATGGGCAAAATCTACAGACAGTTGCATAGGAATACCCCATCCATAGAAACAGCACATCTGATTAAGAATATGGGCAAAATCTACAGTTGCATAGGAATACCCCATCCATAAAAACAGCACATATGATTAAGAATATGGGCCAAATCTACAGACGGTTGCATAGGAATACCTCATCCATGGAAACAACACATGCAAGGCCGGCAGAATTGTACCTAATATTTTGAAACGCCCCCACGGAGGGTTGGGGGAGGGCACTTGTATCAAATATGGCAACAATGCGCGTACAAAATAACGCGGAAAAGCTTAAAACAAAAATAGGGAGTGGGTAACATTATCGAATTTTCCGCGTTTTTTCCTGAAATAGGAGGGTGGGTAAAATGATTATTCCGTTGAAAACAAAAATTATCTGTTATAGAATTGCAGATGAGAAATTCACCGTGTTTGAATACCGAGAACACTCAATTTCATTCCCAGAACAGAAAAACTGTGAAAATGCCCTAGGCGAGGGAGTGGGTGGATCAGCCTGCGGCATTTTGATCAATTAATACCAAACACGCAAAAATACCGAAACGAAAAAGAACAAAAAAATATGTGCACTCCAACTTGACTTTACCAGCTGCCCTGCAAAAGGACACTGAGCTGGAGTCACTAAGGAATTTTTGTCTCTAAGCCGTACTCGAAAAAATATTTAAATATGCCTCCTGTATCCTGACAAGCAAAATGTGAAGAATGTCTGATATGTACTTTAAAATTCAACAGCTAAAACCCAGCAAAAAATACGCACTTAGTCACTCAGAGCTCACAGCGACAAGTGTGGTTTTCACAGGCACGGAAAGTATACTGAAATATGGAGGGAAGTATAATGCAACAGGGGGAGGGGAGAGAGAAGCTGTGCTGAGATTATAGCTGCCTTTTCCATCAAATTAAGTGTGGGTGTTGAAGGCAAAATGGTAAGTGGATAATTAAATGTTATAAATGTTCTCGATTTTTATTTGCATTATTTTCTACATTTTTTGCAAAGAAATATAACGGCCCGTTGTTTCGATAGCCTCTGTATTGATTTAGCCCATCCATCGGATGAGGCCCATACAATGATGTGGTGTTTCAATGCTGGGGTGTTTCAATGCTACAGATTATACCAGCCGAAACAATTGGCTACCAACAAAATTGGAGAGAAATCCGAACAAAATTGTGTGAGAAGAAGCATTTTGAAAAATGGCTTCAAATATTTTTAAAAGACACCCCCCCCCTCCAACTATATAGTTAATTTTTGGCGGATCGACAAGCAAGAATGTGTGACCAGCCGGGATCTAGTAAATCACCTGTCAATAGGTTTGCATCGTCGTCAAAAAAGGGCTTTTTTGTGCTGCCAGTCGTAATTTCCGTTAAAAACTATGAAAAGAGGCCGAAAAAGGTATGCCAGAGGCCCAAAAAAGTACAAAAACGTATACCAGTATATGATATCAAAATTTGAAATACCGCTGTAATAAATGTACAAGACATAGAAACGGAATTAAATGCATATACAATCAATGGTGAGAGGTATTTGGTATTGTTATATTTCTAACGAGCCCTTAAAATGTTATATTTATACTTAAAAGGAACACGTTTCGAAAACTTCTGGCAAAAGCCGTCTTTTCAGAAACTATTGCATATAAACAGCACAACTTTGTTCAGTAAATGTTAAAAACGTTCCCAAACAAGTTTGTCCAAGGACAAAGTCCCAGCTTACGAAAAGCAATAAGACCCATTCCAGCGTGCATGAGCGAAGGAATTTCCCTGAAATATCAAGCTTCAAAAGATGAGACGGCAAAGAGCTAGCTCAATAATTAATTTAGCACCGGACCAGAACATAGACCGATAAATGCATACAAAGATTTCTTTCCAAGAAAAATTGGGAACAGATTTTTTGTATATCTGGTAGACTGGATAGATTGCCATAGATACCTTCAAACAACGCTCGCATTTCGGACCAGTGCGCATATTTATGTAACTTGCCTCGATGCGCGGTTCTAATTCAGACAAGTGCGCATGTTTATTTAATTTGCGTTGATGCGCGGCTCTCATTTTGGAACAGTGCACATGTTTATTTAACTTAATAAAGATTAATGCGCGGTTCTTATTCCAGACCAATGCGCATGTTTATTTTACTTTCGTACTTATTTTGGACAAGTGCACAAGTTTCCTTAGGTTGTCTTGATGCGCGGGTCACAACATTCGTACATTATCGCCCAATGTTCCCTATTATCGCCCACCCGAAAAATATTATATTTATCATATTTTCGGGTCCTAGAATTGTTTCCTGCACTTTTAAAGCGAAAATTACAACTTTCTTGCATTATCGCCCAATATTCCCTATTATCGCCCACCCGAAAAATATCACATTTATCATATTTTCGGGTCATAGAATTGATTCCTGCACTTTTAAAGCGAAAATTACAGCTTTCTTGCATTATCGCCCAATGTTCCCTATTATCGCCGACACGAAAAATATCATATTTATCATATTTTCGGGTCATAGAATTGATTATTGCACTTTTAAAGCGAAAATCACAACTTTCTTACATTATCGCCCAATGTTCCCTATTATCGCCCACACGAAAAATATCACATTTATCATATTTTCGGGTCATAGAATTGTTTCCTGCACTTTTAAAGCGAAAATTACAACTTTCTTGCACTATCGCCCAATGTTCCCTATTATCGACCATCCGAAAAATATCATATTTATCATATTTTCGGGTCACAGAATTGATTCCTGCACTTTTAAAGCGAAAATTACAATTTTCTTACATTATCGCCCAATATTCCCTATTATCGCCCACCCGAAAAATATCACATTTATCATATTTTCGGGTCATAGAATTGATTCCTGCACTTTTAAAGCGAAAATTACAACTTTCTTGCATTATCGCCCAATGTTCCCTATTATCGCCCATCCGAAAAATATCACATTTATCATATTTTCGGGTTATAGAATTGATTCCTGCTCTTTTAAAGCGAAAATTACAACTTTCTTACATTATCGCCCAATGTTCCCTATTATCGCCCACACGAAAAATATTATATTTATGATATTTCCGGGTCCTAGAATTGTTTCCTGCACTTTTAAAGCGAAAATTACAACTTTCTTGCTTTATCGCCCAATATTCCCTGTTATCGCCCACCCGTAAAATATCACATTGATCATATTTTCGGGTCACAGAATTGATTCCTGCACTTTTAAAGCGAAAATTACAACTTTCTTGCATTATCGCCCAATGCTCCCTATTATCGCCCACACGAAAAATATCACATTTATCATATTTTCGGGTCATAGAATTGATTCCTGCACTTTTAAAGCGAAAATTACAACTTTCTTGCATTTTCGCCCAATGTTCCCTATTATCGCCCATCCAAAAAATATCATATTTTTCATATTTTCGGGACATATAATTGATCCCTGCACTTTTAAAGCGAAAATTACAACTTTCTTGCATTATCGCCCAATATTCCCTATTATCGCCCATCCGAAAAATATCATATTTATCATATTTTCGGGTTATAGAATTGATTCCTGCTCTTTTAAAGCGAAAATTACAACTTTCTTACATTATCGCCCAATGTTCCCTATTATCGCCCACACGAAAAATATTATATTTATGATATTTTCGGGTCCTAGAATTGTTTCCTGCACTTTTAAAGCGAAAATTACAACTTTCTTGCTTTATCGCCCAATATTCCCTGTTATCGCCCACCCGTAAAATATCACATTGATCATATTTTCGGGTCACAGAATTGATTCCTGCCCTTTTAAAGCGAAAATTACAACTTTCTTGCATTATCGCCCAATGTTCCCTATTATCGCCCACACGAAAAATATCACATTTATCATATTTTCGGGTCATAGAATTGATTCCTGCTCTATTAAAGCGAAAATTACAACTTTCTTACATTATCGCCCAATGCTCCCTATTATCGCCCACACGAAAAATATTATATTTATCATATTTTCGGGTCCTAGAATTGTTTCCTGCACTTTTAAAGCGAAAATTACAACTTTCTTGCTTTATCGCCCAATGTTCCCTGTTATCGCCCACCCGTAAAATATCACACTGATCATATTTTCGGGTCACAGAATTGATTCCTGCACTTTTAAAGCGAAAATTACAACTTTCTTGCACTATCGCCCAATGTTCCCTATTATCGACCATCCGAAAAATATCATATTTATCATATTTTCGGGTCACAGAATTGATTCCTGCACTTTTAAAGCGAAAATTACAATTTTCTTACATTATCACCCAATATTCCCTATTATCGCCCACCCGAAAAATATCACATTTATCATATTTTCGGGTCATAGAATTGATTCCTGCACTTTTAAAGCGAAAATTACAACTTTCTTGCATTATCGCCCAATGTTCCCTATTAGCGCCCATCCGAAAAAATCACATTTATCATATTTTCGGGTTATAGAATTGATTCCTGCTCTTTTAAAGCGAAAATTACAACTTTCTTACATTATCGCCCAATGTTACCTATTATCGCCCACACGAAAAATATTATATTTATGATATTTTCGGGTCCTAGAATTGTTTCCTGCACTTTTAAAGCGAAAATTACAACTTGCTTGCTTTATCGCCCAATATTCCCTGTTATCGCCCACCCGTAAAATATCACATTGATCATATTTTCGGGTCACAGAATTGATTCCTGCACTTTAAAAGCGAAAATTACAATTTTTTTTACATTATCGCCCAATATTGCCTATTATCGCCTACCCGAAAAATATCACATTTATCATATTTTCGGGTCATAGAATTGATCCCTGCACTTTTAAAGCGAAAATTACAACTTTCTTGCACTATCGCGCAATGTTCCCTATTATCGACCATCCGAAAAATATCATATTTATCATATTTTCGGGTCACAGAATTGATTCCTGCACTTTTAAAGCGAAAATTACAATTTTCTTACATTATCGCCCAATGTTCCCTATTATCGCCCACACGAAAAATATCACATTTATCATATTTTCGGGTCATAGAATTGATTCCTGCACTTTTAAAGCGAAAATTACAACTTTCTTGCATTATCGCCCAATGTTCCCTATTATCGCCCATCCGAAAAATATCACATTTATCATATTTTCGGGTTATAGAATTGATTCCTGCTCTTTTAAAGCGAAAATTACAACTTTCTTACATTATCGCCCAATGTTACCTATTATCGCCCACACGAAAAATATTATATTTATGATATTTTCGGGTCCTAGAATTGTTTCCTGCACTTTTAAAGTGAAAATTACAACTTTCTTGCTTTATCGCCCAATATTCCCTGTTATCGTCCACCCGTAAAATATCACATTGATCATATTTTCGGGTCACAGAATTGATTCCTGCACTTTAAAAGCGAAAATTACAGCTTTCTTGCATTATCGCCCAATGCTCCCTATTATCGCCCACACGAAAAATATCACATTTATCATATTTTCGGGTCATAGAATTGATTCCTGCACTTTTAAAGCGAAAATTACAACTTTCTTGCATTATCGCCCAATGTTCCCTATTATCGCCCATCCGAAAAATATCATATTTTTCATATTTTCGGGACATATAATTGATCCCTGCACTTTTAAAGCGAAAATTACAACTTTCTTGCATTATCGCCCAATATTCCCTATTATCGCCCATCCGAAAAATATCATATTTATCATATTTTCGGGTTATAGAATTGATTCCTGCTCTTTTAAAGCGAAAATTACAACTTTCTTACATTATCGCCCAATGTTCCCTATTATCGCCCACACGAAAAATATTATATTTATCATATTTTCGGGTCCTAGAATTGTTTCCTGCACTTTTAAAGCGAAAATTACAACTTTCTTGCTTTATCGCCCAATATTCCCTGTTATCGCCCACCCGTAAAATATGACATTGATCATATTTTCGGGTCACAGAATTGATTCCTGCACTTTTAAAGCGAAAATTACAACTTTCTTGCATTATCGCCCAATGCTCCCTATTATCGCCCACACGAAAAATATCACATTTATCATATTTTCGGGTCATAGAATTGATTCCTGCTCTTTTAAAGCGAAAATTACAACTTTCTTACATTATCGCCCAATGCTCCCTATTATCGCCCACACGAAAAATATTATATTTATCATATTTTCGGGTCCTAGAATTGTTTCCTGCACTTTTAAAGCGAAAATTACAACTTTCTTGCTTTATCGCCCAATATTCCCTGTTATCGCCCACCCGTAAAATATCACACTGATCATATTTTCGGGTCACAGAATTGATTCCTGCACTTTTAAAGCGAAAATTACAACTTTCTTGCACTATCGCCCAATGTTCCCTATTATCGACCATCCGAAAAATATCATATTTATCATATTTTCGGGTCACAGAATTGATTCCTGCACTTTTAAAGCGAAAATTACAATTTTCTTACATTATCACCCAATATTCCCTATTATCGCCCACCCGAAAAATATCACATTTATCATATTTTCGGGTCATAGAATTGATTCCTGCACTTTTAAAGCGAAAATTACAACTTTCTTGCATTATCGCCCAATGTTCCCTATTATCGCCCATCCGAAAAATATCACATTTATCATATTTTCGGGTTATAGAATTGATTCCTGCTCTTTTAAAGCGAAAATTACAACTTTCTTATATTATCGCCCAATGTTACCTATTATCGCCCACACGAAAAATATTATATTTATGATATTTTCGGGTCCTAGAATTGTTTCCTGCACTTTTAAAGCGAAAATTACAACTTTCTTGCTTTATCGCCCAATATTCCCTGTTATCGCCCACCCGTAAAATATCACATTGATCATATTTTCGGGTCACAGAATTGATTCCTGCACTTTAAAAGCGAAAATTACAACTTTCTTGCATTATCGCCCAATGCTCCCTATTATCGCCCACACGAAAAATATCACATTTATCATATTTTCGGGTCATAGACTTGATTCCTGCACTTTTAAAGCGAAAATTACAATTTTCTTACATTATCGCCCAATGTTCCCTATTATCGCCCACCCGAAAAATATCACATTTATCATATTTTCGGGTCATAGAATTGATTCCTGCACTTTTAAAGCGAAAATTACAACTTTCTTGCATTATCGCCCAATGTTCCCTATTATCGCCCATCCGAAAAATATCACATTTATCATATTTTCGGGTTATAGAATTGATTCCTGCTCTTTTAAAGCGAAAATTACAACTTTCTTACATTATCGCCCAATGTTACCTATTATCGCCCACACGAAAAATATTATATTTATGATATTTTCGGGTCCTAGAATTGTTTCCTGCACTTTTAAAGTGAAAATTACAACTTTCTTGCTTTATCGCCCAATATTCCCTGTTATCGTCCACCCGTAAAATATCACATTGATCATATTTTCGGGTCACAGAATTGATTCCTGCACTTTAAAAGCGAAAATTACAGCTTTCTTGCATTATCGCCCAATGCTCCCTATTATCGCCCACACGAAAAATATCACATTTATCATATTTTCGGGTCATAGAATTGATTCCTGCACTTTTAAAGCGAAAATTACAACTTTCTTGCATTATCGCCCAATGTTCCCTATTATCGCCCATCCAAAAAATATCATATTTTTCATATTTTCGGGACATATAATTGATCCCTGCACTTTTAAAGCGAAAATTACAACTTTCTTGCATTATCGCCCAATATTCCCTATTATCGCCCATCCGAAAAATATCATATTTATCATATTTTCGGGTTATAGAATTGATTCCTGCTCTTTTAAAGCGAAAACTACAACTTTCTTACATTATCGCCCAATGTTCCCTATTATCGCCCACACGAAAAATATTATATTTATCATATTTTCGGGTCCTAGAATTGTTTCCTGCACTTTTAAAGCGAAAATTACAACTTTCTTGCTTTATCGCCCAATATTCCCTGTTATCGCCCACCCGTAAAATATCACATTGATCATATTTTCGGGTCACAGAATTGATTCCTGCACTTTTAAAGCGAAAATTACAACTTTCTTGCATTATCGCCCAATGTTCCCTATTATCGCCCACACGAAAAATATCACATTTATCATATTTTCGGGTCATAGAATTGATTCCTGCTCTTTTAAAGCGAAAATTACAACTTTCTTACATTATCGCCCAATGCTCCCTATTATCGCCCACACGAAAAATATTATATTTATCATATTTTCGGGTCCTAGAATTGTTTCCTGCACTTTTAAAGCGAAAGTTACAACTTTCTTGCTTTATCGCCCAATATTCCCTGTTATCGCCCACCCGTAAAATATCACACTGATCATATTTTCGGGTCACAGAATTGATTCCTGCACTTTTAAAGCGAAAATTACAACTTTCTTGCACTATCGCCCAATGTTCCCTATTATCGACCATCCGAAAAATATCATATTTATCATATTTTCGGGTCACAGAATTGATTCCTGCACTTTTAAAGCGAAAATTACAATTTTCTTACATTATCACCCAATATTCCCTATTATCGCCCACCCGAAAAATATCACACTGATCATATTTTCGGGTCATAGAATTGATTCCTGCACTTTTAAAGCGAAAATTACAACTTTCTTGCATTATCGCCCAATGTTCCCTATTATCGCCCATCCGAAAAATATCACATTTATCATATTTTCGGGTCATAGAATTGATTCCTGCTCTTTTAAAGCGAAAATTACAACTTTCTTATATTATCGCCCAATGTTACCTATTATCGCCCACACGAAAAATATTATATTTATGATATTTTCGGGTCCTAGAATTGTTTCCTGCACTTTTAAAGCGAAAATTACAACTTTCTTGCTTTATCGCCCAATATTCCCTGTTATCGCCCACCCGTAAAATATCACATTGATCATATTTTCGGGTCACAGAATTGATTCCTGCACTTTAAAAGCGAAAATTACAACTTTCTTGCATTATCGCCCAATGCTCCCTATTATCGCCCACACGAAAAATATCACATTTATCATATTTTCGGGTCATAGAATTGATTCCTGCACTTTTAAAGCGAAAATTACAATTTTCTTACATTATCGCCCAATGTTCCCTATTATCGCCCACCCGAAAAATATCACATTTATCATATTTTCGGGTCATAGAATTGATTCCTGCACTTTTAAAGCGAAAATTACAACTTTCTTGCATTATCGCCCAATGTTCCCTATTATCGCCCATCCGAAAAATATCACATTTATCATATTTTCGGGTTATAGAATTGATTCCTGCTCTTTTAAAGCGAAAATTACAACTTTCTTACATTATCGCCCAATGTTACCTATTATCGCCCACACGAAAAATATTATATTTATGATATTTTCGGGTCCTAGAATTGTTTCCTGCACTTTTAAAGTGAAAATTACAACTTTCTTGCTTTATCGCCCAATATTCCCTGTTATCGTCCACCCGTAAAATATCACATTGATCATATTTTCGGGTCACAGAATTGATTCCTGCACTTTAAAAGCGAAAATTACAGCTTTCTTGCATTATCGCCCAATGCTCCCTATTATCGCCCACACGAAAAATATCACATTTATCATATTTTCGGGTCATAGAATTGATTCCTGCACTTTTAAAGCGAAAATTACAACTTTCTTGCATTATCGCCCAATGTTCCCTATTATCGCCCATCCAAAAAATATCATATTTTTCATATTTTCGGGACATATAATTGATCCCTGCACTTTTAAAGCGAAAATTACAACTTTCTTGCATTATCGCCCAATATTCCCTATTATCGCCCATCCGAAAAATATCATATTTATCATATTTTCGGGTTATAGAATTGATTCCTGCTCTTTTAAAGCGAAAATTACAACTTTCTTACATTATCGCCCAATGTTCCCTATTATCGCCCACACGAAAAATATTATATTTATCATATTTTCGGGTCCTAGAATTGTTTCCTGCACTTTTAAAGCGAAAATTACAACTTTCTTGCTTTATCGCCCAATATTCCCTGTTATCGCCCACCCGTAAAATATCACATTGATCATATTTTCGGGTCACAGAATTGATTCCTGCACTTTTAAAGCGAAAATTACAACTTTCTTGCATTATCGCCCAATGTTCCCTATTATCGCCCACACGAAAAATATCACATTTATCATATTTTCGGGTCATAGAATTGATTCCTGCTCTTTTAAAGCGAAAATTACAACTTTCTTACATTATCGCCCAATGCTCCCTATTATCGCCCACACGAAAAATATTATATTTATCATATTTTCGGGTCCTAGAACTGTTTCCTGCACTTTTAAAGCGAAAATTACAACTTTCTTGCTTTATCGCCCAATATTCCCTGTTATCGCCCACCCGTAAAATATCACACTGATCATATTTTCGGGTCACAGAATTGATTCCTGCACTTTTAAAGCGAAAATTACAACTTTCTTGCACTATCGCCCAATGTTCCCTATTATCGACCATCCGAAAAATATCATATTTATCATATTTTCGGGTCACAGAATTGATTCCTGCACTTTTAAAGCGAAAATTACAATTTTCTTACATTATCACCCAATATTCCCTATTATCGCCCATCCGAAAAATATCACATTTATCATATTTTCGGGTTATAGTATTGATTCCTGCTCTTTTAAAGCGAAAATTACAACTTTCTTATATTATCGCCCAATGTTACCTATTATCGCCCACACGAAAAATATTATATTTATGATATTTTCGGGTCCTAGAATTGTTTCCTGCACTTTTAAAGCGAAAATTACAACTTTCTTGCTTTATCGCCCAATATTCCCTGTTATCGCCCACCCGTAAAATATCACATTGATCATATTTTCGGGTCACAGAATTGATTCCTGCACTTTAAAAGCGAAAATTACAACCTTCTTGCATTATCGCCCAATGCTCCCTATTATCGCCCACACGAAAAATATCACATTTATCATATTTTCGGGTCATAGAATTGATTCCTGCACTTTTAAAGCGAAAATTACAACTTTCTTGCATTATCGCCCAATGTTCCCTATTATCGCCCATCCAAAAAATATCATATTTTTCATATTTTCGGGACATATAATTGATCCCTGCACTTTTAAAGCGAAAATTACAACTTTCTTGCATTATCGCCCAATATTCCCTATTATCGCCCATCCGAAAAATATCATATTTATCATATTTTCGGGTTATAGAATTGATTCCTGCTCTTTTAAAGCGAAAATTACAACTTTCTTACATTATCGCCCAATGTTCCCTATTATCGCCCACACGAAAAATATTATATTTATCATATTTTCGGGTCCTAGAATTGTTTCCTGCACTTTTAAAGCGAAAATTACAACTTTCTTGCTTTATCGCCCAATATTCCCTGTTATCGCCCACCCGTAAAATATCACATTGATCATATTTTCGGGTCACAGAATTGATTCCTGCACTTTTAAAGCGAAAATTACAACTTTCTTGCATTATCGCCCAATGTTCCCTATTATCGCCCACTTGAAAATATCATAGAAATGACCTACTGACAACAAAATTACTGAAAAGTCCAACCAAAAGTACTTGCATGTAACATATTGTGCCCCTCTGCAAATTGAAACTTTGCTTTTTTAAGAAGAAAAATGGAAATTTCCAATTTTTTAAAAGCTGCAAACTTCGAAGCTCAGTGGATTCAAAAATAAGGCGAAATTCAAAAATCGAAAAATGTACTTTTTTCACCCCTTAGTTCTAGTTTCTTCATAACAAATTTCGGAATCTTCCGATGAAAAATGAGGGACTAGATAGATTTTTTCGTATTTTGCCCAAATCGGCAATAAAATCGCCAAAAATGGTTTAAACCAAAAAATAAAAAAAAATCCTAATGCAGTAGAAGGTTAAAAACTCGCGTTTAAAATTTGGTACGAATCGGATGAAAAATAAAAAAGATATTCCACTTTAACTACTTTGTTAAGAAAAAAAATGGAAATTTGCCAATTTTTAGAAGTTGCAAACTTTGAAGCTCAGTAGATTCAAAAATAAGGCGAAATTCAAAAATCGAAAAAAGAACTTTTTTCACCCCTTAGTTCTAGTTTCTTCATGAAAAATTTCGGAATCTTCCGATGAAAAATGAGGGACTAGATAGGTTTTTTCGTATTTTGCCCAAATTGGCAATAAAATCGCCAAAAATGGTTTAAACCAAAAAATAAAAAAATTCTAATGCAGTAGAAGGTTAAAAACTCGTGTAAAAAATTTGGTACGAATCGGATAAAAAATAAAAACGATATTCCACTTTAACTACTTTGTTCAGAAAAAAAAAATTGGAAATTTGTCAATTTTTAGAAGTTGCAAACTTTGAAGCTCAGTAGATTCAAAAATAAGGCGAAATTCAAAAATCGAAAAAAGTACTTTTTTTACCCCTTAGTCCTAGTTTCTTCATAAAAAAATTCGGAATCTTCCGATGAAAAATGAGGGACTAGATAGGTTTTTTCGTATTTTGCCCAAATTGGCAATAAAATCACCAAAAATGGTTTAAACCGCAAAAATAAAAATATTTCCTAATGCAGTAAAGGGTTAGAAACTCGTGTTTAAAATTTGGTAAGAATCGGATAAAAAATAAAAAAGTTATTCCACTTTTAACGGTCGCGGGACGGACAGACGGACGGACGGACGGACAGACGGACGATACTTGCCCCCATCTGTATAGCTTGTTGGCTAAAAAGCAAACTGGGCTAAAAAAAAAGACATCGGATAAAAAATGTAGGACGAGATACATTTTAAATTTTTTTCTTCAAAAATTCCCCAAAAATTAAAAAATCACCCGATCGACTAGAAAAGCACAAGCCGTATGCACGACACTTTAGGGATGCCTCATACCAAAAATAAATCACATCGGGTCAAAAATGTAGGAGGAGACACATTTTAAATTTTTTTCTTTAAAAATTCCCCTAAAATTCAAAAATCACCCGATCGACTAAAAAAGCACAAGCCGTATGCACGACTCCTTAGGGATGCCTCACACCAAAAATAAATGACATCGAATCAAAATTGTAGGAGTAGATGCATTTTGAATTATTTTCGAAATTTTGCTTTAAAAATTCCCCAAAAATACAAAAATTGCGCGATCGACTAAAAAAGCACAAGCCGTATGCACGACCCTTTAGGGGTGCCTCATACCAAAAATAAATGACATCGGGTCAAAAATGTAGGAGGAGATACATTTTAAAAT
Organism: Protula sp. h YS-2021; assembly: GCA_949752745.1. Lineage (NCBI taxonomy): Eukaryota > Metazoa > Annelida > Polychaeta > Sabellida > Serpulidae > Protula > Protula sp. h YS-2021. The sequence continues at coordinate 45,121,697 of OX457028.1, read as the reverse complement.
TTTTTCTTTAAAAATTCGCCAAAAATTCAAAAATCACCCGATCGACTAGAAAAGCACAAGCCGTATGCACGACCCCTTAGGGATACCTCACACCAAAAATAAATGACATCGGATCAAAATTGTAGGAGGAGATGCATTTTGAACCAAAGTTTACTAAATAAACAACTAACTAACTAACTAACTAACTAACTAACTAACTAACTAACTAACGGACACCGCCCGCAAACCGATAGGAATACCCCAGCTTACGTGTAACGTAAGCTGGGCTAAAAAACGTATAAGAACGCATGTAGCCCCCCAAGAGGCCAAAAAATAAATTGCAATACGTAAAAACGTATGGTCTGGCAGCACTGGCTTTTAAAGCTGGCCAAAAGAAAAACGCTCCCAACCCCTATTTGGCCAATTTTTGTTGGATCACCAGAAACTTAACTTTCCAAGAGATGGCAGGCTAGTGAACATTTATGCAACATTTGATGGCATTCCGATCAAAATTTTGGAAGAAAACAATTGCCCAAGGACAAAGTCCCAGCCTACGAAAAGCGAAAAGACCAATTCAGCGTGCATAAGCAAGGGAATTTCCCTGAAAAATCCGGCTTCAAAACACGAGATGGCAAAGAGTTAGCCGGACCCGAACAGGGACCGACAAATACATACAAAGATTTGTTTCCGAGAAAAATGGGAAACAGATCTTGTGTATCTTTGGTAGACTGGAAGACTACAAAAGATACCTTCGAATAACTTATCACAATTGTATCAACACACACTGTTGGTCGGGCATAATCAATTATTTTAACAGTGCGCATGTTTGTTTAGCTTGCGTTGATGTGTGGTTCACATTTCGAACCACTGCGCACGCTTATTTAATCTGTGTTGATGCCTGTTTCTTATTTTAGACCAATACGTATGTTTATTTGACTTGCGTTGATGCGCGGTTGGCATTTTGGACCAGTGCGCATGTTTGGTTAACGTGCGCTGATGCGCGGTTTGCATTTCGGACCGGTGTGCATGTTTACTTTACAAGCATCGATGCGCAGTTCCCATTTCTGACCAGTGCGCGTGTTTATTCAACTTGCGTTGATGCTGGGTGCTTATTTTGGACCAGTGCGCACGTCTATTTAACTTGCTTTAATGCGCGTTTGGCATCTGGGATCAGTGCGCCTGTTTATTTGACTTGGGTTGATGTTGGTGCTTATTTTGAACCACTGCCTATGTTAACTTAACTTGCGTCGATGCGCTGGTCACATTTCGGACCAGTGCCATGTTTATTCAACTTCCATTGATAAGCGGTTCGAATTTCGGACTAGTGTGCATGTTTATTTAACTTGCGTTCATGCGCGGTTGTCATTTCGAACCAGAGCACATGTTACTTTAACTTGCGTCGATGCGCTTTTCGCATTCCGGACCAGCGCGCATGTTTATTCAACTTCCGGTGATGAGCGGTTCGCATTTCGGAATAGTTCGCATGTTTATTTAACTTGTGTCGATGCGCGGTTTGTATTTCGGACCACTGGGCATGTTTATTTAACTTGCGTTGATGCACGGTTCGCATTTCGGAGCAATGCGCATGTTTATGTAATCTGCGTGGATGGGCGGTTCTTATTTCAGACCAACGAGGAGGTTTATTTATTTTGCGTTGATGTGCGGTTCTCATATTGGACAAGTGCGCATGTTTTTTTAGGTTGAGTTGATACGCGGTTCGCATTTCGGATCAGTGTGCATGTTTACTTAACTTGCGGGGTGCTTATTTTGGAACAGTGCGTATGTTTTTTAACATGCGTCGAAAAGCCGTTCCCATTTCGAACCACCTGTGCGCATGTTTATTTAGCTTGCATCGATGTGGGGTTCGCATTTCGAACCAGTGCGCATGTTTATTCAACTTGCGTTGATGAGCGATACGCATTTCGGACCAGTGCGCATGTTTATATAGCTTCCGCTGATGTACGGTTCCCATTTCGGACCATTGCGCATGTTTATTTAACCTGCGTTGATGCTCGTTTGTTAAGTTAGACCAATGCGCATGTTTATTTAACTTGCGTTGGTGTGTGATTGGCATTGCGGACTAAAGCGCATATTTGTTTAACTTGCGTTGATACACGGTTCGGATTTTCGGACTGCTGCGCATGTTGACTTAACTTGAGCTGACGCGGGGTGCTTGTTTTGGGCCAGTGTGCATGTTTATTTAACCTGCGTCGATGTGCGGCGCTTATTTTGGACAAGTGCCTAAGTTTATTTAATTTGCGTTGATGCGCGGTTGAAATTTCGAGCCAGGGCGCATGTTAACTTAATTTGCGTAGATGCGCGGTTCGCATTTCGGACCAGTGCACATATTTATTTAACTTGCGTCCAAGCACCGTTCGCATTTCGAACCAGTGCGCATGTTTATTTAACTTCCGTCGATGAGCGGTTTGCATTTCCGACCAGTGCGCATGTTTATTCAACTTATGTTGATGAGCGGTTTGGATTTCGAACTGCTGCGAATGTTTATTTAACTTGCGTCGATGCGTGTTTCGCATTTCGGACCAGTGCGCATGTTTATGTAAGTTGCGTCGATGCGCGGTTCTTATTTCAGACCAGTGCGCATGTTTTTTAACTTGCGTTGAAGTGCGGTTCTAATTTTGGACAAACACGCATGTTTCTTTAGGTTGAGTTGATGCGTGGTTTGCATTACAACCAGTGCGCATGTCTATACGCCTGCCCTAATCACGTGACATGCGCCAAAAGTTGACAGAACCGTCCGACTGACCCAAGGAATACCCAGATAAAATTTGAAGTCGATAGGATTTATCGAGATATTTTGCACACAGGATCTTGTTCAAAATATATATTACGCGATGACGCCATACGCCGCATTCGTTCGTTCTACTCGCAAAAAATTTACAGATTCTTTCGGACCCACCAAGCACCAATCCCACCAAGTTTAAACTTTCTTCGATGTTCAGCGGCTGAGAAAATTCGCAAACAAGATTTTTACGTAATGATGTCATGCACCTGCCCTAATTACGTGACATGTGTCAAAAGTTGAAAGAACCGTCAAATTTTTAAGAGAACAATTGTTCAAATTCTAGGGAACAATTGTTCAAAATTGGAAAGAAATCTGTTTTTGAAAATGCATTTTGAAAATTGGCTACTAAATATTTTTCGAGTGCCCCCTCCCCCTATTTAGCCAATTTATCCAAAGTTCTTTTAAGGCAATCTGATCAAAACTGCAAGAAAAAACCTTAGGAAAATTGGTTACCAAAAAAGTTTAAAATGCTCCTTATTTGGCCACTCTTGCGAATCGCGAAAAATTTGAAAACAGACCTACCCAGTAAACATACGTACAAAATTTCAAAAGAAATCCGATTCAGATTATGCGAGCTGAAGCATTTTCAAAAACTGGCTACCAACAAATTATTAAGGCCCCCATTTGGAAAAGTTTTGGCGGATCGACAAAAAAAGTCAATTTTCAAGAGACAACAATCTGGAGAACAATCGCTAAAAATTGGAAAGAAATCCGATCAAAATTGTGGGAGAAACATTTTGAAAAAACGGCTTCTAAATGTTTTTTTTTTAAATGCCCTACATTTAGTCAATTTTGGCGGATCGCCAAAAAAAGTAACTGTTCACAAGCGGACCGCCTTGTGAACATTTATGCAAAATTTGAAGGCAATCCAACCAGAACTGTGGGGAAAAACCCTTTGGAATAATAGCCACAAAAAATTTCTAAAATGCCGCGAATTTGGCCTATTTTCGGTGGATCGCCAAGCACTTTCAAGAGAGGCCTAACCAGCAAATATTCGTACAAAATTTGAAAGAAATACGATCCACGGAGTAGAAGCATTTTGAAAACTGCCTCCCAAAAATTTTAAAATACCATCCTTTTAGCCAATTTTCTTTTTGATCGCCAAAAAAAAAAAGAAGCTTTTTCAAGAGAAGAGAGCCTGTGAACATTTATGCAAAATTCGGAGCTGATCCGATCAAAACTGTGGAAGAGGAAGCAGTTTGAAAACTGACCCTTACTAGTGAACATTTATGCAAAATTTGAAGACAATCCGATCAAAATTATGGTAGTAGAAGCATTTTACAAATTGGCAGCGAAAAATTTTAATGGCCATTGGGCCAATTTTTGGCGAAATGCCAAAAAAGTAATTTTTCAAGAGCGGCAAACCTGGAGAACATTCGCACGAAATTTGAAAGGAATCCAATAAAAACTAAGGGAAGAGGAGCATTTTAAGTAACAGTTTACATACGTACACACAGACGACAGATACTTCCTCCACTGATGTGAAAAGACCAGCCGGATGAAGTCGGTTCATTTAAAAATATGGTTTTGAGGATTTAGATCAGTAATAACGGTCCCACTGAGATAAACCGTCGGCACACCAACTGTAAATGGATCACTCTCGTGGCTTCGTTAATAGTTGGCCGAGTTACAAATAAATTTAAACACAAAAACAAGAATGGGCAGGGACATTGTGACCAGCCGAGATCTAGCGAATCTATGAATAAGCTTGTCTGGTTACCAAAAGTGGTAGTCACATTGTACAAGTTTGTCCAAGGACAAAGCCCCAACTTACGAAAAGCGAGAAGACCAAATGCAGCGTACATGAGGAAAGGAATTTCCCTGAAAAATTACGCTTCAAAAGACGAGATAGCAAAGAGCTAGCTATAGATCATAGATCGATAAATACATACAAAGATCTGTTTCCCAGAAAAATACCTTCGAACAACGTATCGAAATTGTATCGCCACACGTGTATTGTTGACATGTACTGTCGGACATACACAATAAGTTCAAGCAGCAGAAACGACCAGAAACGACCAAACACATGTGCCTTTTGAAAAGAAGTAAACGCCGCGTCTAAAACATCATTACTTAACTTTTAATGTTTGGGTATGTATTATTTTGCGGGGTTTGTATTTCCGACCATTGCGCATGCTTATTCAATGTGCATGTTTATTTAACTTGCCGTTGTGCTCTGTTCGCATTTCGGACCAGAGCTCATGTTTCTTCGGTTCGTAAAAATTGTGAGAGAAGAATTTTCAAAATCAGACACCAAAAAATAAAAAAATGCCCCCATTTGGCCAATTTTTTTCGGATCGCCAAAATGAGTAATATTTCAAAAGAGGCCTACCTAGGGAATCTACGCGCAAAATTTGAAGAAAATATGATCAAAATTGTGGGAGAAGAATCATTTTGAAAATTGGTAACTGAAAAATTTCAAATACCCCCCATTTAGCCAATTTTTGGCGGATCGCCAAAGAAAAAATAATTTTTAAAGAGAGGCCCACCTAGAGAACATTCGTGTAAAATTTGAGAGGAATCCGATCAAAACTGAAGGAGACGCATTTTAAGTAAAAGTTTACACACGTACATACAGACGACAGATACCCCTCTATTGATGGGATAACACCAGTCCGACATAGTCCACTGGTCTAAAAAACAAACAAACAAACATATGAACAATAAATTTATTTCACAACAAGCAATAGAACGAGTAATTTACTCATACTTAATACAAAAATATTTCAACGACATATACCAAATATAAATGTGTGCTAAATTATATTATATTATATTATAGCCAACACCGGGTGAATATCCTGTTACAGCCCCGATCAAATCCCTACGAAAAAAAAAAGAAAAAAAGATCCCTGAACAAAAATTTTCCTACACTTTTCTCAATGAAAATAAAATAATTAAGTTATCAAGATATCGGTTATAATCCACTGCCAAATTTTGGCACAGTGAAGGTATTAAAATGCCCTCTTAACTCAAAAAAAGGCAAGATTGCAGCAAGGGCGACAACCCAAATGAGGTAAACGTCTGTACTATATAAAGAATAACCCTACATTCTTTCACTGCACAGCTAGGGTTCAAATGATACATGTATCATAAACTCAGTATTGCAAGTGTCTTCAGACACCAATTCTGCAGTACCACGGTGTATATGCCGAGTACTGCCACTGAAATATCTGAGACGCTGAGACAGTATCCAGTTTAATATGAATCTGTCACACTCGTCCTGCAACACGGTAATTTCCAACATAAACCCCAGTTTTCACATAAAATAACTCATGTTCTTGACGCCTCCTTGGTGTGTTACGTGTTGTAGCTGACACAAGACGAAGACGTTTTGGCAAGTCGCCACTATGAATACATAAAATAACAGAATGTCTTATTTTTGAGAAACAGTACAGATTTGTTGTGGAGCTCGCTGCGCGAATTCTACCCAAGAGCCGTCATACACGGCGAAGTCTTCTTTGCCAAGCTGGTAGGCGCCCAGTGCAAGCAGGCAGGCGCTTATCCCTGAAATCATGAACAACAATGCATACATATAATAAGGATACACCCCTATCTTCATCCAGTCATTGCCATCAGAGATTGAATTACATCTCGGTCGAAGTATTACGCGGGAAGGAGGGGGGCGGGGGGGGGGGGGGGAGTGGGAGGGAGGCGTTTCACAAACGAAAAAATAAGCACATTCGGAATTTAAATTTCAGGCTCAAAAACATTTTAAAGCGAAGTGTGTGTTTAGGTAAAACCCTTCCAGTCCTCTTCGACCTACTAAGTTAACAAGAGGTAAACAGGAAAAAAACCTGTTAATTTTGGACAAATTTAAGACTAAGCCAATCAACATCTTAAATTGACCTCGAATTAAGGGAACCCAAATTAACCTCGCATTAAAAAAAAACCTTAAATAAGCATCGAATTGAAGAGTGCATTGTGTTAAATTACCCTCGAATTATTTCGAACGTCTCTTCCTTTCACAATTTATTATATATATATTAATATATAGGACTACGTTAATAGTATCTGCTATCCCCAATCCTGTTTAATGTCTTCCTGGAGTTTGTGATAAAAAACAGAACTAAAATCACTAGATAAGACTTTTTACCTTTGCGACAACCTCTCTTTAGAAATCAGATACGCAGATGATAAAACGCCACTTTCTGCCATATTTGCAAAGCTAAAATTGTCGACCGAAGAACTGGAAACCGCAGGTAAAAACGGGATATGAAAATACTCGGAGCAAAATGTAAAATCATAACACCCACCGACAACCAAATAAATATCGATGGACAAGCGGTAGAACTCGCAGAAGAGTTTGTATTCCTGGACAGCGCAGTACCAGACTGCAAAACGACCTAAAAACAAGTGCCCTGGCTTTAGCTGTAGTTGGATGCTTGAAAAAAAAAGCATATCTGGGCACAGAAGTCAATAAGCAGAAGACTTAAAGCTAGACTATATCAAGCAATTAATAATCTCCCCGAAGACGCTAGAAAAGCGTTTGAGATGAGCTGTTTTCGTGCAATCTTAGGGAACCACTCTGAAGGCCAGAATGAGTAACACACACACACACAAAAAAAAAAAAAAAAGAGATCCATCACAGAAAGGGTCAATGAGAAGTCTAAAAAGGTTTGGGCATATCGCAAGAAAACCACCAAAAAGTATGGTATCACAGTGCTACATCCACTACTACCGCAAAACTAGACCAAAAGGAAGACCACCCAAAAGATGGTCAGGCCAGATCAAGCAGGATATCGAACTACCGATAAGAAGGGCGGTAAGAAGAGCAGCAACACAGGGGTTTGGCGTAGTCTGGGCAGAACAAGTGCAATGTTCACCCTTTCCTAATAACGGAAGGTAATGTGTCCCGGCAGCTAATACACTTGAATATACTGGAAGTTCAGCAGCGTTGAGCCGGGTCAGTACTTTGATGTGTGACCGTGCGTCGATACAGACTTGAATAAGTCTCAAACTGGAGTTGTGTGTCCTCTCACTGCCTCTCTCTCTCTCTCTCTCTCTCTCTCTCTCTCTCTCTCTCTCTCTCTCTCTCTCTATATATATATATATATATATATATATATATATATATATATATATGGCGTATAGCCACTTGATTTGATTGGGTAAATCGTTTTCTTTGAGAAATATTATGATAATGAAATTGCAAAAAAACTTTATGCAGAAAAAAAAACATATTGAATATTTCTAACATTATATATATACATATATATATATGCATATAGTGGATGACGTCATACACCACACTCGTTCGTTCTACTTGCAACAAAATTTGACAGAATCTTTCGTATCTATCAACAAGTTTTTCTGGTGTTCAGCAGCTGAGAAATTTCGCAAACAAAACTTTCACGTATGACATCATACGCCTGTCCTAATTAGAGCAGTGTACATAGCCCACATATTCCCCACAGCCCCCCCCCCCCCCCCCCTCCCTCAGTTAAACAGGGCCATTAATACTCAATTGAGAGCTGAAATTTTCTAAGTCCAGCTGGTCCATTTTCCTTGGACGAACCTGGCCCATTTACAATACCGATCTCAAACATGAGATCAGCCGGAGGCGAAAAAAGCGGAGATTTTTTTGAAGGGCCGAAGGCATTGATCTCGGAGACCATAAATTTGAAGCCCAAAAAAGCGGAAACAGCGGGAAAAGCGGAGATTTCTCATGTCTGCGATCTGTGTTTGTTCCCATAGAAGCTACATACCAAATTTCATTAAAATCCTTCCAGCAGTTTTGAAGTTATCGTGTTAACCAGCTCTTGATGACAGACCGACACGCGGTCGATCGCATATATTCCCCCTAAGGGGAATAAATAATGTAACATCCGAATAAACAGATCAAGTTTAAAAATCGATCCGACTTTTTGTTCTCGAGATATCTTGCACACGTCATTTTGTTCACAACAGACTAACACACACACTCGCATACACACATACAAGTGCAAACACTATGTCTCCCCTTGGTCGGTGAGATATAATTATGCTATTACTCCAGTGCTTTCTAACTTGCGGTGTTAACAAGGTTTACGTTATGAACAGGCGGAAGGAAGACAGAAGAGAGAGTAGACGCTTACTAAATGCGGCATGGAAAAAACATTAAAGCATATCCCCCCCCCCCTTTTTTCATTAAATGGCTAACACCTGAAGCCTGGGTGAGTCGAAAGGCAGTCACCTTAAATTACATGTGCGTTAGCGTAATACAATTTTCATAACACTGAAATATTGAGCGAATATGTTTCACGTACTTTCTGACCATATTAGTGATAATTCAACCGGTATTTTAAAATGCAGTGAGAAAAAATCAGAACCTGTGCCACAGCTGCCAACAAGCGGCTTATTTAAATCTATACCAGCTGAATCGAAAACCTTTCGCAATTCCTCTGGTGACTTCAAAGTTTTTGTTTCTGTGTTCAACATATCTGTGAATGGGATATTCACTGATCCAGGCATATGACCTGATGGAATTCCTGTTGGAATAAAAATCATTCTCAAGTCAATTACCATTGAAAATACAATATATGTTAACACCGACTTTTATCAGCAACTAAAAAGCAGAGTTTTTTCAGCCAGCAAGAATTCATTTAGCAGCTAACAGATTTATTTCAATACACAGAAGAAATCGTTTCGTCGCATAGGGGTTAAACGCACAATTTGGTTAACTGCATACTATTTAAAAATTATTTACCGTTTCATTTCCGTTTATACTACTCCGATAGGCCAAACCACACTTTGGATGTTTCGAACAAAATGCGCAAGAATTTTGAATTTCGACTGCGAGGGGACCGGGTAAGAAAATGAAAGCAATGATAGAAAAATATGGAAGAAATATTGCAAAAAAAAAAAAAAAGAAAAGCTCATACGCGGAACATAAAAGAAAATGAAACTTGAAACTATTTGTTAAAACTTTTAATAAATTTTTAAATAGCATACGGGTTGTTAAAAACCACATTGCTCTTTGGTGCAAGAGAAATTTGTCATTTAAGCGAAATCTCTCTATCATTTCTTTCATTTTTTACCCGGTTATTAATATTCGAAACGGTTTATTATCACATAAACCGGACATTTATCTTTGGAAAATTGGCTATGCAATGAACCGGTTTCCACTGTGATGATAAAATCTTAAGATTATAATAAGACAATAAAACTCCCGCATTAAACTTTTTGGAGAGCAGTGGTGATGTTTGTTTCGTCTACGAGGGGGAAGAGAACAAATGATAAAAGTAAATCCAGATTGGTGAAATCGAAAAGTACATCTTCCGTGGCTGAAAACAATTTTTATTTGCGAAGTGTAGTAAAATAAAGGATATTTGAGTCGAAAGGGTTGGGATCTTCGCATCTGATTTATTAAGTTTAGTCAGAATTGAACATTGTGTTGTCACCAATTACGATCTACTCGAACCATTTCTAGCTCCCCTCCCTCGTAAGCTGCGAAGAAGACGTATTTCATGATAATGTAAACCTTCTCTGGGTTCAGGTGCTGTGCCATTAAATCTTCCCGAAGATCGAGCGTCTAGCAGTGTAAAATTCTCTGTTTTGAAATTGGTTTGTATTTCCTCGAAACTCCTCACAAGGTCATGGTGAAACGCCACATTAAATTTTTTCGGTGAAATATATGGTATGGCCTTTGTAGTTTCGCCGCCCTCAGACACCCATTTGTTTAAGCCTCCGTCTAAGACAGAAACAAGATTGTGTCCAAATACTCTGAATGTCCACCAAACTCTCTGAGCAGAAAAAAGTCCAAAGCTTTCGTTGTTGTCGTAAATCACAACGTGTGTTTTATTGTCGATTCCTAGGTTTCCCACATAGTTTCCAAATTCTTCCGGTTTTGGGAGCATGTGATCCAAGTCCGTGCTTTTATCACAACATTCATCAATATCAAAAAAATGAGCACCTTTGATATGATTTTCATGATACTCTGCCTTGGGGTTTCTCTTTGTAAAGGGCATATGCCACGACCCGTCAAGAACAGCTAAATTTGGTACTCGTGCACCCACTTTTTCTAAAAGCCACTTTGTTGACACCACACTAGAAACTGCAGAAACACTTCGACTCATAGTTTGAAAGAATTTCCACTTGATGGTTATAAAAATAAATTCAAATTTCACCTCTATTTTGAAAAAAAAAATTGTCTCTCCTTCGGCGTTAAAACTTAATCTTGCTCATTTGAAACGCTACCGTGTTCAATCTGATATATCGATTCAACAGCAGTGTCATTTATATCTAATGTTTGCCCCACAGGGTTTGATTCTCCGGCTTCTCAAACGGACGTACAAAACCATATTTCCCATGATATCTGCCAACGAGAGGGAAGTCTTGAAGAACCATCCGCCTCATCCCCTTGTCCACCCACAACCTTCCTTTCCATATCCGAAGTACTTAACCCAAAAACCCCCTAACTTTGCCCAATATCTGTCTCATATTCCTCGGCTTCCCTATGATCAAAAAAGACTGCCCTCACACTCTTCATTTAAATTCAGGTTTTCTGTTGCATTTTTCTTCTTAATTTTAAAAATATCGGATTGCAGCTAGGAAGCCATTATTTTCTTATGTGTTAACATAGCTGTTGTGTATATGCGTAGCCAGTGACTTCCGGTTGTAAATAAAGACATGGCGGCAACTTGGCGTCTGTTTAGTTTCAATTAGTGTTTCCACGTAGCCACCTCACGCGTATAACAATAGCCATCCACAGTTAACATTTTGCAGGATATTACCTGATGCAAACGCTAAACGAGTTTAACCAGTTTCTGTGTTTATAATGCGTTTTCAGTTAACTAAATAATCAGCGTCGGTACAGTGTCAGTTACATGAAAGAACCATTTCCACCTTGTTGCGACCCGACAAAACAGGAAATTTTGATCATCCATAGTAGTTGATAAATGGGAGTTCTAACACATATGTAATGGGGGTTCTAACACATATGTAATCGGGGTTCTAACACATATATAATGGGGGTTCTAAAACATATATAATGGGGTTTCTAAAACAGTGACGTCATTGTTTTAGAACCCCCCATGGGGATAGTAAAACAGTGACGTCATATGAACGTCAGTTCTGGCTCAAGAAGTGACGTTATAATGACGTTATCATGACACCATCATCATGACGTTATAATGACGTCATCATAACGCTATCATGACGTCATAATGGCGTTATGACGTCATGACATCATACCAAGACAGTCCCAAGCATCATAACCCTAAGTCACCCATCAATCATCATGACGTCATTAGTCACGTGACCTATCAATCATCATCAGTCACGTGACCTGTCAATAATGTGTCATGTGACCCTAACCCTATATGAGGAATATTTTCCCGATCATTAACCTTCCGGCCTGAATGGCTCACTTGGTAGAGCAGAGGACCCGTAAGCGGACCCGTGGGCAGAAGGTTGGTGGATCGATTCCGCCTTCGCGCATCATTTTTACCTTCTGTCTATCATACCGTCATATGATGGGGGACCCTCCCCGAGGATATAATATGTACCGACCCCCCCCCCCCCAGGATATAATATGTACCGACCCCCCCCTTAGGATATAATATGTACCGACTCCCTCTCCGAGGACATAATATGTACCGACACCCCCCAGGATATAATATGTACCGACCCCCCCCCCCCAGGACATGATATGTACCGACACCCCCCCCCCCCCCCAGGATGTGATTCAGCAGCTCTATAAGAGCACATTGCATGCACACAAGTGTTTCATTCATGCTCTGGCTGCTGTTGGATACACATGGAAAAAAGTGAAAACAGTTATATTACTATGTGACACCATGTAATTGCTATGTGAACATAATTAGTCTAAAGTATGTATGTCATTATCAGTTCGTTTAATAGACAAGCCTTGATAGCTCACTTGGTAGAAGCGACGGCTCGTAAGCAGAAGATTGGTGGTTCGACCCCGGCTCGGGACAAACTTTTTTTGTTTACTTTTGTGACTCTGTGACATTATGTGACATCATGTGACTCTGTGACATTATGTGACTCTGCGACATTATTTTTTAAACATAGTAACTATATTTCTATGTCTATGTTCACTAATAATATTTAATAAGTCATATTTCAGTGGTTCTTTTACAGTAACCACACACACAGATAGCGTAGGAATAAGTACATGAAAGACCTCAGAGCGTGGGGAAACCGATCGATAAATTTTAGAGTGCACTCGTTCAGAGCGTGGGGAAACTGATCGATAAATTTCAGAGTGCACTCGTTCAGAGCGTGGGGAAACCGATCGATAAATTTGAAAAGGAAACGTTATAACATAAATTATAACGTTGGGTGGCTCGCGCAACGTCTCTGTCACACGCCAACACTGCTATATCGACATCTTGCTACTATTTTCAATGCTCCGATGCCATTTTTGTGATTATGTAGTAAAAGTTACGGATCGAACAGGCAGAGGATCCTGCATGTGACGGGTTGCTACTGTCAGGGATCGACAACATACAACAATATATATAATTACGCATGAATCACGTGTCACCCGCTAACAAGTGGGACATCAAGACTGTGACACTGCGAACAACTGCGCAGCGTCTCAAACATATGCTTTTGTTGTTGCATCGATATTTTATCACTAATTTTTATGTTTTAACCTCATGCATTGTTGCTCTTAGTGATTATGTCGTATGTTGACATGTGAAGACGAGTTTATTTAACAATAACTAGTGTTATTACACAGCGATGTCGTTGTTTTCTGTTACAGAGCAAGAGCCGATCACAAATTATTGTGCCCGCGCCGAGACAGCTGGTGACCTTCACACAAGATACACCGCGTGCTGCACCATTAGAGCACAGAACTATGCACGTTGTACAATAAATGTAACCATTGCATGCACCATGAGGAATTACTGTTTTCATTTTTTTCGTTGAAACCAAGAGAAATAGCTCGTATTCGCGCCAAGGACAACAGTTGTACAAAGAGAGACATTTTTAGTGTACAATTTAACAACTTGCGTCGCCTGTTGATTTAGCGGCAGTTGATAAATTGGACATTGAAAAAGCCTACGGAGCGCAAACTTAAGACTAAGATGGTTACTCCCACCATAGTCGCATTGTAATCGCCAGATGTATTTCATCGGCTGCATCAGGCCGATATTATTTTGGCAAGGTGTTGTGCGTTCAACGCCTTCAGTCACACTCCCTTATAGCCGATTTCTGCTACTCCAGTATCCTCCTATTTACTATTTAGCGACTTGAGTCTAATGGGAAGTTGTTACTCTAAGCCAGTGTCATATCGGGCTATTCCTGAGCTGTCGGTGCCTCACTGAGGATTTCGGACTGTTTCGCCTCGTGTGTAGACTTATTCCATAATGAGTGGCCAGCGCGCTGAATTGAGAGCAAGATGCGTTGACTTTCGATTTTTCTGCCTCGGATTTTTCTTTCAAGGACATTATCAATTTTATATCAGAAAACCAATCGGCTTCATTAACGACATCAGACATTAAAGTTATCAAACCGTCTTTATGTCTCGCCGCAGTCGTAGCCACAACAATCGATAGAGTTTTTTGGTTTATCATTGGCTCCCTGTACCGACTGTGTGTTTGACTCAGTAATAGCAGCCTCGCAGGACGTATTCAAACTGAATACTTACTGGCGCCTTTGCTGGTGCTGTGCCGTCAAGACGCACTGAAAAGGAAAACATTAAAGCCACAGCAGAGTCGACCCAGACAGCGCCAACAGAGTACACTGACGACTTAAGCCGAAGTGGAATGCGATATCGCTCATGCTCAAGCGCTTCTCTACGCTCTGGCAATGTTCCAGGTGAAATGATGCGATAGCGTACGGCTTTTCAAAGCGTGTTCGATGGGTGAAAGATCCGGCGAAAAAGTGTGTTAGAGCAAGCCACGGCCTTTTGCGCTTGAAGACACTGCTGCGTAGTTCTCGCAGAATGAGGACATGCTTTGTTCTGATGTAGAATTAGACCACTTTAACGCAAAAAAGACTCTAACAGACTCTAAAATATGCACTCGATGCTGTTCAGCTTTCAGAATGCCGTTGATAAAAAGATTTCAGTGCAAGTTCGCCGGGTTTGTCTGGTAGTGAGTGTTGTCGGAAGGAAACGGTCTCGGACATGTGACGGACGTATTCTTTGGTCCTGCCTAATGAGGTAGTAACCGTCGAGAGCGGTCTGCGGTGGACTCTTTTTCCTATAGGGGGGTTCTAAGGTGTGTCACTGTGGATTTGTGCAGTCCAAAAGCTCTAGCGGCCACTGAGGGCAAATTTCCAATTTGGAGCATCCCGATTGCGCGTTAGCGCTGATTTGCGTCAGTCTTGACATTACTTAGGCTTACCAGAGGTATTTACGCTCCGCGGCCTTTAATTTCAGGTAATCGAGTATTAGCCACAAAAGTTTGACAGATTCAATTAACACATTGATTAGTAGCATATTCCTATAAAGAGAGTGACTGGAATCCGACTACGTAAAAAAGAACGCACACAATGTACGTTGCGTTTTTAAATTTGTCTATATTTTCTCCATGATCTGGTTTCCCCATGAGTTTTTGCGAATTTGAACATGCTATGTGCGAGATAACCCCACAAATCTGCTCTGGACATGCTCTTGCCTGTCTGTTATAAAACTACCTGTTATAAAACTAACTAAATATTTAATATCTCAATACTGATTTTCATGAGTAAAATATGTTGTAGATAATGAGCCATCTCTAAAGGTTTTTAATGTATTAAACAATTATATCTAAATTATCGACTACCGCTGTGCCAATTAAGGGGAGCTAAGCAGGTATAATACGAGTGATGGCTTCTATGTCTCCAAGATATTGCACTTGCAATATTAATATTAAACATGAAATGTATAGACATTTCATACCGCTTTAATTATGAAAATATTCTGGATTACGAAGCTATCGCTATGGAAGACAAGTAAAGCCGAAAATTGTATGAAAATCGCATTTTAAAAGGTTTGTGCGATGTCTAGAAGACATGGCATTGGACGAGACAAAAATAAAAAATGTCCAGGATAATCTTTTATTTTAGGTATTAGCTAGAAAATGCCCAATCCGTATCAACAGCGTGGTTAATTTAAGTTAACGTTTCATCACGAAGTGCTCATAATCAACAACAATGTCTTAAATGCTTGAACTTAAAGAGTAGTATTATAGCTACGAGCTTACGTCCTTTTCCCTCTTTTTGCTGAGAAGGAACAACAAATAAGGAGGAGACAAAGCAGCACCATCAACAGCACTGAAAGTGACACAGCTACGTTCACTTCGAAATGGGGCACAACAGTTTGTTTTCCTGTCTTTTTCTTGAAGGCCTTCTTTGCGTCGGATTGCTGTGTAGCCATGCAAGCAGAAGGATCAGTATGAATCACCTATTCAGCAGAACAAATGGACCTAGACTATGCAATCTGATTAAGGTATTTGTCATGTACTCTTTCAAATAATGTTCCATGAACCTTTGGGTGAAGCCCAACAGCCTCCAAAATCTAACAATCTAACTTACACCCCGAAATACATTGGCGAACAGGCAGATTCCACTCTAACATTGACGCAAGATGTAACATTAAAACTCTGCCAGATACCCACAGAGAGTGCGCTTTGTGTCTACATTACTTCACCAGATTCTTCTAAAGAAAATGGCATAATAACAAGACTACTTTCTTTATTTTGTTAGAAATAGCTGTTTTAGAAAGATCTACCGAAATCCTCATGTTACGCATGAACGTATGAAAACTTGGATACCGTAACCAAGAAACCGTGTTGTCGCTGATTCCGATGGGGCAGGAAGAGTAATCTGCTTCAGTGTAGTTAAACCTTTTGTCGTTATATGCTTACAATCGAAAATGAGGTAAAGATTGTAAAAAAACTACCTTCTCGAGCTCGATAGGTATTATAGCATGTATTTGTTATGGTGTTTCCAGACTTCAACGCCAAGAGAACATACACTATGTGTAAGTAATTTATGACTGCTGAAATAGTGGTGAGCTAGATATTTTAACACTCGCGATAAATTCAAAGGAACCCTGTTGGGTAGGACAAGCGTTCTCCAATTTAAAGAAAATCGTGATTAGACAAGTTGTAGCCAGAAAAGAGTATGACTTGACTGACACTTGCTAAAAGGAAAAAATAGACATTGCCACTTTCATTTCTGCCACAAGGTCATAAACGCTGTTCATACATCAGCCTTCAAATAATCGCCAATGCGAAAGATAACCTTCTTTGGGAATTTTCGCTAACCATTTCCATTCGAATAAGCACCTCCTGCCAAAAGCCCCTATTCTTCATGAATGCAATTTATGAAAAAAGACTGCGATGAAAAACTATCAATGAAGTTGTCTGAGACTGCCAGATTTCAGGGAACCAGGGGAAGAAACCAAGGCTGTTCGGGAAGGTAAGGATGTGCGAGCAACAAATATTTCGGTGCATCCAGATTTTCTGGAACCTTTAGAATGACAGGCGACGGTGGAAAGGTTCTGATCGTCAGAGTTTCATTGTTTTGCAACGGATATGTTTAACCTGATCGGTATAGTTCGCAGAGATGTCCACTCAATGAGACTGATGACCGATCCAGTCAAATGTGAAATAGGCTAAGTTTCATTCCACATGAACAATCACCCTATCCTGGAAGCCAGATGGGCAAGGGTTTTCAACCTTCCTGCGATGTGGAAATCTTGAAAGACACTACATAATAGACACTACCTATCTGAAACGTTGAAGGATATTGTCATCCCTCCATATCAGATTTCATCTAAAACACATTGATGTAAAATTTCCAAAAGAGGAACGTTTGACACTGGGCTGATATTTCATAGCCAGGAATTCAAGTTATATAAATACATAAAACGGTTACATCAGCAGCAAACATTCAATGTAAGTTGGGGCTTAAGATATGACAGTCTAGTTAGGATTATCCTTAACCAGGATTAGGGACAATTAAAATGCTGATAAATCCTATACTCCTTCACTACACAGGGGTCATTAATAATCCTATTCTTTTCCTGGTTGTGATTAACTGTGAGACACCATGTTGTGTGTACTTGTACCTCAGATCTGTTAAGAGAGAATGATTTTTCCGAATTTCCCTAGTAGCTTTGGTTGCGGTGCATCGGTTGAGTCACAGAAGGGATGTGGACAGATTATTGTAAAGATAACTGTCGTATCTATTGCTATGACACGGTGCGCCGATAGTAGCACATCTATTAACGGCTCTAAAGAGATCATTAATGAGATCGTCGGAGGCTGTGTACATTTTTGTCGATTCAGCCTCCGTGGCTATTGAGGCAGCCAGACCGCAGCAAAAAGCGATTTGAATTTAGATTCCGGATTTTAGATCACTTGAAGTGCTTCATAGGAAAGTTGGCTCAGGATGTCTGGATGTAATCTTAATCTGAAAAGAAAATTTCTGAGACATGACAACCTCTTAACTCGTTGTGGTTCCATTTTGGCAAATGTTTGTCTAACCGCAAAGGATGGCAAATGTTTATCTAACCGCAAAGGATATTTATTTAAGGTGTATTTGATTCTGTGTCTCCACTGGTTAGAGGTAGTTGACCCAGCCCTCTTTGAACACTTCTATTCTTTGGCACACACGGGCTGTTTTCCACTGCTGAAGCAGGAATGGAAACTCATTCTCATGCAAATGCGCGCATTGCTCATAGTTTTTATCGACGGTACACAGTTAAATGCCGCAGCGGCGGAAATAGGGCTAACATCACAAGCTCTCTTGAGGTGAGGTCACAAATCGGAAATCTGCTGTTGTTCTGCAGACCGAAACATGCAGCAAAGTCTAGTTGTTGAATTACAGCAAAGTTATCTGAAACATCCCTCCCCTTAACAGCCTCCTCTGGTTCATTCTATTTCTTCACATGGCCCGTAAAGTGATTTCTCGCTTTCTTGCTCAAGACAATATTTTACTGGCATCGGCTATCCATGTTTCATCTTTTGGTCTCGCATCAGCCTTTAAGTATCGTCATTATTTCCATAATTATTATGTTACTTTGTTACTGCATTGTTTGCATTGATGAAGGAAATACAGGCGCCGCCATTTTTTGTGCTGACGTCATCAAGCTCGCCGATGACGCCACGAGTGGCGTGAAAACTGGCGTTAGACGTCGCCCCTCCGTGATGACGCATTGCGAGCAGGTTAGCGCTCCTTCTGGTCTGTCGTCTTTGCTTGGTGATCCTCTTCAAATGGATTCTTGCTGTGTAAACCTTCTAAAGATGAGAAGACTTGGACATGTTCTGAAAATAGAAATTTGGATAAAACTACTTGTGAAACAGGTCTAAACGTTTTGTAGCAACATTATTCAAGTCAAAAATTTCAATTGGTAATTTTTTCCCAGCACATTTTATTCAGCAAAAAGTTTTGTCACCAGGTCACAATTGCAGCTGTGTATAGTGCAACTAGATGTTACCATATGGCATTACTGAGGAGGGTATCGATATCAATCTGTGTGATTCAATACCCAACAAAATGACATGGAGTATGAATCACAAATGACAAGCTAACCAATTACAAGTTTGAACTGAAAGAGCTGAAACTCTCTAGAAAGTGAGATTAGTTACTGTAACAAGTCGGAAATGGCGTGATCCATCGGTACAGCTACTGGAAGACCGCTCCCAAAGAGTACACTAATGTAGTATCACCACATAGAGCTGCTAAGTAAGCTGCGAGTCGATTACCCTGCAATACTTCGGTGCGGCAGAAGAGAGAAAGGACTACATGAAGTTACATGTCCTATCTGTAAAACCCAAAGACACAAAACATAATGCTGGAAAAAAAACATCACAGATCCAGTGGAGAAGTCGCTCCATAAACAATCTCTTATGTAAACTAAAGTCATTATGATTACACTAAAACCTTCATTTTGTGTAATATAATCATTTATATCAAGCCATATTCATATATATCGCTTCATATATCACTTATATAAGCTCAGAATACAAAATAGTTTGCTCAACTTGTTACGTCATTTACATATATTTGCAATATGTCTTTTACATGTGGTAATTTCGTAATGTATGAAAAAGCTATGGTCACACCATGGCTTAAATCTGGTCAGATTTTGGCAACGTCTCACGTAAATTCAAGATCAGCTATTTCGGTACCAATCCTTCAGCAATCTTATATAGAAGTCTGATTTTTGCCCTTCGAATTACAAGTTCTTGTGGATGAAAGTCGGCGAGAGCGTTTGTTACATAAAGCAAGTGATTCGGGTCGGTAGTCGTTTAGTATGAATCGCGCGGCTCTTCTTTGGACTTTCAATATCAATATCAATAATTCAATTCAATATCAATATCCTTGGGGCCCTAGTTGATGGCTACGTATTTAAGCAATGAATGAACCAGCGAAATGTTTTCTTACATTCTCTTGGGCAATGACTCAGAAACCAGGAACTGAACTAGCTTTATTTCTCATTTTGCTGATGTGTTTTGACCACTTCAAATCTGAAACCCGGAATGCACATCCCCTAGCATTTCGTCGGGTTAAAGTTCATGCTCCAGGTACTTGCCCGTGTTCACAATGCCGTGAGGTCCTATTGCAACATTTTTTGGTCTCTTATCGAGCTTATAGTTCGATAGCACAGACAGTCATCGGCTAACAGGCGAGCTTGCAATTGGACACAATCGGGCATTTCGTTTATGTGACACAGAAACAACAGTGTCCTAATACGGTTTCTTGGGTAAACATTACTGCACGCATCCTTTGGGTAAGGAAAATTTTTAATCACCGGAGTATAAGTCCTTTGATACCATATGACGACATCTTTACCAGCTTATGAAGTAGGAGAGTATCATATTCCTTTGAGAATTCAAGTGTGGCAACGCCTGTCTGCTTTCGGGCTTCATGGTTAAGCACAAAGTCATCAATGGTGGTGAGTACTTGTGTTTGGCAGCTGTAGTCACATTGAAAGCCATGATTTAGTGAAGTCAAAAGTTTGTGTCCATCGAAATGGTTTAGAAGGGGACGCTATCAAAGGGTCGTGTTATACTATGTGCAAAACTGCACTGTGAAAAACCCGACCATAGTACAAGACGCGGCTTTGCCGAGTCGACACAGCGTCGGTCACGTGACGGACACAGTTACATTGAGGTTGACACAAGACTGGATAGTACAAAGACAAATCACTGATTCAGCAGCAACGAACGGACATAAATATGCAAATTATTTAAGAGTGCGCTACATGTCTGACCTGATGAGCTTTAATTGACATCTTGTATTGACAGCTTTAATTGACAACTTTTGCATTACATCTTGAGTTCCTTTAAGAACATCAGCGTATGATAAAAATATGATTTTCTTGATATCATTACATGACGACGCTTTAGGAAGATCTACTGTGATAATACGTGTAAAAGATGTAAACAGACGAGGCTGTAACGTGCTACGGTAAGTACTAGATCGTTTGATATATGCAAATAGTAGGAGTTAGTTAGTTGTATGATTTGTTTAACGACACGACCGACCCTTAACGGGTTACATTTTGTCAGTGACTAGAAAACATATATCCGGTTAAAATCCTGGTTAGTTAAAACCGCATATATTCTAAAATCATAAAATATTCAACGTTTATAAATACTGATACAGGTTTCTTTAAAAACATATAAAAAGTATAATTTTACAGGTTGATTTCTTTTAAAAATATAAAAAATAATAATTTTACTAGGTGCTACTTCATGAAAAAGCTGCATCAAAGAGTCAACTCTGAAATGACGTTAGCAGGCTTCTTGGAAATCAGTACTGTCTATTAAAATATGTTTCAATGTGTAAGGTTCCTGATACCCGACAGTAGAAAGACGGGGCATATCGATACGGTGTCGACACTGCCACGTGACCCCACACCAGGCAAGGCTTGTATCGCAATTTGCATAGACGTACCTGAGTAAATCCGACAATACATCGCAGGCAGATAAATCATAACCCAAGGAACGTTTCGGGTTAAACGTGACAGCTGAGTGGTATGTCATAATCAATCTAACCGAAACCTTCTGGGCTTCAAAAAAGGTAAAGAAAGAAATCGGTCACTGCCACCGCCATGGCTGACACAGGATCGAGACCTCTATCGACACACCATGCCTCGAAAAATCGCAAGTGCGACAAATAAACTTTATTCGTGTGGACCCTGTCCATCCTCTCAATTATTCTCTGAGAGAAGCCTTTGGGCTCCATAAAGGAACTTTTATGCCCATAGATTGAGTTGAATCAACTGCGGATTTCTGTGATTATAATCACAATGAGGCTGACGCAGACTGCCATACTCCAGGGGAATTGGAAATTTCTTGATGCACGATAAAGCAAACCAAAACAGTTCCGACAGATCGAGAGCGACAAGCAAAATATCTCGGTCTGTTATGTCGAATTTTCATGAGAATTTGGGCATAAAAGAGGACCGTGGAAATGCGAACAACACCACTGAAGGCCAACGGTAAAGTAACGCAGCGATCGCTAATCCTGCTAAGTCCTTTGTCCGGACAGGAGAATTATACACCGGAAGATGATGATTGATGCGATTGACGAACACATCGACCTAGGGCGGCCCCTACGGCGGATGAGATGCAAACCATTAAACTAGTAATCCGCTAAAGCCTATTCCATTTAAAAGATCTCGCCCATTATGAAAGCTATGTAACACCACTGTCGAGAACATGTAAGAGGACCTGCTTGGTGAGACGAGACAACATTGGTGAATGCCTGCCACCATGCTTGGACAAATAAGAAATCACTGTCTGACTGTCCGCCAGACACTGAACCACGCGACCCTTGAAAATGCAGAGAGTTGACAAGCAAGGAATGCCAATTTCATTTCCAACACATTGACATGCAGTGTGTGGTTGTGATCCGACCATTGTTCATTCCGAGTGTGCCCTAAGAAAAAGAAACTCCAACCGCTACAAGATGCATCGGCCTGAACCTGCATTGATGGGAATGGAAGAGAGAAAGGTACATCTTCAAGAGATTGACCTGCACAGTCACCAATGGAGATCTCTCAGTGCTAATTAAGAGAGCCAAAGTCGATGATTTGGCGACATACGACGACGCAACGCTCTCAGAAAAATATGTTGAAACTCACGAAAATAACATCGGCCCAATTTGTCCGTCTTGTCCGTGGTTACCAACAACCGGAGAAGCGAGTCTTACAGGTGGACTCAAAGCTTGAGAGAGGACACGACTTGCACGAGTTGACAGTTTTTAAAAACGAATTTGAATGGAAAACGCGCTGGGCCTTGTAAAATCTCACAGATGGCCCAAAACTTTATCTGTTGAACCGAAGCCAAGTCCGACTTTTTTTAACGAAGTGGCCAACTGACAAAGAAGGACATGCTTGTCTTCGTTCACCAACAACCAGTCGCCGAGATTTTGTAAAACGAGTCGTTCGACACTTCGACCCAGCGTTTGACTACCTTCATAACCTAGGTGAACACAAACGGTGCTGTCGACAAACCAAATGGCAGGACAGAAAACCAATAGCTTTGTTCCCCTATCATAACTGATTGAGTTGTGACAAGTCTATGGTAAAGAGCCAACTGCCCGACTTTCTCGGTACAAAGAAGATTCGAATGAAAAACCCTTGAGTGACCATAGGCATCTTTTCTATGGCTTTCTTGTCTATCAGTTCTTGAATCATAGTGTGTAATGCCATTTGCTTGCGTGGATGGTGCTCATAGGACGTAATTAAAGAAGGGCCGAAGCATCCTAGAATTATACCTTGCGGATGAATTCTTTAAGGAATCTAGAATCACGCCCTGCCAATAAAACCCCGAATCTGGGATGATATGAGGCAGCCACGGCCCTATATTGCGAGAATAGGCCAGTGGTTTCGTCTGTAACACCCCGTCATTTAATTGATAGTTAGATGTTTTAACATGTAACAGTTTAGACGGGAGCAGACGCGACCACTGCCGCGACTTTATGTTTTGTAGCAACTGAATTTCCTCCATCATTGCCTGCAGGACGCTCGCTATGCACGGCGCCGTGGATAAACTCACAAAATCTGCTCTTAGCGATAGCGTTACGAATGGACTGCGAAACAAACGAGGGTCTGCTGGCTTACGACTTGATAGAGGCCTATGAAGAGCTTCGGTACGTTTAAACAAATTGTGATACCAACTTTGCCGGATGTAAGGTCATGTGGCAGTGTCGATACCGCGTTGTTATACCCGTTTCCGTACTACGCGCATATACTAAAAGATGAACCACTTACCTTGGTACGTTAGAGCGTCGTCTAGCTGTGTATTTTATGCGTAGTATCACAGTAGATCTTCTTTCTAAAGCGTCTATATCTAATGCTATCAAGAAAATCATATCGTTAGCATATGATGATATTCGTAAAGAACTTAGAGACGTGATGCAAAATAAATTGTCAATTAAAGCTCATTAGGTCAGTCATGTAGCGCACCCTTTGCTCAGCGCTAACGATGGGTCAAAGGCGACTAAATAGACTCTGTTCTGCGAAGACCATATAACAGAACACTGTGACGGGTTGGCACATATTGTTATACCCCATTCGACTAATGATCTTACATGCCACTTTTAGAAAAAGAAAGGTGGGGAGACATGAGTTTGTATGAATCTTTCAGTACTTATATTCGAGCATATCACCCCATTTAACATTGCAATTGTTGTGGAATGGGCAGTAGTTCAAGGAGAGACTCCGCTGAATTAAAATATGATATTGATTCAATTTCTTTTACTTCTGCCTCCCCGACAAATGTCTTGTAGAAGCGTTTCAATCAGCTCGTACGCATGTAGTCTTCAATTTCCACCACCAGTTCTTGTTTATCATAGTGATCGCTTCGTATTATACAAGCCGATATTTTTGAAATGAAAACCGTTTTTCTTTATACTCATTTTTATTAGTAAAAAACTACGTGTAGATGTAGAAGACATCACTCGAATTATACCGCATGACACCGCATTGTAAACATAGTAACAGGGGAATCCGTTCAAAATTTACGGTGCAGTAATATCCTACAAAATTTCTATTATGGATCGCAATAACCAATGCGAAGCACATTGGAAAACCCCATAGTGATGGCTTTTACGTCCACAACATATTTTGCTCATAACAATTAGCACTGAGAAAATAAATATTTCATATATAGCACACGCTCGTCGATAGATTTTGAATACCATTTTTGAGCATATTCCGCAGAGACTCATTATTGGTATTGGTTTGAGAAATCTGTGTCTGGACTGTTGAAATCACTGGAGATTATATGCTTTCCTTCAGTAGCATTTACTAGCTGGGTGGATTTGTCAAGCTCTTCGATGGTTTGCATGTTACGCTGCGGTAAGTAAAAGCCTGCAGTGTAAAGGTCTAGACTATTCTTTTGTTTTATTTAACCCATTCAATGTCGCGTACTGTGACAAATTCAAAGGTTTCCAAGCTTCTAGTTTTTCATCTACTCCTAAGAAGACAAACACCCTACTTGTGTCTCTGTCATTTCGAAACACCTGATAATGGTAAGGAAAGACTTTCCAGTTAATGATGACAATAGGACCTAGTGGCTTGCCCAGTTGAACTCCTTTCAGCCGTGATTCACTACCAATAATAACATCAGGTTTGTTTTTGTGTCGGTACCAAACGATGAAACACTCATTTATGGATCGATGATTTGTTGCTATGCCTGGAAATGAACACCAGAATAAACACATGAGACAGATGTTGAGCATTTCCTAAACTTGAGAGTGGTTCGTAGGAATTTTTGAAGACAAATCATAGCTAAGAAAAGTAAAGCTTGAGACGTTAACACTATAGATATTGTAACACAACCAGGCAGCATTACTATTGTTCAGCTCTTCAAATTCAGTTTATGCTTTGTGCGGAAGTTATGCTGCTACACAATGGTCACAGCATACGCCATAACTGAATAAACATAGCTCGTGCAGCCACTCTAGAATTTATTAAGTGCTGGTCTGTGGAGTAAAAAGGTGTTATACACAACAGGCCAAACCGCCGTATAGGTTGGCTTTTGAACAACAACGCACAACGGACCGCACTGCCTTAGAGGTTGGTTGTTGGCCAACAACGGACTGTTGTGTACCTTATTACTCCCCAAACCATTTCGCTGATTAACGGCAACTTCGGTGAAGTAGTTCTTAAACTGCTTGAACGGAAACCTCCAGCGAACCAAAACCCACAGGGTATTCCGCGGAAAATGGTACTTATAACAGAGAGGAGCCACGTTTTATTAATTTCAGAAACGAACCTGTACGGCTGTTTGGTCTGTTGTGCATAACACCTTTTTACTATAAACGACGGGTTTCGTGTAACCCATGCGTCCTTCACCTTTCGACCGTACCCATAAAAATTCGTGTGCTTTGTAACTGTTCGGCTTCAGTGTCGATTGTCAACAGTTGAAAATAAACATATGAATAGTGTTTTATTTTTCAATTAAAAAGAATTTAATTGCAAAGTTATCAGTATAACTATTAAAAGTGATGTCTAAGTTCTTTGTTTATGCATCATTGAAAGTTAATCTTGGACAGATTTTACATAATGCCTAGATATTACATTATCACCTAAGCACGATCATAATCGTTAATCCCGAGCGACCTTAGTCCAGTCACTCTCCTACCTAGACTCTGTGGAGACGGGACTGACCTGGAGCTACATGACTGTTAACGATTTAACGCACCGGATAACACTGTACCATTTTCTCATCGCTTTCCTCGTGTTTTGATTTACGAGGGGATTGATGTATGGTTCCCAACGATAAACCAAGTCATAATGTAGGAGCTTTTCGATTGAGCTGTCGTTTCACCCGCAGATGTTTGATTCAATTATAAAGAAATGAGAAGAGAAAAGCATAAAAATTGCATCCAGTCTAAGAGCGCCGGGTTCGTTGTGAGATTGTACGATCAAAAGAGAAAGACAACTACAGTGTCATGTCTAAATAATAATAGCAACTAGAATAAGGCTAATCACACTCTGGGGTTTGAATAAAATGCTCAAAAATTTTGATTTTCGACTGCGAGGGAACCGGGTATAAATGAAAGAAATGATAGAAGAAATATAGCAAAAACAGCTAAAACTCGAAACATAATATAAAAAATTGAAACAACTAGTTGTTAACACTTTTAGTAAATTTTTAAAATAGCATACGGGATATTAAAAACACGATTGCCGGTTCAAGAGAAATTTGACATTTCGGCGATATCTCTCCATCATTTCTTTCATATTTTACCCGGTTAGTTTGTATTTGAAAGACAGAATTTTTGCACGTTTTATTCGGAACGCTCAAAGTTTGATTTGGGTTCTTGCTATGCGAAATTCGGTACACGTTTTTTTAGACAAGCCGACTTCGTCAGGCTGCTCTTATCACATCACTAGAGAGGGTATCTGTGTCTGTATGCAAACGTTTACTTAAAATGCTTCTTCTCCCTCAGTTTTGATCGGATTGCTTTCAAATTTTGTACGAATTTTTGCTAAGCAGTCTATTCTTTAAAAATTTCGAATTTATGAATATCCGTCCGCTCTGCGTTTATTTTCTGATCAACTTTTTACTTAGCGTCGGTAATAAATCACCGGTTTCGTGTAACCCATGCGTCCTTCACCTTTGGACTGTAAACAGAAAAAATAACATATGAATAGTGTTTTACTTTTCAATTAAAAAGAATTTAATTGCAAAGTTATCAGTATAACTATTAAAAGTGATGTCTAAGTTCTTTGTTTATGCATCATTGAAAGTTAATATTGCATAGATTTTACATAATGCCTAGATATTACATTATCACCTAACCAACGATCATAATCGTTAATCCAGAGCAACCTTATTCCAGTCACTCTTCTACCTAGACTCTGTGGAGACGGGGCTGACCTGGAGCTACATGACTGTTAACGATTTAGCGCACCGGATAACGCTGTGCCATTTTCTCATCGCTTTCCTCGTGTTTTGATTTACGAGGGGATTGATGTATGGTTCCCAACGATAAACCAAGTCATAATTTAGGAGATTTTCGATTGAGCTGTCGTTTCAACTGCAGATGTTTGATTCAATTATAAAGAAATGAGAAGAGAAAAGCATAAAAATTGTATCCAGTCTAAGATCGCCGGGTTCGTTGTGAGATTGTAAATCAAAAGAGAAAGACAAGTACAGTGCCATGTCTAAATAATAATAGCAACTAGAATAAGGCTAATCACACTCTGGGTGTTTTGAATAAAATGCTCAAAAATTTTGATTTTCGACTGCGAGGAAACCGGGTATAAATGAAAGAAATGATAGAAGAAATATAGCAAAAACAGCTCAAACTCGAAGCATAATATAAAAATTGAAACAACTTGTTGTTAACACTTTTAATAAATTTTTAAAATAGCATACGGGTTATTAAAAACACGATTGCCGGGTTCAAGAGAAATTTGACATTTCGGCGATATCTCTCCATCATTTCTTTCATATTTTACCCGGTTAGTTTGTATTTGAAAGACAGAATTTTTGCACGTTTTATTCGGAACGCTCAAAGTTTGATTTGGCTTCTTCCTATGCGAAATTCGGTTCACCTTTTTTAGACCATCCGACTTCGTCAGGCTGCTCTTATCACATCACTAGAGAGGGTATCCGTGTCTGTATGTAAACGTTTACTTAAAATGCTTCTTCTCCCTAAGTTTTGATCGGATTACTTTCAAATTTTGTACGAAATTTTGCTAAGCAGTCTTTTCTTTGAAAAATTCCGATACGTCAAAAGTGACCATACGGAAGCACTTTTAAACTTTCTTGGGGTCATTCAAATGCTTTCCCTGCAATTTAAACTGAATTTCTGCCAAATTTTTTGAGACTATTATCCAGGTGAGCTGATGATTAAAAATAGGCTTTTTTGACGACATATAAAGATGTCGTCATATGAGAAAATGGAAAAAAATAAAGAAAATTAAAAGGTGAAACATTTTAGTCAGTACTTTTCGCTGCTTGCTGTTGTGGGTTCGACACCACAGAGTGCTTGCATGGCGACTTCTTATGTAATAAACTGGAACTCTACGGTAGTAGCACAGCAATTGAAGTATTAGACCAGAACATATTACCATCAAAATGGTTACAGATACCACGAACATTTCCTCACATGATAGAAATAGTATGAAGAGAATTGCTACATACTGATGATAAGGAGTTGCGACATCATTTTCTGGTTCAGCGTCACTAACAGTGCTATTGCTATTTTTTGATAAATGCGTCTCCACCTATAATTTAGGTAGAATCATGCAAAAATGGGTGAATTTTTTGCATCTTAATACAAGATTTTTATGGACGTTGTGACGAGCTAGGATCTAGTGAATGAAACACAAAAAGCTTGTAATATGGCTAAAAAGTAACGTTAAAATTTTGGAAACTGGTTAGTGAAAAAGCATTTTAGGTAAAACTTTGCCTACGCACACAAATACATTTAGACGCCGGATGCCCACTCTTGTTGTGACAAGACCAACCCGACAAAGTCGGATGGTTTAACAAGTATTTTTCAAGAGAAACCTACCTGTGAATAAGCATGCAAAATTGGAAAGGAATACGATCAAAACTAAGAGAGAAGAAAATTTAAAGTAAAAGTTTACACAGGAACACATGTACATATGTACATACAGACGACAGATACCCCCTCTGCTACTATGATAAAATCATCGCAATGAAGTGGGCAGGGCTTAAAAATCGCAAGCTGATAATTATCTCCAAACAGTTAGAGATTTGCTTTGGATCACATATATTGTATCTCTGACCTGCCACTATTGCAAGTGGGTGGCTTTTCGCTACCGTGTAGCGAAATTCGGTCCAGTTAGGAAACTGCTTTTACTGTTACATCTTGCAGCTTTATCGCCTTGATAAGCATTAACTAGAATATCTTTTGCATATCACATAAATGAGGATAATTAACGTGCGCTTTCCTACCACCGGAGAGTGCCTATTCGCTGCATAAGAAATCGTTCTGCAAGCGCACTATGGAGTCGAACCCACAATAGCAAAGAACGATGAGCATTGGAATATAATAAAATTATTTGGCTACTTGTATTATTTTAATCGTCAGTTGGATTTGAGTAACAAACACAACAAATATGTTAGGTGTCAGATTAAAATTCTAAGAGCAGTAACATTTTAAAAGATAGATTCAATATAACAATAAAAATTATAATTAGGTCTCCCCGACAAAGGAGAGACATATAGCGTTTGTACGTTCTGTGTGTATGCATATGTGTGTGTGTGTGTTTGTGTATGTGTGTGTGTGTCAGTCAGTTGTGAACAACATGTTATGTGCAAGATATCTCGAGAAAGAAAACTTGAATCGACTTCAAACTTGATGTATTTTTTCTTTGAGTAGGTCGAACGGTTCTTTCAACTTTTGACCGATGTTACTTTATTAGGGAAGGCGTATGATGTCATTATGTTAAAATCTTGAATGCAATCTTTACAAGCCTCTGAACATCGGAGATAGTTCAAACTTGGTGGGATTGTTGCTTGGTAGGTTCGAAAGATTCTGTTAACGGCTAAGTCGAACGAACGGCTCTTTCAACTTTTGACGG
The DNA here is from genome assembly GCA_949752745.1 of Protula sp. h YS-2021. NCBI lineage: Eukaryota > Metazoa > Annelida > Polychaeta > Sabellida > Serpulidae > Protula > Protula sp. h YS-2021. Next base: position 45,091,443 of record OX457028.1, on the reverse strand, counting down.
ATATAGCGAAATTAAGAAAGGCGTATGACGCCAATGCGTTAAACTTTTTATGCAAGATTTCTCAGTCCCTGAACATCAAAGGAAGTTGAAACTGTGTGGAACTACTGCTTGGTAAGTCCAAAAGATTCGTTGCGAGTACAACGAACGAATGCGAGGTATGGCGTCATCACGTATAATATGTATATATATTTTGAACAGGATCTTGTGTGCAAATATCTCGATAACGGAAAGTCATATGGACTTTAAATTTTACGTAGATATTGGTTGGATTAGTCCTGTCAACTTTTAACAGATGTAACGAAATTAAGGAAGACGTATGACATTACGTTAAAAGCTTGCGTACAAGATTTCTCAGCTTCTGAACATCACAGTAAGTTGAAACTTGATGATGGGGGTTTTGGGCTTGCCAGGTGAGAAAGAGTACAACAAACGAGTGCGGCGTATGACGTCATCACGTAAAATATGCATGTAATTTGGAGAAGATCTCTGGTGCAAAATATCTCGCTAAGGGAAAGTCGTATCAACTTACAGCTTTAAATGGGTATTCCTTGGTTTGAGTCAAACGACTGTTTCAACTTTCAACGTGTAGTGAAACTAAGAAAAGCGTCGTTACCTAAACATGTTTCTGTTGTTAAGCAAAATATTTCGATAGCAGAAAGTTATATCGACGTCAAACTTGATGTAGTTATTAGTGAGATAAGTTGCATGATTTTAGCTAAACATTAAAATCGTATAGACTATTAATAAAGATTATGAGGTCAACACCCCTGCCGCCCCATTTTGTGGCCTTCTTTGTTAACTAAGCTGAGTTGTTAGCTATGCTGGGGATTTTAGCGTTTCAGTGTTTCTACATTCTTTAGAATGCTTGAAAACATTAGTGTCGGTCCATTGCTATTTCTTATTGCCTGAATTTGAGACTTTTGTGCGTTTCTCATCTACGGCTATTAAGTAACATGCCACTCAATCAGGGGTCATGCCAATTGTGGTGCATGATGAAGTCGTTATCTACGCGGTCATAGAATGCTAGTGTATTTATAGGTCTCAGCAGGTCTAGCTATTTGATTCGATTGCCAAGCAGGTCTAGCTATTTGATTCGATTGCCAAGCTGTTCCATGTATGGGAGCTTTTTTATTGGTTAGCATTGTTTGCAGTACCCGGAAACATTTTTCGCTATTAATGTAGGTCATCTGATATCTTGTGTTATGAGAAGCAACTCACCTTATTAGCATCGAAATGCCTCCCCTTCTCTGATGCGCAGTTATGAAGACTGCCTTTTTAGTGCTGTTTGGCCGATGGGAATATACGAAGACAAGGCAGTATGTCATGGCTATAGCTACACTTAAGCTACAGACCGTTATCGTTACCGTGGGTAAAAGGGTTAGGGTTGCATTTACAGTCGTATCTATATTAGATGGCTAGGGGGGGGGGCGGTGGGGGATGACAGTTAGAAAAAATAGACCCCTTTCAAGACCTAGATAAACAGATGTAAAGTAAGACCTGTTTGTGGTGACCCTTTCAGATTCGGATAAAAGACGTACGGTAAAACTTGCCAGTCTTGACTAGCTTTCAGACACAGATAAAAATGTAACGTACAGTAAAACCACTGCAGTGACCAACTTCCACACTTGGGTAAAAAGGACCTACAGTAAAACCCGTTCTCGTGACTAATTTCGAGACTTGGATGAAAAAAGACGTGTAGTAACATCTGTTTTAGTGACCACCATCTGTTTTGTTTATTTTTAATTATTGACTATGAATTATGATTATGTTTGCAGAAATGAATTTCATTAATAGGAAAAAAGGCTTTTGGAGAATTATTGGTTTAGTCGGGGAGATATTACAAAGTAAATAGGTGTCGATTGAAAGTGTGTAATGTAAGCCTGCGCTCTTATGTTTTCTCCGCACTAGCCGCTCTAGTTTTGCTTAGTTTTGGCTGATCGAACGAAAATATTATTGCATTTACATAGGACACATCGACAGTAATCAAACCTCAATGTCATGGGACATTCTGACTAGCCGAAATGACCCCCCACCCCCCCCCCCCCCCCCAAAAAAAAACAATTTCATTCCGTACGGATCACTACCTAGGGAACATTGTTGGCAAACCTAAACACAATTGGATCAAAAATGTAGAAGGAATGGCATTTGTTTTTAAATTGTTTATATACATAAACACATGTAATGATCGACAGATAACCATCAAGTAATGAATACAGGTCACCGATGAAATTGGGCTTGGTTAATACCTCTAAGGAGAGGGAATAGAATTGCTAGCAGTAGATCATAACTGTTGACAACAACATGCCACATTACCAAACTAAAAGTCCCCATGGGATACTCGGATTATTTTAGTCTATTTTCGACCCTTTGGACCCTTTCGACCTTGAACTCCTCAGTCATGATCAAGGTAAAAAACAGGAAGTTCACCATTATCTCGAACAGGGTTAGAGTATGGTGATTCTCAGTTTATTTTCGACCATTTTGGCCTAAAGATCGTTATATAAGCGGTATTTCTTTGACTTCTAATTCCTTGTTCATGGTCAAGACTAAAAACTGGAAATTGATTATTATCTCGAAGACAGTTAGAAAAGTGCGATTTTTGAAGCTTATTTATAATTCTTTTGGCCTGAAACAAGTCATGTAAAACATGCATTTTCTCTTGTGGTCTTGGCAAAATTGAACATTCCTCTATCCAGCGGAATTCGGTCATGGTTTTGATATAGTATCCCCTCATATAATGAAATACGGAGCGAATATCTGAAAGAGCAAACCTTCTGTGGAAAACGCATAGCACTGGATGGAAATTACCCCCTTTTCAGATGACACTGACATACAACACATACTTTTGGTCTCAAAATTACCTCCTTTGTCCGCGTATTTATTTTTTGGACACGTATTTTGCCATTCCACTACCATTCAACTACCATGCGTGTCCATGACATTTTAAAATGACTCCTAAGTGAAGTGATAAGTTTGAACTGATACTTAATTTTAAAGAAATCCATTAGCACAGTTTTGAAACAACCCCCTTTTGTGAGAAGAGCGGACTACTGAATGAAAATTACCCCATTTTAAAACAAAATTGGTATTCCGCGCAGACCGCATCTGGCCTGAAAATTACCACCCACTGTCTCCGCTTGGGTGGTTTTGCGACAGGCCTATCTATCTATCTATCTATCTATCTATCTATCTATCTATCTATCTATCTATCTATCTATCTATCTATCTATCTATCTATCTATCTATCTGTCTATCTACCTACCTACCTACCTGCCTACCCTCCTGCCTACCTAACTATTTCCCTAACTAACTAACTAACTAACTAACTAACTAACTAACTAACTAACTAACTAACTAACTAACCTACCTGCCTAACCTACCTACCTACCTGATCTACGTACCTAACCTACCTACCTAATCTATCTAACCCACCTGCCCACCTAACCTGCCTAACCTACCTACCTAAACTAGCTCCCTATTCGTCCTTCTGGATCTTTCCAATGGAAGTGTCGTTTCGAATGCAAGTTTTTTGGGATGAATCTGAAGTATTTAATTTCTTAATACTCATTTCATGAGTAAAATATCTTTGACCTGAGCCACGGAAGTTTGCAAAACATGTATCTCCCCTCGGCGTTTACAAGACGCCAGCGCAACTAAGAACACACACTTGAGGGTAAGTAGCTTGTCAGAAATAACCAAACTATGGAAGAGCGGTGACGTGAGGTACTTCAAAACCAAGGACAAATCCCAAGACAAAACTGTCTTATCCGCAATAGGTCGCTCCACCTGAAGACTTAAGCAAATCTGACAACACCTCCGAAGATGACAGGTCATAGCCCGAGGACTTCTTCAACACAAAAGTAAAGTCGAGCGGTAAGTCAGAATCGATCTAACCGAAACCCTTCTAACTTCAAACAGATACAAAAAAGTCAGCGACTTTTACAGCTGTGGCCGCAACGGGATCAATTCCCTTATCCATGCACCATGCCTCAAACAAACGCCAATGTGACAAATATACCTTGTTAGTGGAATATTTTGCACTCTCTTCGTCTTCTGAATGACACGGTGCGAAAACCCTTTCGATTTAAAGAAAGAAACCTTATGCACCAGAGTCTGAGTCGAAACAACTGAGGATTTGGATGACAATACTCCCAGTGAGGTTGCCTCAGACTGCCACACTCCACGGGAAGGTGACGACTCAAGACGCACAGTAACCGCATCAACAAAGGAAATCAAGACAGTTCTGGAAGATCGTGAGCCAACAAAAGTAGGCGCCGAGGCTTCTCGTTCCAAACCTTCACAAGAACTTTCATCATGAGAGATGACGGAGGGAAGGCAAACAGCATCTGCGCTGGCCAATGACACACCAACGCATCGATCACTAGAGCCGCCACATTCGTGTGAGACATGTACGCCGGAAGACGATGACTGAGACGATTGGCAAATAAATCGATCTGAGATTGTTGGACAATCCAACAAAACTTGTACTCCGCTAAAGCCCACTCCGTGTGAACAATCTGACCCGCCCTGGACGCTAAATCGGCAAGGACGTTGAGACAGCCATCAATGTGAGAGGGTTGAATGACAACATGGGAATCCCGATCAAGCAGTAAAACCTCCTTGGTGAGACAAGACAACATGGGTGAACGAGTGCCGCCCTGCCTGAACTAATACGCCACCACAGTCTGATTGTCTGCGAGGAACTGAACCACGTGACCGCACAGAAATGATCGCAGAGTCTGACAAGCTATCAAGACTGCCTTTATCTCCAAAACGTTGATATGCAACCGTTGTTCTTGGCTTGACCAAGAACCCTTCCACACACCCTCTTGGAAGACCACACCCCACTCGGTGCAAGACGCATCCGATGGAGCTGCCCGAGCAAACGGTACACTTATCAACAGATTGGGTTGAGACGACCGCCAATCCAAATCCCTGAGAGCTAGCAAAGACAACATCACACGATGGCCTGGTAACCTGCCGTGACGCAAAGCCTTGAGAACTACATGCTGAAACTCGTGAAAGTGACATCTGCCCGGCTCGACCGTCTTCTCCGTTACCACTAACAAACCTAGAAGGGTTTCCAGTTGTGCTACCCGAGGGCTGGCCTTAGAAACTACCCTGGCAATGAGAGACATAATTTTAAGGATTCTGTCCTGTGTTGGAAAAGCCTTGGCACACACAAAGTCCAGTAACTCCCCAAGAAATGTGATCTTCTGCTTCAGAATAAGTTTCGACTTCTAATAATTGACCAACAAACCTAGAGCAGTGCAGCGACTGAACAAGACCTCCACTTGTGTTAGAAGCAACTGCCTGTCCGTATTCACTAACAACCAATCGTCAAGATATTGGAACAACAGAAACCCTTCTTTGCGACTCCACCTTTTGACTACCGACATAACTTGAGTAAACACTAACGGAGCCGTCGAGAGCTTGAACAGTAGGGCAAGAAAACAATAATTTTAATCCGCGACCGTAAACGCGAGAAAAGGACGAGCCGACTGATGCATGGGAATGTGTAGATATGCATCTGATAGATCCACCGACACCGCCTACATGCCCTGTGCCAAAGTGGCCTTGATCAAATGCGGAGTATCCATCGCAAAGGACGTGAGATGGAGAAGCTGATTGAGCTGCGACAAATCTATGAAAAGCCGCCAACCTCCAGATCTTTTGGGAACCAGAAAGACACAACTGTAAAACGCCGGTGTGCTTATTGGCATCTTTTATATGGATTTTTTGGGAGCTTCCAAAGCCTGCAAGGCTGGCCAAAAATTCTTTAGCCTTCCGCCTACGGGCACATCTACGTTCAATTCTTGACATGGACCAACCGATTTTTCGCAAAGATCGAAAGTATCGGGCAGAGATCGTCGTGCGATCTCTGTCGGATACTTTAGTTGGTTGTTGCCTCTGCTTAGGAGTAATATCCTGCTTTTAGAGTCAAGTTTGCTTTTCTTCGGCTGAGGTGTCGGAAATGGACCTCTTCGGTGGCGTAGCTGTATCCAAAGACGCCGTATGAACAGATCGTGGTGTGAGTGCTCTGTGCATCAGAGCATCTTGTGAGCGCACACGAGCCGCCTCGATAATCGACTGAAGAATGTGCGGTGGGTTAGCAATGGAGCAAACTGCAATTTCCTGGCGTCTTTGGCTGGAATATTCGAGTGTGACTATACTTGATCCCTGCGCAGAATAACCAGCGAAGACAGTAAATAAGCATTTAACTTTAATAAGTCCGACGATGTTGCCACTACTGAGTCGAACACACGATCAAGCAGCATATTGGTGTCCTGATCGACAAACTTGCGGAGTGCCTGAAATGCTGCGTCTTGAAAAGACAGAGTGCGCATTGCCTTCCTGACCGTCTCCTCCAAATGTCTACAGTCACGTTCCACTAGCGGCTCACTTAAATCTTGGGAAGTCACGAAGCCATATCTCTGGGATACACCAGCAGTTACACGAGCAGAACCCCATCACTGACTGATAAGCTGCCGCCTTCAGATGTAGTACCTTGGAAGGTAACAAACGCGACCAAGGACGTGGACGAGCTTGCCGCATTGACTGCAGTTCTTCCATGCGTGCCTGTAAGACACTAGTGACGCAGAGAACTGTAGACAATGCCATGAAATCCTCCCGCTGATTAGGCTGCGTTTGAGCCGCAAAAAAGAGGGATGTTGTTGTAAAATCACTAGGGACGCTGCAGAATTGTTGGCAATAAACTTCAGAATATCTCTAAAGGGGAAATCCATTGCCGAAAAATCCGTAGTGGAAGCCTCCTCCCACTCTTCCGGTGGAAACTCCATCCCTGGCGGCGTAGTAGTACGAACTGGCCTGAAAAACCTAAAGTCCTCTCGCGGCGGGTGCTGATGCGCTATGGCTTGTGCAGTATGCGACACTGTAGCTTGTGACAGAGACAGAGGCTGTGGTCGTGTTAACATAGAATCGTCTAAATGTGCGCACTGATCACAACGACTCTCCAGTGTACATGGCTGAATGCCCCAGCGGCGAATGCAAGCCGGGCAGGGCGAATGTGGATCACCAACACGCTAGATGTGAGCACACGACTCCGGCATCTGCAGCGACTCTACAAGCAGAGAGCAGCAACATACAAGAAGTGTTGCAAGAAAATGTGCAGAAACAGTATGCATTAATTATCAAAGAGAAGCAAGCAATCTTGTAATCATTAAACTGTTACGTTTTCCGTATTTTTTTGAAAAAGCTACCAGAGCTAATAGATAAACAGAGGTAGTATTTGCACATCGTAACACTGCACACACACGAGATCAAGGGAGCGGAGAGTATTCCGATCAGAACGGCAATCACACTGAGGCGCTGCAACTCCCATCTGTGCACTCCAGGAATCAGTGACAATCCGAGGCACCATGTCCTGGAGTGGGAAACGATCCAACTCGTGAGCACCATAAATCGGAGACATTCCGAACGGAAGACATTCCAGACCGCTGTTCCGTCGCCGACACGGAACCATTCCGAATTGGAAAAGCTCCAATGCAGTGACACTTTACGTCGGAACCTCTCCAAGTCGGAAGCATTCCAATTTTGTGGCACTCCGATGCGGAACCGATGCGGTGGCATTCCGATTGGGAACCATTCCGAGTGGGAACAATTCCGAGGCGTTGGCACTCCAAGGCGGAGCCAATGCAAGTCGGAAGCACTCCGATGCAGAAACATTCCGAGTCGGAGCAATTCCGAAACGGTGGCATTCCGAGTCGGAAACACTCCCAATCGGAAGCATTCCAAGCTGGTTGCACTCCGCTGCGGAAACATTCCGAGTCGGTGGTGCTCCAAAACGGTGGCCTTCGCGAGTTACTACGCGGATAGGGAACACAGGCACACGCTAACTCCACACCACACGACAGTGAGAACACAATTGGAGCTGCTCCAGCAGCCAGTATTGTTCCGACAGACGTGGTGCCGAAATGTCGTGATTAAAAAGGTACGACACCGCTATAGCTAACACATGACCGATTCCGCACCGAGACAAATGTGACTAGCAAACGGCTACACTACTCTTAAAACACTACTCTTAAAGCACCTTTCTGAAGCAGATAAAAGGCGTGTAAAACCACAGCAAGAGAAAGTTGCCGCAGTCTGAAGGCAAAAGAAGAAAAAACTTTCTTGAACCATGACAACTGCGTGCCAGCTCTTCTACAATGCCCTCTTGCTGGCAGAAGGAAAGGAAGACGGTAGAAAGTAAAAACTTTCCCGTTTGCACAGCCGAACCAATGCATTTACCTTGAGTTTGATCCGTCAGTTTTACAAAAATCAAGCAGAGGAAAAACCCCTGTCACTTGGGTCGCGATAAGTTGGGAATGGCTTGATCACATGATAGAAACTGCAGCGTGCGCTAATTGGTCGGTTGGTTGACAGGCATAGTAAACATAGCAACAGGGCATCTGTTATGGGTACCCATGTGGTGCTACTCCAAAGAATTTTTATGGATCGTGATAACCAATGTTAATAGATTGGAAAATCCATAGTGATAGCTTCGTAGTCTACAAGCTGATATTTTCGAAATTAAAATATAGAAATAAGGGAAAACATCAAATTTCTAATAACATGTACATTTTCTAATTTAGAAGCCAAAATGAGAATATGGTTGTGATAAAATAAATTTTGTTTGTTTTTCTATAATTTCTTTATATCCTTACCCCAACTGAATTCAGTCGAAACGCCAAAAAAAAAAAGAAAACATTCGGGAAAATTCCAGCTACAAAACCGCTTATTTGATGGGCTTTTTCAGGAAAGAATCCCAGGTAGCTCCAAGAAACGAACCACTCCTGAGGTTCTGCGTATCTGATAAAGAAATATACCAAGTGTAAATAATGAAGACTGATTTGAGCTACGTAGGAAACCTAAATTTGAGTTATATAGTTTGAATTCATTTTCGATGTTCCGAAACACAGTTGCGATATATTAAGCAATATACATAGTGCATCGATTAATTTGTCAGTGTGTTCGGAGTGAAATGATAACAGCCCTGTTTTTATAGTATGAGCAATAATTATAATAAAGAATTTGTCTAACTTCAAGATAAACTTGTTGTCGTTAATGATCCAGTGAAATTAAATCTGTAGGTTAAATATGTACTTTTCTGTGAATGACATATGCCAATATAACAGCGACCAAGAGGCAAAAGTTTTCCTGACTTGATCGTGGCAGCCAGTTTGAAAAATTACCCGATACCAAAGATACTCTAGAGTGGCTTGCGGGAACTAATTTGTTTTTTACTCCATTTGAACGAAGACCTCCAGCGAATGTGTTCACACACATACCCGAACACTCGCGTAACGTCTAAAATACATTTATATTAGATCGGCAATATCGGCAACTTCGTCGGCCGATGTATCGGTTGCACATAGGATTAACTATGGCCCGACGCATAATAGATATAGCGGCTTCGTACATCGGATATACATCGGGCCGATATATCTTTAATACGTCGGGCCACCGTCGGAAATATCCCTACAAATTCTTCGACGTCATATACCAACCGTCGGCTATACGTCGGTTATACATTTATATTCCGATGAATTTCCGACGAACTTCCAATGATTTTCATACGTATAAAATGCATATTTCCGAGGTTTTTCAACGCATTTCCGATCAAGTGACAATCGCAAAATATGCGTTGTTTAGACGTATAAAAATGCGTGTGCGCATTTGAAAAAAAAAGTTTCTAACCTTAACTGACCCATTGAACCTTTACCAACCACTCATAATTCACATATTCATGCATACACCATAGCATATTAATATACAACATAGCATATTTATATATTGCAACTGAACACTAGTACTTACTCGGGTTTGAACCGGGGACCTCTTGCATCCTAGGCGCGAAACATACCTCTACTCCACGGCGGCTGTTCGATATATATATATATATATAGAACATTAAAGTTTTCATTTCAGGTTATGCGTGAAATACACAAATTTAGAGATCCAGTGGAAATCGGTATATTTCCGACGTTTCACCAACAAATACAACTATATGTATAATATACGTATATATTTATACGCATATTACATGCTTGTAATATCTCAAATAAAACAAATAAAGTTCCCTCGGAATTCGGTATATTTCCGACGTATAGCCGATGCAGTGATATATTTGTATATTATACGATTATTGTAATGCGTCGGTTATACATCAGTAATATTTTTTTCAAAAACAAGTTTTGTTCCGTCGGAAGTCCATCTTTGTCAGACGTTGGGCCAACATATACAAATATATGTATTATATACGTATAATTAAATACATCGAATATACGTATGCAACATCCGTTTCAATTTTTTTTACCATTGGTCGGAAGTTTATCTATTTCCAACGTATAACCAATGCATAAACATATATGTATAATATTTGCATTGAGAAATACGTATAATATATGAATATAATATTAAAAAAAATAATTCCCAATTGGTAGGAAGTTCGTCGAAAAAAGATGTCGGCCCGATGAATATTTGCCAACATCTATTAAACTGGGGAAAATAATCATCGGGCCAACGTCGGTAACCAATGAACTTCCGACGAATGGGGGAAAATGGAAATTCGACTATTGTCAACCTGCAACCGATGCATTACCGATGCATCGAAGCCGATGCCGACGTTTTAAGACCTGATTTATACCGTTCCGACGTCGGCCCGAGGTTACGCGAGTGTTCGGGTATAGATCTCGTCAGAGGTCAGCTGTTTTATAACAACGATGGAAACCAATTTACGCTATTTGTTGTTTATAAACATTGACACGTGTTTGTGGAGCTTCTCAACCATGAACAGCTAAGTTTTGTTGAAAGAAAGGGTTAATTCTCTCAAACTGTATCGCGTGGAAGCTTGACAGCATTTCAAATGGACCATTCAGTGTCATTTGGTGAGAATAATGGCATATGTGGAATTTTTAGATGAAAGAAAGTTTTATTGTACGAGATTTATATTTTTTGTTACCCCGCCCCTACGTAGCTTCAAGTCAGCTCTTCATTATTTACCGTATACTTGGTATATTTCTTTATCCTCCGTCGAATCTCAGTAGCGGGTGGCTTCTTGGAGTTACCCCGCCCCATAGTCACGGTGCAAGGAAAAATAGTGAAAGATCGGATGAGCTGTATGAGTAAGCCTAATCACACTGGGTGTTTCGAAAAAAATGAATATTTTGAATTTCGAATGTAAGGAAACCGGGTAACAAATGAAAGAAGTGATAGAAGACATAAAGAAATATAAGCCAAAATCACACTTTGGGTGTTTCGAATGAAATGTGCAAGAATTTTGGATTTCGACTGCGAGGGGACTGGGTTAAAATGAAAGAAATGATAGAAAAATATAGAAGAAATACAAGGGGGAGGAGAAAGAATAGTTACAGTAGATCAAAATTGGTGAAATGAAAAAGAACATCTTCCGTGGTTCAAAACAAATTTATTTTGTCAAATATCACAAAATGGTGTATATTTAAGTCGATAGGGTTGCAAAACGTGCACCTGGCTTATTTAGTGGAGTTGGAATTTAGCATTTTGTTGTCACCAATTACGATCTACTCTAGCCAATTCTATCTCCTCTCCCTCGTATACCAGTAATCTAGGTCTTTCGCCAGTATTCATGCAAGTTCGCAACCCCGGAAAAAAAATATATCCCGAAAATGTCATTTTTGTCTTGCTAATTATCACCCGAGAATTCGGCTAAATAAAACAATACCTCTTTAAATGGTAGGACTACCTAACCAGTTCCTGTTCGGCATTTTGTTATACTTTTTCTTTTAATATTAGTTGCTACTATAGTTATCTTATAAATCAGTGCGCAGAATTAGTAGATTTCGGGATGACAAAATAATATGGCGGATTAAAGTTGTCCAAAAATATTTACTGGTGGGTTACTGATAGCAAAAACAGCTGATAATCAGAACATAAAAGAAATTGAAACTTAAAACTATTTTTTTAAATTTTAAATTTTGGTGCAAGAGATATTTAGGCGAAATCTATTATTTCAATTTTTACCCGGTTAGGTTATATTCGAAATTTAGAATTTTGCGCATTTTATTCTTAACGCCCAAAGTGTGATTTGGTTATAGCAAAAACAGCTCTTACTCGGAACATAAAATAAATTGAACCTGAAAATTAGTAGTATTTGTTTAAACTGTAAATCAATTTTTACAGGGGTTGTTTAAAGCGCGTACACGGGTTGCTTATAGCACGGTTGCTCTTTGGTGCAAGAGATATTTAATATCTAGGCGAAATCTCTATCATTTTTTTCATTTTGTCCCGGGTTAGTTTGTATTAGAAATGCAGAATTTTTGCGCATTTCATTCTGAACGCCCAAAGTATGATTTGGCTTATTTAAGGGCCCGGTAGTGAAAAAAATTCTTAAAAACGGGGGATCAATTGCAAATGTTTGGCAGTAATGTAGTAACTGGTAACTGGTGAAAAGAGATACTTTATACCCGAAGGGTGACTGACATCGCCTAATCGGTTTGTTAAAAGAGGTGAAATAGCTCGTGCATTGTAACTTGTCATGGTTCCTGTGAAAAATATCCCCTTTACATTGCCAAATAAATCATCAGCTTCCAATGCTGTCTTTTGGCAAAAATCTTTCCTTTATTTAAATTGGAAGCAAGCAGCCTAGATTTTACACGGCGTGAGTAGAGCTGTAGTAAGATGGGATAACGCATGGCCCCATATTGTGTGACCGATATTGCACGAGCGAGGTCTCATTCATTACAACCTGTTGGATGAGAGCTAATTCATCGGTGAAATTTGGACAGGAAACTATTCTTTTTTTTTTTTTGTATTCTGATTATAATATTGATCGGGACGTAGATTCACAAAAGTTCACAGAAAACCCTTTCAAATCAGGGCCTGTTCTATTGACCTGGCGACAAAACGTTTTGCCCAATGGAATGCTCGAGCACAATTTTACCCATTCACATTCGGCTTTTGATTTGACTATCGTTGCCACAGAAGGTTTACACTTGTTTCATGTTTTCTCAACCATTTTTTTTTTTTGTTTTCAGAAGACGACGAGGTCTTCCGAACTTTGGAAGCTTTGCCCAGTAAGAATCCCTTTGAAGAGTATCACCAAGTGAAGACCCTGGATAGGAAGAAACGACTGGCTTCGCGCAAGGCGTCGTCGCGGAGGGGAGACATCGAGCGCCAGTTCTCACAGCGCTCCGCTCGTGACGTCATCGACTCAAGTCGCGAGTTTGATGACGTCGGCACGGAGGATGAGAAATGGCGGCGCCTGCAGCGCGTCAAAGCACTGACTGGCTCGTTGGACAGCAAGCGTAAGGCAAGGTGAGGCGTGTGTACAACATTTTTTCGTGAATCAAATCGCAAACCAGCTCAAGGATGTGGATTTACTTTGCTTGGTTTCCAAATGAAACATAAATAAGAGGGAATTCCGCGTAATTAATTAATAAACTAGACTGGCCAGTGTTTTTGTTAAAACAAAAACGGATATGTCTCCCCCGCCCCCCATGAGTCACGTGGAAAAAAATTCCTTGCTTAAAAGTACAACTTTGGCGAGCCAAAAAATCACCAAAACTACATTTTTAGAGAAAACGAAGAAAAACTTCGCAGTAAATATTTGCACTATATGTGGGTTCTTGCCACGTTTCAGCCTAATCAAGAAACTGTTTCGGAGATATCGCAACAATATGGCCAAAAAACCCCCTGAAAAATCAGAAGTTTAAAAAATCGCCGAAAATACATTTTCAACGGAAATGAAAAAGAAAAACTTTGCAGCATATGTGTGTTCTTCTTGCGACGTCTGAGCCTTATCCTACGAACCGTTTTGGAGATTTAGCCTGCCAAAGTAAAAAATGTGCGAAAACCCACTATGTTCAAAAATTTGCCAAAAATAGAATTTTTGAAGGAACGGAAAAAAAATAACACGGGCATCATCTAGACATGTATTCCAATATGTATGTATGTTTTGAGAAAAATGGACTCATTAATTTCACAAGAACTCACTGCGGGCGGACGGACACACTAAATGCTATATATGTCTCCCTTAGGGGGAGACATATGATTATAACATCTTCGTTAACTTCTAAAACAAATACCATGGTTGGCAAATGTCCAGATAGCAATTGTCTGTTAGAAAATGGCAGGTGCGAAAGTTTCAGTTGGAAATTGTTCCGAATTCACAAACTCGCCAGTAATTAGTGGTATTTCAAATTTGGCGTATCCTAGCCACTTGCTGTGATTTGGGTAAACTGCACATTCCTTTCCCGTCACAGCCTACCGCATTTGCGAAACTGAATAACGTAATAGAAACTGACAGCAAAGGCTGCAAAAAAGAAAAAAATATAAAAAAAAGCACGAAGGAATCGGACGGCGGTATGCGCAGCGACGGAGTAACGTGTGCATCGTCGATGTCTGAAGCTCCCGGCGTGATGCAACGATTCTATCGAGGACAGAAGAATATGATAATCAAACAAAGCACACATCAGAAAGGGCTTTGGCATTAAATAGTGGCTTATCGAAGGCTGTAATGTATCGGAATTACATTCACCCGATATCCATTTCAAACTTCATAAATAAAATCGTGGTTGAATTAAGATTCCGGTATTATGACCTGTCTTTTATGGCTATGGGGGAGAAGAGCGTGAACTGTAACCCCACCCGAAGAATTTTCGTTTATCAACCGCTTATCGTAGCCGCAATTACTGTATTGGCACAGGGATTTATATCAGCACTGTGGTCAGAAAGTAAAATAATGTTATTCTCCTTGAATTCGATCCCATTGGTGAAAGGCACTTGTGAATATGGTGTCACTAGACAGTATAGTAGAAACCGGTTATGGCGACATCGGTTAGCGACTGACAACATGACGCAGGCAACGACCACATCATTCTGTGGTCCCATTTACGTGTTGCGCTGTTTGAATGTATTGGCTGTTACAACGTGTCGATTTAACAACAAAGTGTCTCAGCCGTGTCGTTATAGCATGGTTTCACTGTGCATGAATTCTTTTTTCTGTGACTTTTGCAAGAAAAGCTTTTTCAACTTCCCTATTGTAATGTCTCAGTTTCGTAAGAGTTAACATTAGTATACGTGGTTTATACAAGGTCAACATAAGTTGATCATGGTGTTTCTTAATGTGTAATTCGCGTGAATCATTCACTAAAGGGTAAAATCATGTCTGCAGAATAAAACTACTTAACTGAATCGAAACTTTATTCATGGTGCTTTGAAAGTGGCTGGTACTATTTATAGCGCCAGTTCCTGTGCTTTCCTTAGTGTCAGTTAAACTGTGGTGTCAGACCGAAATACGTCATCCTGGGGCGTCAGGCAGAAATACGTCATCCGGTCATGTCGGGCAGAAATACGTCATCCTGGCGTGTCGGGCAAAAATACGTTATCCTGGCGTGTCAGGCAGAAATGCGTAATCCTGTGGCGTCAGGCAGAAATACGTCATCCTGGCGTGTCCGACGGAAATACGTCACCCGGTCGTGTCAGGCAGAAATACGTCATCCTGTGGCGTGAGGCAGAAATACGTCATCCTGTCGCGTGAGGCAGAAATACGTCATCCTGTGGCGTCAGGCAGAAATACGTCATCCTGGCGTATCAGGCAGAAATACGTGGTCCTGTCGTGTCAGGCGGAAATACCCCATCCTGTTGTGTCATGCAGAAATATGTGATCCTATCGTGTCAGGCAGAAATATCTGATCCTGTCGTGTCAGGCAGAAATACGTGGTCCTGTCGTGTCAGGCAGAAATAGCCCATCCTGCTGTGTCAGGCAGAAATACGTGATCCTGTCGTGTCATTTCTCGCGAAATCGAATCATTAGAAGTTCCCACTGTTGAATGTTGACAAGTCGTGACTGAGAAGAGTGTTTTATCATGGTGCGTCAATAGTCATGAAATTCATGGCTTTTAGATAAACTGGTGTAAAATAAATATGTTATTCATTTTGCTTGATCGAAATGAAAATCCCGTTTGTTTAAAAATAAAAATGAAAGGGCGATAAAAGGCTGATGTGTCGTTGGCCACAAATTATCGCGGAACTTGCGTTGTCCGCTTACAGAAATTTCAAGTTGGTTGTTAATTGCGTTATTTTCCGGCTGTGAAGGGTGAATTCTTGCGGACACCTTCATGCAATGCATTGTAGGTAACTGGGGGCATAATGAGTGATATTTGGAGTTTATCGCACTGTTTTATACCAATACAAATTCTTCGACCTTTAAGCTAAGTTATGAAATTTTTCTAAACGGTAAAAACTATTTAAAGAACTAACTTCCTGGCATGTGACAAGAATCCCGGTCATCTGCCCCCCGGTCAACTGCCCCCCTGTCATCTGCCCCCCTTTTCTGCAACCCCCCCCCCTTCAAAGTGGAGGGGTGGTCGCTTGCCCCCTCCATATACTATTTTTTCTTGGGTCCTTGGCTTACAAAGACACAATAAATAAAATTATATAAATTTTATTGATTGTATTGCACCTCGGTAAATTGCAATTCACCAATAGGAAACTAATTGCAATTAGAATTGCAATTAGTTTAGGGATCAGTCTCTAAAAAGATCAATATCGGTGAATAGATCAATGAAGATCAATTGTTTCAGAGACGAAGTAGATGGGGACATCACAATTGCCTAGTTCTTTAAAGAATTTTTTCCACTAAAAAAAAGGAGGGGGGCAGATGACGACCCCGTCAAATTGCAGGGGGGGGGGGGGCAGTCGCCCGGGTTGCAAAAAAGGGAGGCAGTTGACTGGGGGGGGCAGTTCATGGCCACATAACATCATAACTTTTAAGAATTTTTCTTGTGTTGAAAATATGTTTTTACAGAAAATTATTTGCTTAAGGGTCTATACCATTTTTCACAATTATGGTATATATGTGGAGGACTGCCAAAGGCAGGCTTACTCCAGAACAATACACACGTGTGTCGTATGAATGACTGCAAATCCCAACCAGTCAAATATCGATGCAGGTTGGCCATTTGCATTTAAAACGCGCTTGAATAATCATAATGAATAACCACGTGAAATGTTTTCTGACCTGATTGGGTGGGGGCGGGGCGGGAGGGGCGGTGATATTTTTAGTGGTATTTTTAAATACGTTTTAAAAGTTTACAAGTTAAGCTGTAGTAGCCACGTTTTCGTCTCTTGGTCGAAACAAAAAATAAATTCTTTCGTTGTGCAAGAGTCTTAATGATTATTTGAAATAAAATATGCGCGTTATTATTTTAACTGGCTTTTCCATGAAGTTCAAGACTGATACAATAGTATTTCTAAAATCTTAGATTTGTCACTCAAAAGTCACTAAACGTCTTTGTTAATCGTGACGATCCAACTTTCATTCATCAAGTGCATTTTAGTTGACCAGTTGACTTAGTTATATTTCTGGAGAAAAAAAAACAACGCTGCTTTTTAGATTTGATTAAGGGATATGCAAACATAGTGTTACAAAACGATTGTGGGAGCTTCCGGTAACTGAGCGTTACACGCCTTGTTGTAACGAGCACATTCTGTATACACGCCTTGTTGTAACGAGCACATTCTGTGTGCTTTCACGTTTAAGATTTGGACGAGCGCATTTTGAACCCCTTTATGGGTGAGCGCGGAACGTCTTGTGTTATGTTAAATAACACTGGCGGCACATAATCATTTGGTCACTTACGATATTTGGTTGTAACGAACGAAAGAAAAGAAAAAGAGAGTGACAGTTTTGAACGTACAAAAAGGAACATGGTTGGGGATGATCGAGCGTGAAAAATGAATGCATCCCGTACAAGGCGCATTGCTTAAACATTGGTTTCTCTGCTTGTTGCAAGTCGTGCCAAAGACTACTGGCTGCAGTCAATTGCTTTTGATTCATTTTGGCAATTCATTTCGATTTCATGTTTTCTTTGGCATTCACATGATTCCTCATCGCTGTTAATATTTTAATTCCCTTTTCTGAGTGACACGGCTTTCAAATACTGGCCTGGACGGGTTCTGATGGCCGGCTTAAGAGAACACTTTCAGTCGCAATTGAAACGACGTAGAGACGAAGAAATAAATGCTAAAGATGGCAGTGGATCAGCCGAGTTGCGGCTCTGAGTCGCTGTCGGGTGACGCGAGGGAACCGAGGAGGAGAGCGCCCAGTGGCACTACGTACCGAGTTCGTTTTTACGACGCCTCCGGTCTGTCGTATTTGGACACGGTGGTAGAAGACCCTGGCTTCAGTTCACCGCCACATGGTAGTGGCACGTGCGAGGCGACGCCGAATTATGTTACGTGTGATAGTTACACAGATGAGGAGTTGGCGGGGCGTGGGTCTGGCGGCGAAGGGAAAAGCCGTCCGCTGGATTCAGCCGTGTTTGATCCAGGATCAGTAAGTGAGAACATGGAAGTGAGAAGTCACTGCTCGTGCATTCCGCCTTCCCGTTGCGCCGGTTCTTACATTTCGGATACGCCTGGCTCCGGCTCTGACCGGAGCTTGTCGAACACACCATGCGTCGGCTCTTTGGCATCGCCTGGTTCACGAGATCTATGGTTTTCGTCATGCGACGTTCATTCGTTGGATGCCTCGCCGAAAAGTAAAAAGACAAAACGGAAAGAAAAGAACAAATTGTTTAACAAGAAAAATAAACGAATCGAAAATACGAAGAGGAAGGAGCATGCCGGTATAAACGCAGCATCCTCTGAAGTATGTGTTAGAGCTTACCGCAACGCTAGCCCACATAGATACTGGAGCAGAAAGTGCTTCGGTGACGCCACTGTTGCCTCACCTGTGTCGGTAAAGAGCCTGGACGTGATCCCGAATGTGGAGAAAGAGATGGTGTATTTGACGTGGAATGGAGTCCCGCACACTAGGATCGCGCAGGTTGTCACCAGGCTATGCAGGTTCGTCGTGCGTGTAATCATGTCTCCCGCGTAAAGGAGAAACATTGTTGTGCTTTCTGTGCACGTGTTTGTTAGGGTGTGTGTCTTGTTGTAGACACTTGATTTTGTTGACGCGACAACTCTTGAACGGAATGTCGGATCAGCTATGAACGTGGCTGGACTATGAAGTGATTATTTTAGGATGAAAAACGGGGGTTATTTGTCCACCTTTCAACCTTTTTAGGGGGATTTTTAGAGCAGAGGGGGGTTTACTGTGGTTCCTTATTAATATGCGAGATTTCTAGATTACCAGTGAGCAAAATGCATATGTGTAAGCAAAATATATGGTATTTTGAAAAAATTGCAACTTTTTATTTTGCTACAACTTACAGTTAATGGATTTATGGATTTATCGAGTCAACATATTTGTTAAAAAATAAATGGTTGATAACGTTGCCACGGTTCATTGGTCTTGTTGGTGGAAATTTACAAGAATTAAGGACGCAATATGCCCTTATCCAACAAAGATTCTGTACATTTTGTTTACTTAATGGCGTCCTTCCCCCAACCCTCCCACCTCGAATAGTTTATAACATTGGCAATAGCAATTGCTTAAGAAAGGCAAAGTTTAAAAATTGGAATACTTTGTAGATGTTATTACTTTCGTTGCTTTGTAATTATGCAAGTGTAAAATAAGTACATGTTAAAAACAAACAAACACACGAAACGAGCTCATTCATTTACAGAACTGAAAAAGTTGCCTTTAGGGTTCGTTCTCTAGACTATAAGCGAAGGTCAATTAACTCCGTGCGTACGAAAGATAGTTTACGAAAGATGTAATGCTGGTCATTAAATGACTCTAGCGGGGTTCTGCAAAAGGTCATGGATTCAAAACTAAAAAATTATTAGGTGCTAACATGAAGGTAAAACGATGGCACCAGTAAGTACTGACATAGCGCAGAGTGTCATATTGATAAGTTGCAATGTGAAAGTGCAGTCATCCGCTCTGTTATACGAGCCGCATTATGAGTAGGTCTAAAAAATACAGAAATGCTGCTTCAACTAACGCCCGGGATAAAAATCGGATAAAAAAGTCTCAATTATCGCACCACAGTCAGGTTAGCAAGGGCAGTCAAAAGGTAGGAGTGTATGGCGAAACAGGGCCGGCGTGCTTGGATCAAGTTGTTGAGGTGGAGGAAGAAGAAGACAAATCGCCAAAGTGTGTGGGTATGGGTAACCACCGTTCCCGCCCGTACGATGGCGTTCTGCGTGGCTACGACATAAGCGGCGGCAAGTGTAGGCACGCCAGTTCGTGCCCGCCCACCCTACCGAAGAAAACATACAATGATAATGCACCGAAAATGTCCGCGAAGCAGAAAGTGGTTCCGAATCCGATTCGAAGCAGCTGCAAGGCGGCTCGCAAGCCAGCCTCGGATATGAGGAGCAGCTGTGGCCGCATGAAGAGAAGTAAAATACACAGGTGGCGAAGGCGACGGAGTGAAATGTGCCACAGCAATACCCGTGACATGTCTCTAGTGTCGTTGCTTGGTGTGACGTCACGAGATGGTGACGTAATCTACTTGACATGGAATGGAGTGCCACACACGCGAAGCTCTCAAGTTATAACCAGATTATGCAGGTGAATGCTCAAGTGTGCCGCAGTGTGGGGCGGGGGGGGGGGGGGGTGGGGGAGGGGGCTAGGATGTCAACTCGACGCAGGAGTGGAAAATAAATAGTTAAGAAAGGCGATGTTTGTTGTCCGACCTCGAGGTTTCCCGAGCATACAAGGACAAATAATTCGAAGTACCCAAGCTTCTGTAAAATGAAAATAACCATGCTTATAGCCTCGTTACATGCAGTATGTATCCAACAATTCTAAACACAGTGAGGCTCAGTTTGGACCACGCAGCTGTGTCGTTACAGGCGTTGTGTCGTTACAGGATCTGTGTCGTTACAGCTGCTGTGTCGTTACAGGCGCTGTGTCGTTACAGGCTCTGTGTCGTTACAGGCACTGTGTCGTTACAGCTGCTGTGTCGTTACTGGCGCTGTGTCGTTTCATCCGCTATATCGTTACGGCTGCTGTGTCGTTACAGGCACTGTGTAGTTACAGGCGCTGTGTCGTTACAGGCGCTGTGTCGTTAGAGGCGCTGTGTCGTTAGAGGTACTATGTCATTATAAATTAGTTTAATTGTAAATATTACACTGAGTGAATTGTTAATGCTTAAACTTGACAAGCTGAACACGAATGTGTTCAGTTATAATGAAGTTTAGGGGGGGGGGTGTCATTGTGCAACGTCAGGGCAATTTCACCAGGATAGAGTTATCTATGGGTTATCTGTTTGTTATATAAAGTTTTTGTTTTATCTGATAAAGAAATAAGTAGACTGCACAAATCATTGCTTTATAATTTCGTGTTGAGGCGTACAAGTCACACCTTTTTAAGAAACAATCAACATTGGACCTAGGATGAGTTACGGTTTGCGGTTTCCATACTTTCATCCAAGAACAGAAGCTTGTACGTTCTGCTACTTCATAATGTATTTGGCTTATACAGCGCAGCTCATGACGTCAAAAGACACATTACTTCGTAAACGCGATAACTCGAGAACAACAAATCGTATCAGCTTCAAACCTGGTGGAAATATGCCTTTGGTGAAGTCATCGCTCTCGAAATTGAACGGAAAATTTTAAGCTGCTACGTGTAGTAGTTACGTCACAGGACGTTATAATGTCTTTAGCCACAAACTGTGTTTCGCTTGAGTTTTGCATTCTACAACCTTGACTTGCATTGTTGTAAAGTCCCCCTGTCGTTTGCTTATGGCTGAGAGCATAACCCAACTGCTCCGACTCCTCTCACCATAATTCAGAAATAAAACGATTGATCTCGGCATGTTGTATCCTAGACTATATATACTGTAAAACTGCAAAGCAAAGTCCAAGTAGAAAGCTCCCCGAATAAAAAGACGTGTGGTGAAACCTGTTTGCAGCGACCACATTCTAGACCCTTATAAAAAAGACGTGGAGTTTAAGCCTAGTTTATAGTGACCGCATTCCACATTACTACGCCTGTACCTGGACGCATATAGATATTGATGATTAAGATACCCACAGCTGAGGTTACGGACCTCCATCCCCTTCAGAAATGGGATAGAGGTGTTGCGTAATCAGATTTTCGGGCACAGGAGAGATATATAAATATTTAGATATTTTTAAATAAGGTAAAAAGACTTATAATTCATAAATAGTACAAAATTGTGAAAATGAAACTTATTCAAACAGAGGGGCAAGCGGTGAAAAAGAAGGGGGGTGGGTGGGGGAGGGGGAGGGGGTGGGTTAAGTACTAGGCGAAACATTTGTTTGTTTTTGTTGTTTTCTTTTACAAAAACAAAACGGTAATGGCTGGCTAATAAAAACGTTCGGGTACACTGATGTTAGTGTGCCTGGCCGCTCTAGTTTTTTGTGATTCGGTGATTTCTCATCTTCTGGGACAAGGGAGTTATTTAGTTTTTTAAAGTACACATGTCACGTCATCTAAACAACACGACATGGCCGATAACCTATGGTCAAATTTAACAGAAGCTGATAAGAATTTGTTTTTAGTCAGCCGACGTTCGTCGGTGGGCTATTCCCATCACTTGTGAGCTATCTGTCGTCCGTTATGTGTGTGTGCGTATGTCTGTGTAAACAGGTTTTCAAAATTCTGCTTCTCCAACAATTCTGATACATTTTTTTTTAATTTGACTAGGACCAAATTGGCCAAAAAAGGTGAAATTACGAAAAAAAAATGGTACTTTCTACAAATCCGGTTTGATCGCTTTAAATTTTTACAAGAATGGTTCCCAGAAGTTTCTCTATTAGGCTTGCGTTTTGTTTGCCGATGCGGCCAAAACTTTCGTTTGGCAAAAGCCAAAATTTCACAAAAATCACAAAATGCTACTACGCCAAAATTTTACAAATATCACAAAATGCTACTGCTAAAAGCTCCTTCACCAATCATAGGTTGTGTGGCCCAGATTGGTGTAGGGGTTAGCGAGTTGGGAAGCCGGAGTTTCCGAGTTCAAGCCCCACCCAGGACCCAAATCTTCCGTGTCTCACTTGTCAGGTCTCACTTGTCAGGTCTCACTTGTCAGGTCTCACTTGTCAGGTCTCACTGGTCAGGTCTCACTTGCCATCTTCGCAATTCTTCGCCATCTTTATATCGGTAACACTGTGAAATGTAATGGGAAAATTTGAGGAACGCTAAGTGACACTGCAGCTTGAGTAATCTAAACGCCACTGTTTGTCATGTTTCCTCTTACGAACTGCTTGCTATAAGGTCTTTTGGATAATCTTTGGGTGTCGTTTAGTGGGTTTTGATATTGTTCAGTTGAATTGCTGGTGACTGAAAATACATCACAGGTTATCCGCATGCACAACAGTTTGACTGTGAAAAGTTCATAAGTAGTGTTGACTGAAAAGACATAACTTTTTGTATGCATGTACAGAGATACTTTCCAGAAGTGGACTTATCAAAGTGAGTTGTTTTGCTTCAAGAGCTCGTATTAATAGAAATTACTATTAAGGTGCAGCCAGACAGCTGGTACAGGGTGATTTCCATCTCATTATTTTTTTCAGTTAAATATGGGTCCTTATTTTTCTTCCTGCTCTTTACTAAAGGGTCTATAAATATCGGCCCAGAGGACGTGCAGTTTTTGCTGCCACTTGTGAACCAGTTTAAACAATTTCATAGGACTGTGTTCGGATTTATCAGCTCTGAAAGAGTGATCTGTTATGCAGTTTCTTCAAAACCAAAGAAAAAAGTAATTACTTTGATGTATGCTCTGGAATAAAAAATGCGAGACAACACTTTTAAAACACTGAAATTTTAATTCGAAAAAGTTGGAAACTTTGAATAAAAGCTTCATTTTAAATTTATGACCAGGCTTGCGTAAATAATGGCTCGAAACTATGGATATGCCCAAGATTTTGAGACAGACCTGCATTACGGTGACAGTAAGGTAAGGGGGCGCTATACTGACGGCTCCCCCACGAACACGTGGCGAACAGGTGGCTACCACTATGGGCACGATTTCGGCGATAGATACAGCAGGACCCAAGATAGAGATTCGCCGAGGGCTGATGAATATCACAGGCGCGATCGTAGCCATGACAATGACTATTTGAACTATAATCGCCATGACAGTAGGGACCGTTCTCGCGTCGATCCGTACCACGAAACACATACTCGGACGCCCAGAGAGAAACCGAGTACTCGCAACCAGGAGGACTATAGGGATCATAGTTCCTATGGCAACCAAGGTTATGGAAGTGGTGGAGTGATGCCAGAGCCGGCACGTGACTACGGCGCGCAACAGGAGATGTACAACAGTTACCATAGAGACCGGCAGGAGTATGACTATCAACGGAGAATGTTTGCTAAGTCTTATAAAAGCAGTGGTGTTCCGGTAGATCGTTCGACGGACGGTTTCGAGTCCCACTATAATGCCGTCAACAGCTACTCTTCCAGGGGCTTTGACCACGTTTCTGGTTCGACAGACGATTTCCAGCCTGATTATAATGAAACCCATGGCAATCGATATCCCGATAGACATGTCACCAGCCGTTCTAGCTTTGGCCAGACGCAGGGCTTCAACGGCATTTCCGGCCTGGATCACCAAAACCAGTACCGCCGGTATCCTACTTCTGGTCAAAATGCTGGTCCAAAACATGATTTAGAGAAAGATTACGACGACAGGCCCAGCAATGGTCGTCCCAGTTTTGTTCAAGATGGAGGCCCTGTGGACGAATTAGAGCCCGATTACGACGGTAGCGATGACAACGAGGCTGTAGGGAAGCCAGTGCTCGCGTCATCACAAAGCAACGGTCCCCCAGGCAACGGAGCAGTCAATAGACGGGGCAGCGACGGTACGGCACAAACAGGTTTGGTCCCCGGACAGCTCAAAGCTCCGTCTACCACTGGCACTCTACGCAGAAATACAGATGAAAATAAACAAATAGCAGCTTCTGAAAAAGGGTCTAATTCGGTGATCACATCATCGGGGACGAAGCGTGGCGAAAATTCCTCTGGCGAGACAGACTATGAAGACTCGGACTTGGAACAGACTGATCCGGAGGTCTTGTCGCTAAGAACTGTGGATTTCGCCAAGTCGATGCAACGGCGTAGGACTCGCAACCGTCAGCCGATATTGGAGAATCCAACTGCCGACGTGGCGGAAGTGACATCAGAAAGGCATGCGCAGACTGCACAACAATTCATCATGCTGTACAGACAGCACGTGAAAGAAGGAAGGTGGGTTACAGGGTCACTGAAGAGGGGTGCCGAGTTGATTAGGTGGGGGTGGGGGTGGGGGGATCAGGGGCATGCATGCATGTTATCACGACATGGCTGGTGCCGGAAAATTATGTTCTTATAGCCGATGTATCATAGCTTAAAAATATCATGATGATGAAATATAGATGTGTTGATATGTATAATTTAAATAAAAATGCAAAGTTTGAGTAGGAAATCCATGTTTCTTTGCTCCGTTGCAAGTAACGGAAAAAATAAAGCGTGGCAAAATGAAGAAGAAGAAACAGAAAAGAAAGGGAAAAGGGAAGAGGAAACGGCATTTAAATGGCAGAAGAGAGGGCAGAGTTGCATATTTGTTCTATTACAGGTTGAGTTTGCCTGGTTATGCCTTAAAAAGCTGGCGCCAGTGACTTATCGAGGCACATTTTCCAGCCTTTATCTGCAAATGTGCTTTTGTCGCCATGTATATTTGTAAAAGTGTATGTGTGCGTGTGTGTGTGTGCGCGTGCATGTGCGGATGGAAGGATGGCGTGGTGTTTTATCCGTATTCCACCTGAGAATGGTCTCCAGGGGCATGAATCAAGGTATTTATGAGGTTTTTGGTTCATTTTATCCTTTCCGGGA
This sequence comes from Protula sp. h YS-2021, assembly GCA_949752745.1. Taxonomy (NCBI): domain Eukaryota; kingdom Metazoa; phylum Annelida; class Polychaeta; order Sabellida; family Serpulidae; genus Protula; species Protula sp. h YS-2021. The sequence goes on along the minus strand of OX457028.1, from coordinate 45,065,720 downwards.
TGGAATAAGTGTCGGACAAAAGATGGTTAATAGATAGTAACCTCCCCCCCCCCCCCCCCCCCCCTGCGAGACATAGTATCTCCCGTGGGACATACATGTAGTTGTATGGGAGGCGGTCACCGATTGTCTCATGATAACCACTTAGTGACGCAAAAATAACGATAAAAACCCAAAAGCGCGGATATGGGACGTAAAAGTGCGGATAAAAATGACGTAAAGGCGCGGAGATAAAGACGTAAATGCGCGGATCTTTTTATGTTGCAAAAGCGCGGAAAATCACAGGTTTACATGCAACTGGTAAAAAGACAACGGTAGTAAACACAAATTACACAGCTGTCCATCTGCAGGTGAAATTGCATTTACAAAGTGACAGTTCGAAATTTATGTCCGATACAAAGTCTTTGCGCGTAATTTCGTATTTTGTCGTCTTCGCATGTTGTCTCTGGAAAAACTGAAGCTTCTCTCGCCCTTTTTTTTTTTTTTTTGGTTGCTGGTTTTGGCGATCCAGGCTCCTAATGGTGAAGTAATTCGTGGTTTGTGTTGAAATGAGAGTGAAATGATTCACACCCTCGTTCGCACATCGCCTGTCACAAGGGATTATAATTTCAGCAACGGGACAGATAATACTCAGCACAGCGGTTCCTGGACGTTCCGTACCTTTTCCTTTCCGTACCTTTTTTATTGGACGTTCCGCACCCTTTCTTATTTTCAGTCTTTTCTTCAAGTTGTATATTTTTATATTCCATTTTAAACTTTGTTTTTCGGGACAACAGATTTGCAGCATGATCAGTTGTAAATTATGCGATAAATTTTTAAATTGAGTAGTGAAGAAACAAGCAAGGTTTGCGTTTTGATGACCAATATTGAGGCGAACGTGTGATCAGCTCATTTTTCAGCATTGATGGCAATTTTAATATACTGAAGACTTGATATGGCGAGTAGAGTAAGTCAGTCCGGAGTAAATGCTGCCAGCAGTACAATGAACTGAGTAAAACTTAAGAATATGCTATTTACTTTGATCACAGAGGCGATTAACCGACGTCATGGCAGCCATCATTTATACCCTGAGACAATAACTTAACGTCCAAAGACAGGACTCAGTCCCCCCAAAACGGATTTACTCTCCAGAGGCAGGCATTACATGTACTAAGCAGGCTACACACCAGAGGTAATATGCCGCCGTGCAGTGATTTCCGTTAAGGTTAGCCCGAGGTATCAAAGTGATCACAGTAAATTGCAATTGTTCAAAGTTTTATTCAGTGCATGTACTGCAGGCAGCATCGGACTGATTTACTCAAGTCGGAATATGAAATCCTTCAGTGATTGATCACACGTTCGCCTCAATATTGTTGATTGCAATGAACTTGTTAAGTCATCTAAACGCAAACTTGGCTCTTTTCTTCAGAACTCAGTTTGAAAATCTATCATATAATTTACAATTGATCGTGGCGCAATTTTTTTAGCGAAAAATAAAATAATAATGAAAAATAATAATGAAAATGAAATAAACAATATTTAAGTCGAAGAAAACGCTAAAAATAAGAAAGGGTGCGGTTCGGCCAAATAGGGTTCGGAACGTCTTTTGGCAGGGTGCGGAACGTCCAAAAAAAGGGTACGGAAGGGTTCAAAAAGGGTGCGGAAAGGCAGGGTACGGAAAGGAAAAGGTACGGAACGTCTAGTCCCCAGCACAACGCGTCTGCACGGCGCCGTTTACACAGAGAGATTATTTTGTGTACACAAATGTGTTAACCAATTTTCCTGGTATATAAAAAAATCACCCATTTTGCCAGGTTAAGGAATCCGCGCATTTGACTACTTTCTTTCCGCGCTTTTAATACCTTTTTCTCAATGTTTATTCCGCGCTTTTGCGTCCTGACCAAACTAACAATTAGGAGTTGCCAGTTGGTGGCATTGCTTTGGCCAGCCTTTATCGCACTTATTGCGGCTTGGATCTAACCCGAGTACATGAAGCTCACTGGTGTTATTCAGGTGTTTGCCATAAATCAATTTAATTTCACAGAATAAACGACATGAGACGAGTTAAAGTGTCGAAATAAAACATAAATTAGAAAAAGATGTTGTATTAATCGCAGTGTGCCTGGTTTCCACTTTGCTGTTAAGCTCTTATCTTTTGTAAAAGTGGTTGTTTTTTTTTTTACAAATGAAACAATCTAACAGTTGATAGAGGTTTGCTGAAGGGGCGCGATTCATGCGTTATCGCCGGATCTTGATAAGGATGTGGTTCTCGATAAAGTCAGAATAAGTGCGATATGAAGTCGCAATGCACGTGATGCCCTTCTTTGTTAGGACAGCGTGCGTATGTACGTCAGCTGGGGGTGGGGGGGGGGGTGGAGGGGGGGGGGGCTATTCCTGTTACCGGTAATGTACGTCCCATGACTGTCAGTCATTCAGACAGTAATTCTCGTTCAAAATATATCTCTTCCTGCAGTTTTTCTTCGATGACGTCCAAACATAAGAAAATAAGCCCCAAAGAGGTGGGGGGGGGGGGGGGTGAGGGGGGATGTTCCCTGTTTTCAAGGTTGTTGTTTCGGGTGGGGGGTAATTGAAGTCGAACAAGAAAACTCATAAATTTTTCTATTGAAACTTCAAACTCCCAGATAATTTTTAGTTTGGCTTCACTTATTAGTGGGTTTGGAATAAAGTCGCTTCTAATTCAGTTATTCAGATACTTGATCGAAATGTTAATTCTTTTAGCAAACCGTACTCACCCGTTATTTGCCCCTTACATTTCTTTCGAATTCTTTGAATGTCATCTTTCCTCGCTGTCGCAGATGCAGCTATCAGATAACATATTGACCTTAATTTCGGTGTCATAAGGATGGAGTGGAAGTTAGTTACGTGAACGTTTTCCTTAAAGCCCCTTTATGTGCGTACCTGTGCTTCTATTTTCTCACATAAGAGGGACGCATCCGTCGTCTGCGAATCCGGGACAGAAGGGCCATGGACAAAAGGGCCTTGGACATAAGGGCCTTTCCCAAAACGGCCTTTTCCAAAAGGCAGACGATGCAGACGATAGTATTCCTTTCAAATTTTGTGGGAATTTTTCTGTTTTGAAAAGTTACTTTTTGGTGATCCCTCATTGGCTAAATGGCGGCATTAAAAAAAAATAGAAGCCATTTTTCAAATCTTCTCTCCAACAGTATAGATCGGTAGCTGAACATCGGAGAAAGTTCAAACTTGTGGGATTGTTTTTTGGTTGGTCCAGAAGATTCTGTCTCATAACATCGTTACGTAACGTCTGCTTATACTTTGAGAAGGTCTTGTGTGCAAATTTTCTCGATAAAGGAAAGTCTTCAAACTTTGTTTGGTTATTCCTTGGGTTGATCGGATGGCTGTATCAACTTTTGACACGCATGGCGAAATTAATAATAGGTGTATCACATTATTACGTAAAAATGTTATCGGCAAGATTTCCTGCCGTTGAACATCAGATATCTTCCAGTTTTGGTTGGATTGTTGGTTCATAAGATTCATCCAAATTTTGTAGCGAATGGAACAAGCCAGAAGCGCATCATGACGTCATTACGTAAAATACGTTTATGTTGTGAGTAAAATGTTGTGTGCAATTGTCTCGATAACGGAAAGTCATGTCTAGGTTAATCTTTGTGTGCGTATTTCTTGTGTCAGTCGGGCGTCTCGTGTTTTTGTTTGGGTGACGCATCCGACCCCCCCCCCCCCCCACCCTGGGTTTTTTTGTCAACTGAGTATTGTGAGCAAACTTATGGTGTTACTACACTGGAGACTGCAGCATTTCCCAGAAGATCAGATTGAGGCGCTGTAGTTCAAAACGGTGACAGGACAAACCATAGACCGATGCTGTATGACTCTTATTCTGTTGTTAACGGCGTTTTGGTGCGTGACTCTTTGAATGATATCACGTAATGAATTACTCGTTTAAGGCAACTGGCTGTGTTTTAGAAAATTTAGTAAGCCGCAAGTCTATATCAAGGGATATAACTGAACTGATTCAGGGAGAGACGTGTGAGTAAAGTGTAAAGAGTGTAACCTTCCTGAATGTGACTGAAAGTACAGTGCACCCATTTCTTCATGTGAACAATTTATCAGTTGAGCAGTGTTGTGTGCAGTTTTAGTTAAAGATTTGTGCAAGGTTCATAAACTGGGCTAGTCCAGATAAATGTTTTGGGCCCATCGTGGAGAGATGGGTGAGGCGACAAGTGCTGTTTTTGGGGGGGGGGGGGGTGGGGGAGGGGGAGGTTTCCCATGATTAAAAATGTTGCGTATAATTATACATTTGCGTATAATTATACATTGAAAGTTTTAGGAATATTTTGACAGTCATTCCTGTGAATAATTTTGTGTTTCTTTTGAATTTATAATTAACATCGTATAATTTAAAATAAGGATTCCAAAGCAAATAAGAAACCAGATATTTTTTGCTAATATTATTATTATTAGAGTCTTTTATATTGCGCCCATTAAGAACTTGCAACTGAGCGCACAATAACTTTAAAACGACATAAAAAAGTAATTCTAAAATACGAATACTGACTAGGAGCAAATTTAAAATAGGTTAAATATATAATACTAATAAAGATGGACACAGACATAATGTAATACTGCCAATACTAAAGGTGCAAATTTAAAATAGCTTTAAATACATAATACTGACAGAGATGGACACAGACACAGTGTAATACTGACAGTACTAAAGGTGCAATTTGAAATAGCTTTAAATACATAACACTGACAAAGATGAATACAGACCCATTGTAATACCGACATACAGCATAAAGTAAAAGTTATATTAATTTCCACCACAGCACAAAATAAAAAGATGCGTTTTGAGGGTACGCTTAAACTCTCTCAAGGTGGAGCAACTGCATATTATTCCACAGTTTGGAGGCGATGTTTAATGTCCTCAGGCATTTGAGTAGGAGCTGGTCTGTAGAACGCAGGCTTCGAGCACGTTGATACCATATCAGCAAACCCGATATATAATCGGGTGCCATGCCATGTCGCGATTTAAAAACAAGTGTTAGCACTTTGAAATCAGCCCTTTCCTTGATGGATAACCAATGCAAATTTTGGAGGATGTTCGTGATACTCACACTTGAGTCACGTCTCTGATTCACTACCACACGGGCAGCGTCATTCGTTACCATTTGTAACTCATGCAATCAATGATTCAATGAATCGTTCATTGGTCTCAATATATCAATGGCATGACAATTTTATTGGAAAAAACTTGTCCAAATAAAACAATTCACAAACTGACAAGTCCAAAATTTTAATATTATTTGAGAAGGGGGGCGTCCAGTTAGTTTCCGCGTTATTGGGGGGGGGGGGGGGGGAGGGGGGGAGGGGGGAGGGGGGGAACTTCAGAGTCATTGAGGAGCGCATGCCAAAATGAGTTTTCCTTTTTAACTTTTAATGTTTGTCAAGTGTTGAAGATTTCGCTTGGGAAATGCGGTTCCAGTTATCGTATAGCAGGTATGGCTCAGTCGCTTTGAGATTTAACAGGAATTATCCCAGCTAGCTCTTCAGTGGGATTCTATTTCTGTAAACGGATGGACAAAAATCCGTCAAATATTGGCAAGAAATGGATAGATTTAGGTAGAACATACAGTACTGTTCGTCAGAATTGGTAACTTTGTAATGTCTTCGCTTTCGCTGGGCTCAATGTCCACAAACTCTGTTGTTAAAAATTACCTTTTCTTTTGGTCATCCTCCAAAAACTGGTGTAATGTCAGCTTTTGAAAAGTTTTAGGGATCCAGTTTTTCCAAAAGATTGTTCTTCTGCATGTACTTTTCGTCTTATTTTTTTTTAATTTGATACCAGTACCCCGGGGTAGGCCTGTCCCGAAATTTACTTTTTTTATGAGACACGGTCAGAGATGAACAGTAGGGGTTGCGGGCCTAAATGCGCCCTGGCCAGACTGCGTCGATTTACTGTGTATTTCTTTCTGTAAGATCAAGTTTCACTTAATGAGGAGGGCGGAAGTGGACCAGGGGCCGTTATTGTTTATAGAATACAGTATCTGTTGGGGGGAGTATTGGATTTGGTCTAACGCTGAATACTCAACGGTGGGTGTTCTATAATGTAGGAATGGTTGGTGGGATGTGGAATTTAGTAGGAAACTGATGTTGTTTGTGCGTGATTCTCCTATACATGAGTCGTTCATTGATCTCAACGCCTTTGTGAGTTTTACGATATGATTTTATATAAAACGAAGAAAATAGAATAAGCAAATGCTGCACGCAAAGAAGGCGGAACCTTTGGTAGGCTTTTCGCTGCATGCCTTTTTTAAACGGGGAAAAACTGCGTTTTTCGATCTTAATCTGGCTATTTGCGATTTTGATTTTAAAAATCCATTTTTCGCAGTAGGCTTTCACTTTATCGCCGCACCATCTCATCAGGTTTCAGGCTCTGTCACACCCCCCCCCCCTCCCCTCCCCGGGGATCTCGTCTGTGATATCTACTTATAACACCGTATTATTTAAAATAAGAATTCTGAAGCAAATAAGAAACCAGATATTTTTTGGTAGGCTATTCCGGAATAGACTACCGATAATTCAAATATCACTGAAATCACATTTTTTTTCATTCGTTTATCATTTTATGCTGCAGTCTATTAAACTACTTATTTTCTTGCCTTATAAATAGAAGATATGAAAAAATTGAAAATATAAATAAATTTTTTAAAATTTAAAATTTCGATAGGTCATTCAATACTTAACTACCGACATTTAATAAACAACCAAATATAAATTCAATTTTTCATCATTTTCATTTTGCTTTCGCCAACAGATAAGAATTTGCATTGTTCAACTTATTTTCACCCTTTGGTATCAGAAAAATGAGCATTAATGAGCAAAAATGAGCCCGAGTGGCGACTAACTTTTTTCTGAGTATTTTCAGGTAAATACTGTTGATTATTTTAAACACCAGTTTGTTGTTGTTTGTTCATGTGAGGCGGGCTAGACAAATTTTGCAACAATTGCGCCGGGCGACTAACTTTTGTGCCGGACGACTAACTTTTTAAAGTTGGTCGCCCGGAGGACTACCAGAAAATTTTACGAAATCTCAACCCTGCTTATGTAACAGTTGTTTAGGTTCTAAGGTTGAAAGCGAGTTCAAAATCGCTCTATCTCTAACCGTTTTCGAGATAATTGTCAGTTTCCGGTTTTTAACCTTGATCGTGACCAAAAAGGTCAAGGTCACCGAGGTACCTGTCATGTAACGTTTGTTAGGCCCAAAGGGGCCGTAAACGAGCTCAAAATCGCTCTATCTCTAACCGTTTTAGAGATAGGTCGGTCTATCGTTAATGAAACGTGTGGTCACGTGACCTTTGACCTTGACCCTGAAGGTAAAGAGTCAGGGTGGAAGGTTCCCCCCTACTGAAGTACGTTTTTATGTTGAAGTTGGGATTTGAGCACTTTTATGGCCACATGGATTAATAGGCGTTTTGAAAAATATTTTGACCTGACTTTGACCTTAACCTTTGAGGTCAAGGTCAACAATATTTGCGGTTTCACCTGATGTATGTCTATAATTGTACCAAATATAAAGTACATGATTCAAACGTTAGGAGTAGTTTTCTGGAAACCATTTTATGGGAAAAATGACTTTGACCTCAATTTGACCTTGACCTTTGAGGTAAAAAAAATTGCGGATCCACCGAGACCTCGTCATCACCTACACGGGTGCCAGATTTGAGCTTCTTCTGTCAAAAACTGTAGGAGGAGTTTTCTGGAAACCATCCACACGGAAAAAAGAGAAGAAAAAAAAATGAAAAAAAAAGGGCAGAAACTTCGAGAAAAACTACAAACTTATACACAGTTGCAAATGAAGTTTGCAAGTGGGAATAACTAGATCTCGGCTGGTCACAATGTCCCTGGACATTTTTTGTCTTGTTTTACAGCGCCTCAAAATTGTGAAAAAAATGCGGTGTCAGCTCAAGTGTTAGTATGATAAGCCGGGCACTGTCTTTGAACAATCTTGTTATGCTACAATAAACGTTTTGTTCCTTGTGCTGCAGTTTAATCAATAACGACAAGTGTTCTTATTGATTTACATCTTGATACTGCGCAAGTGCCCCCCACTGGATTCCGGCACTTGATATCTTTTAAGATCATCCAGGTTTTTATCTGAGAACTAAAAACAACTTCAATTTCTCATCAAGTTTTTTAAAGGTATCAATCTACATTGCACTGCACTATTCCGAATTTAAGTTCTTTCCTGGTGCTGTACTAAGCGTCATCAGCGAGACACACTCAAAGCAAAAGTTAACGTTAGAAAATGTGAACACTCGCAAAGCATGACCGTTTTTGTGGCTTAAAATAAGCAAATCTGAAAGACTTTGAAAAATAGTGTCGGATAAAAGTAGGAAAATGCGTAGAAATAAAGTAACTCCCGTGGTGGAGATAAGCTGGGAGAGTGGAAGTGATCATGAAAGCCGCAGTCCCACACCTCGTGCGTGGGTCAGACTACCGTCAAATCGTGTAGCTCCCGCCGCTGAAGACGGTCCGTCCACGCGCGAGTCAGTGGGCTCCAGTGGAGCAGCCCCAGTCCCAGGCTCCGTAAACTGGGAGGTCGATGATGACTCGACAAACGACCAGTCACAGTCTTTCAAAGAAAAGCCAAATCAGACGCATCTTCATGTCGCCGAGCGGTCGCCGAAGCGAACACCAAGTTTTGAACCAGCATCGGGAGTCTTGAAAGTGAAATCAGAAAAGACGATGGATGTGGTGCCGGCTTCGCGCGTGCGTTGGCGGAAAGCGCGTGGAAAGGCGCCGGTCTTGGTGCCGCAAGTTCAAGTTGAAATCGATGAAACCCAACAGTCGCGAAAAATGCTTGCGCTTTATCGTCAGCACCAAGCAACGAGGTGTATTTTGAAGCTTTGAAGTTGGTTCCACAAATAAAACTTGCTTACAGGGCGGGGTGCAGGTGTTTGGGAGAAAAAAAATATTGACCCCTCCTTAACTAAATTTGACTTACATGAGGCTCAAGTAACTCTGTTTCTGTGTTAAAGAAACTACTTTTCATTACCGGGATCTCATGTTCGTGTGTGCATATTACAATCAGATACGAAACATTTCTTTTTGTCCTTTGCAATTTTGATATTTTAGATTTATTTCGCTAAAGCACGAGCATATTCTATTGTTTGAGGGGAACACCCCATCAAGCACGAATATCCTGTATTGTTTGAGGGGAACACCCCATCAAGCACGAATATCCTGTATTGTTTGATGGGAACACCCCCATCAAAGCACGAATATTTTTTCTTTTTTAATGGGAGCAGCCCATCAGAGCACGAATATTCCCTATTCTTTGATGGCAACAGCCGTTCAGAGCACGAATATTCTCTATTTTTTATGGGAACAACCCATCAGAGCACGAATATTCTCTGTTGTTTGATGGGAACACTCCCATCAGAGCACGAATATTCTCTATTCTTTTATGGGAACACCCCATCAAACGATTATGAAACTGATGGCACCATATGACACCGTGTTGACAAGAGTCATGTCACTGCATAATTATTCTCTAGCACTAAAAGTAACACAAGTCTTTAAGTCTTAAATGAGTTACTTTCCAAGAAAAACGTTTTAAAAGTTTCAATTAAAAAAAGAAGAAAAGAAACAAACAAACAGAAGGCGACGACCCCTCTCTTTATTTCATGTGTTCGGTGTTTCAGAGAACAACTGATTAACCAGCAAACCAAGGATCTAACCGGGATAAAAAAGTACAAGTACCAGAGCTCTAAGGTAACAGTATTCGTGATTATAGGGATAGACATGGGGCTGGGTTTCGTGGATTCGTGCGCGGAAGGCCTGTGCATGGACCACATAGCGGGATGTTCAACGACGGTCTGGCGTTATTGTAACGGTATGGCCATAGGTCACGAAATACCTGAAAAGCCAGGAAAAAAGTGTCCGGAACAGTCAGGAAAAATACTCAAAAATGTCCAAAAGGTCAGGGAAAGTCAGGAAAAATGATTTCTATTTTTTTTTTTAATTTTAACATCTGTCTAAAGATCCATCCGTTGTCTTGGAATTACTGCGTCTATAGTTGATTCCAGTGATGAAAATATTCCGTTCTACATCAACACGTAGTTGTCCATTTATCATTATATTGAAGCTTCAGTGCACCAGTTGCCTCATTTCGGAATGGGGTTTCTAAACGGACACAGCGAACGATTAGATACAATTAAGGTCAACTCAGTAGTTTATTTAGTCTTTTCGAATCATGTAAATTTTCAAATCACGACCGTTACGGTTCGACATAACCCTTAAACCCGTTATAGCCATCAGCCAAAACTGGCTAATGGCTCTTCCTGTCGACATTTCCGTCTGTAAACAATTACCTACCGTTCTTTGTTCGCACCTCTTTGCATATTAAAAAATCTTCAGTAGCCAATTTTCAAAATGCTTTTCCTACAGTTTTGATCGTTTTTGTTTCTTTTCAATTTTGAATGATTGTTCCCTAGATGTTGAAAGTTTACTTTCTTTGTCGGTCCGCCAAAAATTGACTAAATGGAATTGAGGCATTTATAATGTTTTGGTAAGCAGTTTTCAAAATGTTTCTATTCCCAGTTTGGATCAGATTACATTTAACTTTTGTACGAATGTTTACTAAGTAGGCCTCTCTTAACGTATTTTGGCGATGCACCAAAAATTAGCCAAATGGGGGCATTGTTTCATTTTTTGGTGAAAAGTTACTGTTTTGATCATCCGCCAGAAACTGGCTGAATGGGAGGTATTTGGGAAAAAAAATTACCAGCCAATTTTCAAAATACTTCTCGCTTAGTTCTCGTCGGATTATACGAATGTTCCCTAGATGTTTCTCTTTCGAAAAATTACTGTTTTTGGAGATTCTCCAAAAATTGTCCAATTAGCAGCATTTTAAAACTTTTTATTTTCCAAAATGCGTCGCCTGCTGCAGTTTGATTGAATTTATTCGAATTTTTAGAATATTACTCTTCATGTGATGCTTTCTTTAAAAAATTGTTCTCTTTTTTTTGCGGAATACCAAAAATTGGCCTCATGCTGCCATTTGAATGTTATGGGAATTAAGTTTTTCAATATAGTTCTGCCAACAGTTTTTGTCTGATTGCTTTCATTTTTGGACGCATTGCAACGTCAGGGCTCTTTTCTGAGATCCTAGAGAAATTACGCAAATGCCGGCCTTTGAAAAATTTTTGGTAACCGGTTTTTAAAATATGACTACCACTTTTTGGCGACCATACAGGCCTATTGATACTTGATTCACTAGATCTCGGCTGGTCACAATGTCCCCGGACATTCTTGTTTTAGGACATCATGATTTCAAATGCCGTACAGAGATGTGATTTCAAAAATATGAACATGTCGTGTTACTTTACTCGGGCCTTGTTAGGTGGCCTCAAGCTTCTGCGACATTGATGTATATTTCTGAAATTCTGTGTGAAACATTTGATGTACAGGGGCCCCTCGTTAATTTGTACTCCTCGGGACCGAGGGGAAAAAGTACGAATTAACCGAAGGTACCAATTAACCGGGGGTCAAATTTTCGAATGGACAAAAACAATAATGAACCTTCAAGCCTTGCGCGCTTTCGAGCAGGCTCAAATTGGCTGGTTTCAACCCCATTGGTTATTTTATCCTTGTTCTTTATCCATGAAGCAAGTGTATTTTTAGGTACCCCGTACTCCGTCATTATCTCAGTTCTGGTTTCTGAGCCACTCGTTATTTGCTTTAACACTTTGAACTTAAGGTTCATTGTGTAATCATTGTGTTTTCGTTTTGATGCCATTTTGCAAGTTGAAACGCTTGACCACTGTTCACAATTTATACACAGCCCGAAGTGTCCACAGAAAACAAACGGCATCTCAAGCTGCTGCATAGTACGTGACAGGCGATGCTCCGGATTAGTGGCCAGTAAAAAGGCTGTGCACACTAAGACACTCGGTGTATTGAGTAGAAGATGTCAATCATAATCCCTAAACCCCCATCATTACTGCCCCACAATGCGCATTTTGCTACCCCTTCATCTCGCTACACATGATGCCTGAGTAACGTGTTGTTTTAACTGTGTGGCATGCCCAATCTGTATGGCTCTGCTATGATAAAAGACCGGAATAGAAAAATTGAGGGTAAATTTTGGGACGAATTATCCGAGTCCTCGTTAATTCGTACTTTTACATAGAAGTGAATGGGTCCCAAAATCGGGACCGACGGAATTGGTACGGATTAGCCGAGGGACTGAATTAACCAAGGACGAATTAACGAGGGGCTCCTGTATATATTTCAATAAGTTGTTTTTTTTTTTTGGGGGGGCGGGGACTTAATGATTATTAAATGATAAGCATTAGCTGAATCAATCCATTACAATTGCAAGTCATTCAATAGCTTTACACTCTTTTTTTCTATGTAGTCTCTCATCCTGACTCTCAACCGTCTCAATAAGAAACATGTGACGTTTGCTGCACTTGCTTGGTTGTTGATATTTGCTCTCACTTGATACTACGCAGCTCGTCACAATTTCCCTAGACACTGCTGTTTAAACAAAATAACATCCATACACATAGGACGTGATGAGAAAATAGCTTTGATTGTTTCCTTGATGAACATTGTTCTCTTTATGCTTTTTCTGCCTAGTCCTGGACCATAATTATATTGATGGGCGTCCCGCTGTGGGATGGGGGGATCTTAAGAATACACCCACTGCTTTCTGTTCCGTGCAAGGCGTAAGAGGCGACAAATCGCAATTTCTTTCTTTCTGACTGTTCTTTTACTATTTCTTCATTCTTCCTTCTTTTTCCCCCACTTGTTTCTTTAGCAAGTGCGTCCTGATATACCCATCCTAGTTAGTGAACGGGACGTTCAACACCAAACAAAGAAACAAACAAACCGATCGATTCATGCTGGCCACTTTTTTATACGCTCGATCGCGTTATAATTACTTTAATGCACGCAAGTCTCAGTTATCAGACAAATATCACGATAGTCAATAAATGCTAGGTGTGAAACATTAGAAGAAGAAACTCTTGTTGTCACATCTTATGTGGATATCACCCCCACACCATGCTGTGATGGTTATCAGTTCAATTCAGAATCGTTTCTGCGGTATTATATCACTGTAAACGGAACGCAGACAACGCTTTCTCGTACAAAATGTGATGGTTGCTTTGTTATTTCTTACATAATTTAATAATTGAGTTTTGATTTCCTCCCTTTAACAGAGGTTGCAGAAAACAAGGTCCCGTCTGGACGAATTTTTTAACCAATTTGAAATATGGCGAGGAGCTTTTAAAACTGTCGAAGGTATTTTAATTTCAGTTTTTGCACCAAGCAACTGTAAACTGAACGGAATCAGTTGACAACTCCCTATCCCTTCCAAAACACACACACACACACAAAAAAAAAAAAAAACACGTACACACACACAAAGTGAGACTTGCCAAACTCCCATTTTTTTTAATTGTTTTCAGTTAGATTTTCTGCATCAGTTTTTATAAAGCTTTGCTCAATAATAATAATAATAATAATAATAATAATAATAATAATAATAATAATAATAATAATAATAATAATAATAATAATTTCAAGCGTTTGCTTGTGTTGCGCGCAGGGAATTTCGGCTCGTCCGTGGTTGCGTATTTCCGGTTTGTCAAGTGGCTTTTCCTCATGAACCTGCTGACGTTTGTCCTCATTCTCGCCGTCGTCGTTCTTCCTCAGGAGCTCTTAGAACCCGACACGTTTAATGAAACCATGGACGGACTTGAAACAGGTGAAAACCTATCATATGCAGCGTTCAGTTGGTTTTTGTTCAGTATTCTGAACTTGAATTATTCTACATTTTAAAGTGTGAAATTTTTACATCGAGTATGTGCTTCCCCAGAGTTAGTTTGATAGACGCATCATTTATTTGAGTAAAATAAAAATATGTAAAAAATCAGCCGCAATCAGAGCAAAAAAAGTTTCGTCACAGTTTACTTAATTGTGTCGTTTTTGCATCGAAACTTTCGGTTTTTAACTATGAAATCAACCGAGAAGGTCAAGGTCACCGAGATACCTCTTATGTAATGTTAGTTAGGCCCAAAGGGTAGAAAATGAGCTTAAAATAATATCGCTGTATCTGTAACTGTTTTCAATATTATGGTCAAGTTCCGCTTTTCTACCTTTAATGTGACCAAGAAGGACAGGGTCACGGAGGTACCTCTTTCGTGACGTATCGAAAATGAGCCCCAAGTTATTCTTATCTATAACCGTTTTCGAGATAATTGTGAACTTCCGGCTTTGACCTTAACCGAGAGAGTCAAGGTCACCGAGATCATTCTTTGCAAGCTGAAGCATTGTCCACAGACAATCTGTTTGAGAGATGCGATTTCTGCTTGACTTTTTTCAGTCATGGACAACAACTATCACATGGAGGCAGTGGCGTGCTCTGCCGATTATTCGCACAGGATCGATGTGGAGACGAGGGACCAGGGCATAGGATTTCAGATCTTAGACGTCTTCCTGGGAACGGTGAGTAGTAGAACAAGCATGCTCGGGGTCGATAAACAGTAAAATCCATGTACAGGATCTGAGAGGACACATTCACATATGAAAGCATTCAGATAATGATCTAAGAACCTGAATATGTGAAAAAATCCCGCTAAAACCATTTTGGTTTCATCAGTCCGCAAAGTTTTGATTGATTACAAGAAAAGTGGCAATCAGGCATAATACCACCAAGAAAAAATACAAGTTTGAAGGTGTTCCAATAAAGATCTGACAGTTAGAGGATTTTGATAATCAAGGCTTGAAAAATTCAAAAATCAATTTCCAAACCGTCAACGAGAAGCTTCCGCCATTCCTTTCACTTGTTTCTGTGGTGATCGCCAAGGAAAGTAACAGCAGTGTAGAATGAGGGAAGTAACAGCAGTGTAGTATCAGGAAAGTAACAATTAAGCTTAAAAATCAAACTTATTTTTATAAAAAAAATGGTCCGCCATTCTAACAGTTTTTGGTAGGTGTAAGGAAATGATATAGGCGTAGTTAAAGGCATCAGCAGGTCTAGCTATTTGTCTTTTTTTTTTCTTTTCGCCGCAAAGTTGGTTTTCATTTTGCTGCCAAACTGTTCCATATATGGGAGTAATTATGTAACGGTGAGCAATGTTGGCAGTACGTGGAAGTATTTTTAACCTTTGAAGTGGGTCATCTGTTATCTTGTGTTATGACAAGCAGCTCACCAGTTCGGCATCAAAATTTCGCCCCTCCCTCCGAGGTGAGTCATCTGTTGCACGGTTAGAAGAATTCCTTTCTGGTGCCTTTTGGCCGATGAGAATGTACGGAGGCAAGGTGTATATCCTGGGTATAACTACACTTAGGATATAGACCCTTACCTCAACGTTACGTTAATTGGGGAGGGCGGAGCATGATGGTTAGCATAAATAAAATGATCAATGAAGTAGGAAATTGTTGTAGCGACCATCTCCAGACCTGGATAAAAAGACTGCGGTTAAACCTATTTTTAACGACCATCTTCAAGTCCCGAAAAAAGACGTACAGTAAAACCTGTTCGTAGTGACCACTATCCGGACCCGGATAAACAAGACGTACGCACCTCTTTTAGTGACCACCTTCAAACCATATGACTGTGATTATGTGTGGAGAAATGAATCTTTTATTTCAGTAAAAAGAAAAAAAAACGGTTATTGGGGAATTATGAGTTTAGTCGGTTTTTGTTTACAAAATCAAGGAACTAAATAGATGTCATTGAAAGTGTGTGATATAAAGGTGCACTCTTCAAGTTTTACACGAACTGGCTGCTTTAGTTTTTATTTTATTTATTTTTTTTTTTTTGAAAAACAAAGAAACTTGTGCATATATACGATTACATTTAAGAAAAGAAACACCTTAACTTAAGACGTATGCGGACGTATGCAGTTGTATGTTTGATTGCTGTGCAGGGTTGGATGGAGGAGACGATGTTATTCGCCGGCTACTACTTCAACAAGTCATACTTCTATGAATACCAAGGCAATGCGAGCGGCTATGAGGAGTATGGAGAGCTCGAGTACAACATGCCCGTCGCTTACCTCCTCACCACCCTCGTCTACTTCATCCTCATCCTCATCCTCATGGTCAACTAGTAAGTACAACAAGCCCGTCGCTTACCTCCTCACCACCCTCGTCTACTTCATCCTCATCCTCATCCTCATGGTCAACTAGTAAGTACAAAAAGCCCGTCGCTTACCTCCTCACCACCCTCGTCTACTTCATCCTCATCCTCATGGTCAACTAGTAAGTACAACATGCCCGTCGCTTACCTCCTCACCACCCTCGTCTACTTCATCCTCATCCTCATCCTCATGGTCAACTAGTAAGTATCAAGAATTCTACCATGATTTCTTGACAACAAAAAGAGACTTGTAATATTCTCAGTCAGATATAAAAGGGAAGTTCTGACTCACATACAGCATGCTAGCTAAGTGGCTCGTTTCGTAGTAGCTGTACCTGTTTGCAAATGTGACTTAATGTTTTTGGTGGAAAGGTGTGTGTTCCCTTTCGAGGGAAGGGCTTACGTAAGGAGACTAAAGGTAAAAAACTTGAATTTAACCCCGTATCCTTGTGACAATCAATTTGACTTGATTAATTAGGAATTTAAGCTGTTTTGATTTTGCTTTACAGCCTATGTACGTAAGTTTTTATGATAGCATATAGGCGTTGTTGAAGAAGAAAACTGCTCGATCCCATTATAACTCCTGAATTTAACAGCTTGAGTCGAGTTGTCGACAGAGTGAAGTGACAAATTTGCAATTGAAATTAGAACTCTTATGTACAAAGAATAATGGTATTGATTTCTTTTATTTTACTCTGTTTATTGTATATATTAATTGTAGCACTGGAAAGGGAGTGAAAGACCGTCTGGTGAACAGCGGGGACAAGTTTAATCACTGCTGTAACATGGTGTTTTGCGGCTGGGATTACAACCTGACGACGGAGAAAGCAGCCCAGCTGAAGCACAAGAATCTCACCAACGAACTGGCAGTAAGCAGCTTTGCCATGTTGGAAGGCTTTTGTGAGGGGGGGGGGGGGGTGGTGGTGAAAATAAGGTTGAGCAGACAGGAAGTTTTCTTTCATAACGGTACGTGTTATTTGTGTCAGGTTTAAATAGTCAGTGTTTGTTTTTAGGTTAAGTGTGTTCAAACTGATTTTCTGATTTGATGTGTCTGTGAATAAATTGTTTTTCAAACTGTTGTGACTCCCCCCGACCCCCCACCCCACCCCAGTTCACCACCCGCCTCTACGTACTTTTGTGCATGCTTTCTTGATGGCTTCTAGACGTTTCGGCCCAAAACCATTTCGGCCCATAGACGTATCGGCCTAGTCCGAAATGGCAGACCTTTTCGGCCCAAGACTTTTCGGCCCAGTTTGCCATGACTTTTCGGCCCAAGTCATTTCGGTCCACTAAAAAAGTTATTTCAAAAAAGCTGTGAAATTTTATTCTTCTAACCAACTCCAGCGTCTGATGGCTTTCAACAATTATTTGCTGATCATCTTTGGTGTGTGTTGGATTATTAACACTTGACAAGCCTTTGGATTGCAAGAGTTATATGAATTTGTGCGAGCAAAATTCGTCCTTTTTTTTTTTCTTCTTGGCACTTTTTCCGATTTTTTGTGTCTTCTTCTCCTCTGACACTATAGGCCCTACGACCATGAAACTTGGGACTTATGAAGAGCTTGATCTGAACATGTGCATGTCACTTTTTATTTTCGTCTTTGATTTCGTTTTCTTTGTTAAAACGCCATGTAAAAAGAGTGTATTTTGCAAGTAAATGCGTAGCATTTAACCCACATCACACACAGTTGCTCAGTGAGCTTTGTGCGAGCGCTCACTGTGTAAATAGATAATAAGGCGTATGCTAGATCAGTCAATAAAACCTTAAGTCAACAGAAACCAAACACTACTCGGCTTGTAAGACGTATTCAAGCTGTGTTGTTTGCAATATATTATTCAAGAAATAACCCATTGAAAGAAGTATTTTTGCGTTTTAATTTTTGTCAAGTGTTTAACATTTCGCTAGCGAAGTGAGGTTCTAGTTTTTCTATTGCAATTCCAAGCGCATTTCATACACCTACACTGGTATTTGATGGGTTAACAGTTAATTAACTGACGGTAAATCAGCTCATAATCCTCTGCACTTAATCTGCAGAGGAATATGAGCTGATTTACCGACTTCATACGGCGTGTGATGATTTTTTGTGTTGATTGCACTTCGTAAATTCAAATCCACACACAATTAATTAGATGATTGAAATTGAAATTGAGAAGTGACTTGCGAGAATTCTTACTTTAATTGCAATTTACTTGGTTGACGATTAATTTATTGCTGTTTTGATAAGCCAGTGCATAAAATTATCTTCGCTGCAGTGAAAGTATGGTGCTCTGTTTAACAGAACAGCAGAATTCCAGTTGACACGCTCATATATATCATTTTATAATTTTTAATAACACGGATAATTTATCGAAGTCAGAACACAATTGATCATGTCTTCACGAGGCTGCCTATTGCGTTTCAGGTTAATTGCAATTACATATCATTTATCTAATTGCTGTATGCTTATGTATGTCTTTCAGGTTTTCATAAGTTGAAAATTTCAGTCGTTAAAGAAAAAGCAGCATAAACAATCTGAGATAATGCATAACATACGATTTAAATTCAAATAGGAATAGCTACAGTTTCGAGTTTTAACAAACTGCTCTTGCAGTGGCTTTGGAATTATCCATTAACTAAATGTCTAACACAAAATCAAAGCATCTGTAAAATGGTAGTTTACTGGGCCGAAGTCTTGGGAAAAGTGGGCCGAAACGTCTTGGGCCGAAAAGTCTTGGGGCGCAAGTTTAGTTAAAAAATGAGTGGGCCGAAACGTCGTGGGCCGAAAAGTCTTGGGCCGAATCGTCTATGGGAGTGGGCCGAAACGGTTTTGGACCGAAACGTCTTGCTTGCTTCTTGATAACCCCTACCCACACGCGCACATCTTTGTGCGTCCGTTATTGACAAACTCCCCCCCCCCCACACACACACCTTCGTCCGTGCTTTATTGACAACCCCTCCCCCCTCCCCTTCCACAAACTACCTGTGTGCTTTATTGGCAACCCCTCCCACTACCCACAGTCTTTATGCGTGTTTCAATGACAACTCCTTCCTCTCCGTCACACAATCTCCGTACCTGCTTTAACAACCCCTCCCGCACCGCCACACAGTCTTCGTGCCTGCTTTGACAACCGCTCCCCTCCCCGCACCCCCTCCCACCCCCCCCCCCCACAATCTCCGTACCTGCTTTGACAACCGCTCCTCCCTTGCCTGTGGTGACAGAACGACATAGCGGAAGCTCGGCGTGAGAAGGAGCGCCAGGGACTCAAACTCAGCAAGAAGGTGTGTCTCTTCGTCGTCCGCCTGCTTGTCTGGGCGTTCGTGCTGGCTGTCTGGGGCGTTTCCTTCTATCTCATCGTCATGGTGGTCGGAACGTGGACGCCCAAAGTAAGTACTTATCGTGTGCTATTTCGACTAAGAAACTGAAGCATGAAGTTGGTTGTGAATTGGATTAAGCGCCTTCTCATTTCTATACATAAATGAACACATTGTTTTCATTCCGTTTTCCTGTCGTTCAGAGGCGATGTGACCTGCATGTGGAGAAATGTAGTGAAGAATTTGCTTTTGTTCAGTTGCTGGAAGAGGACAGCGTACAGGACAGTTGGATATTGACATTAGTGGTGGAGTTCCTTCCCTCACTCACCATCACAGCAATCAATGCGGTGGCCGCGCCGCTCTTTCAGATCATTGTCCAGTTTGAGGACTACACGCCCGAGACGGAAGTTAGGGTCACGATAGCCAGGTAACGCTACAGTGACGCGTGACACAAAACGCGTTGTTGTGCATGAATCTTTTTTTTCTTTTATTATCATTATTATTCCCAGCTTCTTACAGAAACAGGGGCTATGCAGTCGTTGAAAGTGTGTGGATACGTGTGTATGTTCGTTTTAAGTTGAAAAATCGTATCTCCTCCTAAGTTTTAAGCCTGAATGTCTTGAGATTGTGGTAGATGGTAGCGGACCGAAGTACCTACCTGACTACTACTTCTTTTGGCAGTACGCCAAAAAATTGGCGGAAATATTGACAAAAAATCTTAACAAACAGCAGAAAAATAGTCTTACTGTCTTGAAATTTTAAGTAAAGGTAGCAGGCAATACAACCTACCTAGCCATTATAATTATTAGTGGAAATATTAGCGAAAAAAAAGCAAAAAAAAAAAAAAAAAAATAGTGTAAAATCTTCACTTACACAGGAGAAGTGGCATTACTTTCTTGAAATTTTAGCTAAAGATAGCGCTCGTTGGAACTTGAAAGGTTATTGCTCTTTTTCGTGAATAGGAAAACTTGACCTTTATATTACTGTTATTATTGCTGCTACTGCTATTGTTATTATTATTATTATTATTATTATTATTATTATTATTATTATTATTATTATTATTATTATTATTATTATTATAATTATTATTATTATTATCATTATTATTATTATTATTATTATTATTTGTTGCTGTTGTTGTTGTTGTTATCCCCCGTGAAACGGAGGGATATAGTTATGAGCTTGTCCGTCGGTCCGTCCGTCTGTCTGTCCGCAAGAAGTACTAAGTTTTGTTCGGCCGATTTTTCATAGAAGGGTATGTCATAGGAACCTGAAACCTTGCAGGGTGAAAATATATATATTGAAGATGTGCAACTTGGCATTATTGTCAAAATCGGCCGAAAACTGACGTCGTGGGAAATAGTCAAAAATGGTGAATCTTTGGTTTGAACTTAGCCGTGAGACGACGTTTTGTCCGGCCGACTTCTCATTGAAAGGATTGTCGTAGGAACCTAAAATCTTGCATGGTGAAAATATATATATTGAAGATGTGCAACTTGGCATTATTGTCAAAATTGGCCAAAAATTGACGTCGTGGGAAATTGTCAAAAATGGTGAATTTTTGGCTTGAACTTAGCCGTGAGACGATGTTATGTCCGGCCGACTTCTCATAGAAGGGATTGTAGGAACCTAAACCTTGCATGGTGAAAATATATATACTGAAGATGTGCAACATGGCATTATTGTCAAAATTGGCCAAAAATTGACGTCGTTGGAAATTGTCAAAAATGGTGAATTTTTGGTTTGAACTTAGCCGTGAGACGATGTTTTGTCCGGCCGACTTCGAAGGTGAAAATATATATATATTGAAGATGTGCAACTTGGCATCATTGTCAAAATGGGGGAAAAATTGACGTCGTGTGAAATTGTCAAAAATTGAGAATTTTTTGCTTGAACTTAGCTGTGACACGATGTTTGTGTGGCCGTTACTATGTGGTATTTACATTTCTGCATTCGACGTTTGTTTCAGAAATACATGGGACTATATTTTAACGTTGCGATTTACGTATATCTGTAGTTGATGCCTATTTAAGAAATAATTCAAATGCGGTGGCGTTTCAGGAAGTCTTGCACATTTTGCACGTGTTTTAAGGATTATTCAAAGTGTGTTATAAATATATAAATTGAAGTATTTTGAAAATCTGCCAAAAATTCACATGAGGAAAGCTGTCGAAATTGGTTAATTTTTACCTGTAACTTTTTCATGCATTTTACTTTTACTGCTTCACGGGGATGCTGCCTTACTGAGGCTCTAGTTGTTGTTGTTGTTGTTTTTGGTTATTCGCCAAAAGTTGGCGGAAGTATTGGCGGAGATTCAATTTTTTTTTAATGTTAACTAACGCCAGGGCAATAGCCTCAGTGTCTTGCAATTTTAAATAAAGGTATTACTACCTACCTGTCTATTGATTATGTCTACCGACCAAGAGGAGACGCATAGTGTGTGTACGTTCTGCGTATGTGTAGGCAGAAGAATTACTATATCTTAACTGAAACCAGGGAAATAGTCTTACAGTCTTGAAATGTTGTTCAAAGGTAGCAGCCTGATTTTATTTATGTTTGACGAAAACTGGCAGAAGTATTGGCTCAAACCAAATTTCTTAAAAATATCTCTGCTTCTGCTGACTGAATGTGGACGCAAGGAAATGGTCTTATTGTCGTGAAATTTTTATTTAAGGCAGGGGACATTAGTACCCACGTGGCTGTTATTGTTTTGGCGATTCGGGGAAAATTGGCGGAAATATTGCCGATATAGCATTTTGTTTTACAATCTTGACTGATACCAGGTACATAGCCTTACTGTCTTGAAATTTTGGTTGAAGGTTATACTTCTGTGTCATAATCGTGACATCAGCATTCGTGAGCTGGGACATTGTCCATGGACATTCTTGTTACTCTGCTGCATGATCTAGCCGTAAACGTGACCAGTTCAAACATAAAAAATTCTGGCAATTTTAGAAAAGGTAGAGAGCAAGAATACGTTTAACTCAAGGTGTGAATGCATTTTTGCGTGTGGACGCACCATACGTGGCTTCCTAAGAATAAAATTCAGAAGTAACAGTTTTTTCGGAAGGCCAAATAAAATGCTGTTGCTACAATCAATCATGAAATCACGAGAGCGTGCACTAACGATTTAGTCACATTTTCTGCGAGGAATTTCCGAATACAGCATATCCAACGGATGTAGTAATAGCAGCGACGGCAAATGTCGTTCACATGACGATGCATATCTAACTGTGAGTCCATAATGACTCCAAGGTTTCGAGCTTCGCTACTTCTTGTGACTGACATCTTTGAGGTGTAACTGATCAACTGAAACTTTATCCAAATAGTATGGGCTTGCTATTGCTAGAAATTCTGTCTTATCTTGATTTAGTTTTAGTTTGTTTTGAAACATCCAATAACTTCTTAGGCCGGTACTGCTTTCTATGTGACGCATGCGGCTTTTTGATCGATTTCACACTTAGGATCTGCTTCCTTACAGAGCTGCGTGTCATCGGCATAGCAGTGAAAAGACAGTTCTAACGAGCTTATGAGTCGACCTAAAGGTCTAGTATAATCGCTATACATTTTTGAACCCAACTTGGATCCTTGTGGTGCAGAAAAGTCGAGCTCAGTCACGCCAGAGCAGCATCCATCGATAAGCACACGCACTCCACGGCTGGATAGATATGAGCGAAACCAATCCTGAGAAGTACCATGTATTCCAAACGTTCAAGTAAAATACTGTGATCTAACGTATCAAATGCTGCGCTGAGGTCTGGAAGGCTGACTTAAGCAATTTGGCGATTATCTAAATATAGCAGGATGTCATTAAATACTTTCACAAGAGCGGTTTCTGTGCTGTGCATTGGTCTATAGGCTGAGTGATAATCCTCCGATAAATTGTCAGATGAAGTATTTACAGCAATTTGAGAACACACAGCTTCTTCTAATACCTTTCATAAGAACGGCAAATTAGAGATAGGGCGGTAGTTCCTGGGTATTCTCTCTAAAGTTGGCTTTTTGAGCAGTGGTTTGACAACAGCTGTTTTGTAAATTTCAGGAAAGCATCCAGAACTGAGCGAAAGATTTACAATGCGAATTATTACAGGCAGCAGTTCTTCTAGACACGATTTTACTAATTCTATAGGGATAGGGTCAAGTTCACAGGTTTTATTTTGGGATGATTTTAATATTTTCCGCACTTCATGCTCAGTCAACTGTTTAAACTCTTCAAAACGAGTTACTGTCTCTTCAGGTAGGCCGTCGTATTCAAAGGCACATTGAATATCCGAATCAAATATATCTCAGATTTTTCCAATTTTGGAGGAGAAAAAGTCATTAAAACTGTTTACTAGGTCCCTGGAAGAGCTGTGTTCCGGCAATGGGTTGTTTTTAGTTCTGTGCGTAATTTTGCTCATTTTCTTAAACAGCGCGCCTTGATCTTTTTCATTTTCAGTAATAACGTTGTAGTAGTATTCAGTTTCTTGCGTCTTCGAGCACTTTGTTGAAAGTTGTTGGTCTTCTCTAAAAGCAAGTTCGTTTTTTCCGTTCGTAATTTTCGCCATTTGCGTTCTTTTACACAAAGCTTTTGCCGAACATTTTGTATGCTTTCATTGTACCACGGTTCGCGTTTTGGATTTGAATTTTTCCGAATAATTATTGGGGCATGCTTGTCTAAATTTGCTTGAAGATCTTTGTTGTACAGCTCAACCAAGGTTTCTAAGTCTGAAATTTCAAAGTGTTTTAATGCACTTGACTGTTTGATATCACTTTTGAAGTTTTCACTACTTATTGCTTTGATCGTTCTTCACCGTCTTTCATTTTGAACGACATCAGGCTTTGCAATGGCTAAGGTACAATGAACAGCATGGTGATCTGTAATGAGATCACCAACGGAGATATTGCTGACATCTACGGAATCACAGGGACGTGAAATGATGAAGTCCAAAATATGGCCACTCGTATTCCACATGTTGAATAAGGCCAAAAGCGTTTAGAATGTATTTGAACTGTTTTGTGAAACTGTCACTTCGTTTGTCCCAGTGAACATTAAAATCACCAGTTATAAACAATGAAGTGCCAGCTAGGCAGTACCCTTCTAAAAACGTAGAAAACTCTTCAGTAAATTCAGACTGCGATGCCTGTGATGGACGGTAGGTACAAGCAATACGTGCGGACTGGGTACCAGAGTTAACTGACACTACAATGTGTTCAAAAGAGTCGAACTGAGGAGGTTGAATGGGTTTAGTTCAGTTTTGCACACAATAGCCACCCCGACACCAGAACGGTGTTCACGGTCTGTTCGTAGCATTGTAAATCCAAGACTGCACAGTTCCGCTTCCTCACATTTATCATTAGGTTTAAACCAGGTTTCAGTAATTGAGACATGAATGTAGTGCTTAATATTTTGAAGGTTTTTTTAGGGAACGTCAATTTAGAGGCACAATATTGCTAGAGAAAACCCGTAAAGTTTGGGTGGAAATGCGCACTAAATTGTCATTATTTACTCCAGGATTACTGGTGTGAAACTCATTAAGTTTTGGACGACTGGACGTAATAACTTGTATAGGAGATACCGTTATACTGTTGGTCCTATTATTGAACCTTGGTCCCTTTTTACATGTTCGCGACGATGTGTTGTTATACATCCTATTTCTTGACGTAAGTGCGTATTCACATTCACTAAAGCCAAACACATGGTGTATAAAGCAGTGATCATTTTAGAAATGCTAGGTCATTAATCCGATTTACGCTGAAGGCCTTAGAATCTGCACACTGTATTGATTATCCACTGCTTGAGACTTTAATCACTTTAAAACTTCGATGTATGCCTAAGATATTTTTTTAAACTCGTTTTTTAGCTATATCCGTACGTTTCATCTAAAATTCAAATGTACCGCTATGAACCTGTACACATGAGCTTTTGTTACATGTAAAATTTAACACAGTACGTCAAGAAGTTCCTGTATAAAAATTACAAAATAACACTATTCCGAGATACACGACTTGTCACAAACGACATTATAATATTACATTAACTTCTGTTGGCGATTCATAAAAATTGAGTAAATGGCACCATTTTTCACGAATTTGATGGATGCTCCATACCAAGCGTAAATGCAGTTCACGAACTTGCAAAATCCCACCGAAGGGAGAAAAAGTGTAGTAGAAAGAGTGAAAAGTTTTCATAGGATCACTTTATGAATGAGCTGATACATGAGCATTCGAAAACAAAGCGATTATGATAAGGAACAAATTGCTTATTGGTCTTTTGGACCAGAAATGTTCCAAGACATTGGAGCTAGAAATAAAAGTAACTTTAGATTGCGCCATAGAAGTTGCTTGGCAGTCGGAAAGAATAAATAGGATATATCCCAGAATTCCCCGCCAATATATACGAGGTTTTTTATTGTTCAACCTAAGTGTGCCAAAAAGTTGACGAATCGACACTTAATTATATTTGATAAAATTTACACATTTTGCATCCAGGCTTGGAAATTTAGACCGGAGAAGTTCTCAAAAGTTGTAAGGCCCAGTTTGAAAGTTTGAAATAGTATAAAAAAAACAGAAAATGTTTAAATGACTTTGTGGTCAGAGCCATAACAAACACGACATAAACTGCGATTGCACTTAGACAGTAATGACTTTAGTAAGTTCATTATGTTAATTCTTGTATTTTAGAATTTTAAAATAAATGTTCTATGGGTAAATTTTCACATTGGGACCAGAAGAAAGACACTTTAGCCTGGCTAAGACACGTTGGTATCAGTAATCAGACATAATTCGGTTATGCGTTTTAGTGTTCGTTTCTTCAGCATCAGGGTGCGGATAGTGCGCCTTCACATCAACATAAACAAAATGAAAGTGACTGGTGCACTTTTTTTTATCCTATTCAGCTATAATGTCGTTGTCGGAATGAACACAAGCTAGAATTTGCAGCCCAGAGCGAAATTTATGTTGAGTATAAATAAAGTATTTAATGAAAGAATTAAAATTTGTCCACCGTATTTCGATAGGACGGTCTTGTTGATCTCTGCCAAGCATTGACCAAATGATAAAATTGACAAAAATATGTAAAATTCTTTCCAGCTTGGATTTTTATCCGCAGTGCTTGAAACGCGTAGTATTCTGAAATTGTAAGCAGGAAATAATGAGTGTATTCCAGATGCGCAATGGTTTTTCAGATTCACTAAAAAATTATTTTCAGTCAAACTTTAAACACTTAAACATGGCTCCGTCGTTTGTTTTTCGGTTGATACTGCTTCTTCAATGTGCATTGTACCTTCGCGTGAAACTACCAATCCCCTTTTGACCACATTTAAGCGGGGACCCGAAACAGCCTCACTTGCCAAGCTGTTACTGATACTTTAGTTTGAATTCAGTTGAGCTAAAAGAACTTCGACCCATGGTCTCTGGATATTTAAAATGCACTACTCTTTTATATGAAACTAACAATATCCTGTGACAAAACTCAATACCCAGAGTTTCCAAAAGTCCCGTTCGTCATCACACTTAAATGCCCATAGTTGCCCCTGTGGAATCATAGATCATGCAAGAGTTCGGTGGGGGGGGGGGGGCGCTGGATCGACTTATATTTTTTCACAAAAACAGCAGGACAGAGCAATTGCCTCTGTTTCAAAACGTGTACTATTTTCCTTTGCATTGGCCGCTCTAGTTTAATTTTTCTGACCGCCCATTATTTGTTGCAGAACGGTAACACTGCGACTCGCCTCTATTGGCGTGTTGTCATTCACACTACACTCGCGTATCACGGACTGTGACGAGGACACACTCACTTGCGGCAACTGCCAGGAAGACGAGGTGGGTGTGCTCTACGTCGTGTCGAAAGCTTTGCCTGTAGAGATGTTGGGAGTTAGTCAGTGTGCGAAAGTTTAGTCCTTAGAGATGTTCGGAGTTATTTGCTGCTGTAAAAACTTGACCTGTGGAGATTCATGTGTGTAGTTTTATGTATAAACATTTTTATACAGAAAAAAACCCAAACATTGTACTAACAAGTGTTGATAAAATTTGGAATTATGAAAACGAGTGTTTTTTAGATATATTGCTCCTTCAAAGGGTGCAATACAATGCTCAACAGAGAATGGAGTATTTTTTCGGGGTTGCTCCATGAGTTTGCTCTTCATTTTTAGTTTTTATTTGCGATATTGCCCTGTACGATGCGTAATCTGCAGAAATGTAAAGGGATAGGGATAGGGGGCAGGTCCTCAGTGGGAGCAGGGAACAGAACCGGAAACCTCACCTTGGGGATCATTGAATGTCACGTTTAGTTTCTTTCATTGTAAATCCTGCTGGTGAGTATTAGCTGTGCACTCAGTTATGATCCCCCTACTGATTCAAACTGGAATGGCCCATTTCAGTATAATGTGGCAGGGTAGTCCTGATATAGCGCTGTGATCGCTGAAAGGGACTAAAAACACCAATAAACGAAACCAAACCAATCTTTCATTGTAATTACGTTTTTGCAAATGCATTTCCTTACAACCATATTCGGAGACTCTTAGCATTAACATCCAGTGGTGACTTAGTCACTATGGGCCAAGCCGTCACTTATTCTGTTTGTATTCTTCACTTTTAAAACGTCAGTATGTGCTGCTCAAACTATTTTAGCTGTGTAAAACGAATCCGCGACAATACGCCCAAGTTTTTGGCAGGGAATAGGTAATTAAAAATATATTTGATGGTGGCTTTTAGATATATCCTACAGGCCCTTAAATTTCCCATCCCGAAAAGGGTTTTATTGTATTATGATAGAAAAATACACGGCCTTTTCCAATCGACCGCTTTCATTTCAGATCCCCTCTAAATTTTAAGTGGGAAAAAATCAGGCAGCAAATAATAATAATAATAATAATAATAATAATAATAATAATAATAATCATAATAATAATAAATAAATAAATCAATAAAAATAAGGAACATAAATTGTAAGAAGCTAATATGTTCGGTTTTCCATGTCTTGTTTCTTTACTGTCACAAGATCTGTCCATTGGGGTATGGTTAACCTGGAGTATGTCCTGCGTTACAGTGCTGGGAGACCTATGTTGGGCAGGAGTATTACAAGCTGGTTGTTGTCGATTTCTTTGTCATTGTGGCCATGACTTTCTTGGTGGAGTTTCCTAGAAAGTAAGTACCATTTTCGTTGTTAGACCAGCCGACATCATCATGTGATATTTTCTTTTAAAATTACTGTTTTTGGTGCATTTCCAAATATTGCTCATACTCGGCCGTTTGACAGTTTTAGGGATCAAGTTATTCAGAATAGTTCTTCTGCAAGTAATTTTAGTCAGATTGCCTCATTTTTAGTCACAGTCCAAGATTAGAGAATCCGTAAATTCTTTCTCCTTTTTTTTTTGGCGGGGCCTTTGAAACTTTTTCAGTAACCAGTTTTCAAAATGCTACTACCATTTTTTTTTCTTTTCTCGCTGCCTCAGTGTTCTTTTTTCTTTTCTCTTTTTTTTTTGAGACGATATGACAGGTATTAGAATTGAGAAAGAAATTAGTGTGGCAGTTTCGTAATTTGCTTTTCCAGGAGTTTTCAAGAGGTAGTATTAGGAATGACTGCAGTCAAGTTGACATGGAAAGCAATCTCAATTTTATGTTGTAAACGTTTAGCATGCAGTTGAAATGTCTACATTTACACATACTAACCAATAATGAGCAGTGTGAAAATTATTTTGTTTCAGGTTCGTAGTGACAAAGTTTCCCAACAATTTTGTTTTCTCAAAAGTAGGACTTCAGGAATTCGAACTACCAAAGAACGTTCTAGAAATTGTCTATACCCAAACAATCTGCTGGTAAATATTCCTGTATACAGTAGTCTGTTATCAAATTTCATTGACTTATATTTTGTGAATTGAAGGCACCGTGACTAGTATGTTCAAATATATGCGTTAAGTCGTTTTATGATAATTGCGAAGCGAATGCAAGTGCGTTCCTCTCATACCGTGAAAGCCTTGACCACCGTGTACGACGTTGTAAATCGAGACTACGACATACCTCCCCCTCCCCCTAAATATATATATACATATAGCAATATTGTCATGTATTGTACAGTTAGAAGATGTAAGAACTGCTGCACAAAACGTTACTTAATCCCGCTTGTGTTATTGTCAGGATCGGTGGATTCTTCTCGCCGCTGGTTCCCGCCATCACTGCGTTCAAATTGTTCATATTTTTCTACGTGAAAAAGGTAAGTGGTACCGCAATTTGTTTGCTGTATTAACACACGGTGTATAATAATACACGACAGCCAGTCAGAAAGGCCGACAAGTTCACCTTCTATTTCTTTACATTTTTGCTGTCTTTAGTTTAGTAGGCCAACATTGTTGAAAATGTTGTGACAGCTGTTAACAGAAAATCAGTTTTGCTGTTTTGTTATTTTATACCACCTGAAAGTGGGCGGAGCGTAATGGAGTGAGGAACTGCTGCCTTTTGATTGGTTGAACCGGAGTGGCGACTTGCTTATTAATGAGTCACATTTCTTTATAGTGGTACCGCGGACCTTAAATCGCACATTTCAGAACTTTTCGCCGAAACAGTTACATTTTCCAGCATTTCAGTTAGCCGAAAAATGTAGCATTCCCTGTTGCAAATATCTGATGCTACAATAAGGTCTAGTTTGAGGCAGAATATGCATAGCCGAACTCTCCCCCCCCCCCTCCCCACATGGCCACACCCCCAAAAAACAAAACTAGGGTTAAACACTCTGCTCCACCATCAACCTTCCATGTCCAGCCCTACCCCCATAAAACATGAATATAACCCTTAAAAGGAAAGAAAGAATTTGGATAACAGTTTTTTATTTTGGGGGGAGGGGGCGTGGGTGACCAAAAGGAGGTGTTAACATAACTGGCAGCATTTTGTGGGGGTGGCATCTACGACCATGCAAAGCAGCCGGGTAGGACATAGATTCTGTCGATGGACACACATTAGCCATGTTCTAAAATGTTCTTCTGTGGTCTGAATACTCAGTGTGTGAGAAATGATTGCCCACCAGTTTTCCCTTGTCCATTTTTGTCATAATCAAAATATGAATAGTGGATTTTTATGGGCTGCTGAACTGTATTTTAGGGAGTGGTAATTTCGTAGAGATTCCGTCTTTGGGCGAGCTCAACCTTATTTTTTTAAACTGGGCCAACTCGATCCCCACAGGTTGGTTGCAACTGGGAATGTTAAATGTTACAGTATAATTGAAATGCCGGAAAATATAGCTGTTTCGGAGTGAAGGTCTGAAAAGTGCAATTTGGCGTCTGCGGTACTATCTTCAACGTTCTGAAGTACTAGAACCAATATCCTGATAGTGGGTCTGAAATGCATATATTTTAAACCCTGCTCAGGTTTTAACGCTGGTAAACTTATGACAGGATGCTAGTTTTACAGCTTCGTGGTGCATATCACTGCGTCTAAGGTCGTATACGGGTGTAAACATAATAAGGATAACGCGAATATGAGTCTTAACTGATATGTGTGGATGTGTATCTTTAGCTGACGCTGATGAAGAACTGTATCCCGGCCACCAAGCCCTATCGCGCCTCGAAATCCAACTACTTCTTCATGATCATTCTGATGATCTCCTACGGCCTCTGCCTGGTGGTTATAGCGTATGCAATCGGCAGGTAAGTGTCTCGTCGTTCTCATGGTCTGTAGTCCGTGGTCGTTGTTACAGCGCATGCGGTAGAGAGAGTGCGTGTGTTTGATCGCACCCCCGTTCCGTTGGTCTCCTATAGCCAGCGGTCAGTTTACTGGTCTCTGAATTATTATATGTCTCCCCCTAAGGGAGACATATATAGCATTTGGTGTGTCCGTCCGTCCGTCTGTCCGTCCGTCCGACCGTCTCTCCGTCCGTCCGTCTGTCCGCAGTGAGTTCTTATGAAATTTATGAGTCGATTTTTCTCAAAACATACATACGTATTGGGGTACATGTCTAGATGATGCCCGTGTTATTTTTTTTTCGTTTCCTCAAAAATTCTATTTTTTGGCAAATTTTTGAACATAGGGGGGGTTTTCGCGAATTTTTTTCACTTTGGCAGGCTATATCTCCAAAACAGTTTGTTGGATTAGGCTGAAACGTGGCAAGAACAACACACATATAATGCAAATGTTTACTGCGAAGTTTTTTTTCATTTTCGCTAAAAATGTATTTTTGGCGAATTTTTTAATTTTTGAATTTGAACTTTTTTTGGCCATATTGTTGCGATATCTCCGAAACGGTTTGTTGGATTAGGCTGAAACTTGGCAAGAACAACACACCTATAGTGCAAATGTTTACTGCGAAGTTTGTCTTCATTTCCGCTGAAAATGTATTTTTGGCGAATTTTTAAATTTTTTATTTTTAACTTTTTTGGCCATATTGTTGCGATATCTCCGAAAGTGTTTGTTGGATTAGGCTGAAACGTGGCAAGAAGAACCCACCTATAGTGCAAATGTTTACTGCGAAGTTTTTCTTCATTTCCGTTGAAAATGTATTTTGGGCGATTTTTTTAATTTTTGAATTTTTACTTTTTGAGCGATATTATTGCGATATCTCCGAAACAGTTTGTTCCATTAGGCTGAAACATGGCAAGAAGAACCCATATGTAGTGGAAATGTTTTCTTCATTCATTTTCTGTAAAAATGTATTTTTGGCGATTTTTTTCAATTTTTTGGGCTCGCCAATGTTATATTTTAAGCAGGAATTTTTCCACGTGACTGATTGGGGGGCGGGGGAGACATATCCGTTTTTGTTTTAACAAAAACACTGGCCAATCTAGTTCTGATGACGTCACATATTGCATCTTAAAACGTGAACTGCTTTAACTAATGTGAGATATTGTAAAGACAGGCAAACAAATATTTCCCATTTGAAGTTGTAATGTTGAAAATTTGATTGAAAACATATTTTAATGGAAATAGGCTTTTAGGGCTGAATTATTCTGTTTAAGGGGCAATGGACGCTTGGAAGAAAACTGTTGGTTCTCTCTCTTTATACTCAGCCTAGAATAAACTTCCTATTTTGAAGTTACGTAGTGGAAATTTCCATACTCGGAAGCGTTCCTTGATAGAGAGGGTTGCCTGATTGTTACTGCTTTATTATATGTCACCCCCTAAGGGAGACATATATGGTATTTGGTGTGTCCGTCCGTAGAGAGGTCTGTCTGCAGAGAGTTCTTATGAAATTAATGAGTTGATTTTTCTCAAAACATACATACATATTGGGGTACATGTCTAGATCATGCTCATGTTATTTTTTTTCGTTCCTTCAAAAATTCTATTTTTTTGGCAAATTTTTGAACATAATGGAGGGGGGGGGGGGGTTCGTGTATTTTTTTCACTTTGGCAGGCTATATCTCCGAAACAGTTCGTTGGATAAAGGTCAGATGTCGCGAGAAGAACACACATATAGCGCAAATGTATACTGCAAAGTTTTTCTTCATTTCCGTTGAAAATGTGTTTTTGGCGAATTTTTAAATTTTTGATTTTCAGCTTTTTTGGGCCATATTGTTGCCATATCTCCGAAACAGTTTGTTGGATTAGGCTGAAACGTGGCAAGAAGCACCCAAATATAGTGCAAATGTTTACTGCGAAGTTTTTCTTCATTTTCTTTTAAAAATCTATTTTTGGCGATTTTTTTCAATTTTTTGGGCTCGCCAGTGTTGTACTTTTAAGCAAGGTCTAGTTTATCGTAGAATGACTATCCTATTGTGAAGTTATGCCTATGAAATTTCCATTTGTGGAAATCTCGTTTGTCAAAAGCAGCCGTTGATCGAAATGCTCGACAATACTGTGCTAGTGTTGCCGTTTGTTTCAGAATCCCGCCTTCCCAGAGCTGCGGCCCGTGGCGGGTGTACTCACAGCAGGAGTACTACATGTACACTTCAGTCACAGATGCCTTTGAATTGCTGCCCGATGTCGTCAAGACCATCTTTGATATACTGACCAATTGGGTACTCTATATTGTTATGCTCATTATACTGTGGTAAGTATCTGCGAACCTTTTCAAAGTTCTTCGTTTGTTGTACCAAGGTTGTTTTCGGCAGTGACTTGGTACTAACCCTTAGTGACCCCAGCTTCCAGTGAAGCAAGGACTTTAGCTATCGTTATGTGCATTTGCACGCTTTTAAGTTGTAAAATCGCATCGCCTCCCAGGTTTTTAACCTGAATGTCTTGACATTTTGGCTTAAGGTAATGGACATTAGTGCCTGGGTGTTAAAAAATAAGCGGAAGAATTAAAATTTTATCTGTCTTGAAGTTTTGATTAAAAGTAGCTATAACCTTTTTGTGATTCTCACAATACTTGCCGAAATATTGATGAAAAACCAATTTCTTATAAAAATCGCAACTGGTACCAGATATACAGCGTGCGTGGTGATTGTCTATGGATGTTTGATTGTTGTCAGGGATAATTCTGTTTTAACGCGCGTTGGTTTGCAGCTTAATCATCTACTACTACCAAGCGATAGCCTCCGGCAACAAGAGAAAAGTGGAGCTTCTCAAGGAACAGCTGGCACTTGTAAGTTTTCTAGGCTCTAAATTATTCAGCTGATCTAGGTCAGTTATGAGATTGGGTCAACTTCTGCCCTTGATGAAGGTCGAATCGCAGGAGGTTATCGACTGCCTAGTCAGTCACGATCATAAACTGCGGCTCAGCTTTGTTGTCTTTATTTACTGTGGCTTGTTGGCTTATTTTTGTTTTTAATATTATTATTATTTTTTTTTTTTTGTGAATTGCAAACACGAGAGCGGCTGCTACACAACAAACAAACAAACAAAAACGAAAAGGATTCATTAATTTGCCAACATAGACAGCTCCATTTGAATGCGAAACTTTGTGACCAATACTGCGTACTCAAACTTGACCTGTTAAATTCTTTGTCAGGACATAGGAAATTAAAAACATTGAATAGTTTGTCTTAGCTGCTGTTAGTTACTTGTGGGTACGCATGTAAGCTTAGCATGTTGATACGATCAAGTCACTGCTAGAATCGACATAACGATTCACCAAAAACAAACATGGGCCAAACGATTCACCAAAAACAAACATGGAGAGCCAGGACATGCAGTATCGGTATGAACCTCCGGACCCTTTTCGTCATGTTGCCTTGATGCTTTACTGAGTCACTTATTTTTCAAATTAATTAAAACATACTAAATGCCTAGAATGAACGGATATTCACAGTGTTGAATGCAGGACGGCTGCATTTTTCTTTTTTTTTTTTTTTTTTTGTAAATTTAGTACGCGAATAAAGGAAATGAAATAAATGGTCTTATGTTTATACTGAATCCGGGACAGAAGGGCCCAGGACAAAAGGGCCTTGGACATAAGGGCCTTTCCCAAAACGGCCTTACCCAAAAGGGCCTTTCCCAAAACGGCCCTAAATGAAAAGTTGGACAAAAGGGCCTTGAAAAAATTTTTTTTTTTTGGATATGGTTTTTATTTTTTGTGTAATAAAATAACTCCAAAAACAAAGTTTATTGATTTTATTGCCTTATTCCTCGAGACAAATGTTTGGTTTTCCTTTATTACCTTGTCTTATATCCATTGCTGTTGCTCACATTTCAAATAAAGACCTCAAATTCAGAACTCATATATCGGTAAGACACTGACACGCCAACATCATCCGGCTTAGCGCGTGTGTTTAAACAACACAGTGCAAAGGAACGAAACAAAGGACAGAGATTATCTTATGTGGCACAATGACTCCGAAATCTGGTATCTTAAGACAGTAATGGGAAGTAATTGAAAGAGTCTTTACAATGAGTAAAACATCAAGGCAGTGATTGGTACAAACAGGGATTATCCTGTGGCACAGTGCTTCGGAAATCTCAAGAGAGTGATGGAGAGTCATTGAAACAAAACATCAAGGCAGTTACTTTTAAAAACACAATGAAGTTTTTTTTTTACTTGTTATTTTATTACATATTTTATCAAATATTTAAAACTCAAAATCCTAGAAAAAAATCAAGGCCCTTTTGTCCAACTTCTCATTTAGGGCCGTTTTGGGAAAGGCCTTTTTGGGAAAGGCCGTTTTGGGAAAGGCCCTTATGTCCAAGGCCCTTTTGTCCAAGGCCCTTCTGTCCGGATACCGTTTATACTTTATAGGAAAACTCCTTTCTCTACTTAAAAAACCCGCAGTAATACAATAATGCAAATCCTTGTCGCCATAATCGTCTACTCGAGCGAATGTACGACATATAGCGGAGCGACCGTTAGCCAAAAACGAACGTTTTACAATGTGAAATTGGTATTTGCAGTATTTCGCCAAAATAAACAATACAAAAAGTATACAATTTTGCATAATTGTTTGTTTCTAAAAGAAGCCCATTTTATACACATTTTGCATGTTCTGTTGCTACAATAGATTGCGAGGATGTGGATTCACCTGGCCGCATTTCCAGGTGGATTATAATAACAAAAAAAACCTCTGTATTATCATATATGGTTGACTCACTACTTCACACCTTAATACGTACCTGTAAGGAATCGAAATCCTAAAAATGATTCGGCCAATGTATTTTGTAACGCTGTTTATTTGCTCTCAATTTTTTAACCCCTAAACATGAACATGAACCAAACAGTAAAATAGCACAGGTACAACACTACTGACTTTCCGCGGCCGAATGCCGAATGGCGCGAAAACCGCGGTTTATATACTGGGGTGATTGCTAAGCACGGACGAATGAACACAACACGACAAATCATTCAGTTACAAAACGCACGTGTGTGTAGGGGGTGGGGGACGAGAATAATGTTCACCCCGTGACAAACATACTGAATGAAATTCAAGCAGTGACATTTCTTACAGGTCTCCGTTGTCATCTCCGCGAAAAACATCGCTCTTCAGTTTCAAATCGGTTGGAAAATGTTGAGTTGGAAAGTGTCTGGATACAACGGTGTTTTGTTGAAATTTATAGCTGAATGATGACGTGTATTTTTGACAACTTTTTTTGACATATTTACAGGAAGGCATGGATAAACAATTTCTATTGAGACAAGTGAATGTTGTGCTGCAGCGAGCAGCAGTGCAGCCCGTGGAATAAACTAATAGCCTGAGACAAGTGAATGTTGTGCTGCAGCGAGCAGCAGTGCAGCCCGTGGAATAAACTAATAGCCTGAGACAAGTGAATGTTGTGCTGCAGCGAGCAGCAGTGCAGCCCGTGGAATAAACTAATAGCCTGAGACAAGTGAATGTTGTGCTGCAGCGAGCAGCAGTGCAGCCCGTGGAATAAACTAATACCCTGAAGACAAGTGAATGTTGTGCTGCAGCGAGCAGCAGTGCAGTCCATGGAATAAGCTAATAGCCTGAGACAAGTGAATGTTGTGCTGCAGCGAGCAGCAGTGCAGCCCATGGAATAAGCTAATAGCCTGAGACAAGTGAATGTTGTGCTGCAGCGAGCAGCAGTGCAGCCCATGGAATAAGCTAATAGCCTGAGACAAGTGAATGTTGTGCTGCAGCGAGCAGCAGTGCAGCCCATGGAATAAGCTAATAGCCTGAGACAAGTGAATGTTGTGCTGCAGCGAGCAGCAGTGCAGCCCATGGAATAAGCTAATAGCCTGAGACAAGTGAATGTTGTGCTGCAGCGAGCAGCAGTGCAGCCCATGGAATAAGCTAATAGCCTGAGACAAGTGAATGTTGTGCTGCAGCGAGCAGCAGTGCAGCCCGTGGACTAAGCTAATACCCTGAAGACAAGTGAATGTTGTGCTGCAGCGAGCAGCAGTGCAGCCCGTGGACTGAGCTAATACCGTGAAGACAAGCCGCGTCTACTCGTGGAAAGAAAGCATGAAATCCGTTAAAAGTGTAATGTATTTAAGCTGTAAGTCCATTGAAGTGTGCGGCGCGTACATCTCTGGCTCGTATCTTTCTGTGTGTTTGTTGTAAATACACGTTTCTGCATTCAATATTTTCATATGTATTTGTACTTTTTAGAAGCAGTATTTATATTTAAAAATCTCAAAGCTTGAGAATGTAAACAAATAAATCGTTTTGTTATACTCTGACTAATATGATACTAAAACTGTGATAAACATTAAACATATTGATCTACTGGGTCTGAATATGTGGTACTTAAGACTTACCGTTCGAAATAGCAATTTAGATGAAATCGTTCAACTACTGAAATGGGCCACTGAACACCACGGAATAGGAACAGTCTAGTCATTCATGATACCTTTTCACTGGTGCCATTCATTGTGTTTTCTGAAATTTTGGTCAAAAAGAAATGTCACGTGTATCAGGGCAGGAGGTCAGAGCGGTTGATGATCGTCATCGATTTTGTCGGAAATCAATATGCGGTGCGGAGACGGTGAGGAATAAGGTTGCCACGTATTCGGACACTACAGGATTGCCCCGACATTCCGGACCGTTCTACTTTTGCCGTTTAAAACTTAAAGAGTCTTCAACAGCTCCTTCCATCCAGCCACGATATCCGAATATCGTAATCGCGTCTCTATCACAGAAACAGGCAAAAAAAAAAAAGAAAAGAAAAACGGGGGTAAGGGGTAAACTGTACTTTCCGCTGCTTCTTTTCTCGATTGAATAATACATAAAAATACAAATATCGCAAAGCGGAGACATTAAAGGTGCCAAAAAGTCCAACTCTAGCAAAACTGTACAATAAAGAGTAACTTATAATGATAAGTGCGATATGAGAAGGGATGGGTTGGGGAGGGGGGGGGGGGAGGCTATAAAACAATGAGAAAACATGGCATACATTTAACTTCTACGCAATTTATACGACAAAGGAGTGAGACCGGGAAGGAGGATGGCGAGGGTGTAACTTACACATTAAATACGATAAGAAGGGTGTAGGGGAGAGGGGGCGAGGGTACAACATAACCATGACAACAGTATAACTTGTGCAACATTAATGCGACAAAGGCGAAGATTCTGGGAGGGAGCGGGCAAGGCTGTAACTTACATTATACTGTGATACCAGTGCTGGGGGGGGGGGGGGGGGAGGGGGTTGGCGTGCAAAAACATGGCATACATACGCTAGTGTAAGGTTTAGGGGGAGGGAGGGGGATGGAGGAGAGAAAGCGTGAGCTGTATGTACCAGAAACTGCCTCGAAGGCAGATGAGCACAAAGCGCGACATGCAATAACGTGGCGAGATGGCGACAAGATGTCAGGGATGGACGTCATAAGTGTTCACTGCCGAGAATCCAGGGTACTGAATGTTTGCCAATCACAGGCCGAGTTTTGAGGGTTGATGCAACCAATTATAAGCCAGGGAAAATTTCGCCGTGTTTTACTTAGTGGCACTTGCCATAAAGCATACGCCCGCGACCATTATAAAAGAAAACAAACTTTATATTGTTCAGGAAAATTCCGACCCCATGCTGAGCTACTAATGGGACCGTATTTGTTTGTCAGTTTGGTGACTCCATGTTGGTGACAAAATGGGTCGTTACGACAAATGACGTCATCACATGCTTTGCATAGTCCTGCCTTGACCATTGTGACTAGTATCACGTCGTTTGTGGTGACAACTGTACTCACATTTTTAAGGCCAGGCTCAAAACATATATTTATGAATTGTTATTGCCTGTTATACTGGACTGCATATTTTCATTGCATATTCTCTATTATATTGACAGGATATTTAAAGCACAAGTATTGACTAGAGTATAAACAAAATCTATTTCTGAGTCAGGATGTTTAAGTAGGTGTATTTAGTCAGTGTGTTTAGCTCATCAGCTTGCACAGAGAACAGTGGTATGCATAAAATAACATTTTTTCCGGGGGTGGGGGAGCGGTGGGGAGTGGCTGTATTTTTGCGTTTGTCCAACAATTATTCGTTGTATATTGTACTTGCAACAGATATGCGTGAAATAATGGTAACTATTTATTTATTTAGCTCAATTAACTTGATTGCATTTCTTTGTTTTTATTTGCATTGTGTTGGCGTCATATGCACACTGTAATGCATTCGTTAGTGTTCTGTGTGGAGAGTTGCTCAGAAAAATGATTTATAACGAGGTGTGATGCGCGTTCCCAGGTATGGGCACCATCCCTTGTGTTACCAGGTGTGGGCACCATCCCTCGTGTTGTCAGGTGTGGGCACCATTTCTCGTGTTACCTGCTGTGGGCACCATTCCTCGTGTCACCAGATGTGGGCACCATTCCTCGTGTTGTCAGGTGTGGGCACCATCCCTCGTGTTACCTGCTGTGGGCACCATTCCTCGTGTCACCAGATGTGGGCACCATCCCTCGTGTTACCAGGTGTGGGCACCATCCCTCGTGTTGTCAGGTGTGGGCACCATTTCTCGTGTTACCTGCTGTGGGCACCATTCCTCGTGTCACCAGATGTGGGCACCATTCCTCGTGTTGTCAGGTGTGGGCACCATCCCTCGTGTTACCTGCTGTGGGCACCATTCCTCGTGTCACCAGATGTGGGCACCATCCCTCGTGTTACCAGGTGTGGGCACCATTCCTCGTGTTGTCAGGTGTGGGCACCATCCCTCGTGTCACAAGGTGTGGGCACCATTCCTCATGTCACCAGGTGTGGGCACCATCCCTCATGTCACCAGGTGTGGGCACCATTCCTCATGTCACCAGGTGTGGGCACCATCCCTCATGTCACCAGGTGTGGGCACCATCCCTCGTGTCACCAGGTGTGGGCACCATTCCTCGTGTTCCCAGGTGTGGGCACCATCCCTTGTGTTACCAGGTGTGGGCACCATCCCTCGTGTTGTCAGGTGTGGGCACCATTCCTCCTGTTACCTGCTGTGGGTACCATTCCTCGTGTCACGAGATGTGGGCACCATTCCTCGTGTTGTCAGGTGTGGGCACCATCCCTCGTGTTACCTGCTGTGGGCACCATTCCTCGTGTCACCAGATGTGGGCACCATCCCTCGTGTTATCAGGTGTGGGCACCATTCCTCGTGTTGTCAGGTGTGGGCACCATCCCTCGTGTCACCAGGTGTGGGCACCATTCCTCATGTCACCAGGTGTGGGCACCATCCCTCATGTCACCAGGTGTGGGCACCATCCCTCGTGTCACCAGGTGTGGGCACCATCCCTCATGTCACCAGGTGTGGGCACCATTCCTCGTGTTCCCAGGTGTGGGCACCATCCCTTGTGTTACCAGGTGTGGGCACCATCCCTCGTGTTGTCAGGTGTTGGCACCATCTCTCGTGTTACCTGCTGTGGGCACCATTCCTCGTGTCACCAGATGTGGGCACCATTCCTCGTGTTGTCAGGTGTGGGTACCATCCCTCGTGTTACCTGCTGTGGGCACCATTCCTCGTGTCACCAGATGTGGGCACCATCCCTCGTGTCACCAGGTGTGGGCACCATCCCTCGTGTTCCCAGGTGTGGGCACCATTCCTCGTGTTCAGCAAAGAATGCCGTAGAGCCACGTGCGTTCAGTGTGTATTTATGCACCAGGACTTATCGTACTGATTCCTTGCTCACGTACAGGTAGAAAACGCAGTCATTTGCTTTGACAATACATATATTGAATTGCAGTACATGCCATGGCTAGGAATAGAATGATCTGTCAGAGTCATGTGACAAACGTGTCATGTAGGGTGTATATATCAAGGGTGGTGAAATGTGATGATAACAGATAGGAAAAAAAGTTATGTTCTATGTTGTTCTGTGTAATATGTTGTTTAGAGTGTTGTTTGAACTGTTGTCTGGTCTGCCGTCTATGGCTGTCTGGGGCTGTCTGGTCTGTTGTCTTGACTGTTGTCTGGATTTCTGTTTGGACTGTTGTCTTGACTGTTGTCTTGACTGTTGTCTTGACTGGTGTCTGGGGCTGTCTGGACTGCTGACTGGACTGTTGGCAGGCATAGCATCAGACGACGATGTGACATCACGAAAATCGACCATTTGTCTGCGGGGATGGCCGTTGTATCTTTGTACGGTGTACTGTGGGAACTCATTATAAAACAGCTGACCTCTGATGAGATCTATCTGTTATGTATAAACACAGAGCGGATGAATATTTTAAAAAGTAGTTTCGCTGTTTTATGAGTATTATTTTGCGGAACTCCTGATGGGTCTGCGGAGTAAAAAGGTATTATGCACAACAGACTGAACCGCCTTTGACAGATAAGACAGCCCTTGGCACTAAAACAGGCACTTAGATTAGACAGCATGGCCCAGGACATGACGTCCTTGGACTTCAGGGTCCAAGACAGAAGGGCCGGGGACGAATTAAATATTGGGCAAAAGACCCTCGGCAATTATTTTTATCATGTTAAACAATATTCTTAACTTACTGAAACCATCGCGGCAAAGCTTGGCAACAGAGGCTGGGGCTTAACTTCGGTGACGTCGTGTATCATAGATGTGGCATCATATGACACTCATGTCGGGAAATAGTCAGAAAAAGACTAACAAAGCCAGAAAGTAGTTCAGTTGCCTGTCCACTTAGATCAATTGCCGTCAGACCAGTTGTCGTGAGTTCAGTTGTCAGATCAGGTTTCGATGGATCAGTTGTCGTTAGATCAGTTGTCGTTGGATCAGTTGTCGTTGGATCAGTTGTCGTTAGATCAGTTGTCGTTAGATCAGTTGTCGTTAGATCAGTTGTCGTTAGATCAGTTGTCGTTAGATCAGTTGTCAAGATACCTGTAAAGGAAGAAATGAAGAAAGAGTGAGGGGGAGGTTTTAAATTCGTGTATTTTATGTGTGCAATAATAAAATGATTTCTAGGGTAAAAGCTTTTTTTTTTTGTAAAAGACTTCTGTGAAGTTTGATGCAAAATGCTATTTCATGACTGAATGAAAATGAAAATGTAAAAAGAAGTTTTGAAGTTAACTTTCTGAATAACGTTTTTCTTAACTGCTAATCCAATTTGGAAGCTGTTTTTAATGTATTATAAAATAAAAATATATTTATAACAAATATTGTACGGTTTCAATCTTTTATTCCCCACAGGTAGGATCTGTGGGGAATATATGCGATCGACCGTGCATCGGTCTGTCGGTCGGTCTGTCTGTCATCAGCAGCTTGTTAACACGATAACTTAAAAACTCCTGCAAGGATTTTAATGAAACTTTGTATATAGCTTCTATGGGAACAAACACAGATCCGTATTGTAAATGGGCCAGGTTGGTTCAAGGAAAATGGACCAACTGGACTCCTGTGTGAGCTTGTTAACACGATAAATTAAAACTGCTGCAGGGATTTTAATGAAACTTGATGTGTGGCTTCTATGGGAACAAACACAGATCGGTATTGTAAATGGGCCAGGTTTGTCCAAGGAAAATGCACCAACTGGACTTGGAAAATTTCAGCTCTTGATTGACTATATGGATGGCCGTGTTTAACTGATGGGGGAGGGGGGCTGTGGGGAATATGTGGGCTGTGCACACTGCTCTAGTTTATAGAGCAGACCAGAAGGAAGTAGAGTTGGAGTTATGCGGTGCTTGATAGAGGAGACGTTAACCGGGGGGGTGGGGGGGTGGGGAGGGGGTGGAGTTGGAACTCTGAGGTGCTTGGGTTGTTATACCTCCACTAAAGGAGTCTGATACATAGTAGTTCCTCCAGTATCCACACCTTCCAACCTCACGCTATTTTTTCTTCGAATGTTTGACTTATTTGGAACTGAAGAGCGATTTTTCTCGCTGAGATTACCACGGAGATTTTATTTATATTTGACGTGGCGAGTCCTTCATACATAACAAATAATAGCTGCAATTTCGGCTGAATTTCGTACCCAGTGTCGCTCAGCTAAACATTGTACATTCTTTCAAAATCATTTACCCTCATTTGTAAATGTCGATTACGCATCGTAGATACAAATTGCAACAAAAAGTCGCCCAGCTAATTGTTGTGCGTTGTGAACATTCAAGTAGAAGACTTATCGAAACAAGGGATTGTCTTCTTGTAAGAGCTTTCGTTTTGATGTTTTTTTTTTCTTAAATAAAATCGAGAAAGTACCATTTCCTTTATGCACTCGTTACATTTTCCAAAATAAAACACCGCGATTGGAAAATGTCCAGTTGGCGATTGTCAGATGAAAATGTTCGGTTGGAAAATGTCAAGTTGGGCAATGTCCCGGACTCATTTTTAGCCGGTAAACACCGGCCACATGGGTTTTATTATGTCTCCCCGACCAAGGGGAGACATATAGTGTTTGTACGTTCTGTGTGTGTGTGTGTGTGTACGTGTGTGTGTGTCTGTGTGCGTGTGTGTGTGTGTGTGTGTGTGTGTCAGTCTGTTGTGAACAAAGTGTTGTGTGCAAGATATCTCGAGAACGAAACGTCGGATCGAGTTCAAACTTGATCGATTTATTCCTTGGTTAGGTCGGTCGGTTCTATCAACTTTTGACGCATGTCACGGACAGGCGTATGACGTCATTACGTAAAAATCTTGTGTGCGAAATTTCTCTGCCGCTGAACATCGGAGAAAGTTGAAACTTGGTGGGATTGTTGCTTGGTATGTCCGAAAGACTCTGTAGAATTTTTTCGCGAGTAGAACGAACGAATGCGGCGTATGACGTCATTACGTAAAATATGTATATATGTTGAACAAGATCTTGTGTGCAATATATCTCGATAACGGAAAGTTCGATTGACTTCAAATTTTATATGAACATTCCTTGGGTCAGTCGGACGGTTCTATCAACTTTTCACGCATGTCACGTGATTAGGACAGGCGTATGACGTCATTACGTAAAAATTTTTGTGCGAAATTTCTCAGCCACTGAACTTCGGAGAAAGTTGAAACGTGGCGGGATTGTTGCTTGGTAGGTCCGAAAGATTGTATAGAATTTTTTCGCTAGTAGAACGAACGAATGCGGCGTACGACGTCATCACGTAAAATATGTATATATTATAAACAAAGTCTTGTGTGCGAAATATCTTGACAACGGAAAGCCCGATCGACTTCAAATTTTATATGAACATTCCTTGGGTCAGTCGGACGGTTCTGTCAACTTTTCACGCATGTCACGTGATTAGGGCAGGTATATGACGTCATCACGTAAAAATCTTGTGTGCGAAATTTCTCAGCTGCTGAACATCATAGAAAGTTGAAACTCAATGGAATTGTTGTTTGGTAATTCCGAATGATTCTGGATATTCTTTGGTTCGGTCAGACGACTGTTTCAACTTTTAAAAAAAATTATCTGTTGTTAAGCAAAATTTCTCGACATCGGAAAGTCGGATCGACTTTAAATTTGGTGTAGTTATTCCTCGGATAAGTCGCACGGTTTTGATTAAACATTACTAAATTCGTGTAGAAAATCAAGAAAGGTGTATAACGTCAACACTCCCCCCCCCCCCCCCCACCTCCCCATTTTTTTACTCCTTTGTTATCAAAACATAGGTGTTAACTACGCTGGGGATTTCAGCGTTTTGCAGAATATTCTCGAGTGTTCTTGCATTCTTTAGAAAGCTTCAAAACAGTAACAGCATTAATGTCGGTCCAATGCTATTTGTTAGTGCCTGAAATTAAGCTTTTTGTGCGTTTCTTATCTACGGCTGTTACGTAACTTGCCACTCAGTCAGGGGTCAGTGTCAGTTGTGGTGCGTGATGGAGTCGTCATCTACGAGG
Organism: Protula sp. h YS-2021; assembly: GCA_949752745.1. Classification (NCBI taxonomy): domain Eukaryota; kingdom Metazoa; phylum Annelida; class Polychaeta; order Sabellida; family Serpulidae; genus Protula; species Protula sp. h YS-2021. The sequence goes on along the minus strand of OX457028.1, from coordinate 45,020,807 downwards.
TCATGGAATGTTATAGGTCTAAGCAGATCTAGCTATTGATTTTTTTTTGCCGCATACTTGATTCGGTTGCCAAGGTATCCTATATATAGGAGCTATTTTGTATCGATTGGCATTGCTTGCGGAAGCATTTTTCGCTATTAAAGTGGGTCATCTGATATCTTGTGTTATGAGAGGCAGCTCACCATTTTGGCACCGAAATGCCTTCCCCCTTCTCCCACCGAGGTGCGTCATCTGATGCGCAGTTATGAAGAAGGCCTTTCTAGTGCTATTTGGCCGATGGGAATGTGCGAAGACAAGGTAGTCTGTCATGGCTGTAACTACACTTAGGGTACAGACCGTTACCGTTGCCTTGGGTAAAAGGGTTAGAGTTGTGTTTATAGTCGGAACTATATTAAATAGCTGGGGGGGGGGGGGGGGGAGGTGGGCGTGTGGAGGATGATGGTTAACAAAAAAAAAATCCCGACCACCTTCAAGACCTGAATAAAAAGTAAGACCCGTTCGTCGTGACCCCTTCCAGATTCGGGTAAAAAGACGTACGGTAAAACCTGCCTGTCTTGACCAACTTCCAGACCCGGATAAAAATGTAACGTACAGTAAAACTACTATAATGACCTACTTCAGATCTGGGTGAGAAGGGCCTACAGTAAAACCCGTTTTAGCGACCACCTTCCAGACTCGGATGAAAAAAGACGTCCATTTATAGCTGTTTTAGTGACCACCATCTGCGTGGTTTATTTTGAGTTTTTTTTACAATGAATTAAGGTTATGTTTGCAGAAATGAACATTTTATTTCAGTAATTAAAAAAAAAAGGATTTTTTTTTGGGGGGGGGGGGGGGGGAGGTCGGATCATGGGTTTGGTCGGGAAGACATTTGTTTTTGTTCACAAAAACAAGAAAGTAAGTAGGTATCGACTGAAAGTGTACAACATAAGCCTGTACTTTTATGTTTTGTGTGCACTGGCCGCTCTAGTTCGTATTCCCCCAGTCTGTAAGCTTTTTTAAAAGTTTTTTCCCACTTTGCATCATTAATTCCAGATTTGGCTGTTTCACATATTAGTTTTAAGCCTTCCCCTGTTTTTCGTTCAGGCCGAGGTAATATCCAGACTTCCAATTATTGGCTTGAGCTGAGATACCGAGATTTGGCATAGGGATGAAGGATAACGGGAAAAAGACGAAAACGTTTGACCTCAACGCTTGAAGTCATCGACATTGAAAAGACCCCTTTGAATTTCACTGAAAAAGAGGGGGACTATTATTCGGTGTAGTTTTCAGTGGAATAAACAACACTGAAACAAAAATGTAAATTTTCAAAACACATTGGCCCTGTTCATTGACTGGACCAGAGACAACTGGGCCAGAAGTGGACAGGGTAACAATTGGGCCTAATGGGTTTTAAACAGCCGACTATCGTGGATGGGTTATACTCGTCACTTGTGGAGCATCGTTCGTCCGTAATGTGTATGTGTAAACAATTTTTCAAAATTCTACTGTTATCCCTCGTGGAACGGATGGCTATAGTTTTGAACTTTTCGGTCTGTCCATCTGTCCGTCTGTCACGCTTCTGTCTCACGCGCCTACAGGTCACATTAATAGATGGGTTCGTTTCAAATTCTGCACACGGGTTTCTTGGGACCTTCCGCAGTGCAGTGACCAAGAATTTTCCGGATGGGACTTGAATTGACAAAATGGCGGATTTTTCAAAATCGGCGCTATACTTAGCGTACCTACGGCAGTCTCACGCGCCTACTGGTTAATGGATTGATTCGTTTAAATCTTAGACACTACGTCTACCTATCCTTCCACTTTTAAATTTTGCGTAGCCAACACGCAGCAGCCTTACACGCACCTTATTGCCCACGGGGGATAGACGTATTCCCCGAGACATAGTCAAGTTCTTATATTTCTCGTCCGCTTGTTTTGAAATTTGGCGTGAATGTTAAGCAGCTTGTAATTTTTGACGATTTGGTCAAAATACACATGAAATGTTATTCTTTCTACAATCCGGCGCGATTGCATTGAAATTTGAAAAGAATGCTCCCCTCGGGCTTCCGCATCAAGGTTGCATTTTGTTGAGCAATTTGACCTAATTTGCCAAGATATTGGCAAAAATGGTCAACTTGCAAAAAATAAAATCACAATGTACCCCTTCTTAAGGCTTCATTGACAATCGAAAGTGGTAGAGGTTGTTGTGGCTAAGTCGGAAGTAGGTAGAACTAATGTTCACGAGGTCTTAATTCAAAAATGCTGTTCGTATCGTGGATCTAGTCAGTAGACCTTCCACCAGATCTAAATTTTGTCAAAATTTGCCCTTTTCTGCTTTTACCTTTGTAATGTTTTCACTTCTACGGCTGGGCACAATGTCCACGGACATTCTTGTTTAATAGCTCCAATCAATGTGTTTGTTTTTATTTTTATTACTATTGCTTAACCCACCGAAAAAGCACGAAGTAAGAGCACCCTTCAATTTAGCAAACGCTTAAAAGGAATCTGTGGTGTCATTCTGTGTCAGTTGTTGTCTGAGATACCGAAGCAAAATACAGATCATATCCTCTGTATCGCGCAAGTGTCATTTTGTGTCAGGAACTGTCGTAGGTAACAGAGTAGCCTTTTCCCTTGTTGTTGTCAGCACGCATGGAATAAGAAATGGCCCACTGTTCTAATTACAATTTTCAGCCAATACGCCCAGCATGTCCTCTGGTTCTGAAAGAAATACGTAAACGGGCAGAGTTAACCTGCTAAATTTAAACTAAAGTTACACTGATTAATATTACACCGTAAAATTTTCAAAACTTTAAACCAATGGAAGTGGTCCAAACGCCACACTTTCCACTTTTGGCTGAAATTTCACTGGCTTAAATGTCTCTAGCCCAAATGTCATGAATTCGTGGTAACAATGCAAGGTTTGCTGTATGAAGAACCGTAACATACCGAGGCCTTTAGACCCTGGTATGTACCTGAACATGCATTGCTCGCTGTTACTTTGTAGCGTGAGCAGCATGCATGCATCCCTTGTTAACACTTGACAAGCCTTTGGCTTGCAAGGGTTATATGAATTTGTGCGAGCAAAATTCGTCCTTTTTTTTCTTCTTGACAGTTTTTCCGATTTTTTTGTGTCTTCTTCTTCTCTGACACTATGGGCCCTACGACCATGAAACTTGGGGCGTATGAAGAGCTTGATCTGAACATGTGCATGTCACTTTTTATTTTCGTCTTTGATTTCGTTTTCTTTGTTAAAACGCCATGTGAAAAGAGTGTATTTTTTGCAAGTAAATGCGTAGCATTTAACAACAGCACAGAATACACATTTGCTCAGTCAGCTTTGTGCGAGCTCTCACTGCGTAAATAGATAACACGACGTATGCCTGATCAGTCAACAAAACTTTAAGTCAACAACAACCAAACACTACCCAGCTTATAAGACGTATTCAAGCTGTGTTGTTTGCAATATATTATTCGAGAAATAACCCACTGAAGGAAGTATTTTTGCGTTTTAATTTTTGTCAAGTGTTTAACATTTTGCTAGCGGAATGAGCTTCTAGTCTTATACCTGAGTTATAATTGGGTGTTAAAAAACAGGCAAACAATGGTATGTTTCACAAACCTTGACAAGAAAACTTGGCACACGTTTTGTTTATTTGTTTATTTATTTCTTAACAGTTGTTTTCGAAGCACTTCCTGCCAAATGTCAACCAGCATCGTGTTTTTTTTATACAAATTGCCATATGTCCCAATTCGCTGGTGCTACTATAGCAAAAGCATGGGAACTCACTGCATCGAATGCGCGCTCTTTTGTGCCCGCTGTACATTTTTCCGTTGCTTGTTGTAATTTTTTCGCGGCTGCGCGTATTCGCAACACTGATTCGGATAATAAACAATCTAGACTTGTCACGTGCCATCGATCGACGAATACGTGCCTGTGGAGGTTGAACACGTGTCAGATTTGGAAGTACGTGCCCATTAAAGGAAAAAGCTTACATTAATTAAAAAATAAACTGTTATTTGATTTTAAAACTCTGGTGATGCGCTGCCCTTTTTCCCCCTTAATCCCCCACGCTACTCGACTTGACAGCGACGGAGCGTGCCAGACGGAGATGTAGACAGAGCGTCTCGGGTTACAGCGTGCCGTCATGCAAGGCGGGAGCGAAGCACACACTCAGTAACTCGGGGGTGGAGCTCGCCCCAGAGTACCTTCTGTCATGCCTGTGTTCTATTGGCCGTTGAGTCGTGCAGGGATTAAGTCGGACGGTACATAACAAGGCTCTTCCAAGCTTCCCCTCACAAATGCAAAGCAAGCACTGGTCAAGCAAGCGCTTCCAGAGAGCAAAAGGAAAAATAAAACAGAAAGACACAGCCAAATGGAATATTAGCTAGCCTTCAGGATAAAATAATAATAAACTAAACAAAAAAAATAATAATAAAGAAAACCAGAAAAGGATACAAAGGATAATTACATTTGATTAAAGTAGCTTTCAGGATAACGATTGATACAGGGCGTAAGGTAAAGGGAATAAAATGTATATATAAAAAAAAACAATAAATAAAAGTGTGATATATGCGACATTGTGTATAAACTTGAAGCTCTTAATTGCAATTTGTGGATATCAATTGTTAAGCCTAACAAGCGTCACCCGAACAGCTGACAAGCTTGGACTCTGAATTGCAATTAGTGCAAGGGATTGTTAGGATTTGGGGCATCAATATGCGTGAGTACTCTAATTGCAATTAAGATCTTGCCTGAGCAGTGCCGCCTGAATAGGGCATTAATTGCAATTACGGCCAAGCAGTGAGCCCCCTATAACTGTATAAAAAAGAGAGTGAGAGAGCAAAGAAACAAAAAAATGAATAAGGATAAAGTCGACAGTGCAATTAAAGAATTGAAAGAATGGGCTGCGTCGAGAAACCTTCTCGTATCCACTGTCGACGCTCTCCTGAGCAAGGAATTCTTTTCCATCGACAGTGTACTGCACATTGACAAGGTCGTCATTAAGGCGCTAAAACTCTCGCTCAGCCAAGAGAGAATGCTGCTAGCGGCCGTCGCAGACCTTAAGGACGCAAAGTCCGACAGTGCGAGTTCCCGCACCGGTCCCACATCGGACATCATTGAGAAATTTCCGGCCGACAGACCCCGGCTACGCAGCGACGCGGCACCAGCTACCCTGAATGACCTTCCACGCCTTAACACAGAGACGATGACAGCCATGCTGGACTACCTCGTGGACAAGCCGCAGACCCCGGACGACGACCCATGGCAGACCGGGAGAACCCCAGGTAACACGCGACCATTATATGTCCAAGATTTCTGTGGATCCTTCCTGGGGAGTCAGGGCACAGTGTTATCGTCGAACGGTGATACGAAAGTGATCGTGACGAGCGCGGCGAAACGCGTGAGGCCTGAGGACACCACGTGGCAGCAGTGGGTGAAAGGCCACGCCCGCATCTTTAGCGCCCTAAAGCGCTCAGGACAGTTGGAGACGGAAGACGAGCGTGATCGCTACAATCTCTACGGCATAAAGTTTGGAGATATGTGCGAGTATTACCCGCTAGCCAACTGTATGAGGTATGATTTCGAATACCGGCAACGGGTGGCGTCGGGGCAAATCCGTTGGGGAGACGACGATACGTATCTCCTAGGCATATGTTGCTTCTCGTCTCGCGCCCAATCAACATCCACCCGGAAGCAGCACGCTAGACCTAGGGTGGAAGCTTCAAGGGCCCCGAACGGCACGGAAATTTGTCGCAACTTTAATTCGCGCCGGGGTTGCAGTCTACTAAACTGCCGATTCATGCATGCCTGCCTGAAATGTTTCCAGAACCACCCCGAGATTGCTCACAGAGACTAGGGGCACGCCGTCTCTAGCCCACTGTCTGACCGGCTCGACGAATGGGAACGACAACTTGAAACGGATAAGGACAAGGTATTTATTCTCAACGGATTACGTAATGGGTTCGATATCGTTAACGTTCGCACGGAAAATATTTAGGGTGCCGAAGCCCCAAACAGCCGCCTGGCTGAGCGACAATATCGTGATGAGGTAGAGAGCGAAATAAAGAAGGAAATTGCCCTGGGTCGCTATAAAGTAGTGGTAGAAAAACCGGTCATTGTCTCCCCGCTCTCCGCCATACCCAAAGAAAACGGTGAAATCAGGCTAATTCACGATTGCTCGCAACCAGAAGGCCTTTCTGTCAACTCCCACGCCACCCCCGACAAACATGTTTTTACATCCGTGGACATCGCTGCCGATATGGTCGGTAAAAACTCGTTTATGGCAAAAGTGGACCTTAAATCAGCTTATCGGCAGGTCCCGCTCAGCGAAGCGTCCCAACGTCTAACGGGCTTAAAGTGGAAATTTAAGGGTGATAAACATCACACATACCTTGTAGATACCCGCTTGCCCTTCGGGGCTTCATTAAGCGTTGGTATTTTCCATCGTATTACACAGAGTATCTGCCGCACGTTTAAAAAACAAGGTATAAAAGCAATAATTTGCTACCTCGATGACTTTTTTATTACCGCTGAAACATTTGACGATACGCTTAAGGCAATGCAATGCTTGATACGGCTCCTCCGGTCGCTTGGTTTCGCAATCAACTGGAGAAAGGCATCTCCCCTACGCGCAGACTAACGTTTCTGGGAGTGACTATCGACTCCACCGACTGCACGCTGTCAATTCCCACGGATAAGCTATGCGAAGTCCAAACCCTTCTCTCCCACTACGCAAGTCCCGACAACAGACGGCTCTCAAAACGCGACCTCCAGAGCCTGCTGGGGAAACTGAACTGGGTCGGACGTGTTGTCAGTGTCATACGTCCGGCCATGCGTCGTCTAATCGTGCTTATGACGTCACTACGTCGCCCTAACCACCGCACCCGTATCACTACGGACACTCGCCGAGACTTACTTCTGCTTAATGTGCTTTGCGCCTCATTCAACGGTACATCTCGCTTTTCCTCCCAAAGGGATGTGCCCGATCGCGCCTTTCACATTGCCACAGACGCAAGCCCGACTGCTGCAGGCGCAGCGGTCGTTTGCCACAATAGAGCCATAGACTGGCTCTATTGCAACTTCGCCACGGATATGCCCGCCATCAATGATTGCGACATAAATACGAAAGAACTAGCTGCTGTTCTTTTGGCGCTGCGCCGCTGGGCACCGTTCTGCGCTTCTAAGACGGTCCAACTATATTCGGATAATAAAGCAACCCTATATGCCCTTAACCAAGGAAGAATTAGAAACACTATTGCGTCCGATGTTTTATGCGAAATACTAATATTATGCGTTAAGTTTGACATTAAAATATGTGCCGCCTAAGTAAACACGAAACTTAATAAGCTCCCGGATGCCATTTCGCGACTATCCAGCCTTCCGCATGCCACGTATGCATTCGGCCACGTCCCGCTCGCTGACCTCCGGCACCACATGTCACCAATTGCTATGCGTCGTTTGTTCCAGGAGTGGTACGGGAGACACAAATTTTGGACAACGAAGTGGCCCAATTCCGCCGAGCAGCCCTAGCAGAAAGCACTCGTGAAACGCACTCGGCTCAGCTGAAGTCTTACCTGGCCTTCTGCCAAGCCTTTAGGATGCGCCCAGCCCCCGCAGAAACTACGACCGGTCTCCGTTACGCGTGTTTTCTCAGCCGATCCCTGAAACCCCAGTCCGTGAGATGCTATCTCACTGCAGTTCGCCTACTCCACTTGGAGCTGGGTTACACGAACCCCATTGAGAATAACCACTTCGTGAAAACGCTATTGAAAGGAATCGACACGCAGAAAGGTACGCCACCCCGACAGAAACTACCGCTCTCGCTGGATATCTTGCAGCGCGTCCGAGGAGTTCTCGACCTCTCGCAACCATTAGAGGCCTGCTTCTGGGCTGCTTGTCTCATGGGCTTCTTTACCTTTCTGCGCAAGTCCTTGCTGCTATCCCGTACCCAGACTAGCCACGACTGTAGAACTGACCTCTGCCGTGATGACGTAACGCTGTGTGCAGATGGCGCCCTAGTTCACGTAAAACGCACCAAAACACTTCGCAACTTTTCACGAGCCCTCGTCATCCCAATCCCAGAGGTAGAGCAGTCTACAGTATGCCCCACTGCAGCGTTAAAACACCACCTCCGCCTTTCGCCCGCACATGGTAAATCGGCGCTCTTCTCCTACAGAACCCCGGCGCTCTTCCTTTTATTAAAGGAAAAAGCGTTACCCCCCAAAATAGTAAAAGATAAATAAATGAAAAATTAAATTTATTTTCGTTTTACAGGTGTTGCTGTGTGAAGTTTAAATTTATCTTTCAAGATTTAATTACATCGGTAGCATTGAAACACCCCAGCATTGAAACACCACGTCATTGTATGGGCCCATCCAATGGCTGGGCTAAATCAATACAGAGGCTATTGAAACAGCACATACAGTTTCTCCCCATGAAACACGATTATATTGCTGATGTAATTTAATACAACAGATGTATTGGGATGGTGTAATGGGACGGACCGTTATATTTCTTTGCACATAAGAATTCGAATAAATATTCGAGAAGAATATTTATAACATTTAATTATCCACTTACCGTTTTGCTTTTAACACCCACATTTAACATTATTTGGAAAAGTCAGCTATAATCTCAGCACAGCTTCTCTCTCTCCCTCCCCCTGCTGCATTATGGCACTTAGTATGTGGTTCGGTCCCGGGGGGGGGGGCGGGGGGCATTTCCATATAAAATGACTACCAAATCGAATTTAAAAAGAGCCCCTAAACACGGAATTTTCGTCTCTAAATTTCCCCCTATTTTTTAAAAAAACGCGGAAAAGGACATCTGATTGCTAAATGGCATTACCAAATTTCGCAATGAGCAATGGGGATTTAGGATATGTTCATTCAATTACCCTGAAATGGATGCAGGTCTTCAATTAATTACAATATAATTTTTGTTTTCAAAGGAATAATCATTTTACCCCCGACCCATATTTTAGGAAAAGCGCGGGAAATTCGACAATTTTACCCACTCCCTATTTTTTGTTTTAAGCGTTTCCGCGTTGTTTTGTACGCGCATTGTTGCCATATTTCATACAAGTGCCCCACCCCAATCCTCCCGCTTGGTGGGGGTCAGCGTGATATATATTACAGTAAGGGTTGTCGTCTGCTCGGGACCTCATTACCACTGTAGTGGTACTGAGGTCCCGAAGTGGCACTGAGGATCCGACAAATTTTTCATATGAACTCCCCGCCCCTTTAATTGTGTCTTAAAATCACTGCTTCTTCCGCCCCGCCCCCCTGCCACCCTGTTAGGCGACGCCGTCAGGGTGGCATGGGATCTTTTATCTTCTTGTATTCCCACCGCCCCGCCCCCACCATCCAATATGTTTATCTCAATATCTTACAGTTTTTTTCCATAAAATATATATAAATACATATGTCTATTCACAAAATGTTCAAGAAAAAAAGGATGCAAAATTTCTCTTTTTGGCATATTCTTGATCAGATGTGTTGTTTCTATGGATGGGGTATTCCTATGCATATGTCTGTAGATTTGGCCCATATTCTTGATCAGATATGTTGTTTCTATGGATGGGGTATTCCTATGCATCTGTCTGTAGATTTGGCACATACTGATTTTATATTTCTATGGCTTACAGCTATAGGATGGGCTATAGGGGCTATAGGATGGGTCCATTCTACACCCATCAACCATTAAAACAGCCCATCTTGTTCACAACAAAAGGCAGTTTGTTCCCATTTTAAGGGGAGAAGAAAATATGTGCTGTTCTATGGAATGCCGTTTTCACATTTATTAGTGAATTATTGATATTAAGAATTAATTTTTGATCTCAAAAATTGATTTTTTGATATCAAGAATTAATTTTTGATCTCAATAAATCCATATTTTGATATCAAGAATTCATATTTGCTATCTGCAATTGTATTCTTGATATCTCTAAATGTATTCTTGATCTCGAAAAATAATTTTTGATATCAATAAATATTTAGAGATATCAAGAAATATTTATTGATATCAAAAATGATTTAATGATATCTAAAATTGATTTGTTGAGATCAAAAATTCAATTCTTGATAGCAAAAATGAAATATTTGAGAGCAAAATATTAATTTTGAGCTCACTAATTGATTTTCTATATATTGATATCAAGAATTTATTTCAGATATCATTATTTCAGACTGATACATTTTTAATTTGTATTTTGAAATCTGCAAACGATTTTTTGATCTCAAAAACTGATATTTGATATCATAACATCAGTCTATTTTTTAAATAAAAAATTCAGAAATGCACATCTGTCAATAAATAATGGCTGTCCTTGTATACATAATCTTTATTTTAATTTTTTACTGTACAAAAAAAGAAGCAATTCTTGAGATCAAAAATTATGTTGTTATTATTGATCTCAATAATTCAAATTTTCATCTCCAAAATTTAATTGACGATTCGCTATATTTTATGTGAATGTGTGTCTCCCGTAAGATTTTTTAGGTTTGTAAAATTGATTTTTTGATCTCAAAAATAAATTTTTGCCATCTAAAATTCAATTGTTGATCGCAAAATATAAATTAATGAGATCTAAATTGATTTATTGATATCTCTAAATATATTTTGATATCTAAAAAAAGCATTAAATGTTAAAATGGCATTCCATACTGTTCCTATAGCCAAATATGGGCTGAAACTATAGAAGCGCAAAACAACGAAGATGGGGTAAATCAATACCTCGCTGTTATTGGATGGGCCCATCCTACGGATGGGCTGTTGCAATACAACAACATCTCTTTCATGCGTATTTCAATTGTCCAGCTGTGCCGCTTGATTTAAAATTGCAGTTAGGGTATTCCTGTGATGGATGCGCTCAGGGCACTGATGTGCAATTATAAGGATTTTGTTGGTAAATAAAATCCCCTAATTACAGCAAGGGGCAGTCCTTGTTTGTTATTCGGGAACGTTCATTGGCTGATAAATAATGTGAGTGGCGCATTGGGTGGATCGGCAGGCTTTCTCCTGAATGAGAACTCACTTTTCGTGTAGCGCACCAGTGTTAAGACGGAGATAGTTAAAATGTTATAATCTGAATAGCTTCATGTATATAGCTGTTGGTTAGAAGGCTTACGGGTTAAAAATAAGGATCTAGAGTTACTCGGATTTATAAAGCGTCCCACCCTCCCGCCCCTTTTTCACGGTATGTAGCACTATGTCAAGGGCGGAGTTTTGTATTTTAATTAGGGGAATCAGTGTTAAATTATGTCTCTTTGTATTGTGTATATTAATGCGAAAAAGCGGTGTGAATAAAATACAGCCAAAATCAAGACAAAGTTTATTTAATGGTTCCCAGTTTCCAATAACCTTGAGGTAATTACTATTAAATGGTGTAATTAGCATATTCTCGTGCTGGACGTGCTCTAGGGACTGATGTGCAATTACAATTAGAAGTGCATAGCAATTGGGCAAGACAGCGGTAGTCTTGTGAAGAATTGTTTTCCGGAGTAAGAGGGTTTCGAATTGTATAGGGCTCCAGAGTAGCGCTAATTTTCCGGAGTAGAACAGAAAATGAGCATAAATAGGGCACCAAAAATGCAGCTGGAGTATATCAATTTAGCAATGGAATTTATAGCTTCTCAGCGCGGTCATGCGAAAATACTCCTAGAAGTATGAAGTATTTCTAACTTTCAGGTTAAGACAGCATTTTTTGGTACAAAAATTTCCATGATGAATAACACCAGTATGTGTCACAATTTTTTTTTTGCACATCAAGTAATAAAACTAATCCATCAGAAGAGTTACTTAATTTCAATTGCACTCCATCAGTACCCCGAGCGAATCAATCACAAGAGGATCCGAATTCCAATTACTTAAATCTCGAAAGGGAATATCAAACTTTAAACCTTTTAACAAACGCTTTTTCCTTTTATTTTGAATGATATTTTTCTGGCTGGCAGATGTCCGAGTGGCAGTTTTCCGGGTGGCGCTTGTCCGCGGGTGCACTTGTCCGGGTTGCGTTTTTCCGGGTGGTACTTGTCCTGGACCCCATTTTTTCATATAGACTTTTTATCGCCACCATCCATATTAGCTAACGTTGAAATCACTTCTGAAGATATTATAAGTAATGGTTTAGAGTCACCGAATATCTGTTGTCCTAAGACGGCGTTTGTCACTGGTAACATATCTTGCCGTTGGGAACTGTGTTCTTCGAATGTACCCTTCTTGTTTCATCTATTATATTTATTTCTTTGTCAGTTGGACCTCTGTAAATTAATGTTATAACTAATTTTTTCATAATTGGGTGGAAAATGAACTTTGTTGACTGGATTCTACGATGTTCGTTTTAAAGCCAATTTCACAGAACTAATTGTGAACCGGTTCAGCTTAGGTGAATCACTTTCAAATCTCTCTACTCTATATTAATACTCACCCTGACTTAAGTAAGACAGGTAGGCTGAGCTACCTATCTCTCTCCCCTCTCCCTCCCTCCCTCCCTCCCTCCCTCCCTCCCTCCCTCCCTCCCTCCCTCCCTCCCTCCCTCCCTCCCTCCCTCCCTCCCTCCCTCCCTCCCTCCCTCCCTCCCTCCCTCCCTCCCTCCCTCCCTCCCTCCCTCCCTCCCTCCCTCCCTCCCTCCCTCCCTCCCTCCCTCCCTCCCTCCCTCCCTCCCTCCCTCCCTCCCTCCCTCCCTCCCTCCCTCCCTCCCTCCCTCCCTCCCTCCCTCCCTCCCTCCCTCCCTCCCCTGTTGGACTGAATTCAGGCTGCACCGTTTTTACGACCAAATAATCCGGCCAAGCGGCGTCGGAACTACGTGTCCGACAAAAAAAAGAGAACCATAAAAACAATATTTATAGCTCGAGACCTTAGAAACTGAGATTTTTCGGAATTCTTTTAGAAACGCTTTCAGTTAAGACCTTGAGTCTTCTAAGGTGGTTCTCTACCACGTTGTTACTTGTTTTGGTGACCCGTAAAAATAGTTGAATAACCTTACCTATAGCCGGAAATTTAACCGAAAACCGACAACTGCTTGAGTCTCAGGTTTGTACTTTTTTGGCGAGTGAAAACATTTTCAGCTTGATTTTCAAATTCTAGGTCTCAGATACGTTACTTGTTTACATTTGAGAATTTGCCAAAATCCCCTAGTGCATTGAATTTGTACGAAAATTTGAACATGTCTAGTTTATCCTCGTTTATTATTTTAAAAAAAAAAATTAGCTTAATTTTTCAATTAAAAAACGACAAAACAAATTTGCGAAACAGGCAGCAAGAAGCTGAGAGCAGTAGTTTAAACTGGCAAGATATCCGCCTCGGTGTACTGATCGCCCAACTCTTAATGAAAGCCATCACAGCATGCGTGTGCAACTTTAAGTTGGTTGCATCGTTTGGGTTTTTCTAAATTTAAGAGTGATGAAATTTGGCTCACTGATAGAGGGTGATTAGACGCCCTGAAAGCCACATTTTTTAACCATAACCTTAGAGAACGATTGACATCCTCGGCCATGGTCAATGTCGAAAACCGGAAGTGGGCCACTATCTCGAAAACGGTTAGAGATAGAGCGATTGGAGCCTATTTTCCAACCTTTTTGGGTCTAAAAGACGATACGTAAGAGGTACCTCGGTGACCTTGACCTCCTCGGACATGATCAAAGTCAGAAACCGGAAGCTGAACATTTTCTCGAAGACGGTTAGGGATAGAGCAATTTTGAGCTTATTTCCGACCTTTTTGGCCTAAAAAACGATAGGTAAGGGGTCAAGAGTTTAGGATCGTATTTTATGTAACCCCCAAGTATCATGTTCGATACTCGGTAGCGAAAACGGCCTACTTCACTTTTGATTTTGATACGAGTCCGTCTTAGTCTGTTCACAACCAGACCATGCTTTCTGTTGCGAAACAGTCACAGCGGAAGGTCATTATCTCAAAGTACTCGGAAACGGGAAAGTTGCTTCGAAACATCAGAGGTTCTCTTGGATATTGGGGCTTGGAGAAAAAAGACTGTCTAGAGTTTCACATATCCAAGTTCTAGAAACGATACTGTTGTTTCAACTGCCTGGACAGTCTAGTTAATTGTGCAGTGCTAGGACTTATCCACCGGTTGTCCAAATGTCCAATGTGATTTTTTCACATCTAATATATCTTATATCTATAAATATATATATATATATATATATATATATATATATATATATATATATATATATATATATATATATATATATATATATATATATATATATATATATATATATATATATATGACCGAAACTTCTGAGAAAATTCGATTGACTAAAAATAGTTGATCAAAATTTGTTTGGCAACAAAAGCAGAAGGTGTAGAGAGAGTTATCCATTTCGCAGTATACGGGGAATGTAGTTCGTAGGTTATCATATTCTACACTCTAATTTTAGATATCTTCTGTTTATCAGGTAATAGATTCTAGTTTCAGATATCTCCTGTTTGTAGTTTATCATTATATAACATTTAAGGGATAGATATCATGCATAATGAAAAATATATTTTACTTGACCAAAAAGAAACTTTTGAATTTTATAAATTTGAAACAGTTTGGCAGGAAGCTGGAACTTTTCGATAAATATCACATATATATTTCTCAGAAGAAGGGATTTTGCTTTTGTTTTGTACATAGGTGCACATTATCACCCACTTCGTTGATTGTGGGCGATAATGTGTGTTCAGTATCATGGATATAATGTTTTTACTGCTATTGGAGTTAATAACTGGTAAAATCAAAATACAGTAAAACCTGCCTACACCGGACACCGCGGATTTTGTCCGGTATATAGAGGTGTCCGGTATTTCAGAGGTCAAGTAAACCAATGGAGGAAAAACGGGACTGAGAATTCTTGTCCGGTATTGGCAGCTGTCCGGTATTTCAGGGTTTGTCCAGAATGAGGTTTTACTGTGATCGGTTGACCAGCGAGTTTCAGAGTCTGTTTACAGCCAGCACAGTCCAACACCCGATACCGTTTAAAACATCCAGAGGTTACTTCTTGCTATCGTGACTGTTGCTACTTTTTCAAAATGTGATTTGATTTTAATGTGAGTAAGTAAATAGTAAATAATAATGATAAAATAACAGTGTATAGTAGGGGCGTGTGTATATCAGGAATGTATTTGAATTTGTTGTAACGGTTAGTGCTGAATAGTTTTTATGTATCTTTTTAAGAGTTCGGTTTTGAATCGCAATATGTTTGTGATGTCCAGTACCCGTGATGGAAGATTTAATGAGAGTGGAATCGTTGGAGAGCTGTGGATTCCTTCAACTCTCGCTATTCATGCCTAGACTGTGGGTTACGTTGCAGTCGGTGAGCTTTTTATGTGTTTCCTGGGGTGAAAAAGCAAAGGAGATAGACGTGACAGTTCGCACGTCTGATATTTACTTAGATTCTGTAAAAAATGTTGTTTTGATCTCAGATTAACGCTCACAGTGAGTGTTCGATACAAGATCGGTATACGGGCGGTAAAATTCAAGTTGAAAATTTGCCCCATTTATAGGGATAAAAAATATCTTCAACAGAAGCAAAAGATCTCAGGCAGCTTGATTACTAACACGCCTAGTTTATTTATATTAATTTAATTCTATTGCCCATATGTTTTGTGGATTATGCTGTTTGTCAAAAAATGGCATTAACGTGGCAAGGGGCGTTTAGGAACATAGAAAGAAGCTGCTCTATCTGTAGTATAGATAATGTTATCAGTAAAATTATCTGTTCACTATCTCAATCGTGGGTTTCCGATTCTTGTTTTTTTTAAAGTATGTCTGATTATTTTATAGTATTTATACTTTTCTCATTAACAAGGGTTGTTTTTATCTGTGAATTATTCTAGGTGTCAGTATGCTGTGACTAAATGATAAAGACATTGTATATATCCTGTTTGTGTGTGTGGTTATTCAAAGGAATTCTCAAATGCAAGTAGAATAGTTTGAATGTCAAACTGTCTAGTGCTACTTGGTTTCTTTTTTGTTAAGCACGTGTGGATATTTATGAAATCGTCGAGGTTGCTTCAGAGATATATACAGGACAGGAATTTGGCGGAAAATTACGTCACAAATATAAACGCTAGCTACACCTACCAGGAAAGAGAATAAGGAGATCGTACGTCAAAAAGATCCACTGGGTTCACAGAAAAAGAACAGAACACCGAAGCGAAATAGTAGTATAATTTGTATGAAAATATGTGTTTTGAAGCCCGTTCGATCATTTTTAACGGAACTTTAAGTATTATAATTGGGTGGTTTTTACTTAGCTGGAGTGTAGAGCGGTACCGGAATAACAAGTTCTATCCTGATGATTTGAAATTAAGCTTTATTAATGCTCTCTTAAATGCTATCTTCTAACCAGACAGTAGACTAGTTACAAAGATTGACTGATTGAACCAATGTAAATTACATACATTTTATTTCCTATGAAAACTTAAGAGACATTACGAGTCGGCGGGATGACTCAAACATAGTTTAATCTGACTTCGATGTTACATATTTGTGTCTTACAACAAACTCATATGACGAGCATGATTATTAAACCACTTTTACCTCAAAACCCGTTAGTCACTCTTCTAAAGTAAACATTATCAAACCATAAAAGCATATGGAAACGATTTACTTCTTTTTTCTATCGAATTTTGATGCAATTTAAGAATAAGAGGCGAAATCCAGTAAGCCATATAATCTAAAATTTCAACGATTAATCAATTACATAATCCAATTTACAAGAATAAGGAAGGACCAATCTGTTACAACTACACATCACGCCATTTCGCAATCGTTAAATTAAAATAACTTTCCCTACAGCCGTCAATTCGACTCAACCAATAATATCCTAACGACTTAATAATTATTTTTCAATATTATTAACTAATCACCATTTTATCCACTGAACATACGTACGGTTCTGTTTTATTGCCAGCGCCGAGTCACTGTCCATTAATTCTTTCGTTGTTTTGCTGTTTTGCTGGAAGCTGTGAAAGAGAATGTCTAGCATTGTAGATAATGTTTATCTCTTCATAGAGAAAGATTGTTGGTTAATAAAATCAAGAAATAGGCGAGACCAAATGATTGTATTTACAGAAAAAAATGCATATGGCGTTGTTGCGTTATATATATTTTTTTGTATAAACAGCAAGCAAATGTAATACAAGATAAGGTTATGGAAGCACTTAGTAAAGCAAAATATGCCACGTTTTTACATCCTGGTGAGAAGGATTTTTTGCAATATCGGGTGAAGAGATACCTTAGCACTTAGCACTTAGAAAATATATAGCACTTGGGCAAAGACCAGAAAGACTGCCCTCGTATGTGAGACACCTGATGTATACTTTCAAGTAAATAATTTTATTAGCGTTCACAATAAGTAACTGTTTTGTTATTTTTGGAACGTCTATCAAAGTCTTGATGATTGAGCTGATGAGTTCTTCCAACTAATGCTGCTCAAGCAATCGATGCAGTTACAATAAAATTTAGTTGAAATTAACAACTTTACATGAATCATGACAGCAGCTTTTCGTGACATCAGATTGGCATACAAGACTGAAGATTGAATCCTTTGAATTTCTCTTACCGTACTTTTGACACCATGATGTACAGTGTATATTTGCATTACAGATTATCTGTGAAAAACGTTGCTGCAGAACGAACTGTAATGGATTTGATGAATGTAAACATATAAGTCTGTACCTATATTACATAAGCATACAACTGGCCACGGATACAGTGCAATGGGTACATAAATCTATGTATTTATCTATTAATGGGAAAGTGCACTTTTCAACAAAACGTTCGATTTAAGCAAAGAATGAAGACACCTCAGGGAATCAGCGGAGTAATAGCCGCTCTAGAATCTGTTATGAATTGAACTTACTAAATCCAAAGCTTAATATTTAGTCAATATTTTAGGCATGAAGAAAGAACATCGTTTCATAATTTTTAACGTTCAATTGTTGCAATGTTATCTTGGCAACTGATATAAATTATATTTCTATATAAGTTAATGTATACATATATGAAGTTATGTAGGTATATATGAAAATAAAACACATGAAGTATTTTTATGACTTTTTATAGATAAGTTAAAAGGGGCTGGTGGTGGGAGTAGTACGCCAGACAACAAAGTGAAATGCAGTCGGTTTATTTTAGTGACAGCAACACAATAAAATTGGTACAAAATTGTACTTGGTCATGGGAATGCTGTTGATGCTATAGTCTTCCATAACCAACCTGTGGAAACTTTATGTATTTCAGAATTCCTGTGTTTGGCCAACGCATATAAAATGCTATGTCTTTATACCTTGCTTCTTCAAAAAATAATACCATGGCCATTAGATAGATAGTATAAAGAGATAGTCCTAATATTAAGCCCACTAAATTTTCTCAGCAGTGTTCCGAATAAATCTCTCATATTGTTTATCACGAAGATTATATTTATTTCTCGATCAGCCAATGATAACAAAAATGCTCAGTTCGGTAGTTTTTCATGTTACGATTATATTGCAATATCAGTGCTGCTGTCGAAGCAATAGTTTTTAAATATACGGTCTGAATACAATTTTTAAAAGTGATAAACTTTACATATTATATGTAAATATATATATATATATATTTACATATATATATATATATATATATATGTATGTATATATATATATATATATATATATATATATATATATATATATATATATATATATATATATATATATATATATATATATATATATATATATATACACTTGTGCTTACTGAGTCGACATATGTAAATACCATCTAATACTCTTACGCTTCTGCTATCGCTTTAAGTTTTAAAATATTTGCAAAATGGATGTTTCAGTTTTGAACTTGTGCAGGCATTATGTATTTCTGAGGAAACCCCATTTTGCATGTCAGTTTCGCTGGAATTTTGATCGTTGAACCTATTCCAATCTTTTCCACTTTTAGTCTATGACTATTGAAATTTTGAATGACAAAATTTGCTTTAGTGCACAATGATGTGCATCATATTAAACTATAAATGACACTCAATTTTTTGCAAGAATAGTGAGCTAATTGTACTTTAGCAGTCAGCCAAGTCAAAATGCATATACACTTACATATATTCCATTGCCATAAATATGACACAAAATTAAAATGAAAAGGGAAAAACAAGCATCCTTATATAGTGGATTGATTTATTTAAAGCCAATATTCAAAACTTATTGTCTGAATTCAATTCATAAAAATACTGTTTTCTTTTTAGCTTTTAGCCAAGTTAATTAAAAGTAAGACAAAATTAAAAGGAGTCAATTTTCAGTTCGTTTCCCGTCAGAGGCTCTAACAAGGTCCATATTTGACAAAATGTATTGCTTCACTGCTCTGGCATGCGGCGAACTCCAACATACACTCATTGCCATAAGTTACTCCGTCGCTGCCGCACATGGGGAAATAGCTGCGAGGACAGGCTCCAGGGCACTTCAATAAAACTGAAATTAATTCGCATTTATTCCATTTATTGAATTATAAAGTATCTTAAACTGCAATACAAAGTAAAGAAATAAGGCAATGCAGGCGAATGTCAGTGTTTAGTTATGATTTTTTTATTGCATTCATCCTATAATGTTGCTTTCTGCCAACAATGGTCGCTATCTTATCATATAGCACTTTTCAACAAAGTTTTCTTTTTAACACTTAGTCTTTGTTAATTATCGTGCAAAATCACAAAGACTGACAAGTGCTTTTAATTAAAGGGTATATTTTTAAATTTTAAATCCAGTGTTTCTTTTTCTACACTGTTAATTTTAGTGAAAATTTCTTTCTGAATCAATGACCAAAATTTATCAAGTTCTATGTTTTCTATATTTTTGCTTCACACACTCGCAGTGCATGAAGGATGTAATCCAGCAAACCTTTGCTACCAGCTTTATATGTAACATTTTTTGTTAACATTCAAACAAACAAAATTATACTTGATAACCTTGCTTGGTATCTTTTGTTCAAACAAGTGTGTATATGGTGAGTACTACTCTATGGGGGGCTTTTTTCTCAAGAAACCATTTGCAGTTGGTTTGGAAACTTTGGTACCTCGATAGCACAGTCGAAAGACTGAATGGACGATAATTTTTGTCTTCAGTATTGTCTGTAGTATCAGATGAAGAAACTTACACTTTTAATTTTAGAATTAAGTTAAGATTCATGATCTAGTCATTGTAAAGTTTAACAGCCAAAAGAGTAGCCGTACATCTAAAAAGGTCTTTATATTATATTTCACTTGATCAACGGCTCCTTTTTAAATTCTGGGGGTACATTACAGTGTTATCACAGTGATGTTAATGACTGGTATTTTTATGTCACAAATAACCTAAATAACTAAAGAAGGCTCCCATTACTTTAAATATTAACAAGTTTATTCCATCTCACCTATGGTGTCATTTGCCACAAACATGGTTTTTGTTTGGCTGTGGACGTTTTCTACTATATTATGGCTAAAAGGTTTGATAATGTCCCTTATTATATATTCATAAATATTATGGAAAGAAATCTTATTACACAAAAATATTAATATTGACGTTAATGGTTAGTCAAAAGGGACTGCACATCATGTTATTTTGGTTTCCTGTTTTTGACAGAATACGCACAATCTAAAGGTTATAAAATAGTACAAACAAAATAATTATAAAATCAATATCACTTATATTTTGTCAAAATAATTCTTCAGCTTTGTATAAATAACATAAATATTATCAGGAATTTTCTGGCTTATAATTCAAGATATGTAATGAAATCTTTCTGTGTTTTATTTAAATTATATGAAATATAGATCATTATTAAAGATTTCAACGAAATCTGATTTGTAAACAACTTATATATATTGAGAGAGTGAAACGACTTTTATATAGCATTTTCAGACAGGTAATGAAGGAAGTAAGAACGGGCAAAGGGACTGAGAGAAAAGTGGATGATTAGAAAAAGACGAATAAAACTGAAAATTCAACAAAACTGGCAAAATTGTAATCGGTACAAATGTTTTAGTCTGACGTTTAATGACATATTGAAACGGTTTAAAGTCAGCACCATTTAAGTTTCTAGCTTCGTTTGTTTCATTTACTATGCATAATAGATTGGACTTAAGCATATATTATATTATGATTTAGTTTTCGTACATACCACAAGGTCCGTCGTGGACGTAAAAGATCGAGTCTTCTGTTTCACACATCGCGTTATCAAGTAGACACCTGTTTGAATATGTGATTAGATTGCTTGCACAAACTGATGCATATATTTTATGGCACGGTTTGTCACACTTGTCTGAAACAGTACCAGAAAATGAAGTTAAAGTACCTGTAAATAAAATTTAGCAAGCGAGCGTTGTGTTCAAAGCATTAATAATCACTTAATGCATGCAAAACACACAACATTGGTGTCTAATTCAACTAAGCGTACAGTTGAATACAACAGTGGAATAAATATTATAATGTAATTCTCCTCAGAATTAAGAAAGTGACATAATTTGTCCAAGTTGTTTTCAGCGGCATTTTGAAAATGACTCGTTGCTTATAATCTCAGTGTAGAATTTATATGTTGCCTAAAACTTTGTCTTATCTCTCTTTAGTTTGAATTTATGATAATAAATATTGTTTTACTTACCATAACCAATAACACACCCAACAAGCATCGCCAATATCAAATAAATTTTAAAGTCCATTTTTATCAGACTGTGATTCTTACAAGAGTTACTTAGTTTTAGTCAGTGGCAATATGTCTGATAATGTATACAACTGTCTCTTTTATAGCATTACACATCTCCTTCAGCGAATAGCAAGCACTTAAATAAGTCACAACTCTGTGTTCAGCCAATCACTTCACTCTTTTGGGGCAGTTCTTCGGTGGTTTGATATCATGACGGGTAATGTTGGCAATGGGTGGTATTGGAATAGCCCATCTCATCAAAACTTAAGGTTATAAAACGATACGCATTGGTGTGTTTTGCTTTTGAAGACGCCATTTGCATAGCAAATCGTATTGGAATAGCCCATCTCTATATTCATTGTAAAGTTTGTCCTAATGTGTTTCACCAGTATGCCGGATGGGCTATTACAATACGGTTCAGCGTGAGAAATAATTTTCGAAGTGTTAGGATATGCATTGGTGTGTTTGACTTTTGAAGACGCCATTTGCATAGCAAATCGTATTGGAATAGCCCATCTCTATATTCATTGTAAAGTTTGTCCTGGTAGCATTGAAACACCCCAGCATTGAAACACCACGTCATTGTATGGGCCCATCCAATGGCTGGGCTAAATCAATACAGAGGCTATTGAAACAGCACATACAGTTTCTCCCCATGAAACACGATTATATTGCTGATGTAATTTAATACAACAGATGTATTGGGATGGTGTAATGGGACGGACCGTTATATTTCTTTGCACATAAGAATTCGAATAAATATTCGAGAAGAATATTTATAACATTTAATTATCCACTTACCGTTTTGCTTTTAACACCCACATTTAACATTATTTGGAAAAGTCAGCTATAATCTCAGCACAGCTTCTCTCTCTCCCTCCCCCTGCTGCATTATGGCACTTAGTATGTGGTTCGGTCCCGGGGGGGGGGGGCGGGGGGCATTTCCATATAAAATGACTACCAAATCGAATTTAAAAAGAGCCCCTAAACACGGAATTTTCGTCTCTAAATTTCCCCCTATTTTTGAAAAAAAACGCGGAAAAGGACATCTGATTGCTAAATGGCATTACCAAATTTCGCAATGAGCAATGGGGATTTAGGATATGTTCATTCAATTACCCTGAAATGGATGCAGGTCTTCAATTAATTACAATATAATTTTTGTTTTCAAAGGAATAATCATTTTACCCCCGACCCATATTTTAGGAAAAGCGCGGGAACTTCGACAATTTTACCCACTCCCTATTTTTTGTTTTAAGCGTTTCCGCGTTGTTTTGTACGCGCATTGTTGCCATATTTCATACAAGTGCCCCACCCCAATCCTCCCGCTTGGTGGGGGTCAGCGTGATATATATTACAGTAAGGGTTGTCGTCTGCTCGGGACCTCATTACCACTGTAGTGGTACTGAGGTCCCGAAGTGGCACTGAGGATCCGACAAATTTTTCATATGAACTCCCCGCCCCTTTAATTGTGTCTTAAAATCACTGCTTCTTCCGCCCCCCCTGCTACCCTGTTAGGCGACGCCGTCAGGGTGGCATGGGATCTTTTATCTTCTTGTATTCCCACCGCCCCGCCCCCACCATCCAATATGTTTATCTCAATATCTTACAGTTTTTTTCCATAAAATATATATAAATACATATGTCTATTCACAAAATGTTCAAGAAAAAAAGGATGCAAAATTCTCTTTTTGGCATATTCTTGATCAGATGTGTTGTTTCTATGGATGGGGTATTCCTATGCATATGTCTGTAGATTTGGCCCATATTCTTGATCAGATATGTTGTTTCTATGGATGGGGTATTCCTATGCATCTGTCTGTAGATTTGGCACATACTGATTTTATATTTCTATGGCTTACAGCTATAGGATGGGCTATAGGGGCTATAGGATGGGTCCATTCTACACCCATCAACCATTAAAACAGCCCATCTTGTTCACAACAAAAGGCAGTTTGTTCCCATTTTAAGGGGAGAAGAAAATATGTGCTGTTCTATGGAATGCCGTTTTCACATTTATTAGTGAATTATTGATATTAAGAATTAATTTTTGATCTCAAAAATTGATTTTTTGATATCAAGAATTAATTTTTGATCTCAATAAATCCATATTTTGATATCAAGAATTCATATTTGCTATCTGCAATTGTATTCTTGATATCTCTAAATGTATTCTTGATCTCGAAAAATAATTTTGATATCAATAAATATTTAGAGATATCAAGAAATATTTATTGATATCAAAAATGATTTAATGATATCTAAAATTGATTTGTTGAGATCAAAAATTCAATTCTTGATAGCAAAAATGAAATATTTGAGAGCAAAATATTACTTTTGAGCTCACTAATTGATTTTCTATATATTGATATCAAGAATTTATTTCAGATATCATTATTTCAGACTGATACATTTTTAATTTGTATTTTGAAATCTGCAAACGATTTTTTGATCTCAAAAACTGATTCTTGATATCATAACATCAGTCTATTTTTTAAATAAAAAATTCAGAAATGCACATCTGTCAATAAATAATGGCTGTCCTTGTATACATAATCTTTATTTTAATTTTTTACTGTACAAAAAAAGAAGCAATTCTTGAGATCAAAAATTATGTTGTTATTATTGATCTCAATAATTCAAATTTTCATCTCCAAAATTTAATTGACGATTCGCTATATTTTATGTGAATGTGTGTCTCCCGTAAGATTTTTTAGGTTTGTAAAATTGATTTTTTGATCTCAAAAATAAATTTTTGCCATCTAAAATTCAATTGTTGATCGCAAAATATAAATTAATGAGATCTAAATTGATTTATTGATATCTCTAAATATATTTTGATATCTAAAAAAAGCATTAAATGTTAAAATGGCATTCCATACTGTTCCTATAGCCAAATATGGGCTGAAACTATAGAAGCGCAAAACAACGAAGATGGGGTAAATCAATACCTCGCTGTTATTGGATGGGCCCATCCTACGGGTGGGCTGTTGCAATACAACAACATCTCTTTCATGCGTATTTCAATTGTCCAGCTGTGCCGCTTGATTTAAAATTGCAGTTAGGGTATTCCTGTGATGGATGCGCTCAGGGCACTGATGTGCAATTATAAGGATTTTGTTGGTAAATAAAATCCCCTAATTACAGCAAGGGGCAGTCCTTGTTTGTTATTCGGGAACGTTCATTGGCTGATAAATAATGTGAGTGGCGCATTGGGTGGATCGGCAGGCTTTCTCCTGAATGAGAACTCACTTTTCGTGTAGCGCGCCAGTGTTAAGACGGAGATAGTTAAAATGTTATAATCTGAATTGCTTCATGTATATAGCTGTTGGTTAGAAGGCTTACGGGTTAAAAATAAGGATCTAGAGTTACTCGGATTTATAAAGCGTCCCACCCTCCCGCCCCTTTTTCACGGTATGTAGCACTATGTCAAGGGCGGAGTTTTGTATTTTAATTAGGGGAATCAGTGTTAAATCATGTCTCTTTGTATTGTGTATATTAATGCGAAAAAGCGGTGTGAATAAAATACAGCCAAAATCAAGACAAAGTTTATTTAATGGTTCCCAGTTTCCAATAACCTTGAGGTAATTACTATTAAATGGTGTAATTAGCATATTCTCGTGCTGGACGTGCTCTAGGGACTGATGTGCAATTACAATTAGAAGTGCATAGCAATTGGGCAAGACAGCGGTAGTCTTGTGAAGAATTGTTTTCCGGAGTAAGAGGGTTTCGAATTGTATAGGGCTCCAGAGTAGCGCTAATTTTCCGGAGTAGAACAGAAAATGAGCATAAATAGGGCACCAAAAATGCAGCTGGAGTATATCAATTTAGCAATGGAATTTATAGCTTCTCAGCGCGGTCATGCGAAAATACTCCTAGAAGTATGAAGTATTTCTAACTTTCAGGTTAAGACAGCATTTTTTGGTACAAAAATTTCCATGATGAATAACACCAGTATGTGTCACAATTTTTTTTTTGCACATCAAGTAATAAAACTAATCCATCAGAAGAGTTACTTAATTTCAATTGCACTCCATCAGTACCCCGAGCGAATCAATCACAAGAGGATCCGAATTCCAATTACTTAAATCTCGAAAGGGAATATCAAACTTTAAACCTTTTAACAAACGCTTTTTCCTTTTATTTTGAATGATATTTTTCTGGCTGGCAGATGTCCGAGTGGCAGTTTTCCGGGTGGCGCTTGTCCGCGGGTGCACTTGTCCGGGTTGCGTTTTTCCGGGTGGTACTTGTCCTGGACCCCATTTTTTCATATAGACTTTTTATCGCCACCATCCATATTAGCTAACGTTGAAATCACTTCTGAAGATATTATAAGTAATGGTTTAGAGTCACCGAATATCTGTTGTCCTAAGACGGCGTTTGTCACTGGTAACATATCTTGCCGTTGGGAACTGTGTTCTTCGAATGTACCCTTCTTGTTTCATCTATTATATTTATTTCTTTGTCAGTTGGACCTCTGTAAATTAATGTTATAACTAATTTTTTCATAATTGGGTGGAAAATGAACTTTGTTGACTGGATTCTACGATGTTCGTTTTAAAGCCAATTTCACAGAACTAATTGTGAACCGGTTCAGCTTAGGTGAATCACTTTCAAATCTCTCTACTCTATATTAATACTCACCCTGACTTAAGTAAGACAGGTAGGCTGAGCTACCTATCTCTCTCCCCCCTCCCTCCCTCCCTCCCTCCCTCCCTCCCTCCCTCCCTCCCTCCCTCCCTCCCTCCCTCCCTCCCTCCCTCCCTCCCTCCCTCCCTCCCTCCCTCCCTCCCTCCCTCCCTCCCTCCCTCCCTCCCCTGTTGGACTGAATTCAGGCTGCACCGTTTTTACGACCAAATAATCCGGCCAAGCGGCGTCGGAACTACGTGTCCGACAAAAAAAAGAGAACCATAAAAACAATATTTATAGCTCGAGACCTTAGAAACTGAGATTTTTCGGAATTCTTTTAGAAACGCTTTCAGTTAAGACCTTGAGTCTTCTAAGGTGGTTCTCTACCACGTTGTTACTTGTTTTGGTGACCCGTAAAAATAGTTGAATAACCTTACCTATAGCCGGAAATTTAACCGAAAACCGACAACTGCTTGAGTCTCAGGTTTGTACTTTTTTGGCGAGTGAAAACATTTTCAGCTTGATTTTCAAATTCTAGGTCTCAGATACGTTACTTGTTTACATTTGAGAATTTGCCAAAATCCCCTAGTGCATTGAATTTGTACGAAAATTTGAACATGTCTAGTTTATCCTCGTTTATTATTTTTTTAAAAAAAATTAGCTTAATTTTTCAATTAAAAAACGACAAAACAAATTTGCGAAACAGGCAGCAAGAAGCTGAGAGCAGTAGTTTAAACTGGCAAGATATCCGCCTCGGTGTACTGATCGCCCAACTCTTAATGAAAGCCATCACAGCATGCGTGTGCAACTTTAAGTTGGTTGCATCGTTTGGGTTTTTCTAAATTTAAGAGTGATGAAATTTGGCTCACTGATAGAGGGTGATTAGACGCCCTGAAAGCCACATTTTTTAACCATAACCTTAGAGAACGATTGACATCCTCGGCCATGGTCAATGTCGAAAACCGGAAGTGGGCCACTATCTCGAAAACGGTTAGAGATAGAGCGATTGGAGCCTATTTTCCAACCTTTGGGTCTAAAAGACGATACGTAAGAGGTACCTCGGTGACCTTGACCTCCTCGGACATGATCAAAGTCAGAAACCGGAAGCTGAACATTTTCTCGAAGACGGTTAGGGATAGAGCAATTTTGAGCTTATTTCCGACCTTTTTGGCCTAAAAAACGATAGGTAAGGGGTCAAGAGTTTAGGATCGTATTTTATGTAACTCCCAAGTATCATGTTCGATACTCGGTAGCGAAAACGGCCTACTTCACTTTTGATTTTGATACGAGTCCGTCTTAGTCTGTTCACAACCAGACCATGCTTTCTGTTGCGAAACAGTCACAGCGGAAGGTCATTATCTCAAAGTACTCGGAAACGGGAAAGTTGCTTCGAAACATCAGAGGTTCTCTTGGATATTGGGGCTTGGAGAAAAAAGACTGTCTAGAGTTTCACATATCCAAGTTCTAGAAACGATACTGTTGTTTCAACTGCCTGGACAGTCTAGCTAATTGTGCAGTGCTAGGACTTATCCACCGGTTGTCCAAATGTCCAATGTGATTTTTTCACATCTAATATATCTTATATCTATAAATATATATATATATATATATATATATATATATATATACATATATATATAT
This sequence comes from Protula sp. h YS-2021, assembly GCA_949752745.1. Classification (NCBI taxonomy): domain Eukaryota; kingdom Metazoa; phylum Annelida; class Polychaeta; order Sabellida; family Serpulidae; genus Protula; species Protula sp. h YS-2021. The sequence goes on along the minus strand of OX457028.1, from coordinate 44,992,886 downwards.
ATATATATATATATATATATATATATATATATATATATATATATATATATATATATATATATATATATATATATATATATATATATATATATATATATATATATATATATATATATATATATATATATATATATATATATATATATATATATATATATATGACCGAAACTTCTGAGAAAATTCGATTGACTAAAAATAGTTGATCAAAATTTGTTTGGCAACAAAAGCAGAAGGTGTAGAGAGAGTTATCCATTTCGCAGTATACGGGGAATGTAGTTCGTAGGTTATCATATTCTACACTCTAATTTTAGATATCTTCTGTTTATCAGGTAATAGATTCTAGTTTCAGATATCTCCTGTTTGTAGTTTATCATTATATAACATTTAAGGGATAGATATCATGCATAATGAAAAATATATTTTACTTGACCAAAAAGAAACTTTTGAATTTTATAAATTTGAAACAGTTTGGCAGGAAGCTGGAACTTTTCGATAAATATCGAATATATTTCTCAGAAGAAGGGATTTTGCTTTTGTTTTGTACATAGGTGCACATTATCACCCACTTCGTTGATTGTGGGCGATAATGTGTGTTCAGTATCATGGATATAATGCTTTTACTGCTATTGGAGTTAATAACTGGTAAAATCAAAATACAGTAAAACCTGCCTACACCGGACACCGCGGATTTTGTCCGGTATATAGAGGTGTCCGGTATTTCAGGGGTCAAGAAAACCAATGGGGGAAAACGGGACTGAGAATTCTTGTCCGGTATTGGCAGCTGTCCGGTATTTCAGGGTTTGTCCAGAATGAGGTTTTACTGTGATCGGTTGACCAGCGAGTTTCAGAGTCTGTTTACAGCCAGCACAGTCCAACACCCGATACCGTTTAAAACATCCAGAGGTTACTTCTTGCTATCGTGACTGTTGCTACTTTTTCAAAATGTGATTTGATTTTAATGTGAGTAAGTAAATAGTAAATAATAATGATAAAATAACAGTGTATAGTAGGGGCGTGTGTATATCAGGAATGTATTTGAATTTGTTGTAACGGTTAGTGCTGAATAGTTTTTATGTATCTTTTTAAGAGTTCGGTTTTGAATCGCAATATGTTTGTGATGTCCAGTACCCGTGATGGAAGATTTAATGAGAGTGGAATCGTTGGAGAGCTGTGGATTCCTTCAACTCTCGCTATTCATGCCTAGACTGTGGGTTACGTTGCAGTCGGTGAGCTTTTTATGTGTTTCCTGGAGTGAAAAAGCAAAGGAGATAGACGTGACAGTTCGCACGTCTGATATTTACTTAGATTCTGTAAAAAATGTTGTTTTGATCTCAGATTAACGCTCACAGTGAGTGTTCGATACAAGATCGGTATACGGGCGGTAAAATTCAAGTTGAAAATTTGCCTCATTTATAGGGATAAAAAATATCTTCAACAGAAGCAAAAGATCTCAGGCAGCTTGATTACTTAGCAGTCTCTAACACGCCTAGTTTATTTATATTAATTTAATTCTATTGCCCATATGTCTTGTGGATTATGCTGTTTGTCAAAAAATGGCATTAACGTGGCAAGGGGCGTTTAGGAACATAGAAAGAAGCTGCTCTATCTGTAGTATAGATAATGTTATCAGTAAAATTATCTGTTCACTATCTCAATCGTGGGTTTCCGATTCTTGTTTTTTTTAAGTATGTCTGATTATTTTATAGTATTTATACTTTTCTCATTAACAAGGGTTGTTTTTATCTGTGAATTATTCTAGGTGTCAGTATGCTGTGACTAAATGATAAAGACATTGTATATATCCTGTTTGTGTGTGTGGTTATTCAAAGGAATTCTCAAATGCAAGTAGAATAGTTTGAATGTCAAACTGTCTAGTGCTACTTGGTTTCTTTTTTGTTAAGCACGTGTGGATATTTATGAAATCGTCGAGGTTGCTTCAGAGATATATACAGGACAGGAATTTGGCGGAAAATTACGTCACAAATATAAACGCTAGCTACACCTACCAGGAAAGAGAATAAGGAGATCGTACGTCAAAAAGATCCACTGGGTTCACAGAAAAAGAACAGAACACCGAAGCGAAATAGTAGTATAATTTGTATGAAAATATGTGTTTTGAAGCCCGTTCGATCATTTTTAACGGAACTTTAAGTATTATAATTGGGTGGTTTTTACTTAGCTGGAGTGTAGAGCGGTACCGGAATAACAAGTTCTATCCTGATGATTTGAAATTAAGCTTTATTAATGCTCTCTTAAATGCTATCTTCTAACCAGACAGTAGACTAGTTACAAAGATTGACTGATTGGACCAATGTAAATTACATACATTTTATTTCCTATGAAAACTTAAGAGACATTACGAGTCGGCGGGATGACTCAAACATAGTTTAATCTGACTTCGATGTTACATATTTGTGTCTTACAACAAACTCATATGACGAGCATGATTATTAAACCACTTTTACCTCAAAACCCGTTAGTCACTCTTCTAAAGTAAACATTATCAAACCATAAAAGCATATGGAAACGATTTACTTCTTTTGGCTATCGAATTTTGATGCAATTTAAGAATAAGAGGCGAAATCCAGTAAGCCATATAATCTAAAATTTCAACGATTAATCAATTACATAAGCCAATTTACAAGAATAAGGAAGGACCAATCTGTTACAACTACACATCACGCCATTTCGCAATCGTTAAATTAAAATAACTTTCCCTACAGCCGTCAATTCGACTCAACCAATAATATCCTAACGACTTAATAATTATTTTTCAATATTATTAACTAATCACCATTTTATCCACTGAACATATGTACGGTTCTGTTTTATTGCCAGCGCCGAGTCACTGTCCATTAATTCTTTCGTTGTTCTGCTGTTTTGCTGGAAGCTGTGAAAGAGAATGTCTAGCATTGTAGATAATGTTTATCTCTTCATAGAGAAAGATCTGCTGTTATCTAGTGGAAACTGACCTCAGAATTTTTCGTAGTCTATCTGTGTTGTCTAGCATTTTCAGTAAGAAAAAGATGGAAAAGGTTTTTGATCGTCATGTTGACTGGGTATACAGCCAAAATACAAAAATTATCTTAGGATCTTTGTCATCTTTAAAATTTTGAATTGCCATTAAAAACCATGCGATACTGAAGGCACGGTTTAATGGATGTAAGTTATTGTTTATATTTTGGTTTATACTCACTCGACATTGCAGTACCGACGTGTACGTCATAAAATGTCCGTATATTCAACGTTATATAAATATATTAGATGGTGGACCAACAGTTACCAAATTAATCTCCTTTGAACATTTGCAAAGGCTAGTTCACAAACAGAAAAATGCAGCTATTTTTTATATGCAATTTCAGTCTTCTAACTAATCAATTTGAATGATGTTTCTTCTGTTTAAATTGGTGTACAGTTTCAAACCCTGAGAAATGGTGATGGGACGGGAATAAAAGACTTGAGATTTTGCCCGTATATGTTTATGTGTGCAAGATCTCGGGCTCGAATTTCAAGAGCAAGAATTCTCGTTATCCCCGCCACCCCCTCCCGCCCCTCCTCATCGAACATGGCATTTTATGTCTTGTTTTCGCGTGTCTGCCTTTTGCGTAAACATCGGGTTAAGTACACGTGGTTTTCTACATATTTTCGTTTTCATTGTGTACTTTGAATTGGATATACATCACTGTAAGTACTTAATTCCATTAATATCCACGTCACAGGTTCTTAGTTCCTGTTTAGTATTGTTCTTAATTAGATATCAATGTACTGGGGTTTGTTTCCACATCTTTGTTATGATTCAAATATTTGAATAAATCTTATATAAAAAATCAGCGTTTATGTTTCTTCTTCTGTCTTCTTTCGTTTTAAATGAGGACGCCTTAAGGGATTCTCCCAGTAGATGTCACCCGACTGGTTATGTGGTTAAGTGGTTAAGCTACTGAGTGGCCAGAATTGATGTTTGCTGCAACAGCGACATTATACATCGCAAAAACGTCACGAAGGCGACTAAAAGTGGCGAAGTTTGGTGATCGCCAAAAGAAAAAAAGCGACGACAGCGATAAAATAACATTAAAGCAATGAATTGTCACTCCCATGAGGGTTCCGGACAGAACCCCCCGGGACAAAACCCCCCGGGACCGAACCCCCCGACCAAACCCCCCAGGACCGAACCCCCCGCGCGCATAACCCCCCATGCCAAAATCCCCCATATGGAGAGGACCAAACCCCCCCTACTCCAACAATTATATTTGAACGTTTAAGCAGCCTTCAATATTCGGTAATCGTTACTTTATTATTACTGATTATAAAGGTATAAAAGGTACATAATTGCAGTCATATTATCTGACGAGCTTTGATCTCAAATGCAATCAGAGCTTCTGCCGTATCCTCTTCTGTCATCTTACAACCACAGGATCTGAAGTACAATTTACACCCTTGTCATGTAGTCTGTATGTCGATTGCAATTAAAATATCTGAAGTACGAATTCCTATTCTTTAGGAAATAGGATAGCACACACTGTTCGTGACTTTCGCAAAAGCAACATCTTAGATTTTCTCAGAGGAATAGCCACAGTATTCAGTTTTAAACCAACAGTGACTGTTGACATTAGTCATTTGTAGTCATCGTAGTAAAACAGCTTGTACAAATGAACTACAACTCAAGTTGTAAAATCATGATGCAATAAACGTGTGTTTAAATTTGTCATATTATATTGGCATTTTGATTGGGTTAAGAGGGGGGGGGGGGTTTGGTCCGATCGGGGGGTTTGGGCACGGGGGGTTATGCGCGCGGGGGGTTTGGTTCCGGGGGGTTTGGTCCGGGGGATTTGGTCACGGGGGATTCTGTCCTAGACCCGGTGTTTACCATACAACTCATAACCTTTATACTTTTACTCATACTGTTATCGGACGTGTCACTTCCCGAAGGCTTTGAGGCCACGTCATTTCTCTATCCTGTCCGAAAGCACTGTTCCTGAATGTTTCTAAATTAGGGACTTTAACCCTGCTGGTGTGACTTGTCCTGTAAATCATGTTAAAGTCAGATTTTTAGTTGCTGTTCCACAGCGTTGTTCGCGAGACCTACACCTAAGATTTCATGTCATATGGGTGTTGGTACGAAGGACAGTCCGAATCCTCATTCTCAAGAGGTGGTGCCGTCGATCTAGTGAGTCCACCTTACTGCTTCTTGACCGTCTGTTCTAATCATAGTGGTTTGAGCCAGCAACTCCGCCCCTGGCCCGATGTAGTCAGCCTGCGAAAGCGATTTTCCAGGGTTTTGATCGGAACTTGCCGTATCTTTTCACGTTCCCGTTTGGACTCATTTGTAATTACGCAAACACACGGATCCAATTATATGATCGAAGCCAAAAACTGAAACCAGACAGCTCTCGACGGTTCCCCTTCAGACTGCCCAATCGAAAGAATAGCCGAATCTCAACCCTAACGCTAACCCAAACCAAAATCCTCAAAGGCCACCCTTATGATGTACATTGCGGGTTGGCTAATGGGAAGAATAGCCATGAATATTTGTGAAAGGTTGCCGATCATTTTAGCTTATAAATGCCTTCCTGTTGACAGATCAGAGTGTGTATTATTGTGGATTAGCTGGCGATAACACCAATACTGTCGAATGGCTCTCAGTTTAATTTATTTCATTTGCTGGTATAACGTATTTATTCCATTTTTGTTAAATTTTACGTTTATTTTCTATTATTCAATCAGCGAAAATTATGTCAATGTCTTCTAACTTCAAACATTCTGGGTTTTGTACCTTATCGATAGTGATTCAATATCTTCCGATTCTCAAACTTCCAACTCGCTCCTGTAGAAACTGGAATCGTGCTATTCATGCATTGCTATTGTTGGTTAAAAAAATCAAGAAATAGGCGAGACCAAATGATTGTATTTACAGAAAAAAATGCATATGGCGTTGTTGCGTTATATATATTTTTTTGTATAAACAGCAAGCAAATGTAATACAAGATAAGGTTATGGAAGCACTTAGTAAAGCAAAATATGCCACGTTTTTACATCCTGGTGAGAATGATTTTTTTGCAATATCGGGTGAAGAGATACCTTAGCACTTAGCACTTAGAAAATATATAGCACTTGGGCAAAGACCAGAAAGACTGCCCTCGTATGTGAGACACCTGATGTATACTTTCAAGTAAATAATTTTATTAGCGTTCACAATAAGTAACTGTTTTGTTATTTTTGGAACGTCTATCAAAGTCTTGATGATTGAGCTGATGAGTTCTTCCAACTAATGCTGCTCAAGCAATCGATGCAGTTACAATAAAATTTAGTTGAAATTATCAACTTTACATGAATCATGACAGCAGCTTTTCGTGACATCAGGTTGGCATACAAGACTGAAGATTGAATCCTTTGAATTTCTCTTACCGTACTTTTGACACCATGATGTACAGTGTATATTTGCATTACAGATTATCTGTGAAAAACGTTGCTGCAGAACGAACTGTAATGGATTTGATGAATGTAAACATATAAGTCTGTACCTATATTACATAAGCATACAACTGGCCACGGATACAGTGCAATGGGTACATAAATCTATGTATTTATCTATTAATGGGAAAGTGCACTTTTCAACAAAACGTTCGATTTAAGCAAAGAATGAAGACACCTCAGGGAATCAGCGGAGTAATAGCCGCTCTAGAATCTGTTATGAATTGAACTTACTAAATCCAAAGCTTAATATTTAGTCAATATTTTAGGCATGAAGAAAGAACATCGTTTCATAATTTTTAACGTTCAATTGTTGCAATGTTATCGTGGCAACTGATATAAATTATATTTCTATATAAGTTAATGTATACATATATGAAGTTATGTAGGTATATATGAAAATAAAACACATGAAGTATTTTTATGACTTTTTATAGATAAGTTAAAAGGGGCTGGTGGTGGGAGTAGTACGCCAGACAACAAAGTGAAATGCAGTCGGTTTATTTTAGTGACAGCAACACAATAAAATTGGTACAAAATTGTACTTGGTCATGGGAATGCTGTTGATGCTATAGTCTTCCATAACCAACCTGTGGAAACTTTATGTATTTCAGAATTCCTGTGTTTGGCCAACGCATATAAAATGCTATGTCTTTATACCTTGCTTCTTCAAAAAATAATACCATGGCCATTAGATAGATAGTATAAAGAGATAGTCCTAATATTAAGCCCACTAAATTTTCTCAGCAGTGTTCCGAATAAATCTCTCATATTGTTTATCACGAAGATTATATTTATTTCTCGATCAGCCAATGATAACAAAAATGCTCAGTTCGGTAGTTTTTCATGTTACGATTATATTGCAATATCAGTGCTGCTGTCGAAGCAATAGTTTTTAAATATACGGTCTGAATACAATTTTTAAAAGTGATAAACTTTACATATTATATGTAAATATATATATATATATATATATTTACATATATATATATATATATATATATATATATATATATATATATATATATATATATATATATATATATATATATATATATATATATATATATATATATATGTATATATATATATATATATATATATATATATATATATATATATATATATATATATACACTTGTGTTTACTGAGTCGACATATGTAAATACCATCTAATACTCTTACGCTTCTGCTATCGCTTTAAGTTTTAAAATATTTGCAAAATGGATGTTTCAGTTTTGAACTTGTGCAGGCATTATGTATTTCTGAGGAAACCCCATTTTGCATGTCAGTTTCGCTGGAATTTTGATCGTTGAACCTATTCCAATCTTTTCCACTTTTAGTCTATGACTATTGAAATTTTGAATGACAAAATTTGCTTTAGTGCACAATGATGTGCATCATATAAAACTATAAATGACACTCAATTTTTTGCAAGAATAGTGAGCTAATTGTACTTTAGCAGTCAGCCAAGTCAAAATGCATATACACTTACATATATTCCATTGCCATAAATATGACACAAAATTAAAATGAAAAGGGAAAAACAAGCATCCTTATATAGTGGATTGATTTATTTAAAGCCAATATTCAAAACTTATTGTCTGAATTCAATTCATAAAAATACTGTTTTCTTTTTAGCTTTTAGCCAAGTTAATTAAAAGTAAGACAAAATTAAAAGGAGTCAATTTTCAGTTCGTTTCCCGTCAGAGGCTCTAACAAGGTCCATATTTGACAAAATGTATTGCTTCACTGCTCTGGCATGCGGCGAACTCCAACATACACTCATTGCCATAAGTTACTCCGTCGCTGCCGCACATGGGGAAATAGCTGCGAGGACAGGCTCCAGGGCACTTCAATAAAACTGAAATTAATTCGCATTTATTCCATTTATTGAATTATAAAGTATCTCAAACTGCAATACAAAGTAAAGAAATAAGGCAATGCAGGCGAATGTCAGTGTTTAGTTATGATTTTTTTATTGCATTCATCCTATAATGTTGCTTTCTGCCAACAATGGTCGCTATCTTATCATATAGCACTTTTCAACAAAGTTTTCTTTTTAACACTTAGTCTTTGTTAATTATCGTGCAAAATCACAAAGACTGACAAGTGCTTTTAATTAAAGGGTATATTTTTAAATTTTAAATTCAGTGTTTCTTTTTCTACACTGTTAATTTTAGTGAAAATTTCTTTCTGAATCAATGACCAAAATTTATCAAGTTCTATGTTTTCTATATTTTTGCTTCACACACTCGCAGTGCATGAAGGATGTAATCCAGCAAACCTTTGCTACCAGCTTTATATGTAACATTTTTTGTTAACATTCAAACAAACAAAATTATACTTGATAACTTTGCTTGGTATCTTTTGTTCAAACAAGTGTGTATATGGTGAGTACTACTCTATGGGGGGCTTTTTTCTCAAGAAACCATTTGCAGTTGGTTTGGAAACTTTGGTACCTCGATAGCACAGTCGAAAGACTGAATGGACGATAATTTTTGTCTTCAGTATTGTCTGTAGTATCAGATGAAGAAACTTACACTTTTAATTTTAGAATTAAGTTAAGATTCATGATCTAGTCATTGTAAAGTTTAACAGCCAAAAGAGTAGCCGTACATCTAAAAAGGTCTTTATATTATATTTCACTTGATCAACGGCTCCTTTTTAAATTCTGGGGGTACATTACAGTGTTATCACAGTGATGTTAATGACTGGTATTTTTATGTCACAAATAACCTAAATAACTAAAGAAGGCTCCCATTACTTTAAATATTAACAAGTTTATTCCATCTCACCTATGGTATCATTTGCCACAAACATGGTTTTTGTTTGGCTGTGGACGTTTTCTACTATATTATGGCTAAAAGGTTTGATAATGTCCCTTATTATATATTCATAAATATTATGGAAAGAAATCTTATTACACAAAAATAATAATATTGACGTTAATGGTTAGTCAAAAGGGACTGCACATCATGTTATTTTGGTTTCCTGTTTTTGACAGAATACGCACAATCTAAAGGTTATAAAATAGTACAAACAAAATAATTATAAAATCAATATCACTTATATTTTGTCAAAATAATTCTTCAGCTTTGTATAAATAACATAAATATTATCAGGAATTTTCTGGCTTATAATTCAAGATATGTAATGAAATCTTTCTGTGTTTTATTTAAATTATATGAAATATAGATCATTATTAAAGATTTCAACGAAATCTGATTTGTAAACAACTTATATATATTGAGAGAGTGAAACGACTTTTATATAGCATTTTTCAGACAGGTAATGAAGGAAGTAAGAACGGGCAAAGGGACTGAGAGAAAAGCGGATGATTAGAAAAAGACGAATAAAACTGAAAATTCAACAAAACTGGCAAAATTGTAATCGGTACAAATGTTTTAGTCTGACGTTTAATGACATATTGAAACGGTTTAAAGTCAGCACCATTTAAGTTTCTAGCTTCGTTTGTTTCATTTACTATGCATAATAGATTGGACTTAAGCATATATTATATTATGATTTAGTTTTCGTACATACCACAAGGTCCGTCGTGGACGTAAAAGATCGAGTCTTCTGTTTCACACATCGCGTTATCAAGTAGACACCTGTTTGAATATGTGATTAGATTGCTTGCACAAACTGGTGCATATATTTTATGGCACGGTTTGTCACACTTGTCTGAAACAGTACCAGAAAATGAAGTTAAAGTACCTGTAAATAAAATTTAGCAAGCGAGCGTTGTGTTCAAAGCATTAATAATCACTTAATGCATGCAAAACACACAACATTGGTGTCTAATTCAACTAAGCGTACAGTTGAATACAACAGTGGAATAAATATTATAATGTAATTCTCCTCAGAATTAAGAAAGTGACATAATTTGTCCAAGTTGTTTTCAGCGGCATTTTGAAAATGACTCGTTGCTTATAATCTCAGTGTAGAATTTATATGTTGCCTAAAACTTTGTCTTATCTCTCTTTAGTTTGAATTTATGATAATAAATATTGTTTTACTTACCATAACCAATAACACACCCAACAAGCATCGCCAATATCAAATAAATTTTAAAGTCCATTTTTATCAGACTGTGATTCTTACAAGAGTTACTTAGTTTTAGTCAGTGGCAATATGTCTGATAATGTATACAACTGTCTCTTTTATAGCATTACACATCTCCTTCAGCGAATAGCAAGCACTTAAATAAGTCACAACTCTGTGTTCAGCCAATCACTTCACTCTTTTGGGGCAGTTCTTCGGTGGTTTGATATCATGACGGGTAATGTTGGCAATGGGTGGTTTAGTGATGTTTTTCACAGTAAGGCAGTTGATAAAAATATTACGAATTAAATCACATGGCAGATTTTAACACGTTCGCATAATTTTGGAATATCAAGTGGTGTTATACAGTGTGTATTATGCAATAACATTTATATTGCATGCCTGCATAGGTTTCCAAAGATATACACAAAAACGTGCTGTGACGTTTTGACTTGTCTCTCTTCCTAGAAACACCGCGATCTTTCCTTTCACGATGTGAAGACGAATTAGTATTTTCAAGTGGAAGAAGTGGACTGGTCGAGGCTTCAAGGCGATATATATTGATGTGTTCAAAATTTTATTAAGGAGCTAGTCGGGTCATAGCCCCCATCTGAATCCCCTAAAAAGGAACAAAAACAACAGCAACCCTAAAATATATGTTTTACCCGTAAACGAACATTTTCTTCCAGTCCAGACATTCCCTCCACAGTCTCCAAATGCTAGAAACACGTTTTATTCTAGCCATCTCTACATGCGTTGTTCCGTGATCTTTTATCAAAGCTGTGGTTGATTATGTGATTATGAAATCACATAAGCACATGCTGTTACATGTTCAATTTAATAGAACTGCATGAATTTGTCATCATCGTCCCGTCGTGTGCATTGAAATATTTATTTATATTTCAGTTTTATCTTCGAAGTATGTTTTGTGAAGTTTTGTGAAGTTTTTAAAGGGAAAGAGACACGACTTGAACATGTGTAACGTGTAATGTGTAAGTAAACGGGAGCTTACGCTTCCCTGTTGTTCACTTCCGGCTGCAGAGGGCAGTAAAACACGATTTGTCCGCATACCTTGAACCATTATCAATACTCATACTCACTTGTGTGCAAGTTTCTAAAATTAAACAGGCATTAAGTTTACATTTATCTTGGTAACAAACGTGTTAATTTGCTTTGTAAAACGGTTTGCTTTGCCTTTTTCTTCGGTTATATCAATAGCGATCCATGGATCGTAATATTCCAACCCGTAAATCAGAGTGACATTGAACACATTATGTGGTTTGTTAGATAATTATACATGCCTGCATTTCCCCTGATTCGTTAGAGCATAGTTACATCAGACTCGTAACATTCATTATAATCATTGCGCTTTAGGTTTTATTGAAAAGAATCCTGTTCTATAACATTTGAATGAAGCAACTGCTTTTATCGTGATCCAATGTTACACCATATGTAACAAATATTTTGCTAACCATTTTCTGTGCATATGATTATTATAGATGCTGTAATTATTATTCGTCTAGCATTCTAGGGTCTGCTTATGTGCTGTTCATGTTTAAAAATTGAACGGCATGTATATTTTGCAAATTTTTACACTTGAGGATTTTAGACTCCATAGTTTATTCAGTTTCTAACGTGTGGCAATTTCGATTCCCTTCTTCTACAATCAGCTTGTCCAGTCATCTAGTTTGAGGCGTTTAGGGTTAGGACGACCAAATCTTGCAGATACTGTAGCAAGCTGCTGTAATTTGTTTTGGAATTTCTTTTAAATGTTATTGCAAAAGCGGATTTTGAAAGTTTACTTTTGTTATAATATAAATGCTTGCATTACAGTCTCAACGTAATCATACTGTACTCAATTGTCAAAACGAGTGAGGAAATATAGTGAGGAAAGAACTATAGTTAGGACAAGGAAACTTGGAAATATACAGCTTTATTTTTCTGCAAATATCAGCGATCATAGAGGTCAGAAAAATGATATTAAGGATATTTGGTTGTACAGCTGCCTCCCTTTTACGCTTTATTTACTAATTTTGTTTATTATTTTCTGCCCTTTAAAAATGTTAAAAATTTATTCAAAACCTGAACTTCTACACTTCTTTTCTTCTTTTTTTATTTTTAAACTTAATTCCCAAAAATTGCTAAAAAACCTATGCGTATGCAAAGGGTAAAACTGCCATTTGTTACAAGACGTTGCACAAAAAAACTAGATTGACAACCTTGGAATAACCTTTATCTAGACACTAACAACAAAATGTAATTCAGAGACAGAAATAATTTTTCCTACGTCCATGGCAGTAAACAATGATTGATAAAGTGGTTTAAACAAGGGCACATTTTTCAAAATGCAATCTGTATTTGCTCAGGAAACATACACATGAAAAGAACAAGTTATATATGTGACTGTGCAGTGTAAACAGTACCAGGAAAAATTTCACCCACAATACGTTTATCTATATTTTTTATAATCAATCAACGTTTTACTTTTACAATGTTTCACGAGATATTTATACCTCTGATTCATCTAGTGCAGTTCGAAACGTTGAATTTTTTAATCATTCACTGAAATAATCAAAATGGTTGCATTCTATTTAAAGAGGAATGCGGCTATCTCTGAGCCATCTAGTGAGTGAATTTAGAATCAGGAACAGAATTTTCAAATTGTGTATAAACTGAAATGTTAAATTTTGTGCTATCAGTCGTGGGGCGCCAGAATTATATCCTTTGCAAAGTTATTGGATAATCAGGGTTCGAAAATCATTTTACACGCCACTGGCCACCAATTTGTTGGACAACATTAGAACTGACTGGATCACAGAGCAGCGCCAATGTCAGACAACGGTGCTCGGTTCAGTAATGCGAAAAAGGATGGACCAGGGCAACAATTTGTGGAATTTTTCCACCAAATGATACTTTTTTCGAACCCTGTTGCCTATAAGCCTGGAGTACAGTAGCTTGAAAGTGTGTATTGATTTCTATTGAAATTTGGGCGGGAAATGGTTGTATATATCATCACTGAAAAAAGTGTAAAAAATGAGTGGGAGGGGGTGGGGGCAGGTTCGCAAAGAAACCTGTAGTGACAAAAGAAGCGCGGGGACCCCCATATTTTACTATCTCAAATGTTGAATGAATGATTATTGCGTAATTATGTACAATATGAGAGGAAAAATGTTGCAGGTTTTCGTTCTGTATTGGAATTATTCTCAAAATTTGTTTATTTGCCATTCTTAGCAATACAAACCGAAAGAAATCCCGAGTCATTTTAGTTCTGTTTTATTTCTCATAAAAGTTCGGTGACCATTGTTTTTTATATCCTATTATTATAGCACTGTGTCACATGGTTGCACATGTGAAGTATTAAAACAAAATTGTTGCAGATTAAAATTATGGGAGATAGCCGCATTTCCCTTTAAATTCGATTTCTCAGAGAATGAGTGGCAAATTAGAATCAACATCAGTAAAAAACTGAATATTTTTGCTAAAAATATCTAGAACTTTGTCACCAATAATTTATTGTGCAATGTTGATAACATTTTTTGTAATAACACTTTGTAATATTATTTAAAACCTGTCAGATTTCTTTAGTATTTGAATTGTATTTTAACAAATCTGTATTATATCATTCTCACAAAAGTACATTTAAGTATGCATTACCTCAAATCCGATTTCTGAAGAATGTCACATATTTAGGAATTGTATGGTAAAATACGACCTGCTATGTTAGAGATGCCCAAGTGGCATGCTTTCAGATAGTTTTGCGTTTGAAAAGAATTCATGCACTCTAATTAATTGATTTTGCTTTTGACAACTGCGTAATATTTCACAACGCCCATCATACAAATGCCCGCTCAAGCTCTAACAGCTTGCGAACTATAGATTTGCTATTGTAGAAATGATTGAAAATCACAATTTTTGAACTTAGGGCTACATATTATGCGTTTTTGCATTGTGATTTATTTAAGTCAGTTCGGTGTTAAAGAAATCTACCCGCGTGCAAATGCAAAACAAATCAAAACATGACAAGGACACAGGTATGAAAGGGAATTCTCAAAATGAACGACTTACGCTTTGTAACGTAGTTTTTCGCAATATTGTTCAAACATTTTCTAATATATCAAAATTCTCAAAATAATAATGAAACAAGGTCTCTTTCTATATATATTATTTCAGAACTTACGTAGTTGAAACAGAGATAATAAGACAAAGAATAAGAGTAGTCTTTTAACAGGTAATAAAATATTCTGATACGTCCCTCGTAATTGATAATGTTGGTGTCTACGAAAAAATTTGAAACATCATTTAAAGTTTCGTTAACTAACTATATCACAGCACAATAATAAATATAAAAGTTGTTGTAATGCAATACACGACAAACTATGCATTTGCACATGAACATACCACATGCCATAAAAATATTACCGCTATAGTCGTACAGGTCAACGTGACTTGCATAGGTCAACGTGCACAGAATATATGTACACGCACAAAAGAATAAAATTGTATCTCGGGTTTGAAAAGACATTCTCTTTGGCATGATTTAAGAGTTCATTTTATATTTACAAATATTTCTATAAGGTGAATTCGTGTAACACACAAACCAACAAAAAGCCTTACAGCAATTAATATGTGAATGACAATGCAAATTACCAAGATTATCAAGCAAGCAAACTTATGTTTGTCAATACCAAAACCAGTTGAAACGGCTATCATAATACCCTATTCATTTTGTAAGCGGTGTTAAATTTTTCAAATGAAGTTTTAAATTGTCAAAATTATAAAACCTAACCTATACGAACAACTCGACAACTATCAAAATAAAGAAACAGCCAGTTATAAATATCCACAGCAATGAGGATTTCTTCGTAATTTAGCGATATGATTTTTTTACAATGTCAGATGTATAAATTAGAGTGGTCATGGGAAGAGAACTGCTGACTGATATTTAGAAACGTAGAATGCATTTTTATCAAATCGAAGTCACTGTTTACTTTGGGGTTAAAGGCTGAAAAGTGGCATTTAAATATGTTGCCTTTATATCAACTGAAACTAACTATACTTTTAGGCCTGGTTTTAGCTAGGGAATGTGGTGCTTATCCCGAACTCGGGACCTTGGGGTCACCAGACCAATGCTGTAACCCAATCCCGTTACTCAGAGTTACTCAGCCTTGTCTGCGATAAAAGAAACCCCCCTTAATGAAGAGAATCTTTCCTTCAGTGTAACCTTAGTTTTGATATGAAATATATTCATCTAAAGTATTAACCTACCAACGTAAAATGTAGGCTGTGATGTTCAGATTTAAAAAGGCTCTTATCGGAGAGTGCATATAACTCAGAAAAACAATGTTGGTCTAAGAAACGCGGACTTTGATACTACAGTTGAAAAAGATAAATATCTATATACAGAAAAACAACTGAATTTAAAGATAAGATTTTATTCTCAGAGCTCAAGCTGATAAATGAACAGAACAAAATTTGACGTGGTAAGAGAACCGTGGGTCGAGAGGAAAAAATGACTCTTCCTACTGTGGAAGTCCAGTAGCGGCGTTTACAGCGATCATCAGTTAATAATGCACTACAAATATTACGCCTGCAAAATAAGCAAAAAGGTACATGACTCTAAAACCGCGGTTTGTATAAGCAAAAATAACTCTAGCGAAGGTCCAAAAACGGAAACCAGACAAACCCTAAATTTTCCCTTTTCAGACTGTCTGATCGAAAGAATAGCTGAACCTTAACTCTGATGGTAGCCCAAACCCAAATCCTCGAAGGCCTGCTGATGAGGCTGGCAAAACAGAAGAATAGCCATGAATATTTGTGAAATGTTGCCGAACATGTTAGGTTATAAATGCATTCCCGTTTAAAGATCACAGCGTATATTGCTGCGTGAAAGCTGGCAATAATACTTCGCTTGAAGATAAAAGTGCCCCATTTCAACGGAATAGACCAAAGCAATGGCGAAAGATGTTGCCCAGAGCACTGGGGAAACTGCGCAAAGCTTTTTCAAAAGAAATACAGAAAGCGTCATGACAAAGGGAAATAGACATTTGTGAGCTAGTCCACACAACCTGGATAAACAGGCTCGTAATTCATGAAGGCAATCAAAACAAAGTTTTTTATTATTTAATCGAATCATCACCAAAAGAACGAAAGGGAATCGTGACTTCAGGACTGTGGTGAAAGACATGTTCTGTGAACAGAGCTATTCCGTCAGTTGAACTTCTTCCACTGTGTTTAAAAAGTAGACAGTTTTCTAGGGGACCGCTTAAAGAATCCAGAAATGACAGTAGTTGAAAAAAACATTGTCAATGGCAGATAAAGAAGAGTGGAGCTGCGAGCCAATAAAACATGTTGATGACCCTTTACGGCTGGGAGAACAAACCATATGTTTTTATGCCGACCAGAGATGAATACGATGTAGAGTTAAACTGCAAATACATATTACAGAATTTTGAAGTAGAAACTGGAGCAGAGCAATACATTGTTCGGGGTCTAGGCGGTCTCTCCCCCGGCAGTCTTCCCCCCGGCGGACTCTCCCCTACCAACTCCCCCCTGGCGATCTTCCCCCGTAGGCTGACTCCCCCCGACCTTCTCCCCCCATGGCAGATTTTGTTTATAGTTAGTAAAACTTAAATCAGCAAAACTTGTACATTTCATTCCTTTTTTAATTTTCAACCTCACCTTTTGCATTATTATCAATAGAAATTAATCTGTTTCTGCTTTACGTACAAGAACCAATTGTATGACAATTTCTGCTTTCCTCGTATAGTAGTAATGAATTCCATCTTGAGGTGATAATTTGGCTACTTTTTGGTGAGCTTTTATACAACCATTTTCGTTCTCCGGACGCAAATCTGACATCCATAAATAAACCAAACTACTCCGGAAAACACCATCAGCAGTAGCCTACTCTGGCGGTGATGACTAAGAAACAATTGCAATTCTTGTGCATGCAATGAGCATAACACTAGATCCGACGTTTCATTGATTCGGTTAAAAATTCAATATATCAATCACTTAATTGAACAGATAAAAGAAACATCAATAACCCTTTGGTGGTATGCAATCAGCACAACAGTAGATCAGACATTTCATTAATTCGAAAACTCAATACACCAGTCACTTAATTATATAGATTAAAAACATCAATAACCCTTTGGTCTTCATACATCAATAAGGAAAGCAAGTTTGAGGGGGAGGAAGGAAAAAAAGGAGTGAAATGTACAAGTTTTGCTGATGTAAGTTTTAAAAAAAATCTGCCGTGGGGGGGGGGGGGGAGAGAAGGACAGGGGGGAGACCGCCTAGGAGAGGGAGAGCGCCAGCTGGAAAACCGCCGAGGGGGAAGGCGCCAGGGGGGAGACCGCCTGTTCCCCATTGTTCGCTGGTATGTTATCTACGGTATGGCTCAATTTTTCATAAGACATGTCACCTATATCTTCATTTTGAATGTTTTCTTGGTGTGCAGGTAACGATCACATTAGTTTTGTATTGCATCAAAGTTTTACAACTAGTATTCGCTCATCGACTTTCCTTATACTGAGAAATGCCTTTCTTTCTTTAAAACCTTAAGGTATTCTTAGTCCTCCAGGTGCAGCGCCTATGCTGTTTTCACATGCTCTGATCATTGTGATCATAACAGCACCTTGACTGTGCTCATACTGCTCATATCTAAATGTTTCTTCATAAAGTATGCGGTACTTCTGCAATCCACAAAATGTCAATTTTAGGATTGGAGCCTGAAAATTCATGTACTAGTTCATCTCTCTTTTAGTTCCTTTTATTATTCTCGCATTAAATGTTGATATGATTTTGTGTGTTGTACAACACATAAGCTTAATCCTTTCACACGTACTGTTGTCGAAGGTGTCCCTTTCCAGAGGCCTTGAGGAATCGTCGTTACTCTATCCTATCGGGATGTAACTAAATTTAACTTTAACCCTAGTGTTGTGACTTGTTCTGTACACCAAGAGTCCACCATACTGCTTCTTGGCCATCCTGTTCTGACGACCGTGCCTTGAGCCAGCTACTCCGCCCCTCACCATTTTTAGCCCGCCTGCCAAAGTGGTTTATCGGGGTGTGAGCGGGACCATACCGTATCTGTTATCGTAGCCAATGGGCAGTAGAGAAGTAGATAGTGTCTCCTCTGCTGAGGCACCATCGTAAGATCAGTTGACCTGAGTGCTAGTATGACTACTTCACACCTACTAACTGAAGCTAAATACTAACCACATACTACTAAGCATCTAAAAAGCAGAGAATGGCATGCATACTAACAAAAAATACTATCACCGTTACACCACACCTTCACTATCAAACTTGCTAAGAGACTGTCGAATGGCCAAGTCTCTCAATTTAATTTATTTTATTTACTGGTTTAATGCATTTTCCCCCAAAACATTAATTTTACGTTTTACTCTCTTCTGCTTCATTATCTTAATTGATATCTCTACATTCTGCAAAACGTATGTCACTCTCTTCTAATGTCAAACATGTCCGAGTTTCTTGTCTTATCCATAGTAATTGAATACTTTGCAATTCTTCCACTTCAAACACGTTCCTGTAGAAACCGATATTTTATGATTGATGTGATGCTATTGGTGGTTAATAAAATCACGAAATAGGTGATGACAAATAATTGAATTTATAGAAAAAAATGCATGTGGTGTTGTTGCTTAAAACATATTTTCTTTGTACAAACAGCAAGCAAAGGTAGTACCAGATAAGGCAAGACTAAGTAATGCAAAGTATGCCACGTTTTTACATCTTTTTACGTTTTTACATCTTGGTGAGAACGGGATAACGGGTTTTTCTTCGACTTTGCAGTGGAGAGATTAAGTGGTGTTGTCGAAATACATAGCACTTGAGACAACAGACTCGTATATTTACTATTTTTTTAACTATTTTTATTAGCATTTACACCAAGTAACTGTTTTGTTATCATTGTTAAGAACGTTTACCAATGTCTTGATGATTGAACTAAATAGTGCTTACAAATAATGCAGATCAAGAAATCGATACAGTGACAATAAAATTTAGTTGAAATTGACAACATTACATGAATATTGGCAACACCTATGAATTTCAAATCACACTAGCGGTAAATTTGAAAATATGATGTGCAGTTTAATCGGAACTTTGGATGTTTGCATTGTAAATAAACTCTTGAAAACGTTGTCGCAGAATGCACTGTAATGGACTTCATTTATGTAAGCATTTATGTGTGCATATGCGTTTGTACCCATGACAGATAAGCATACAATTTGACAGATAGCATAACATCAAATCACATTGGTCATAACGTAGCTCACTTGATAAACTGCAACAGAATTTAAAAAAAATATATAATCATACATGCTTTATTAACACGTGAAATGGAGATTATATATTACATATTACAGTTATATTACAATTATCAGGGCTTATGTCGAAGCAGTAATTTTTATATGTTCGGTCTGAATGCAAACGTCACGTGATAAATTTCTTCGATTTTTACGCTAACAGAGTCGGCAGATCTAAATGTCTGCTGAATTTATTACATTTTTTATTATTATTGTTTTAAATTCTAAAAACTTTACCAAGTGGGCTTATTAACTTTGAATTTGTCCAAGCATTGTGTGTTTCCAATTTTATATGTCAAATTTCCTTCGCTGGAATCATTGAACGTATTCCAAACGCAGCTTTTTCCATTCTTAGCCTATGACTATCAAAAAGTAGTAAACCGAGTGTAAATTGATAGTCAGCGGAGTCATAATATATATACAGTGCCATATATTTCGTTGGCATAAATATGACATAAAATTAAGTTATGACACTGAAGAGAAAAGAAGCATAAACATCTTGATTGATTTAAGATTGGAGACTGACTGAAAAATGTGCAGTTACTTGATGTTTTTATATTGAAAAAAAAACTTGATCGGTGATGATTTTCAAGTCGTTTGCTATCGGAGCCTCTAACGAGATCCATATCCGACAAACTGTATTGGAATGCTGCTCTGACAAGCCGCGAACTCACCACACACATATTTACATGGGTTATTCCTTCACTGCCACACACTGGAAAATAGCTGTATGGACAAGCTCCAGAGCAATGGAATGAAACTGAAATAAATGTCACATTTACCTGGACTTGGACCTGAAATAAAAAGTAAAGAAACAAGGCAATGGATCCGAATGTCTTATTTTTCTTTGAAAATTTTAAGATTCAGTGTTAGCTTTTCTACACTGCTATTTGATAGTGAATTTTTTTCGGATCAATACGACCAAAGATTATCCAGTGCTATGTGTTTGTTTCATACGGTTGCAGCGAATGAAGGATGGCCCCCAGCAAATCTTTGCTGCAAAATTTATATATAACTTTATTTTCTTTAACACTCGAAGCAAAAAGATAAGTTTAGACTTGATAATTATGCTTGGTATCTTTTGTTCAAGCAAGATTTTATATGATGAATACTTCTTCATGGGGGCTGTTTTCTCAAGAAAGCTTCTGCAGTTGGGATTGTAACTTCGGTACTTATATAGAACAGCCAAAAGACTGAATGGTTGGTAATTTTAGGCTTCAGTATTATGTATTAAAATATATGTTTTTTGGTCTGTTTGTAGTGTCAGATGAAGAATATAACAGTTTTAATTTTAGATTTAAGTTAAGATTTTGATCAGTTCACTTGGAAATTTTTAAGAGCTAATAGAGTGGCGATGCATCTCAAAGATCATTACATTATATTTCACTTCAAATTGATAAACAGACTCCCATATTCAGCTGTTCTTTGTAATGGTACGGGAGTTATATTACACATTTATTGCAGTTCAGAAAATGAAGTGAAAGTACCAGTGCATGAAGTGTAGTCAGCAATCCTTATGTTCGCATACAAAAACACACAAATACTTATGTCTACATCAACATAGCATACAATTGAGCAAAATAGTGCAATAAACATCATAGTAAAAGTCTCGGTTTGAAATTTATATGTTGCTTACGCCTTTGGCTTATCTCTGTTTAACTTTTCTTGCCAAAACACATAAATTTCAAACTCCATTTTGTATCAGACTGTAATTCTCACCGATGTTTATTCTATTCACTCACTGATAGAATGTCTGATAATGCACGTAACCATCTCTTTTATATCATTCCATGTATTTTTAGAGACTAAAAAGAACTTAAACTACGTAGCCATTATCAGAATTATTCAGTCAATCACGTTACTCTTTGTTTTTTGTTGGTTTGCTATACTGACGTGTAATGTTGACATTGGGTGGTTCAAAGATGTTTTGCACATCAACGTAGTTGATAGAAATATTAATAATTAAATAACATGACATATTTTAACATCTTTACACAATTTTGGAATATCAGTATTATGTGGCGTGTATTACACAATAGCATTAATATTACATGTCTGTGTAGGTTTCCAAAGATTTACGAGACAAACGTGAAAGCAGAACGTGACGTGACGGTTTGACTTCGCCTCCCTCCTACTGGCATTGTGAACTCTCCTTGCACGATGTCAAGAAGGGATAACTCTTTTCAAGTGGAGGAGGTAGGCTGGTCGAGCCTTTGAGATGATAAACATTGAGGTAGTCAAAGTTTTCGGGAGAAATTTATAACCTATTAATTTTTATCCTGCTCAGCTGCACACAAGTTCAACTGATCACGAGCTATATTGCATGCACACACATGTACTTATTTTAGCAATGCGCCAGTTAAAGCCTCCACTCTGTTTAAAGCAGACCTGAGCTGTGAGGTAATAGCAAACTATGCAGAGCGAGCATCAGCCTTTTGCTCAGTGCAGAAGAAAGGAAAAATTACCCTGCCCTTGCGTATTGATTTGACCTTAAAAAAAACCTTAATAATAAATAAAAAATACTGATAGAACAAGTTTACGTGAAGTTCTATATACTGCAAAAGTTTGGTGTCACTCAAACCAGTAGTTTCTGACCAGTTGTGATGACAAAATGACGGCCGACTGTAAAAAATGAAAATCTCAGGGGTGCCCTAATACCAAAGCATTTAACCCCTTACAAGACTTTGTCTTACCAGGTGTTAATAAATATTTACCAATATCTACAACAACGAGAATTTCTATGTAATTTTATGATATGTTATTTTACAAAGTCAGAAGTATAAATTCGAGTAGGCATTGGTTTTAAAAAAGAGAACTGATGGCTGATATTTAAAAAAAGTGTATAATTTGTTCTTTCATTTTTCTCAGATCGACGTCACCGTTTACTTTGGGGTTGAAGACTGGAAAGTGGCACTTAAATATGTTGCCTTTATATCAACTAAAACTAGCCATGATTTCAAACGTGCTTTTAGCTAGGAAATGTGGTGCTTACCATCCCGAGCTGGATTTGAACTTACTCCCCATAAGCTTACATGGAATCAAGGCAGAAAAACGCCCATATATTACATCATCTTCACGGAATACTTTGTTTTCAATAGAATCTCCATTTTCGTGAGAATATTGCGAATACATAAAAAACATTATTTTTTGCCAACTGCAAACTAGTTACTATTACTATTAACTGGTAATATAAACTATTACCAAAGATTGAGCGGTAGGTGGGGGCAAGAAGTCGTACGCAATGTCTAAAACCCCTTGTAGATTCCCCCAAATGATATGGTATTATGGAATTGGCGTGCATGGCTTATTTTACATACTTAAGTATGGAATGGAATGTACACTACATTTGATGTTTTAGATTTGTCAAAAAAAATATTTATATCCTTAGTTGGGTTCATTCAGCGGTAAATTGGTATCAGTTAAAAATTTTGAACCATTTGGAAAACCTAATAGAAAATCTGAGCTCTGCAGACAACAATGTTTTGTCAACGAAAGATGGGAAGTTTGAGTAGATAAACCAAAAAAAAAAAACAATGCACAGCAAGTCAATTAGAGATCCATAAGACGAAGTATCACACATTTGGAAGGGGTGATGTACAGCAAGGAAATTGAACGCACGAGAAAGCACTTAATTGATATTTCTACAGAAAAATTATGGAGGAACGAATTATATTTCTATAGAAGTCAAGCAGTCAAAGAAGGAAAGTGGTATTTCTACTGATTTTAGAGACGAGGTTTTATTCTCAGAGTTTAAGCTGATAAACGAACAGACCAAAATTCGGCGTGGTAAGAGACCACCGTAACAGAACTGTGGGTCTTTCCATTGCGGAACTCCAGTAGCAGCGTTTACACTGGTCATCGTTTAGTACTGCTCTACAAATATCAGTGTTGCGAAATAAATAAAAAAACTAATTCCATAACCACAGTTCATATGAACAAAAAGAACAGTCCTAACATAGGTCCAAGAGAGACTATTATGCAAGATTTGCAATTAGGCGAGCATACCGATCAAAGGAATATCCGAACCTTAACTCTAACGCTGACGCAAACCCAGCTCTTTGAAGGTCATCCTTGTGATGTACAGTGTCGGTTGGCTAATTGAAAAATAACCATGAAGATTTGTGAAATGTTGCTGAACATGATATATTAAAAATCCTTTTCCGTTTAAAGATCAGAGCGTGTATTTTGCGGAAAATCGCTTAGAGATAAAAGACTCGCACTTCAAGGGAAGAGACCAAGGCAATTACGAAAGATGTTACTTAGAAAACAGGGGAGACTGCCTAAAGCTTTCCTGAAAAAAAATACAGCGAACTTCATGGCAAAGGAAAATAGATATATGCGAGTTAGTCAACACCACATCGATAACAGTCTTGTAATTCATCAAGGGAATCAAGGCAATTTTATTGAATCACCAAAAAGAACGAAAGGCAGTTCTGACTTAAGCACTGCGATAGAAGACATGTTCTGTTAACTACTTTATTGAATCATCACCAAAAGAGCGAAAGGCAGTTCTGGCTTGAGCAGTGAAGACATGTTCTGTGTTACTCCGTCAGTTGAACTGCCTGTAATTTATTCAAAGATTAGCAGTTTACTAGGAGATCGTTAAAAGAATTCAGGGATTAGAGTAGTTCGAAAAAAAACATTACCAAAAGCAGATGAAGGAGAGTGAACCTGGAAGCCAATAGAAACATGTTAATGGTACTTTACAGCTGGAAGAACAAACCAAATATTTTATACCGCAGATGTTGTAGAATTCAACTACAAATACACATTATAGTATTTTAAAGTGGAAACTGGAGCAGTACACTGTGCGCTGGTATAGTATCTACGTTATGCTTTAATTTTTCATAATTTTTGTCAACTATATCTTTATTTTAAACATTTTTTGGTGAGTAGGTTTGGAATTGCAATCAGAGTTTGAAACTACTCCTCGCTAATTGACTTTCCTAATATTAAGAAATGCTTTCTTTGCCTCAACTACTAAAAATATTCTTAGTTCTATGCTGTTTTCACATGCTGTGATCATCGTGATCTTCTCATCACTTTGGCGTTGGTCGTATCTAAATGGTTCATCGTGAATTATGCGGTGTTTCTGCAATCCAAAAAATGTCAGTTTTTGTCTACGCACCCGTTCATATCTGTTTTATTTCCTTTTTACTATTCTCGCATTAAATGTTGATATGACGTTGTTTGTCGCACAACTCATAAGCTTTATTCATTCAGTCGTACTGAAGATAGGCACAGGTCAACTTGACTTGCATAATTTTCAGAGCCAACGTAGACAGAACTCTCGTATATGACGAGACACATATACAAGTGTACATATGGTAGTTGTTAGTGTCGCTTACCATGATATTTGTTACATAATAATTTTTTCTTTTAAAACTTACCGCGGTGTCACTGTGTGATTGTACTCAATCCTTTTTCTGTTTTCCTTTGCATCTATTGGTTAATAATTAGCGAACAGGGAAGCTGGGGGTGGAGCACAGTCGGTAAAACTCCGGGCAACAGAGGGGTACGATGCCTTTTGCCTCCTTTCGCCCTAGCGCTAGGGTCAAACTATGGAGCATTTAACATGTGGTGAGAGTGAAGTAGTGAGCATAAATCTTTGCGAAGTAGTGAGCATAAAGATATTTTGCGGAGTTACGGTATCAGCTGTAAAGGGAATAAACAGGAGCTGATAACCCAGATAATATCGAATAACAGAAAGAGGGAAAATACAATCGATAATGAAAAAAAGTGACAGTGAAGTGAACAGTCGGGAAAGTGAATTACTTCGGTTAAGGGAAGAAAAGAAACAATTCTTGTTGAAAAAGGAGATAAAAGCACTGCAACAGGAAAATTAGGATCTGAAAGCGGACATAAACGGTGACGCATCTCCCGCCACCCAAAGAAAGGAAAGTCTCCCAGACGACGTGACGGATCTCATAACGCCTTCCACGCTCCCAAGACCGGACGAGCGAACCTTTAACAGCCTGCTGGAATCGCTGCAGAAAGACTTCCACGGGGACGACCCATGACAAGCAAAGGCCACCAAGCCAGGAAGACCCCTTTTTAACAAGACTTTTGTGGTAATTTTATCCGGGGTTCACAACGCACTGAGCCCCTAATTTATACCCTTGGGGAGGCTAAAATAATGCTTGTCTCATCCGGAAAGCTCCAGAGAATACCAAGCTGGTCCAGTGGATAAAGGGGCACAATCGCATATACGACATCCTATCAAAGACGGGTGCGTTCTCTACACAGGAGGGCAAAAAAGGGTACCACATGTACGCGGTTAAATTCAAGGATATATGCGAGCATTATCCAGTGAAACGGTGCATGCGCTATGATTATGAATACAGGCAACGGTGCATGCGGGCCAATTACGCTGGGGAGACGATGACACTTACCTTATGGCACCTTTTCATCAGCCTTCGAAAACAACACCAATAATGGTGTACCCCGCACGAATAAGCCTGTTCTACGTGATCGTACCGGGATTGAAATATGCCGGAACTAAAATTTCAAAGGAGGATGCCAGAGAGCATCATGTAAATTTTCGCACGCATGTTCAAGCTGCTTCAAGCCCTACCAGAGTGCATGCACAGTGCATAGGAAAACGTAGTCTCTAGCCCACCCACCTCCAAAATATCCACTTGGCGGTCCTTTCTTTACGGTGACCCTGATAGGGAATTTATCAGGTTTGGAAAATGGTTTAGATATAGTTAATGATCAGGTGGATAAGATAGAGAGCAGTGAAGCCCAAAATAGCCGCTGAGCCGAAATTACCCACCACAAGGCCGTCGAACAAGAAATTCTAAAAGAAATTAAGCTAGGGCGCTAAAAAGTCATTTCCAGAAAGCCCACCATAATCTCCCCCTTAGCTGCGATACCAAAAGAGGATGGCTGTATACGACTCATACATGACTGTTCACAGCCCGAGGTGTTTTCGCTTAATTCTCACGCCTCCCCGGATAAACACAGGTTCGTTTATATTGACACAACAGTTTTTATGACAGGAAAAAATGATTTCATGTGTAAGATTGATCTACAGCAAGCGTATCGACATGTGCCTCTCAGTAACTACTCACGGCACCTGGCTGGTTTTAAATCGAAATTTTCTGGAGATAAGGAATACACTCACCAGTGATTTACGGGACGCGGATTTGTCGCAAAAAAATTGGTCCGGGACGCAAAAAAATTTAGGGTTTGCGTCCCAGGGGACGCATAAATATCTGTCTTCACACGTGCATTATTACTGAAAAAAACTATCCACAGTTTAAGCACTTTGCACGGTCCTACAAAAATACGCTGACTTTTGAGGCTTTTGCAGGGCTCGAAATTAACCATTTTTACCAAATTTTTTGAAGCCCGGCCGAAAACCTGGGGCCCGGATAGATATAGGCTATATATTAGAAAAATGACGATATTCCCATAAATGTAATTTATTTCTCTTAACTATCCGTACACATACGGTAATACAAAGTCTTCAGTGTGTGTTTTTATTGTTTTTATTATATTTTGACTCCGCGTTCTTTCTACACCCTTATTTCCTCTTCGATGAAAATCGTTTATATTGCCGATTAACATAGGCCTTTCCGAAAAAAAAATCGTGGGGCACGCCGGGCCTCAAGGCTCGAAAATCGTAGGGCCAGAAATTATGGGGTCTCGGGCCCCAGGGCCTCGTCTGATTTCGAGTCCGTTTTTGCTAAAATGCTCCATATTAAGTTTCTGGATTTTGTGTGGCTGTGCAAACTGGCCCTGGTTATGCCGGTTTCGTCTGTTCCATGTGAAAGAAGATTAAAACGCAATTAAACAGAAACAGACTAAACCCTGAGCAGTTGAACCGTTTAATGTTCATTAAACTGAAAGGACCAGTCTTACAATAATTAGATTTTCCCGACGCTGCCAGATTGTTTAACAACATGAAACGCAGGCATGGTTATATGAGAATTCATTGCTTTTATAATTTTCTTGGTTTG
Source organism: Protula sp. h YS-2021 (assembly GCA_949752745.1). Lineage (NCBI taxonomy): Eukaryota > Metazoa > Annelida > Polychaeta > Sabellida > Serpulidae > Protula > Protula sp. h YS-2021. The sequence goes on along the minus strand of OX457028.1, from coordinate 44,965,072 downwards.
ACAAAAACAGATAGTGTGAACTGCAACTGTACGCGTTATTTCTTATCCCCCCAAACACACACCTTTTGCAGGGTTCGCGCTGGGTTCTCAGGAAAGTGAGTCAAAAAAGGAAAGTTTGACTCAGTTGGGTCCAGAAAATCTCGGTGGATTCCGAAAAAATGAGTCATTTCTTAAAAAATGCCCAAAAAGTGGACAAAAACCCCGCCAACGCGAACCCTGCTATGTGCTTATTCAAATAAGGGGGCACAAACAAATCAGGGTGCATATTGGGGGACGCAAAAAAATCATGGGGGACGCAAAAATATGAAAGCGTGGCGTCCCTGGGACGCAAAAATTTTAAAGTTGAGGTAAAAACCTGCGCTCACCTAGTAGATACTCGCGTCCCCTTTGGGGCGTCACTTAGCGTTGGTATTTTTCATTGGATTACCCAAAGTGTTTGCAGGATTCTCAAACGCATTGGCTTCAACACAATTATTTTTTATATCGACGACTTCTTCATCATGGCCTCTTCGCACGAAGAATGCAGACGAGCAATGCGTGTCCTAATACGCACCTTGATTTCACTGGGGTTTTCAGAAAGCTGGAGGAAGTGCATTTCACCCACCTAGAACAGCGTAAATATCGCCACGGTGCAGTATACCTATCTATTCCCACTAATAAACTGAATGAAGTAAATGAATCGTTGGCCTGCTGGACCAATGAAAAGAAACAGGCCACAAAAAAGGAACTCCAAAGCCTACTTGGGAAATTAAACTGGATTGCACGAGTCGTTCCCGCCATTCGCACAACTATGCGGCGCCTTATCGACAGCATGGCGCAATTACGTAACCCGCACCACCGCATTCGCTTATCCGGGAATACGCGGCGCGATATTACCACGCTCGCGCAAATCTGCAGCTCATTCAATGGCACGTGCCAATTCTTGTTAAAAAGGCCGATCCTGCATTCATTTATACGGATAGCAGTTGCGTTTCCGGAGGCGCAGCCCTCCTGCTAAACAATCCTGCTATTGGCTGGGCGTATACTAACTGGAAAGTAGACTTTCACACAATGCAGCCACAACACATAAATGTTAAAGAGCTAATGATGGTGTTAGTCTCAATTAAGCCATGGGAATCTTTCTGTAGCAATAACAAGATTCGCGTTTACACGGACAACATGGTCACTTTTTACGCCCTGAATAAAGGAATTATAAAGAATAGTTTGGCTTCGGATATTCTAAGAGATATTTTTCTGCAATGCGCCCAATCCAATATCAAGCTGATAGCTTGTTTCGTTTCAACTCAAAGAAATCTCTTAGCGGATAGCATCTCAAGACTATACAATCTGTCGTTTGCAACATATGGATTCGCGCATTTGAATTTCTACCCTCTGGAATACCACATGTCTAACGAGTCTTTCATTCGTTTATTACACGAACGGAACGACAAAAGGCCTTTCTGGACGCTGACATAACATCCCTGAGAAAGGAATCCTTGTCGGATAACACACAAAAGGTATATTCAACACAGTTGAGGACATACTTAGCATTCTGTTTTTATTTCCATTACCGTCCCGCACCCGCAGAGAATCAAACAGTTTTACGCTGCGTGACCTTTCTGTCAAGAGGTTTAAAGCCGCAATCAGTCCGTTGTTATCTCAGCGCCACCAGGTTACTGCATCTGGAACTCGGCCACGAGAATCCCTTAGAGAACAATTACTTCTTGCAAACTCTCCTGAAGGATATTGACACAAAATTTTGAACCGCACCGCTTCAAAAACATCCGATAACAATAGAGATTTTATCTCACATCGAGCCGCTTATTGACACCAGGAACAGTTTGCACGCTTGCTTCTAGGCAGCCTGCTTGATGGGGTTTTTCACCTTTTTCAGGAAATCAACCCTCCTGACTGGAGCCGTAGATTCACATGATTATCGTAGAAGATTTATGTAGAAGAGACGTTACATTTTTAAAATCATGGGCCCTAGTCAACGTAAAGTATACAAAAACATTGAGGGATTTTTTAAAGTATTTTGCGTCCCCATCCCTGCGATTCCCTATTCTGTCCATTTACAGCCTTAAGAAAGACCCTGTCGTCCAGCTCTGCCCCACTAGATGCCCCTCTATTCTCGTGCATGGTTGGGGCATCTTTCACTCCTCTAACACATGATATGTTTACACAGTTACTCAAAAGTTTCCTAAACACTCTCTCCCTGGACCCCAAACGTTACAGTGGCCATAGTCTCCGCCAATTCGGACCCAGCTTTGCGCTAAAATGTGGTTTGCCTCAGAAATTATGAAGTCCCAAGGGGGTGGTCTTCAGACTGTTACTTGAGATGCATGGATATACCCTTAAAACTGCGTTTTAAGTGCTCTCAGATGTTGGGATCAAAAGTGTAAAAAATGTTCTTCCTACCCCTACTCTTCCTGGGTGATACATTGGGCAAATTGCAAAATTGTAATGCGTATTGTTGAACAAAAATATTGTCATTGTTTCGTCAATTAACAATTTTCAACAAGAAATAATATCACCCAAATTTAAATATAAAACAATATGTTTTATTGAGGCTAGAGATGAATTTTTATTTGTTTTTAAACTTACCGCGGTGTCACTGTGTAATGGTACTCAATCTTTTTGCTGTTTTCCTTTGCATCTATTGGTTAATAATTGGCGAACAGGGAAGCTGGGGTGGAGCAGTTGGTAAAACTCCGGGAGACAGAGGGGTACGATGTCTTATGGCTGCTTTCGCCCTAGCGCAGCGGTCAACCCACCTCCACCCCAAAGCTTCCATCCTGGCATTTATTTTAAAAAAACAGCAGTTCATGTGTAATCGATGAACAAACGCTTCCCGTAGTACCACATCATTGGTATGACGTGTCTGTGTACTTACGTAACAAACGTCACAGCGTATCATTCTCATGTTTCATGTTAATTGATAATAGTATACGAATATTTTAGTTGGGTTGGTGTTGTGTTAAAATTGTGTTGTGGGCAAATTGCAAAATTGTAATGCGTATTGTTGAATAAAAAATATTGTCATTGTTTCGTCAATTAACAATTTTCAACAAGAAAAAATATCCAGAACCAACGTAGATATACGAGACACATATACAAGGACCTGCACATATGGAAGTATGTTTTTAGTGTCGCCTACCATGATATACGCAGAAACTCAATCTGAATGCGCCGCGGGACTTAAAACACAAGATTTATTCGAACTTCAAAATAGAATAAATATATATCGAAAAGAGCCGAAATGAGAACTATTGTAAACATAGCTAATCTAGACAGTGTTTGGGCTGACAGAGCTTGTCCGGATAACCAAGGTGTCCAGATTGCTCACGTTATGTAATGATGGCTTGATTTGTGTACTAAACATTAAATAAAGCATTGTTGATGTTGTGGGCAAATGGCACGCCAGGCGTGTTCTGTCTCTAGATTTTGAATAGGTGGTAAAAAGCTTCCGCCATCCTCGGTTTTCCAATATTGTATTATGTTATCATTCCGTCCAATCACTTAATGTGTGCTTTAATTTTAAATGAAATGAGTGATCAATCGCATCAAGTGAAAAGTGGTCAACATGAATTTCAAACAGAATTATCTTGTTATCCAGATATTAGGGTTACATTTATTTCCTTATGACAAAGACTATGGATAGAAATTCCTTCTCAATAGTATCTTAGTTGGAACTGATCAAATCTGTGGGCTTGCCTTTCTTTTTACATCGATGAGTGGAACGTTGACAGCAACATAGTTTGACACTTTGGTTTGAAAATATCCCGCTAATTAAAAAAGGATATTGCTTCTTGATCTGTGGCCGCGGAACATCTTTAATTTTTGGCAATATTATTAATATGCAGTTCTGTGATTAAATTATTGTGTTATTGATCAACGAAATCTGTGTCTCAGGCACTAACCCCGCATTTAGATCGTTTAGCCTGATATATGCTGCTCCGATTCCGTTGAAAATCATTGGCACTACAGCGACATGATAGTCTCTCTTGCTATATGAACAATTTATGGTCGGTGTAGCAGTCGGTGAAGTTCACTTCATTCAAATAATATTAGAGCTCACATCCAAGTAGCTCCAGAATTGATCAACAGCTTGGAACTTCCTAGTTCTGGCTTTCTTCTGATAGTGATGCATGCACAACCATTGAGATGTATCTGGCTCTATATGTTCGTTTCTCCCATATAGAATTTCAAAAGAATGTCTCGTGAAGGCGGATCTTTCCTATCTTTCCTGTGCTTTTCTGTACCATCAACAGGAACTCTGTTGAATGGAACTTGAACGGCATCTTCTTTAATGCAGTTAGCAGTCTTTCTCTTGTGGGCTGTCGTCTTGCAAATGTCACCGGAAAAACAAATCAATTAAGCCTCCAATAACCCGGGCCAATGAAACCTTGATATCATTTTTTCGGATGTATTTTGGGTGTTTCCAATAACTGAACTGTGGGTGACCTCAATCACCCGCATTTTAAGTTTGTATGCTTTGTATTCACCAAAGCACGCCGAAGTTGTCTGTCTCGGTTAGTAAGTGGTGCTAAAATTATCGGTATACTCCAGACGTCTTTTCAAGCTTTTATTGCTCTTCAACTTTTATCTTCGGAGGAGTTCCTTCTTACTTTTTGTTACTTCTTAGTTCTCGTCGTTGCAGTATGCGTTTATCGGAATCATTGTTTTATCTTTCAGGTTCCCTTGGTTATCTTGCCCTGAAAAGTTTTCTGATGATTCAGTTCTAGATGTAATCTGAGAGACACAGCGGCTCAACTTCTCATGGTAGGTAATCGACATACTGTCGGTTAGCATTATGTTTGTTCACGATATGGCATTTCATCTGTTGACTCTGCGACTTAAACCTCCTTTTCTCCAAATTTTACCTTAAGCACCCGGCATCTACATCTACATCGGCCAAATAAGTTACTCTTCGTTTATGCAGTCTTTCGTTGGTTTGTTATCCTGACGTGTAATGTTGACATTGGGTGGTTTATTGATGTTTTATACATTAAGGTAGTTTATAGGAGCAATTCGAATTGAATCACATGAGAGATTTTAACATATTTACATAATTTTTGAATATCAATGGTGTATTATATAATAACATTAATATTACATTCTGAATAGGTTTCCAAAGATACAGGATACAAATGTGAGGCAAAAAGATGACATGACGTTTTGACTTCGCCCCTCCTCCTACAGGTATTGAGAACTTCCCTTGGACGATGTCAGGACAGAATAGCGTTTTACAATCAGAAGAGGTAGTGTCAGAATTTCGTATTTAACGTTTTGAGTGTTCGGAGTGTGTTCGTGGTTCTGTTTGTGCTCCACGCGGTTTGTGATGATGCGGAACGCATGTGGGTGTGGAGCCGCGCCCTTCGGTGCAGTGTTTCCCTTGAAGTGGGTGATGAATGGACGAGTGCGTTTGATGATGTTCTACTTTTGTAATAAAGCCCGATAGGACAGTGACGATCAGTTTAGGATTTGGGGGGATCTTGATCCAGTGAACACGATGGAGCTAGTTTTAAGTTTGTTTGATGTCGTTTAGTTAGATTTTGGGTCATCTAAAAATTTACTTATATATCAAGTATACCGGTTATCTCCACGAGTCGATATCGAAATTTCAAGTTTCACATAGCGTTGTGTAGAACGCGCCAAGATTGTGCACTTGGCAGTATTTTTGTGTTTAAAAATTTTAATATTGTTGGTTTTTATGACGAGTGAAATTTTTGTGCTACCTAGCACAAACTTTGCGTGTAATTTTCAAGTATTTATAAATGCCAGAGATCATAACCGACAAAGCCTTTTTGTAGACGAGTTTGTGGTCTTCCCAAAAACATCACTTTTTGGCCCATACGTCAATGATAACATATGTTTTTGGGCAGCTATTTTCTTATTGGTTCTAGGTTTAGGCGGGAAGCTCTTTGATTGGCTACATATTTAATTAGCAGCGGCTGTTCTGGCAGCGAGTATTTAAGGAACGCGCTTGCTGCACCAGCAGCAGTTGATTTTTGGAATGCATGGAGGCCGCACGTCAGGCGTGGGTCTATTTATTACGAGAAAAGACGGAAATAAGATAAAGACTGTACGAAATGGGGTGCAAAGGGTGTTAGCACCAACAAAAAAAGAAGGGTTTTGAAAAAGTATTATGAGAAAGGTGGATGAATAAACGTTCGTGAATAATTTATTTTGGAAATAAAAGTATTAATGATTAAGGTACTGAAAGATAACTCAATGAAGGGAAGGCATATAAATTAGCCAGACATAAATTTGGATAATAAAGGAAAAAGGTGGACAAATGTGAACATATCATACGAAGTAGATAAAATAAACATAATAGTGTTGAAAGGAGTTTGTTTTCATTGACATCCGGATACTGCCCGACATAGCGAGCCATATATCGCAATTTTCGTATTATTTGCTCGTATTTTCATTCCATGACAAGCCAACGGCACCTACGCGCGGAGATCCCATAACCGTCACAACCCAAACTGTGACAAATTGGGGGCTCGTCCGGGATTTTTCCGCCAAGAGGTAAACAATCATGGATCAGAACTTGCGAGCATTAATTGAACTTGGACAGGCTCTTGGGTACAAAGATGAGGAGTTACGGAGGTTCGTCGATGCTGAGCAGACAAAAGCGGAGGAACGCGACCGCATCGCCTATGAACGCGAGATCCGTGCTCAAGAACGAGAGGACCGACAGAAAGAGCAACAGCGGCAATATGAACTGGAACGCATACGCGAAGAAGCTCGCTTAGCCGAAGTACACGCACAAGCAGCTGTACATCAAGGTGAAGAACGAGGGGAGGGCCGCATTTATAGCAGTCGTCCCAAGCTGCCAAGGTTCGACGAGAAGGTCGATGATATTGACGCTTATCTCGAGCGATTTGAACGCTTCGCTCGCAGTCAGGGATGGCCGGAAGATACTTGGACCGTGAGTCTTAGCGCGATTCTTACCGGCAAGGCATTGGATGTATATAGCAGCATGCCTATAGAAGAAGTCGCCAATTACGCGAGGTTGAAGATGGCTATTCTCCAACGTTTCCAGTTAACGGCAGACGGATTTCGAAGAAAGTTTCGCGATATCAGGCCAGAAAAAGAAGAGTCCGTCCGTCAGTACGCCGCACGACAGAAACGCTATTTTGGGAGGTGGATTGACATGTCTGGGGTCGAGAAAAACTTTGTAGAGGTATGCGACTTATTTCTGCGTGAACAGTTTGTGAATCAGTGCAGTAGCGAATTAGCGTTATTTTTACGGGAAAGAGCACCGAAGTCCATTGATGAGACGATCAAACTGGCTGAGCAGTATCTCGAAGCGCACGGTGGAACAATAGGGCAGGCGAGAGGGAAGCCGTCGACACAGAGCCGAATGTTGCCACTAAGAAGCTTTCCAAATGCCAGACAGCAGTCGTCAGCTATATCAACGGCTCAGGCATCGAAGGCGTGCTACTATTGCGGAAAGCCTGGTCATTTTGCACGCGATTGCTTCAAGGCTAAGAACGAGCTGGAAGGAACCACTCCACGGCGAAACGAATCATCGCGGGACTTTTCCTACAGATCGAACCGCACGGCACAAGGAAATGCACCACAGAGTTGGCGAGGAACAAACAACTCTGATCGGAAGCCAACAAATCTGAAAACCGGAGCAATGGCTGCCAAACTGACCAGCGACATACTCTCTGAAAACGTGAAAGATGGAAAACTGCATTTGGCCAATGGAGGAACGGTACCATATACGGGCACTGTCTGCGGCAAGCCGGACTGTGCGAAACGTCTTCCGTTATACAGAGGACTGGTCGCAGGACAGAAAGTGATCGTACTTAAGGATACGGGTTGCGACAGTGCTGTTATCCGCAAAGATCTCATCACGGAGAACCAATTGTTAGATGAAGAGAGTCATTGTGTTTTGATGGACGGCACCCTGAGAAGTTTTCCAATGGCACGCATCAGGGTAGAAACGCCCATTTATAGTGGATTGCTCGAGGCTATGGTGGTGGAAGACCCTCCGTACGATTTAATCATCGGCAACGTATCTCCAACGGTTGATGATCGTGAAAAACCGACACAGGCAAACGATGCACATGTGAACAACACAAATGAAAAAACTACAGTGGAAGTGAAAACTGCAGCAGCCGTGCAGACAAGAGAGCAAGTTGTCCGAGAAAAGAAGCCAAAAGCCCCCTTAACCACACCAGCTGCAAAACTCGGTGAAATGAATACTGATGAATTGAAACGGGCACAAAAGGAAGATGAAACACTGACGAAGCAATTCAAGTACGCAGAGGACAAAACGGTGTTTAAAGTGAGAAAACGTGGCAGCTACAGATACGCAATCAAGCATGGACTGTTGATGCGGTACTATTTTGAGACGAAGGGTGATGTCGAGGTCAAACTGAAGCAAATAGTACTCCCGAAACCGCTGCGAAAGGAAGTGATGACTGTGGCACATGAATCGATTGTGGGAGGACATTTGGCAGCAAAGAAGACTGTAGGTCGAATAGCAGCAAACTTCTACTGGCCTGGAATTACTGGCGATGTGAAGCGCTTTTGCCAGTCGTGTGACGTGTGCCAACGCACTTTACCGAAGGGTCGAGTCACTAAGGTTCCCCTTGGTGAAATGCCACTGATTGACACCCCTTTCGACAGAGTTGCGGTGGATATCGTCGGGCCAATCACGCCGATTGCAGAAAGTGGAAATCGTTACATACTGACCGTTGTTGACTACGCTACGCGGTATCCGGAAGCGGTTGCTTTGAAGCGGATCGACACCGTTGTTGTCGCGGAGGCACTCCTGGAAGTTTTCAGTCGAGTTGGGTTCCCGCGAGAAATTTTGAGCGATCAAGGTAGTCAATTTACATCGGAGCTTATGAAAGAAGTTGCACGTTTGGTATCCGTCAGACAGCTCTTCACAACGCCGTACAATCCAAAGTGTAATGGACTTTGTGAAAGGATCAACGGAGTTCTGAAGAAGATGTTGACGAGAATGTGTAACGAGCAACCGAAGGACTGGGATCGATATTTGCCCGCCGTACTCTTCGCGTATCGAGAGGTACCTCAGGCGAGCACAGGATTTTCCCCGTTTGAGCTCTTATACGGGCGAAAAGTCAAAGGACCACTCGACATCCTAAAAGAAATCTGGACGGATGAGGATGCATCGGGAGAGGTCAAGAATACATATCAATATGTGGCGGAGCTACGGAATCGTCTAGAGGATACGTGTCGAGTAGCTCGCGAAAGCTTGATGGAAGCTCAAGGAAGGTACCGCCATCATTACGACAAGAAAGCGAGAAACAGGAGCTTCACATTGGGTCAAAAGGTCTATCTTTTGCTACCAACGGACCACAATAAAACTTTTGTTACAGTGGAAAGGTCCTTTTGAGATAACACGGGTCATGAACCGCATGGATTACGAAATCGACATGGGAGGCAAAAAGAAGATATACCATGCCAACCTGCTGAAAGAGTTCATCGAACGCGAGGATGAAAGAGATGACACGAATCTCGATGAAGATAAGCCAGAACAGGAAGATTTAGAAAATGACAACTGTGGAAACGTACGCACAGCAGCATATGCTCGGATAGCGGTTGCTGAAGACGATGCTGATGGAGAGAGCGATTCGGGTGAAGAGCTAATCCATCTTCCACCTTTGCAAGAGACTGAGACGATTGATGACGTAAATGTGAACCCGAACCTTTCAATTGCGCAAATGAAGCAAGTTAACCGACTTTTGAGACAATTCCGAGATATATTCACAGATGTGCCCGGCGAAACGGATTTGGAGGAATATGACATCGAATTGACGAATCAGGAACCAATCCGTGTGAAACCGTATCCAATTCCATACGCGAAGCGAGAGGACATTGAGGATGAAGTTAGAAAGATGCTGCAATCCGGAATCATCGAAAAGTCGAAATCAGAGTATAATTCGCCTATTGTGCTAGTAAAGAAGAAAGACGGGTCAAATCGCTTTTGTGTGGATTACAGACGCCTAAATGCAGTGACCAAGTTTGACACAGAACCAATGGGGAATTATGATGATATCTTGGCGAACGTCGGGAAGGATAAAGTATTTTCCAAGATTGACTTCACCAAAGGATATTGGCAAATCCCTATAAGCGAGACGTCAAGAAAATACACTGCATTCTCTACGCCAAACGGATCTTACCAGTTTCGACGTAATGCCTTCGGTTTGGTTAATTCTGGAGCAGCTTTCAACAGGGTTATGCGAAAATTATTGAATGGAACCACGAACATTGATAATTACGTCGATGATCTTCTCCCACACACCGAAGACTGGGAACGGCACTTGGAGGTGCTCCGAGACCTTTTTACACGAATCCGTGCCGCGAAGCTTACCATTCGTCCGTAGAAATGCTTCATCGGTTATGATAACGTCCACTTTACGGGACACGTGATCGGCAAAGGTGTGCTGCAGATGGAAGCTGATAAAGTTGAAAACATCAGGAATGCACCACAGCCAACGACCAAAAAGCAGGTTCGCTCATTTCTAGGACTTGCAGGGTACTATCGCAAATTCATACCGAATTTTGCTGAGATCGCTTCACCACTAACGGATTTAGTCAAGAAAGGTCGACCGACCAAGGTGGAATGGGGAAAACCGCAACAAACGGCGTTCTGCCAGCTTAAACAGCTATTGACGAGTTCGCCAATTCTTCGCCTACCGGATTTCAATAAACGCTTCGTGTTGCGTACAGATGCTTCAGACACTGGAATCGGTGCAGTTCTTCTGCAACAGCATGAAGATGGAACATTTCCCGTTTCCTATGCCAGCAAAAAGCTGTTGCCTCGCGAGAAAAACTATTCGGTCATAGAGCGTGAATGTTTGGCCATTGTGTTCGGAGTATCGCATTTTGCAAAATATCTCTATGGCAGACATTTTACGCTTGAAACCGATCACGCTCCGCTTGCATACATAAGGAAAGGCAAGACTGAAAGCGGACGACTTATGCGATGGGCACTCTGTTTACAAAACTACAGCTTTGACATTAAAGCGATCAAGGGCATCGATAATGTTGATGCCGACTACATGAGTAGACTGTAACCAGTGATCTTGTGACTTTCTTGTTAATTTGTACTGTGTGTTTTATTATTTTAATGGTTTTCATTGCATAACATGTAGAGCGGAATTAGCACATTCTGACAGATTATTTTTTTTTTTAGAAAACAACGGGGTGTTTTCTTAAAAGGGGGAGTAGTTGTCAGAATTTCGTATTTAACGTTTTGAGTGTTCGGAGTGTGTTCGTGGTTCTGTTTGTGCTCCACGCGGTTTGTGATGATGCGGAACGCATGTGGGTGTGGAGCCGCGCCCTTCGGTGCAGTGTTTCCCTTGAAGTGGGTGATGAATGGACGAGTGCGTTTGATGATGTTCTACTTTTGTAATAAAGCCCGATAGGACAGTGACGATCAGTTTAGGATTTGGGGGGATCTTGATCCAGTGAACACGATGGAGCTAGTTTTAAGTTTGTTTGATGTCGTTTAGTTAGATTTTGGGTCATCTAAAAATTTACTTATATATCAAGTATACCGGTTATCTCCACGAGTCGATATCGAAATTTCAAGTTTCACATAGCGTTGTGTAGAACGCGCCAAGATTGTGCACTTGGCAGTATTTTTGTGTTTAAAAATTTTAATATTGTTGGTTTTTATGACGAGTGAAATTTTTGTGCTACCTAGCACAAACTTTGCGTGTAATTTTCAAGTATTTATAAATGCCAGAGATCATAACCGACAAAGCCTTTTTGTAGACGAGTTTGTGGTCTTCCCAAAAACATCACTTTTTGGCCCATACGTCAATGATAACATATGTTTTTGGGCAGCTATTTTCTTATTGGTTCTAGGTTTAGGCGGGAAGCTCTTTGATTGGCTACATATTTAATTAGCAGCGGCTGTTCTGGCAGCGAGTATTTAAGGAACGCGCTTGCTGCACCAGCAGCAGTTGATTTTTGGAATGCATGGAGGCCGCACGTCAGGCGTGGGTCTATTTATTACGAGAAAAGACGGAAATAAGATAAAGACTGTACGAAATGGGGTGCAAAGGGTGTTAGCACCAACAAAAAAAGAAGGGTTTTGAAAAAGTATTATGAGAAAGGTGGATGAATAAACGTTCGTGAATAATTTATTTTGGAAATAAAAGTATTAATGATTAAGGTACTGAAAGATAACTCAATGAAGGGAAGGCATATAAATTAGCCAGACATAAATTTGGATAATAAAGGAAAAAGGTGGACAAATGTGAACATATCATACGAAGTAGATAAAATAAACATAATAGTGTTGAAAGGAGTTTGTTTTCATTGACATCCGGATACTGCCCGACATAGCGAGCCATATATCACAATTTTCGTATTATTTGCTCGTATTTTCATTCCATGACAAGCCAACGGCACCTACGCGCGGAGATCCCATAACCGTCACAACCCAAACTGTGACAGGTAGGCTGGCCGAGGCTTCAAGACAATAGACACTGAGGTGTTCAAAGGTTTATTAGGGAGATATTCCGGTCATGACCCACCCCCACCCCCCCTCTCAAGTGAACCCCCGCCAGAAAAATAACAAAAACAACAGAAGTTCAAAAATATCTGTTTAAGTGGTAAACGAACTAGTCCATACATTCCCTTCTACACTCTTTAAAGCGTGGCTCAAAATTCTAGAATTACGTTTTATTCTAGCCATCTTTACATGTGCTCTTCATAAAGCCTGCGGTTGACTCTGTGATTATGACATCACATAATAAGCACAAACTGCTCGTGTTCATTTCAATAGACCTGCACGAATTTGCCGTCATCGTCTCGCCGTGTACATCAACACACGAATTTATATTTCAGTTTCTGTTTAAAGTATGTTTTGTATAGTTTTAAGGGGAAAGAGATATGACTTCAGTATGTATAATGGTAAGTAAACGAGAGCTTGTACTTCGTTCATTTCCAGCTGCAGACGGTTTGCCCGCATACCATAAAGCATTAATAATTCTCACACTCACTTGTGTGTTTGTTTCCGAAATCATACAGGCATAACGTTTGCACTTATCTTGGTAACAAGCGTGTTAATTTGCTTTATAAAACAGCCTGCATTCAATTTTTGTGGTCATATCAGCAGTGAGCGATGGATTGTAATATGCCAGTCCGTAATAAAGATGATTTGTTATATATTTATACATATATAGGGTAAATGCCTCAGCGCAATAATATTAATCGTTCCTTTATCACAAAACTGTATCAAAAGATATCTAGTTTCGAAAATATACAGTTATATTTTTCTGCAAATATAAACAAACCAAAAATGCTTAAAACTGCAAGATATAAGAATTTTACGAAAATATTATCTTAAGAATATTTCGTTGATCAGGTGTCACCTTTTTATCCTTCATTTTTTATATTTTTCCGCTTAGTTTTTGCTCTTTTAAACACGTTAAAAGTTTATTTCAAAATACAAACTTCTACATTTCTCTTCTTCCATTTTTTTATACTTTCGGGTTTTCACTTACTTAACAACTTGCTAATAACTAAAACCGTCGTCTACGCGAAAAGTAAAATGCCCGTTTGCTATCAAATTTATTCTAGCCATCTTTACATGTGCTCTTCATAAAGCCTGCGGTTGACTCTGTGATTATGACATCACATAATAAGCACAAACTGCTCGTGTTCATTTCAATAGACCTGCACGAATTTGCCGTCATCGTCTCGCCGTGTACATCAACACACGAATTTATATTTCAGTTTCTGTTTAAAGTATGTTTTGTATAGTTTTAAGGGGAAAGAGATATGACTTCAGTATGTATAATGGTAAGTAAACGAGAGCTTGTACTTCGTTCATTTCCAGCTGCAGACGGTTTGCCCGCATACCATAAAGCATTAATAATTCTCACACTCACTTGTGTGTTTGTTTCCGAAATCATACAGGCATAACGTTTGCACTTATCTTGGTAACAAGCGTGTTAATTTGCTTTATAAAACAGCCTGCATTCAATTTTTGTGGTCATATCAGCAGTGAGCGATGGATTGTAATATGCCAGTCCGTAATAAAGATGATTTGTTATATATTTATACATATATAGGGTAAATGCCTCAGCGCAATAATATTAATCGTTCCTTTATCACAAAACTGTATCAAAAGATATCTAGTTTCGAAAATATACAGTTATATTTTTCTGCAAATATAAACAAACCAAAAATGCTTAAAACTGCAAGATATAAGAATTTTACGAAAATATTATCTTAAGAATATTTCGTTGATCAGGTGTCACCTTTTTATCCTTCATTTTTTATATTTTTCCGCTTAGTTTTTGCTCTTTTAAACACGTTAAAAGTTTATTTCAAAATACAAACTTCTACATTTCTCTTCTTCCATTTTTTTATACTTTCGGGTTTTCACTTACTTAACAACTTGCTAATAACTAAAACCGTCGTCTACGCGAAAAGTAAAATGCCCGTTTGCTATCAAATTGTTGTGGCGTCAAATCAATGCGTATGATGTTATAATATTTAAAGGTCGGGAAAGACCAGCCCCTGGTCAAAGAACCCTCATCCTTGATTCATTGGCTGGACCAGGAATGAATAATTTTTTTGAAATATTTTTCAAAAATAATCGGGATAAAATTTGCGCGCTTGTGAAATTCCACGTTTTACGTCCACATTTTCTTCCATTTTCTAACAGGTGTATTCATATCTTACATTTCCGGTGAGGAGTGCATGTGAGATCGCTCTTTCATTGTTCAACCTCAATGCCATTTCAGTTTTCCGAAGTATTTCTAATGTTGATCAAATATACCTGATGTCGGAGAAAGTTGATTGCGAGCAAGAAATTTCTTAACAATGTTTCTTATCGATGGGCAATGCCACTTTGTTTTCATGCAACAAGCATATATTTCAACAAAGGACTTTGCATATTTCTAAGTTTTAAAGATGAAATTGATGGCACCTTTCTAAATATGATTTATGGAATTCTAAATAATCAAAGTAAAAATAAGCATTATCTATGTTGCTTCATTGTTCTTAGGTTTAATGAATTATAAGTAGTACTGTATTAAAAAAAGAATTATGAAGCAAATAATTAACCAGACATATTTTGGCAGGCTATTCTGGAATAGACTGTCGATGAATCGAATGTCACGAAAATCGATTTTTTTCATTATTTCCTCATTTTAGCTGGCATACCATATAAACAACTCAATATTTCACCTTAGAAAGAGAAAAAAAACAGGACGAAAATTTGAAATACAGATAAATTTTGAGAAATTCAAAATTTCAATAGGTTATTTTATACTGAACTAACGGCATTGTAATAAACAATCAAATATAAATCCATTTTCCAAATATGTTTATTTTCCTTTCGCCAAAAAAGACACATAATCCAACCTGTTTTCTGCCTTTCGTATAAAAAAATGAAGCATACATTATTTATGCAAAATTCGAATTATCGCTGGTATGGAATGTCATTTTACCATTTAATGCCTAGTTTTATATCAAAATATAATTATCAATAAATCAATAAATCAATAAATCGTTGTAGGTATCGTTATTTATATTTTGATTTTTAATAATTGAATTTTAGATGGTAAAAATTGATTTCTGAGATCAAAAAATCAATTTACAAACCTAAAACATCTTAACGGGACACACATTTAAATAAAATTTAACGAATCGTCAATTAGATTTTGGAGGTGGAAACTTGAATTATTGATATCAATAATAACAACACAATTATTGGTCTCAAGAATTTCTTCTTTTTTGTACAGTACAAAATTAAAAGAAAGATTTTGTGTACAAGGAACCAGTCATTATTTTATTCACATATGTGTGCTTAAAAAATTTTGTATATAAAAACAGACTGATATTTTGATGTCAAAAATCAAGTTTGAGATCAAAAAAGCATTTGCAGGTTTTCAAAACAAAATAAAAAGTCTCATTCTGAAATAACGATATCTGAAATAAATTCTTGATATCAATAAAAAGAAAATAAACTATTGAGCTAAAAATTGATATTTTGCTATCAAATCTTTTATCTTTGCTATCAAGAATTTATATTTTTATTTAAATTTTAGATATCATTAAATCAGTTTTGATATCGATTAATATTTCTTGATATCTCTTTATATTTATTGAGGTCAAGAATTATAGTTTGAGATCAAGAATACATCTCTTTCAAAAATATAATTACAGATAGCAAAAGTTAATTCTTGATATCAAAATATGAATATTTTGAGATCAAAAATTAATTATTGATATCAATAATTCCCTAATAAATGTGAAAATGGCATTCCATAAGGTAGTATATTCGGCAACAGCCTGCCAAAATATCTTGTTCCTTATTTGCTTCAGAATTATGGGAAACTTTAGAAGGTGTCCTTTGTCAAGGACAAACTCGTGGAGGGAGAAACTGGGGTGGCAGCTCATTTGGATTAAGTGTTAGAACAAGGAGATCAATATATAGCCCCAAAAGGTCTAAGGTATATTGATATTTATTTGATTTGCTAATATACATATGTACCTCCTTCCACTCACCCAGCTTGAAGCAAGTTTCTTTGGAATACCATTTTAACTTTATTGGGTAATTATCGATATCAAAAATTGACTCTTATTATCCAAAATTGAATTTTTGATGTCAAGAATTAATTTTTGATATCTCTAAATGTATTTCTGATTACATACATAATTCTTGATATCAATAAATATTTAGAGAATAAAAAATAAAAAAATACATAAGACTAAAAATAAATTATTATTGTTAAAAGGAATGATTTTATGATCTCTACATTTGATTTTTAGATATCAAAAATTCAATTCTTGATAGTAGAAACGAAATATTTGATAGCATAATCTGAATTTTGAGCTCGACAATTTATTTTCTTTTTGTTGATATCAAGAATGTATTTAAGATAACATTATTCCAGAATGAGATTTCTTAAATTTGTTTTGAAATCTGCAAATGATGTTTTCATTTCAAAATTTTTTTTTTTTTGCTTTCAAAATATCAACTGATTTTTAATGTATAAAATTCGGAAGCAAACAGTTGTGAATGAACTAATGACTGTATATAGAATCTTTCTTTTAATTTTTACTGCACAAAAAAGGAGTAATTCTTGAACTCAAAACTTATTATTATGCTGTTATTATTGATATCAATCACTCAGTTTTTTTTCTCTGAAATTTGAATTCGTTATATTTTATATAAATATGCGCCTCCTTTAAGATTTTTAAAGATTGTAAACTGATTTTTCGATAACAAAAATTGATTTTGCCATCTAAAATACTATACTTGATGGGAAAATATAAATTAATGAGATCTACATCAATTTATTGATATCTTTAGCTATATTTTGATATAAAAAATTAGCATTAAATGTTTAACTGTCATTCCATATATTTCCAGAGAATGGAAGAATTAACAGTTTACAATTGTCCTGTGCTCTGAAGCATGTGCTAACAATAGGAATATATCGAATAAAAAATTCATTAAAGAGAACGCAACAAAAATCAAGAACACAAGGTGTTGCGCAACAAAGTCGATTGAAAATTTTGGAATAACATATACCAGACACTAACCACAATTCTAATGGAGAGACAGAAATAATTTTTTCTACGTCTATGGTATAACTGGAATAATTTCACCCTACCCATATCTATATTTTTGTAATCAATCACCGTTTCACTTTTACAATATTTCACGAGATTTTGTACCTATGGTTCATCAAGTACAGCTACAAATACTGAATGTTTCATTGACTCACAGAGATAATAGAAATGGTTCCATTCCATTTCCATTCCGTTACTCAGAATTATTGGCTAAATTAAGAATCAGCGTGAGTAAAAAATAGCTGAATATTTTTGCTAGGAATATCTAGAGCTTTGTCCCCAATAAAATATTCTGCAATTTTTTTGCAATAACACTTATAATATTATTAATTTGTTTTCAGATATTTTTGTGTTTAAAGAATTCACACACTGTAATTAATTGCTTTTGTTTTTGACAACTATGTAATATATAACAACGCCCATCATACAAATGCCCTTTGAAGGTCTAACTGCATGCAAGCTATGCGTTTTTGTATTGTAATTAACACTTGAAAAGCCTTTGGCTTGCAAGGTGTTTCTAAATTTGTGCGAGCAGCCGTTGGTATCTTTTTAACACTTGACAAGCTGTTAGCTTGCAAGGGTTATGTGAATTTGTGTGGGCAGCCGTTCGTCCTTTTTTTCTTCTTGACACTTTTTCCGATTTTTTGTGTCTTCTTCTTCTCTGATACTATGGGCCCTAGGACCATGAAACTTGGGACTTATGAAGAGCTTGATCTGAACATGTGCATGTCACTTTTTATTTTCGTCTTTGATTTCGTTTTCTTTTTGTTAAAACACCATGTGAAAATAGTGTATTTTGCAAGTAAATGTGGAGCATTTGACGTACATCAAAGAACACAGTTGTTGAGCTTTGTGTGAGCTCTCACTGCGTAAATAGATAATACGGCGTATGCCTGCTCAGCCAATAAAACCTTAAGCCAACAAAAACCAAACACTACTCGGCTTATAAGACGTATTCAAGCTCTGTTGTTTGCAATATATTATTCAAGAAATAACCATTGAAGGAAGTATTTTTGCGTTTTAATTTTTGTGAAGTGTTTAACATTTCGCTAGCGAAATAAGGTTCTAGTTTTTTCTTGACAGTGAAAGGATTTTTTGTGTCATCTACTCAGCTGACACTACGGGCCCTAGGGCCAAGAAACTTGTGACTTAGGTAGAACTTGATATAAACGTGTGCATGACACTTTTTATTTTCTCCTTCAATTTCGTTTTCTTGTTTAAAACGCCATGTGAAAAGAGTGTATTTTTGCTAGTAAATGTGGAGCATTTATCGCACAGCACAGAACACAGTTGCTGAGCTTTGTGCTCTCACTGCGTAAATAGATAACACGGCGTATGCCTGATGAGCCAATAAAACCTTAAGTCAACAAAAACCAAACACTACTCGGCTTATAAGACGTATTCAAGCTGTGTTGTTTGCAATATATTATTCAAGAAATAACCACTGAAGGAAGTATTTTTGCGTTTTAATTTTTGTCAAGTGTTTAACATTTCGCTAGTGAAATGAGGTTCTAGTTTTAGAGTGAATATGCAACCTTTAGCCGAGCAACAATTCTTATTATAATTTTTAATAATTCATAATATATATGTTTTCAACCCAGCCGACTTCCCTGGGTGGTCCCCCGCCTGGCTATGACTTTTTTTGACGATTGACGAAATACTGAAAAAATGGCGACACTTTTTGTGCCCGTTTTGACCCGTTTTTTAAATGATACTCCTCCTACAGTTTTACTCCAATCGTTTCGGTGATGTTCCCCAGGGGTTCGCCTACTAGGCTATTATTTTTTTCGCGGTTCGCCAAAAACAGCCGAAATGGCGGAACTTTGGCAAAAACTGGAATAAATGGTAGTAAATAACTGAATTGTCAAACCATTCATTTCTCTTTTTCAAATAGTTAAAAAAATTAATCGAAAGTTTCTAAGGTGCTTCTCTACCTGGACTTCACTTTTTTCGCAAATGACAAAAAATTGCCGAAATGGTGGAATTTTAAAAATTTTGTAAAATTGTGTAAATGTCGGTAAATACGTGAATCGTCAAAACCCAACCTCTCCAACATCCCTTTTCGGGTAGCTTCCAAGAGGGAAAACTTTTTTTGTGCAATAAAATTATGAAAACGTTACGTTCAGAAACAAAGTTCTTCATTTTTTGGTCGAACAGTATTCGTTTCAGAGTTTTTCTCTCTTTCCTTGTTTGGTAACTCGGCTGAGTCATGTCCTTAGGTATGTTTGTATGTATTGTATCTGCCAATTCCAATTCGATGAATATTTGAAATCGAACAAATAATGAAACAACACATCTTCGAAATCGAGATTGAAAAGAGCAATTCAGCACAAGGAAAATTAATGAAATAATCAAATAGACGTACTTGCGTGGCTGATGACTTAAAAAGACAAAAAAAAAAAAAAAAGACTTCACCAAAATTACACATTATTATCCCATTTCCCGGTTCCTTTTGTAGTATCACTAAAAAAGGTATAACTCACGAATTTTGGCGAATCAGTTCAAAACTATATTCGCGCACAAACACATACACACAGTTATAAATCTCGGCTAAATGTCGCAGATGCTAATTTGGGCAAAATGTCGCTTGAAAAATGCAAAAGAGTTTGCAATACTACTGGCGCTTGGTGGCATGAAGATATCTAATTCATGGTTTGATAACTCTCGAAATCGCTATAAGTAGATGTCATTCATTAGGTCGTGATGATAGCTTTTACGAACTGATAGCGTAAAAATGTCCTGTGCCTCAGAAATTCATGTCTAGTTTTCTGATTGAAATGGCTTTTTTACGCCCTTTAAGGCGTAAAAAATTCCCTTTTTACTTACAGATAGATTTTAATATATCTTGCTTTAAGGCTTGATAGCTAAAAGAAACGGATTGATGCCGTAAAAATACCCTGTGCGTCAGAAATTCATGTCTAGTTTCAATACTGAAATGACAGGCTGTTTTTTTACGTAGAAAAGGCCTTATCTGCGGGCAAGACTGTATATTTCACCTGTAAGCGCATTATTTCAATGATTTCCTCTCCATAAACTGTTTCTTTGTTCCTGTTTCCATAGGGAGACACAATGTCTAAAGCTGAATTTTATTGATGCAGGGAAAAATTACGCTTCTGAAGCGTAAAGTTTCCCTTTATAGCACCGTAGAAAAGGTCTTTTCTATGCACAGGACAATATTACAGACAATGCGTTGACAGGTAGATTTTACGGGTTTGGCCGTAAAAAAGGCCTTTTCTACGTAAAAACGGGCTGTTTTTACGCGCAGGGAAAACTTATGCAACAGCGTTAATCTTGGTTTGATTAGAACCTGGAAGAAAAAAGTACATACATTACTGATGGATACCAGTCAAAGAAACTGTTAAATACAGATGAAATTGAGTTGTAATTTCAAGCACTTCCAAACGAATTGCAGCGAATATCCCCACTAAAAACGCCCCATCTGAAAACGATTTTTGTCATACCCTGAGAAAATTCCCCTTCAAAAATGTTTCTCACGATCTCTGAGCCATTTTTAATGAATGGCTCAGAGATCGTGAGAAACATTTTTGAAGTGATAACTGGGAGCAGTGGTTAAATAACAAGGGTTTAATTCATTGTTGGGAATAATGGCTGAGTAGGCCAGAAAACAGCACATTGATTTGAATGACTGCATGGAGGGTTATCTGCTGCTAGAGTCTGGTGATTGACAAAACCTCACTAGAATCTGTATGTACCGAAAGTACTCGCAGTGGGCAACAAGAAAAGTTCATCAAAAGTACTCCATTAAGCCATAAACTACGTTTTAATGTGTCTATATTTGCTGGAATAAGTTTGTACAACCAAACTATTGTTATGACATCGCGTTAAAGTGTACACACCGAGGGACCCTCAACATACCGGACAACTCGTTAAATCGGACAGATTAGTGAAATTCAGTCTTAACTCACTCCAGGAAAATGGCCTTACTGTGCTGACATTTTAACTGAAGATAACAGGCATAACTATCTCCCTGACTGTTACTTATTTTTTTGATTCGCAAAAAATTGGCCGAAATATTGGCGAAAATTAATAAAAAAAATCAGCTAAATCTTAGCTCATATCAGGGAAATGGCCTTAGTGTCTTGTAATTTTAATAAAAGATAGCGCTAGTTATATAATCTTATAATATAATCGTACTACCTCGAAATTTTGAAAGAGAGAAGTGGACATTATCTCCTGCTTGACTATGTTTTTTTTTTTTTGTGGTTTGCCAAAAATTGTCACAAATACTGACGAAACACCAAACAATTTTCAGTAAAATCGTAAGTAACGGCAGGAAAATGGACTCACTGCCTTGAAATTTTGGTTAAAGATAGCGGTCGTTGGCATTTACTTGGTTATTACTACTTTTTTGTAATTAAAAAAATGGCTGAAATATTGGCAATTTTTTCTCAAAAAATCTTAGCGAACGCTAAAAATAGCTTCACTGTCTTGAAATTTTAAGTAAGGTAGGAGACATTACTACTCACCTGTCCATTACTTGATTCTGGTGATTGGCCAAAACCCGGCAGAAATATTAACGAAAGAAACAGTAAAATTTAACTCACACCAGATGGCCTTACTGTCTTCAAAGATGGCAGTCATTGGTACTCACCCAGCTATTACTATATTTAGGCCTAGCTTTAACAGACGCAGGGACTATAGCAGTCTATGAAAGCATGTGTGTATGTACGCTTGTAAGTTGAAAAATCGCTTCTGCTCCCAGATTTTAGCCTAAATGTCTTGAAATTTTGGTTGTGAAAAAAAAATTCCATCTGACTATTGCTTTTTGGCGATTCGGCAATATTGGCGAAAAACAATTTTTCGTAAGATCTTAACTCAATCCAGAAAATAGCTTTACTGTCTTGAAATTTTACTTATTTTTGGTGATTCACCAAAAATTGACGTAAAATATTGGCGAAAAATTGAACAAAAGCTAGAGTTTGGACGGTTGCACAACCTGGAGAACAAAGGTAAAGTTGAACTATTCGAAACAACAAGCTCAGTTCCAAAGGGACGCGTCACTGGAAGACTGGAAAGTGCATTTTATTTTCAAGGTCAGTGCCTAGCCAATAGCAAAGCAAGCAGGTAAGTGTACTAGAGACGCAGGAAGTTAACAAGGCAGTTAAGTCGCTAAACGCCTTCCTGTGAGGGAAACAGTCTTGTGACTATTAGACAACTTCTTCGTGGTAAATTACATCAAGAAATAGAGGGCACATGGTCGCCCAACTTGATGGCGGCGACAAGTCAAGTGCTGATCCTGACGGCAACAAAATACTTCACACTTATGTCCCACAAAGTCCCAGGCCACCTCAACGTTCTGGCGGATATGATATCCAGGCAGGGGCAACTTCTGCCGGGAAAGTAGGCGCTATTCGTGGAAATTTTCAGGTGGGTAATAGCACACTGTTGGTTGTGGGAAACAGATGTGGATATGTTTACCACGAGGCTCAACAACAGGCTGCAAAAGTTTGTGTCCCCGTACCTCGATCCAGATGAGATGGGGAATGCCACACTCAGTTGCACGTGGCCGCAGACCACCTATCACAGTTCTGGTTTGTAGAAAGACTAACAAGGGAGGGACGATTCACAGTGATGTTAATAGTGCTGGCAATTCCAGCACTATTTTTCAGAAGTGCTCGGTGACGGTGCCTCAGAGACTGCCGAGCCACAAGCCACAGACACTGGGACTACAGCTGTGGTATTTCACCCAGGGCGGTTCAGATAACGGTGGTTTTCAGCACAAGTAGTGGCAAGAATGGTAGCCGTACTCAAAAAATCGACCAACTTCGAACACTCGCGTAACGTCTAAAATACATCTATACTAGATCGGCAATATCGGCAACTTCGTCGGCCGATGTATCGGTTGCACATAGGATTAACTATGGCCCGACGCATAATAGATATAGCGGCTTCGTACATCGGATATACATCGGGCCGATATATCTTTAATACGTCGGGCCACCGTCGGAAATATCCCTACAAACTCTTCGACGTCGGATACCAACCGTCGGCTATACGTCGGTTATACGTTTATATTCCGATGCATTTCCGACGAACTTCCGATGATTTTTATACGTAAAAAAATTGTTTCCAACCTTAACTGACCCATTGAACCTTTACCAACCATTCATGATTCACATATTCATACATTCACCATAGCATATCTATATATTGCAACTGAACACTAGTACTTACTTGGGTTTGAACCGGGGACCTCTTGCATCCTGGGCGCGGAACATACCTCTACTCCACGGCGGCTGGGGCTAGTTTATTGAGGCAAATGATAATTTTCAAGTATATTCATAATGCACCACTATTGATTCTTCATAATGTCCCCTACAAAACGTCAATCGATAAATTTCCGACGCCGAATAAGCATCGGAAAATATGCGTTTTATAGACGTATAAAAAATGCGTATAATATACGTTTGCAATATCGGCATCTTTTTTCCGATGTATTTCCGACGTCGTTTATACATAGGAAAATATGCGTTTTATAGACGTTTAAAAAAAATACGTATAATATGCGTTGGCAATATCGGCATCTTTTTTCCGACGCTGTCGAATATGTGGAGCACTCGTACACAACGCAATATATATATATATATATATATATATATATATATATATATAATATATATATATATATATATATATATATATATATATATATATATATATATATATATATAATATATATATATATAATATATATATATAATATATATATATAATATATATATATATATATATATGTTTTCATTTCAAGTTATGCGTGAAATACACAAATTTAGAGATCCATTAGAAATCGGTATATTTCCGACGTTTCACCGACAAATATAACTATATGTATAATATGCGTATATTTTTATACGCATATTACATGCTTGTAATATCTCAAATAAAAACATTAGTTTTCGTCGGAATTCGGTATATTTCCGACGTATAGCCGATGTAGTGATATATTTGAGATCCATTGGAAATCGGTATATTTCCGACGTTTCACCGACAAATATAACTATATGTATAATATACGTATATTTTTATACGCATATTACATGCTTGTAATATCTTAAATAAAAAAATTAATTTTCGTCGGAATTCGGTATATTTCCGACGTATAGCCGATGCAGTGATATATTTGTATATCATACGATTATTGTAATCCGTCGGTTATACATCAGTAATATCTTTTTCAAAAATAATTAAGTTTTGTTCCGTCGGAAGTACATCTATGTCAGACGTTGGGCCAACATATACAAATATATGTATAATGTACGTATAAGTAAATACATCGAATATACGTATGCAATATCCGTTTCATTTTTTTTTACCATTGGTCGGAAGTTAATCTATTTCCAACGTATAACCAATGCATAAAAATATATGTATAATATATGCATTGAGAAATACGTGTAATATATGAATGTAATATTTTTAGCAAAACAAATTCCCAATTGGTCGGAAGTTCGTCGGAAAAAGATGTCGGCCCGATGAATATTTGCCAACATCTATTAAACTGAGGAAAATAATCATCGGGCCAACGTCGGTAACCGATGAACTTCCGACGAATGAGAAAAAAATGGAAATTCGACTATTGCCAACCTATAACCGATGCATTACCGATGCATCGAAGCCGATGCCGACGTTTTCCGACCTGGTTTATACCGTTCCGACGTCGGCCCGACGTTACGCGAGTGTTCGGGCTATCACAGTTCTGGTTTGTAGAAAGACTAACAAGGGAGGGACGATTCACAGTGATGTTAATAGTGCTGGCAATTCCAGCACTATTTTTCAGAAGTGCTCGGTGACGGTGCCTCAGAGACTGCCGAGCCACAAGCCACAGACACTGGGACTACAGCTGTGGTATTTCACCCAGGGCGGTTCAGATAACGGTGGTTTTCGGCACAAGTAGTGGCAAGAATGGTAGCCGTACCCAAAAAATCGACCAACTTAGTGCACGCCTCCCAGTGATGGCTTCAGATTCAGCAGCAGTTACGACCACTATTGGCTGATCTTTCTGTTTGAAGTTGCCTATTCTACGATCAATTCTACATCGATTTCAGGTTGCGACGCCGATCCGACCAAAGAACAACATTAACTTTGGTTGTGTTTGGTAGCGACCACATATCAACTTCTAACCAAAACTTTAGCACAACATTGAATAGACGTTGCTTTTTGGCCGCAACTGAAACGCAACTTTCTCCGAGTCTAATCAACGTCTATATGGTAATGTTGAATAATATGGGAAAATCGACATTGGGTAGAGGTCGAAAATTCTAGGGCCTTCACGAAGGCCTGCAGCAAAAGCGGGTCACCGTTTTCTTCCTGCCCCTGAGTCTTACACAAATCCAATGGCCTGAACAGCAGCCGTGGAAACATACTTAGAGCCGCTGTTGGCAGTCGCTAAACTCATTAATATATGATTACTGTATATTATCAAGAGCACAGATCAAGTGACTTGTTGTCTGCGCTATACAAGAAATACGCATAATTAATATTATTTGTGCAGAAAAAATTTTCGATGTTGTTTTTCATTGCATATAACAAAGTTTCGTTTTTAGCTAAAGCTTGAGACCATAAATAATGGAT
This sequence comes from Protula sp. h YS-2021, assembly GCA_949752745.1. Taxonomy (NCBI): domain Eukaryota; kingdom Metazoa; phylum Annelida; class Polychaeta; order Sabellida; family Serpulidae; genus Protula; species Protula sp. h YS-2021. Next base: position 44,938,906 of record OX457028.1, on the reverse strand, counting down.
TTTACCGTGAAACATATCTTGCAAAATGAAAGGATTGCTGAAGTGTTTTGTTTTAACAACTTTTGAAGGCTGTAAATGAAACGACTCATTCAAGTATTGCAGGAATTCTGTACTAACTGAAACACCATATCTCCAAAAACCTCAGTATTTTGTGTGTCCTCTGGCATCAATAAGATGGCCAGTTTGTACGTGCGTCGAATTGCTGCACTGGCGTATGATGTTCAAGGAAATGCCATTCCATTCCTCGGTGGCCATTCACCAGAGGTCGCAGATATTGGACTATCTGTAAAGCGTAGCTGAGAGGATCCATGGCTCCGGCGAACGGTCGCACGCGACTGTCCAAAATTCATCGCGATGCAGTACAGCGTTGATGTTATTCGATGCTCGCACGAACTAGCCATCTTACTGATGCCTGTTATTTCTGTCTGCGGCTTGCCATACTTTTTGGTGATTTATACTCTTTGTTTTAAGGGACTGGTAGCACCTAAAATGAGTGGATGACTCGGTCTTTAGGAATAAGAAAGAACCACAAAGTGTGATATATTTTGGAAAATAGGTTTAGATAGTATTTACTAAAACAAATAAATGAATAAATAAAAAATTCTGGGGATATATTATTACTATATATTATAGATCAAATATAGCGCGACAGTTATATCTTATTTTTGTCAGAAATTTTACTTGTTTTAGTGTCTAAAAACCCTGTTATCTAAATGTCTAGATGATTCATTACCAGATGTCGGTAATATGGTTCAATTAGTAGTATGAAAACGTTGGTTCTGGCTCACTTTGTGACGTCATACTGTCTGGAAGTGACGTCATCATGTCTGGACCGGAAGTGTTGTCTGGACCGGAAGTGACGTCATACTGTCTGGACCGGAAGTGACGTCATCATGTCTGGAAGTGACGTCATAGCGTCTGGACCGGAAGTGCTGTCTAGACCGGAAGTGCTGTCTGGAGTGGAAGTGACATCATCATGTCTGGACCGGAAGTGACGTCATCATGTCTGGACCGGAAGTGACGTCATCATGTCTGGACCGGAAGTCATGATAAGCGTTAGGATAGGCGCGACCCTCTGTGACGTCATCCTGACGTCATACTGAGATGATGCTGTCTGGAGCGAAAGTAGTTTGGCCGAGTCAATCAACATGAAGCCAAAGAACTCGACCTGTCAATCAGTGTAACCATGGCAACAGACCCTAAAAAGGTCGACAACCCCCCCCCCCCCTCGAAATTGTGATTTTTGCAGATTTATCCGTTTCAGACGATTCTGAACATTTTTCATTTTTTCGACCCCCCCCCCCCCCTCGAAATTGTGATTTTTGCATATTTATCCGTTTCAGACGATTCTGAACATTTTTCATTTTTTCGACCCCCCCCCCCTCGAAATTGTGATTTTTGCATATTTATCCGTTTCAGACGATTCTGAACATTTTTCATTTTTTCTACCCCCCCCCCCTCGAAATTGTGATTTTTGCATATTTATCCGTTTCAGACGATTCTGAACATTTTTCATTTTTTCGACCGACCCCCCCCCCCCCCCCTAGGCGAGCAACATTCTGTCAAGTCAGCTTCAGTTCCATCAGAGGGGTATATAAGGGATGAGCATACAGCAGTGACAGTCATTTCGGTGAGTGGAGCAAGGAAGTACAAGTTGTAGAACTACAATTGGATCACATCAGATCAAGGGATGGCATCCAGTGACAACTATTTCGGTAAGTGTTTATTGAAACTTTATAAATAAAAAGTGAACTTTGTAAACAAACTTTAGTTATTTGCATAATTGAAACTTTGTAAACAAACTGTGTAAACAAACTTTATAAACAAACTTTATAAATAAACTTTGTAAACAAACTTTTTAAACAAACTTTGTAAACAAACTTTGTAAACAAACTTCGTAAATAAACTTTATAAACAAAATTTGTAAACAAACTTTGTAAACAAACTTTGTAAACAAACTTTGTAAACAAACTTTATAAATAAAATTTGTAAACAAACTTTATAAACAAACTTTATAAACAAAATTTGTAAACAAAATTTGTAAACAAACTTTGGTTATTTGCTTAATTGAAACTTTGTAAAACAATACCTTTCGTTATACTTGGTCGATTTATATGAAAATTTCACCATTTGATTCAGTTTTATGTAAAGTTTTGTTATAAAGTAGTCATAGGCTATTTGCGCAGCTGGCTGTATGCATTTTTACCACCATTACAGTGCTTCTTCGCGGATGAATACCATTTGGCAGACCATTTAACTTCACCGTCAGTTAACTTCACCGCTAGATGTCTCTGCTGTGTAGCAGTGCAGCTGTACAACTCGACAACTGTAAGTGAGACATTCATATACACAAGTAAAATTCTGCTGAGTCAGCAATTTTTTAACAAAGTTACACACCATATTTTGATTACATGGAAGTAGTATAAAAGCATGAGTGAAACATGTCAACTAGTCAACTAGTAATACATTCTGTCAACAAGTCAACAAGTGGATATTGTGTGACGAGAAAAGACTTGACAATGTCGGCCTTACTTTTTCACAGATGTGTAGAGACCATGGATGACGTCTTCAAAGTGAATTATGCTGACTATGTGTTTTCAAAGCTTCCTGCTTTTGAATCGGATTGGATGCTGCAAGTAAAGAATTTACATCAGCATTGGGAAGCTGTTGGAAAGACCATTCCAAGAGATCGTTTCGTCCGCTCGTTTCTACGTGAATGTGAAGATCTACATTTACCGTTAACTTACGACATTGATTCAGCGTTTATCAACGTGAATACAATTTGGGCAGTTGAGCTCATGTTAGTTGTAGCTGCAAGAATCATTTTACATTATGATGATGATGTTCCAAATAATGTATCAGAGCTTGTCCGATTCAACCATGGACGAGTTGAAGTGAATTCAAAACTTTGCAAGTTCTTTGCTGACTCAGCAGATAGTTGGGTATAAAAGGGAGTGAACTCAGCAGAGTGAAGTCATTTCTCAGCAGACAGTTGGAGGGAGTGCATCATCAGTACATTGTAGCAGCCATGGAGAACAAGACAAGCAGCAGCAGCAGCAGCAGCAGCAGCTTTAAAATTAGTGCTAACTTAACCATTACTGTGGAGCATGGAGAATATGGGCCATTTCTACGCATCACACGTGGAGAGAGATGGTGTGCTTATTCACCATCTTTGTGGAGGATTGTATGTCAAAGCTTGAAAAATTTACGTGACATTGGCTTCAAACTGTACTTAACGCAAACGAAGTGGCTTGAAGTCATTTCATACTTGGATATGCGCTATGTGAGTTTTGTGCACACGTCACGGTTTGAAGGGAAAGAATACACACATCACATCAACATGAATGATGGTGAATGGGAGACACTGCTTCAGGAGATGGACAACATCAACTCAGCCCTATCACCATGTGAGGAATGTCATGACAAGAAAACGATCATCAAGCTGCAAAAGGATGGTCGGATGAAGTTGTCAAAGCTATCCAAGAAAAGGCTGGCTGAAGTTCAGTTGGAGAACATGAACGTACAAAATCAACTTGGACTTACCTGTGACTATTGCGGTGCTTGTGGATATGTGGAGGATTATCATTGTTGTTGTTATATTAGTTAAGTTGTTGTTGTTAAATAAAACAAATCAAGTTTCAAACAACTGTCTTGTTTATTGTGTTCTATTTACAAATTCTTAACTACAAACACTATTTACAAAGTTTACAAACACTATTTACAAAGTTTACAAACACTATTTACAAACTCTTAACTACAAACGCTATTTACACTATTTACAAATTCTTAACTACAAATTCTATTTACACTATTTACAAACTTTTATTTACACTATTTACACTATTTACAAAATTCTTAACTACAAACTCTTAACTACAAAGTCTATTTACACTATTTACAAACTTTTTATTTACAAACACATTCATTTTTCAATACATTCATCAATGAATACCATTCATTAGAATCTAAATTGATATAGGTATCATAGACATTATACCCGTATTTGTAAATGCTATGAAAGCTCACATAACACACATCACCAAACTTTATCACTTTCACAGTTACATGTTCAGACAGTTTCAGTTCATATCCTTCTTCATTTATGTCCATCACACGCATAGGTTGTGTCAGCTCAATGGATTTGGTGCCTCGTGTAAGCCATATTTCTGTTTCTTTGAATTCAAGCGTTAGGTTCTTTCCAATCCAATGCTTGTAACAACGCGTTCCATTCCACTGTGTTGAGGGTGATGTAATCATAGTTTTCTGTAAGCTCGTCATATTGGCGAAATTGTATAAACACGTCTAAGCAGTTCTCAGTCACACGCACTTCTAATTCATTTGAGACTGTCAGGAGAAAGCCAGGTATCCTGAACTTCTCTACATGGTCTTTCAACACGGATTGGTCATCAAGTGATAGGACGAGATACTGTCCAAAATGTCTTAGCACAATGTCATCATATTCGTTTCTCAGATATGAGAACCCATGCGTAATTGGTTTATATTCCGTTAAAAAGTCTTCCATCTCGTCCAGCAGTCAGATGAACTATGAGCTGTCTCCTTGTCTGCAAAGACGTTTTTTATGCTCGCAAGATGGCGAAGAGTGGATGTTGTATCACTTCTAGGAATCGTAAGACTGCGCGCCAGTTCTTGATATCAAAGATGATCAAATCTGTATATGGTGTATCTGGCACAACTCCCTTATAATCCTCTGGATAATCCTGTAAAAGATTTCTACAGATTTCTACACGTATGTTAGAATCATATTCAGCCACCGTCACTTCCACTTTATTTTCAAGTCTGCGTTTAAACCCAGCTTCAAGCGGTATGTTTTTAAAGTCTTTCCACACTTCAGGTTTAAACCGATGATAACTTGTCTTAGAATCTAGTATCACTTCATTCCTCTCATTGACAGTAAGGTAAACACCACCGTTCAGCATGAGTGCATTCATGTTTTTACCTTGTTATGACTTGTCGTCTTGTCTGCGAAGCCTTTTATCCACTTCTTTCACCTGCTTCTTCAGCATTTTCCATTCAGGTATTGTCAGCAAAATTCCCTTTTTCGTTGGACGGTTTTTTCCAGTCCCCTCATCTCTGAGGTATTTGCGAATGTTCACCACACCTTCATTACTTTGTTTCATAATCTTGATATACTTTCCATTGCCTAGAGAAAGCATTCCATCCCACGACTGTGGTGTTGGTGCTATCTCCACTTTTAATTTCTTAATGGTAGTATCAGAATGTTTCACTTTCATGTCTTTCACCGTATCTGCTAGAGTATCCATATCCGTTGTTGCAGATCTTTTCATGTTGACGCTTCAGTGTTCACACCTCAACTGACTCTAAAGTTGAAGTGTCTCCCCCTTATATACTGTAATGCCCATGCGCCAAAGTGGAATAGCCATCACTCATCACATATCGCTTATCATCAAAGGGAGAGAGAGCCACTTTCCTCAACTTCTCCGAGAAAATCTGGTGGTCATGACTTCGAATGATGTGCCCTGTAGTCATCGTTTGCGTTTGGTTGAACAAACTGTCTCTATACTGCTGATGTTTCATCCGTCTTTGACACGCGCGAGTGATGCCTTTAGCCGTACGTTTTTCTTTCCCACCATATATCATACTATACATTTTCGGCCGAAGTCCAACAAACTCTTCAATGGGAATGCCCGCCGTCTCATCTTTCATTTTCCCAAGCACTTTCTTGTTCACGTTGGAATGCAGGAAATGATCTGGGGGATAGTCACTTGTGTCGAACAAGTCGGCATCTTCCTGCATGTCTTTGTAGATATCTTCCGTTTCTATGTCATAACATAGACTGTCGGTGTCGCTGAACAAGAGTTTGGCGTCGGGATACTTGGTCATGATGTAGTTGTAATGAAAGTGGAACATGAGCACTTTGCTGAGGTCGAGAATGGTGAACCCAACTTGAATGGGTTTATCCAGAAGCAGATCCACTTTGCGCAAATGTACCGCGGTCAAATCTTCGTTGAAAATTCTAAATTTGTGGAAGGAAGGTTTGGCCACAAGTTTCTTGAACCGCTTTTCCTGGTGAACAAGTTCCACATTGATGCGCTTTCTTACATTTTCCATGGTTTTGCCAAACACCGAGTTGTTCATCAATTTGAAGAAGTCTTTCTCAAACGGGTTCTTAGCCAACTTTCTCTTTTCTGTGTTCAAGGAGATGTATTTTGCCAACCATTTGCTCTGTGCAAACATGATGGCACGATGCACCTTCGTGACTTTCAATCCCAGTGAGACATATTGCTGTAAATTTCTATAATGAAGCACATATTTCTTCTTGTCACACAAGTTGGGAATGAGCTTTTCACTAGGCTTGCTTTTCATGTCTAGATCTTTCCGTAGCTTCTGACTATGTTTTGACAATTCTCCCACTTTCACACATTTCCGTTCTGGAGCCACTGGGTAGTGATTATGATGATCATGGATTGAATATGGGTATTCCAAATCCACTTCTAAAATGTATCCAATCTCGTCATCTTCATCCACATCCATAAAGTCAATGGATTCTGGCTCGCTCACCCACATAAATCCACTTTCCGGCATGCTTTGCGACATAGCCCAGCCATACAAGTTGTTTGCATCCAGGTACGTCAAGTAGTTGGTCGGTTTCAAGGGATCGTAATCTGCTACGTAGGGGTTATTTGCTTTCGCATACTTGTGTGTGATGACAGATATTCCTCCACGTAAACCTTGTTCAACCATTTGGTACATGTCAATGTCGTTGATCAATTCCAATTTCACCTTTGTCGCTTTCAACATGGCATCCCACGACAGTCCTGGCGCTGTATAGTAGTGAGCAGGATCTAATTCATACGTGTTGAGACATACGTGACGAAAGTTTTCAAACACGTCAGCCAGCAGCAACACATCTGATTTCAGGTACAAGTCATGGTATTCACCAAATGTAGTACAGTGGAATGTCTCCCACACCTTCTGCGCATGCGCATAATCCTCATCGCTAATGTCTTCTTCACTGAGTAGACTGTAAAACTTGTCTTTGGACGGCAGTTGTGCTTCAGCAAACTTGGATGCCTCATCCACGTAATCATAAGGGTACACTCCCTTTCTCAACAGTAAATCTTGTTGGTCGCTATCGTGAATGTGTGACGTCATGTTATAAAAATTGTCTTTCCCTTCTGCTGCCAGGTTGGATACCAGCTTCTGTAGAGAAGTACTCATGAACTGAAAGCTGTCTGTAAATTTCAGATTGCTCATGGTGAATGCAATATATTTCTCAACGGTGTTGGGAATGACTGTAATGGTTTCATTTTTGAACTTTCCAATTTCTTCCATGATCAAATGGCTGTCATAGCCTCGTAAATTGTGGAAAAAGACAGGAATGATGAAAGAATCTTCAACATCCTGCTTATCCTTTCGAAATCGGAATTGTAAATTGCATTGACTATGTGCAGCTCCACGGTATTTGCCATTGATATGGTCATGATCTCTCACACGATCTGCTCCTAGAGGCTCATGACAAATGTAGCAATCTGTGGCGTTCTTATAATGCTCTTCATCTTCATGAGTCATGACCATTTTCTTTGGCTGTAGCAAGCCATGCACAATACGATCACGTTCATATACCATATGGTCTAAAAAGACTTTCACGGCATTATCGCCTCGATATACGACTGGCGCACGTGTATCATACTGGCTGACAACCACATAGGCAAAGCTGTTTGGACGATGATGTTGATACTTGTCTCCTTCATGCTTTTTCGTGAAACATTCAAAGTCTGCATAAATGACAAACGGCGCTCGCTGTTGTTTGGCTACATTCTTGAACTTGATGAAGGGTTCCTTGGGAAATGATAAACGTTGTGCGCCATGCTTGCCACACACTTCACGATGCTTGTCTAACAGATCTTGTCGCATAAACCCATGAAGACAGTTGAAACAATAAAATATTGCATTCTGACGCTTTGTTCGATAAGCCATCAGTCTGCTGAAATTCTTGATGAGGCAGTAATGTCTTGTCTTGTCATTGCTAATCAAAAGTAAGTTGATTTCTCTGGCGCTGTTGGCGCTGTTGGCGCTGTTGGCGCTGTTGGCGCTGGTGTTTCGACTGAGTTGTATGGGAACAACGACATCATGTTCATATCCAAACACATTGATAGAAACATCATTCTCCTTTTCAAACTTTGGAATGTCTGTAATCGGTGTTGGAAATGTCATGCCTTCCACCTTCAATTCGTTCTCAAATAGCTTGTATTGATTCACACGGTATGGGTTGTTTGTTGAAGGGTGAAGGTGAGCCAGTACAGACCATAAGAAGCACTTGTTGTCTTTATTCTGAATGTTTAACACAGCCTTTGTACTCTGTACTTTCTTCGGCAGTGGGATAAAACTGCTCGCTTCCAGTGGCGCTGACGTCGCTGTATGCACTTCAATGAATAATATGTTATCCAACACCCAGCCAGAGCCTTGTCGCTCATGTTCATCAAACCTAGTAAACAATTCTTTATAGGCTTCTGGCAAGTCCTTCTCAATATCTGTTGGATTGTATGCTGCATACGTTGGACTACTGATGAAGGCATTATCCACTTGTTCTACCATCACGCCTTCAACATTTGGTGTCATTTTCTTGAAGCGTGCATGTACCACAATGTACCATTTCATACCACGGTTTAACGTCTCTAGCAAATGTCTCTTGATTCTATTCTCTTGTTGTCGCATTTCGAGTAGCAAATCCGATCCATCTTCAGGCTCAAACCGTCTTTCCTGCGCGTTTTCACCAAGACTCACTCTTCTGCCTCTGCCTATTTGTCCTGTCTCTTTCTTTCTTTGTTCTTCATGAGACACATTTTCCATCTCAGCACATGCATGTGTCTCAAATGCATCCAAAGATGAAAATATCTTGGTGCATTTACAGCAGAGGACTGGATCAGGTCTGTCAACACCATCTTGTACGGTTTTTCGTCTCTTGGCTTCAATCTGCTCAACAAGCTCTTCATGAGCACGTTTCAACCTAGCTGGTTTGCATGTATGTGTCACGAACAATTCCAGAGATGGAAATGTCACATCACAATCATGACAGTAGACTGTTGCCATCGTTGTTGCTTCTTCAACTGCTGGAACTGAAATGAAGTAAAATATACGTTTCACTCTTCCTTTTATACCACTTCAATGGTGTGTTGACTCAGCAGAATGTATCACTAGTTGACTAGTTGACATGTTTCACTCATGCTTTTATACTACTTCCATGTAATCAAAATATGGTGTGTAACTTTTCAAACTTGTTCCAAAATGTTAAAATTGCTGACTCAGCAGAATTTTACTTGTGTATATGAATGTCTTACTTACAGTTGTGAAGTTGTACAGCTGCACTGCTGCACAGCAGAGACATCTAGCGGTGAAGTTAACTGACGGTGAAGTTAATTGGTCTGCCAAATGGTATTCATCCGCCAAATGGTATTCATCCGCCAACTAGACCTGAAATGTGATAAAATGTATTCTCTCTCTCACACACACACACAGACATGTTTTGCTTCATTTCATAATATAGGATGGCCCTTAAAAGGGCCCGAAATATTTTAGTATATATCAGCAGCAGTTATGGGGTTGTCCCTCATATTCCAACCACACTTGACACTTGCAGTATCGTTGAGTCAGTGTTACTATGCGGTTGTTCCACATAAATGTAATTACTACGTCAGGCTTCACTGCAGTGATCTGAGTTGGAAATTGTAGCACCTCCTCCAAAGCATATGTAATATCAGCTGCTTCAGCTTCATCACGCATATTTACCCAGATGCAAACAGATTCATTCGCTTGAAACGCTGTTAAGTCATCAATGATGATAGCTGGTGTGTTATCCATGATGTGTCTGACAATGTCTCTAAGCCTTGAGACACCACACTTATATAGGATTTTATCATGCTGATTCGGCAAAAATTTTTGTTGCTCTCCTGGGGGGGGGGGGGGTCGGTACATAGTATGTCCTGGGGGGGGGGGTCGGTACATAGTATGTCCTAGGGGGGGGGGTCGGTACATAGTATGTCCTAGGGGGGGGTCGGTACATAGTATGTCCTAGGGGGGGGGGTTCGGTACATAGTATGTCCTAGGGGGGGGTCGGTACATAGTATGTCCTAGGGGGGGGGGTCGGTACATAGTATGTCCTAGGGGGGGGTCGGTACATAGTATGTCCTAGGGGGGGGTTGTCGACCTTTTTAGGGTCTGTTGCCATGGTTACACTGATTGACAGGTCGAGTTCTTTGGCTTCATGTTGATTGACTCGGCCAAACCACTTTCGCTCCAGACAGCATCATCTCAGTATGACGTCAGGATGACGTCACAGAGGGTCGCGCCTATCCTAACGCTTATCATGACTTCCGGTCCAGACATGATGACGTCACTTCCGGTCCAGACATGATGACGTCACTTCCGGTCCAGACATGATGACGTCACTTCCACTCCAGACAGCACTTCCGGTCTAGACAGCACTTCCGGTCCAGACGCTATGACGTCACTTCCAGACATGATGACGTCACTTCCGGTCCAGACAGTATGACGTCACTTCCGGTCCAGACAACACTTCCGGTCCAGACATGATGACGTCACTTCCAGACAGTATGACGTCACAAAGTGAGCCAGAACCAACGTTTTCATACTACTTCAATTATTGACGTAGATTAAATACAGCATCGACGATATATACATCGGTTCAAAAGTTATTTATATTTCTAGCTGACCATTGAAAGCCTATGGTGTGTTTATGTGACAATGTGCGAATATTGTGTTCTAATTAAACAGACAGTTGATTAATATTCTCTAAACAACAAACCATGCTGCCTAGCACATTTTAGGGTCCATATTGGGTTACGTTAATTTACTGTAAAAATGCATACTCATTATTAGGACTGATTTCTGTGATTTTTTGTTTGATACCTCCGCGTGTTTAAACTGGGTATTTGTGGTCAAAGGAACAGCTTTTGCATGTAAATTCTGCAAAATGTTTGAAAAACCCACAGCACATTATACACAAATATAAATAACTTTTGAACAGATTTATATATCAAGATATGGGTTAAAAAAAGGGACCAGTCTGTTTTATTTCCAAAACTGTATTTGCGTGTTAAAGGTGATTAACGTCTCAACAAACCTGAGCCATATATTTACAATCGATAATGAACTCATGTAACTGCTAAGACAATTTTTGAAAATTTAGCAAAGGCTGTAATGTTAAATGCCAATTTTTGAGAGTCATACGCTGTAAAAATATTTCTGTAAAATTTTAATTGTTTGATGCAATAAATGAAAAAACTACACCGTACAAAAATCGAGAAAACAATCTGCAGGCAAAATGCCTTATACTGATCAGCATTTAAGCTTTATTTTATAACGATTGCTTCATTATCTCTGATTTTTTTGTTATCCTTCACCACAGCAGAATTCTGAGACTGTAACGTAAAGATGTGAATAACAATATTCCAAATCGTTCAAAGATGCACGTAAAGCCACCTACAAGCAAAATATGTCATAATAATGAACATCCAAGTTGCCAGAAGACTTGCAAAAATGACGTCGAGCATGAGCAACTCGTACAGCGGCATGTCTGTGGCTGCCGAGCGAAGATGTTGGTCACCGAATTGCATGACGTGTTCTATCCAGAACGCAGCTTCTTCTTTTGGCAGTTTCCTTTCTTTTAACATAGAAGATACTATTCTCACTTTGTTTTTGATGTCTTTGCTTTCAGTAACGCGCTTTATTCCTTGCATGACTTCTTCACTTGTTACGGTCTTAATATTTAGGTACACTCCATATCCACGATCTTCAACCATAAAGCCATTGTGGTGTTGCTCTGCGAAGAGGGGAAACCCAACGACAGGTACGCCGTGGTAAAGGGCTTCATGCAAACCATTGCTTCCACAGTGTGTTATGAAAATCTCTACGGAAGGATGACCGAGCAAATCATTCTGTGGTATCCAAGGCAACGCTACCACATTGGCAGGAAGCAAGGTTTTATTTGCGTTAGGTAATTTCCAGATCACTGTGTAATTTTCAAACTGCTTGAAAGCATCTGCAAATATTTGAAGGTATTTCACTGGCATTTCGCCCGCCATTGAACCAAAGGACATAACTATAACTCGGTTTGTTAATTTTGTTTCTATATGCAAAGGTAATGCATCAGCTGGTCCATAGGTCATCCCTGAAGTATAAATGACATTTGGCATTCTTGGTATTGGATGTTCCAGTATGTAATCTCTTGGGCAAATAAACAATTTCGCACCCTTTAGAATTTCAGTCCATGACTCTTTTCCTGGTGCAAATTCATACAACAAAGTTTTGTTCCTATTGAATACACTCCATTCCGACGACAGATAGAACAGCGATATGGCTGACTGTAATTTCTGCCAAAAGGTCATTTTATGTCCAAAACTTCCGGCTTGCGATGGGACAAACGATGGAAGAGCAGGTACACCAATTACGCCTTTCAGTAATGATCCTGCAGACGCAATATAAGGAATCTTAAAATGATATGGAAGAACCATAAGACAGTAATTAATGAAGAAACCATCTACAATAGCCATATCAAATTCGTGGTTCTTAACTGCTTTCATCAGCTGCTCATCGTGTAACATGTAATCACAATGGCTTTGGCATACCTCCATATGCAGTACGTCTATATCCAGATTCGTACTGAGCTCATTAAATATATATTCACTTGTGAGACTATGCAGGGAATCGGATTCCATTAGCATAATGTCTTTATCTATTTTAAAGGACAACACTTTTATTCCCTTTTTAAGCATGCCTGTAATATATCTACTGTTTTGCGGTAAAATGCTGTACACATTGTGGTGGCGTCGTGTGAGTTCTTCTCCAATTGCTAGCAACTCTCCCAAATGACTTCCTTGGAGATTGGGTAAAATCAAGATTTTCTTCGAGTCCACCGTGTCAGTTACAGTGTTTAATGTCAATAAGAACAGCAGAGACGTTGCAAGTACAGCGTTCATTTTTAATTCACATATAACACACCTGTTGCAACATGAAGTGAATTTTTTATCACTTAATCGTTTCTAAAATAAAATGTTTTTTTCTATCAAATGTCACATATCCGTAATTAATTCAGCAAAGAAAATAGTTCAGACATTAAAGCCTCTTAAAGAGTGTAGCTCAGACAAAACACTAACCGAGAGGAATGTGGTTTTTAATTTAGGCCAGGAAGAAAAATAGTCTTGTTTTTAGACAAATTATTCAAAACGTTGACCTGGCCAGCTGGTGATCTATTTTCTTTCTTTTTTGAAAAAATAATTAGACCGGGGCCAAACTTTTTAATTTTTGAAAATTTTGGTAACCTGTTTTTTGTTTAACCCGCAAAATATGGTTGAATGGTTTTATAAAATGCTTATATGACACGAAAAATATATTATCAATTTAAATGTTTTAAGCGCTTGAAGTGTTCTTTTATTATCCACTGAAAGTCCATTCTAAATGCTTTATCTGCCTTCCAGTACTTTTTCTACCTTTTTTTTCAAGTTTTAAAATTTTTTACACGTGATCGGACGATAGACTTTTGTTAAGCGAACCTCGTAAGACCCAGCCGATTTAGGGGTATGAGAAACAAGACTACTTTTATCCCGGCCTTGCCTTTTTCAAGGGTTATTTTATGTATTTTAGTACGACTGGTCCATTTGTTATCAAATAATCAATGGACAAAGTCTCAGCTAATCCAGGTCAAGCACAAAAACAAGCTTTACCTTTGTACACAAATTCATATTTTTTATCACTTCAAGATTGCGTTATATCTTACTTTGCAAAAGGTGTCATTGTTTTCACAAATTTCGCTTAAATTTGAAATAAAGATCCAATGTATTTTCTTGTGTGCGATATCGAAACAAAAATTATTCTAGTTTGTTTCCTTATTATGTTTTTGCTTAATCTTCTCAATCCCAAGTGGTAACTGAGCTAAATGCTGTTTGATATCAATCGTCAGCCGTAAAACAGCCAGGTGGAAGCTTCAGCTAGAAGCGAGAGTTGCATGCTACTCAAGCTGATGTAGGCGTTTTGTCAGCGGTCACTTTGCCAATTGCCATTTTTCTATCACGGTCCCACAATTTTGATACCAAAATAATATTTTGGTATAAAAAAGAATTAAATTTTTGTTTAGAGAAACATAAATAAAGGAAAAAATAGCAATGCCGTATTGAACAATAACAGACAACAAAATGACCCCTCAACGGCTTACTGCTTGCCATCTCAAGTGCTTACTTTCCTGACATCACAGTTCTTAATCCCTATTTGATACCTATTTAATTTCTTGTTTTGTAAACAAAAACAAATGTCTTCCCGATCCATAAATCCTCCATAACAATTCTCCTTTTTGCTGCTACTGAAATAAAGGATTTATTTCTGCAAACATAATCAGAATTCATTGTGAAAAATCTGAAAATTAACAAAACTAAACGGTACTCACCAAAACAGATTTTACTATGCGCCTTTTTTGTCCGAGTCTGGAAGGTGGTTTTACTGTACGTCCTTTAAATCCGAGTGTGGGACTTGGTCACTTGGAAAGGGTCATTAGAAACCAGTTTTTTTATCCGGGTCTGGAAAGTGCTCGTTTCATCAACACTTCCCCACTTCATTGGTGATCTTTTGCTAACCGTTATCTCCGCCTTTCAGGACATCTAATGTAGGTACGACTCGTAACGCCACTCCAACTCTTTCACCCAAGCTTAAGGTAGGGGTGTGTACAGTAAGTGTAGTTATAGGCAAGATATATTACATTGTCTTCGTTCATTGCCATAGGCCAGAAAGTACCAGGAAGACGAGACTGCGAGACACATGACTCACCAGGGTGGGAGAGGGGGAGACCTGGGTAACGACTTCATAACACACCACAACTGACACTGACACCTGACTCAGTAACATCATACAGCTTTCTTAATTTTCTATACCAGTTTCATGTTTGGCAAAAACCGTGCGACTTATCCAAGGAATAACTACACCAAGTCGAAGTCGATCCGACTTTCCGCTATCGCGATATTTTGCTTAACAACAAATAAATTTTTACGTAATGACTCCTTTCTCAATTTCACTACACGCGTCAAAGGTTGAAACAGCCGCCCGATTGACCCAAGGAATACCCATCCTGTTCAAATTACATGCATATTTACGTGATAACGCCATGTGTTTTTTTCGTTCGTTCTACTACTGGCAAAATTTGACAGAATCTTTTGGATCTACAACGCAACATCACATTTGTCTTTGTTAGCCTCGAATATAAGACTTTATACTTTCTGAAATGTATGTATTTTACCTATATCTTATCGTATTCGTAATAATATCGAAAAGTTATTTTTAAAAAATGACATAGAACAGCCATTTTTAAATAAATCAAAATACCATTCCTATATCGATAAAAACACGTGTACCTATAAATCAGTAAAATTTCAACGCTGTAGGATAAGAAAATGCACCATAAGAATTCGTAATGATACGGTCTTGTCTTCTTATGATGTAAATAAGATGTTGGTCTTTAACGATGACGCCTTTCTAGTAAGCATTTTGAACTACATATATATTTGCTATAAATGTGCTATAATGTCTATAGATATTGCAGTTATTTGTAATCAAAACGCCATTTAACAGGTAACAAAGTGTATACTGGCATATTTCGAGTCGACATCATGAAGTTCATGTTGGCCAGTCATGAAAATGTTGACCTAAATGTGAAGATGTCCTTACTGGTCAATAATACTTACGCAGAACTCCTGGTTGGTTTGCTTGGTGGTAAGGAGTATGCGGTGGTACGGGTGTATGCATAATATCCTTTAAATTATGTCTTCTTAAGTTAGAGGCGAGAACATGGGTTGTGGATTTAAGTCCAGGTATTAATAATTGGGGCGTAGCAAACTACTGCCCTTGATATCGATTAAGAAACTGCTTAAGAAATGATTTGATGTGTAATTTGTATTAAATCGGTCTACATTTAGCTGTTGCATCGTCCACAGTTAGATATTGAAAGGCATGTCATTTACCATAACAGTTCTATTTAACTAACATCTTTCATCAAATCTAAAAATAAATACATGAACCAATTGAAGACAGGCCCCTGATAGATGCATTTATTGCTTAAGATAACGTTGTGATTCAGCTCATTTGCATACAAATGCTCAATTGTTCTACAAATACACTTCTAGAAATTCCAACATTCAGTATAAAGCCTAATTGATGTAGTTAAAAAGTGGCCTCTCGTATTGTAGTCAACAGGGAAAACACAGCTAATTCTGGTGCTGGAGGATAATTATTGTTAAAAAAATGCACAAAACTGCCAAATGTCCTTGTCCCTTCAATTTCAGTTTTAATGCACTTTTGCATATCATTCCAAAGTTATTAGTTGTATAATATTTGAACAGTGTTGGCTAAAATATTTCGACAAAGTATCCGTATGCTCCGTGACAAATTGTACAAATTGACATATTATACCCATGTTCTATTAAGTAAACTGAAAGCTCAAATTTTTTGAAACGCTGATCGAGAAATAACATTTTGTTATTCTACCCTTTTCTATTCTAGAAAATATCCTGCATCATCCTGTAGTCAGAAAAGGTCAGGCCCTTGACAAATAACTTGCTACCATAATGGTCCAAAACTAACCGTGGATAAAACAATTTAACCCATAGCTGTGACGTCAAACATTGAGAATGAATTCTCAGCCACGAAACTACTTCAGATGACGTTAATTTTTAATTTGCATAAATAACATCTTAAGGACTCTGATAATTCTGTCTATTCGTTCCATTGTGTGCCTGTTTGGGTGCTCATAGTCGAAGCACCCTTTAATATAAAAAATTAAAATATGGGTACTATTTGCACTTACACAGTTATTTCCTTATTTCTGTACATTAACATGTATGGCCATGCAGAAAAATCTTCGTTTATCAGACAGGTCAAACATCACAGCTTTTTTACTCTGTTCATGATGTATAGAATTATCCACTGTAGTCCGTTGTAGCTAGGGTTTTGGAACACTGAATTTTCAAAATCGTATATCCTATAAAAATGAATTCATCATTAAAATCATGTTGAGTACTGTTCTAACATTCTGTTGTAGCATTCTGGCAAAGATGCTTGGCCATTTTTGTTAAACGGTGTCTCCACAGGAAAAATAAAGGATGGGAGTCTCGTTAAAATTAATCTAATCCTCCGAACCCAGATTTTTAGGCCTGAATTCCTAAGTTATCCCCATTTCTTCGTTTTTGGTGCAAATCCAGAATTCCAACATAATTCAATATCCGTTAATACATACAAATTAAGGTATTTTAACCTGAAGATATCAAGATCGGGGTCTCAAACTTGTTTTCTCTAAGGTTTGGTCAATTATCACATTTTTCTTTTATTCTGATATAGCTATATCCTTTTACGTCATCAGAAGGGATTCTAATTTTGACACTTTTAATTAGATTATCAATATGTATGGGTTCTCGACCCAAGCTGATCATTGAGGTGCATCATTGCACAATGCTAAATGGCTCTCATTATGCACACATTTAATATTTAAGTGGAATTATGATCTAAAACTAATAAAATTCTCGTACAGATGATTTCCTGGAGAGAAACAAACTAGTGACGCAGTCACTCGTAGTTTCCAAACCAATAAACCATCTGTGCTTGAAGTTCCTCTGTTTTAAGAATCTTGTGTATAAAATTACACTATGGAGCCTTTTGGACATGTTTCCAAATTGCTTAAATTTATCTGGCATTTCGTCACGTATTTGTTTAACTTCTGGTATAAAACATAACGATACCAAGGCATTTTAATAAAGTGTACAGACGTAATTCATGAGACGTGACTATTTGTGCGGTTGGTGACGTTTTGAAAGGAGGTGTACATTATCTCAGTTTTAATCCTGTTCTCAACCCTGGTTGTGGACGGCACTTGCTTTCTGAGCGGAGAATCATGGACACTAACGGGACACTAACGGGAACTAGCTCTTTGAGTATATTATGAAGCCAATTAAGAATGCTACATGGAGAAGGAATGGTCGTGCAAGAGAAACCCACATACATTTGGATTGATTATCACTCTTGTTACCCTTCATAATTAAATTCACATAAGCGCACCCTAACCCCGCCGTTCCTGTGTTAGTATTACTTGAAAATTCTGCGCTCCAATGAGAGTAGGCCCTGGTTGAAATCCCCTATAAAGGAATAGATTGGAAATAAATATAAAACACATTCCGTTAAACTTTCCCAATAAACGTTGCGGTGATGAATAAGTGTTGGGTAGATGTCGTATCTGGCCTGGGATCAACGCCAGGTGATATATTGTAGCTACCATTTTGCTGAGCGATAACAGAAAGACGTTGTTTTTTGGTTGTGGCTCTTTGAAACATTTATTCTGGAGGTTTATGTTCCGGTGTTTGATTAACATCTCAGGTACAACGTTGAAATTTGTTTTTTGGTTGCGACCGAAAGCAACGTCTAAACAGCGTTGCTTATTCAGCGTTGTACCAAAGACGAAGGTAAGATCTTGATCAATGGTCGCGACCAATCGCAACCAAATTTTAATCAGCATTAATGTTTTGTATCGACGTAGCAGCCTAATATCGGCTTTGGATCGACGTTGGAATGTTTACTGGGTTATCTATAAAACGGCACCAAAGTGCACTGGCAGACACAGCCGCCCCATCCTCCAAACCTACTCGAGTTGCATTATCTAATTTCATGACATTGATTGTATAGTATGAGCTAGGAAAATACTATTTGCTTCTCATCCCTAGCCGGTTCACTAAAAGCAAATAAAAAGAGTGATCGGGCCGGTTCTAACAATTTGAAAAAAAGAAAATGACGGCCGACTGTAAAAAATGTATAGTAAAAAACATTTACCCAGAAGGCAGAAAAGTACTTATTTTTGGCTTTTAAAAGAGAATTTTTTCTTCAAATTTTCCGTTCGCAACTTCAAAATTGTAACATACAAAGCACGTTATAAATTGATAATACAAATGACATGTATTTTAGACAGATTCATCAATCTATGAAACCATATCTGATCAAAAAACGAAGCAAACATTTTCGTCAATGCCAGTCAAAAATAAAAAAGTAAGGCCCAAAGAAAAAGCTGGAGGAAAGTAAAAAAGATCGCCGGTCTACAGGGTCAAATTTTTGTCAGATTTAGGATGCGAAACAAGACTTTTTCTGATCTTAGCCGTGTCAACGTTTTATCAATTACAAATGTAAAACAAGGGATTTGTTTCCTTACCTTGGCACAGATTTTCACGTTTCAATGATTTCTACTGCTGTTTCCCTCGTGAACAGCAGCTCAATCAGTAAATAATTCAATTACTTACATTTGTAATTGATAAAACGTTGACATGATACTTGCATTTGTCTTTATAAAAACCGGCTCGAAAGCACAGAACACCAAACCAACAACCAGATTTTCAAATAGATTTGGTACATAATAACAAACATCTAGATCAATGCAAAGTAATTTCTTTGACTCTGTCGTGAAATAAACATCCAGAATTTAACACACTAAATGAATCGAGAGAAACGGCGTGTACAGCTGCAATATATATATATATATATATATATATATATATATATATATATATATATATATATATATATATATATATATATATATATATATATATAATTATTAATTTACAAATAAAAGGCAGTGTAACTCGTTGTGTCTATTTTGTAACACATGGCAACATAATCAAACGCGTAGTAAAAATTTTTCGATTGTATGTCCAGATGTTGATACTATTAAAATTTTTCTGACACAGGAACACAAACTAATATCTATCTTTCATTCAGTGATAAAATAGTCACATTTCCCCCAGAACCAATTAGAGGCATTGCGACACAGTTTATGTCTATACAGAAGCTTTAGATGAAATATTTAATTGTTGTATGATTACAGAGCGATTGCATATATAGTACACGTGAGTTTTACCACATGAATAACGTTTAGGTGGATGTGGCGTTAAATCTAGTGAGCATCTATTCGTGTTTTTTCTGTATACTAGTTCCACTACATGCCCGAGCATAATGGTGATTGTTACATTGACCAGGATACCCATGAAATCATTGAACACACAGTATTATATCTCTGTGTACAATGTAAGAAAATTGTTCACGTGGCTGCGTCCAATCAACATGGGGACATGTCTAGTTCCGTGAATAGACAACATTTCGGGGAAGCGAGTTTTGCCACACGTCGGAAAAGTAACGTTACGAGCAGGCCGGTTTTTCTACATCTCATCCTGTGCCTAATATCTTCCTACGGAAGTCAAACAAAAATTCCTTCCTGCTCAAATATTATGTTTGTCATTCTTATTTGAGTTTTAACACCTATTTACTTTGTCAGGTTCGTCTAGTACGATAGTGGATAAAGTGATTCGTTGTCCGTTTGAATGTAGGCTTAATACAATAGAAAGTGGTACTGTGGTGAACCGCTACCGCAGTCTTGTAACTTTGACAATAAACAAAAACTGACGAAATGGTCAAACTTAATATTAATCTTATATCAATTTTAAACCTTTATTGGTTATTGAATCGATCGCATCCCTTGCTATTGGCCTTTATTGGTCATTAAATCGATCACATCAGTAGGTAGGAAATGCCGTTTTCAGCTCACTTTATGACGTCATACTGTCTGGAAGTGACGTCATCATGTCTGGACCGGAAGTGGTGTCTGGAGCGGAAGTGTTGTCTGGAGCGGAAGTCATGATAAGCGTTAGGATAGGCGCGACCATCCATGACGTGATAATGACGTCATGATGACGTCATAATGAGGTCATACTGTCTGGAGCGAAAGTCTGGAGCGAAAGTTGCTTGAAAGTGTTGGCCGAGTCAATCATCATGAAGTCAACGACCTCCACCTGTCAATCAGTGTAACCATGGCAACAGACCCTAAAAAGTGATGACCCCCCCCCCTCTAAATTGTGATTTTTGCATATTTATCCGTTTCAGACGATTCTGAACTCAGCAGTACAACTGTAAGTGAGACATTCATATACATAAGTAAAATTCTGCTGAGTCAGCAATTTTTGAACAAAGTTACACACCATATTTTGATTACATGGAAGTAGTATAAAAGCATGAGTGAAACATGTCAACTAGTCAACTAGTAATACATTGTGTGACGAGAAAAGACTTCACAATGTCAGCATTACTTCTTGACAGATGTATGACTATGGACGACGTCTTCAAAGTGAATTATACTAACTATGTGTTTTCAAAGCTTCCTACTTTTGAATGGGATTGGATGCAGCAAGTGAAGAATTTACATCTGCATTGGGAAGCTGTCGGAAAGACTATTCCAAGTGATTTCATCGACTCGTTTCTACGTGACTGTGAAGATCTACATATACTATCAACTTATAACATTGATTTAACATTTATCATATCAACTTATGACATTGATTCAGCATTTATCAACGCGAATACAATTTGGGCAGTTGAGCTCATGTTAGTTGTAGCTGCAAGAATCATTTTACTTTATGATGATGATGTTCCATTGACGACGAATGTATCAGACCTTGTTCGGTTCAACCATGGACGAGTTGAAGTGAATTCAAACGTTTGCAAGAAGTTTGAAAAGCTTGACTCAGCAGACAGTTGGGTATAAAAGGGAGTGAACTCAGCAGAGTGAAGTCATTTCTCAGCAGACAGTTGGAGGGAGTGGATCATCAATACATTGTGGCAGCCATGGAGAACAAGACAAGCAACGCAACGCAGCGCAGCAGCAGCTTTAAAATTAGTGCTAACTTAACCATTACTGTGGAGTATGGAGAATATGGGCCATTTCTACGCATCACACGTGGAGAGAGATGGTGTGCTTATTCACCATCTTTGTGGAAGATTGTGTGCCAGAGCTTGAAAAATTTACGCGACATTGGCTTCAAACTGTACTTAACGCAAACGAAGTGGCTTGAAGTCATTTCATACTTGGATATGCGTTATGTGAGTTTTGTGCGCACGTCACGGTTTGAAGGGAAAGAATACACACATCACATCAACATGAATGATGGTGAATGGGAGACACTGCTTCAGGAGATGGACAACATCAACTCAGCCCTATCACCATGTGAGGAGTGTCATGACAAGAAAACAATCATCAAGCTGCAAAAGGATGGTCGGATGAAGGTGTCAAAGCTATCCAAGAAAAGGCTGACTGAAGTTCAGTTGGAGAACATGAACGTGCAAAATCAACTTGGACTTACCTGTGACTATTGCGGTGCTTGTGGATATGTGGAAGATTATCATTGCCACTGCCACAAGTATAATTGCAAGTTGTGTGAACCAAACAACTTCTGCGACAAGTGTGGAGTACTTAAAGTCTGTGAAGCAAAGTAGAAGTCAGAACTTACTCAATTTCACGATGGATGAGTTGAAGTGAATTCAAAACTTTGCAAAATGTTTGGGTATATAGTTGGACATAAAAGGTAGTGAAGTTATCATTGTGTAACCTAAGAAGAAGACAAGCAGCTTTAAAATTAGTGAAAACGTAACCATTACTGTGCAGCATGGAAAATTTGGACAATTTCTACGAATCAAACGTGGAGGGCATTGGGTTGCTTTATCACCATGTTCGTGGAAGTGTATATGTGAGAAATTTAGAAATTTATACACCATTGGCTTCAAAGCATACTTAACACAAACGAAGTGGCTGGAAGTCATTCCAATCTTGGACAAGCGCTATATAACTTTTGCACATACAACACTACTTCACGGGCAAGGATATACGAAGTACATCAACATGGATGATGGTGAATGGGAGACATTGCTTCAGGAGATGGATAACATTAACTCAGTCTTGTTACCATGTACGGAATGTCATACCATAAATCCTATCAAGCTGCGAAAGGATGGTCGGATGAAGGTGTCAAAGCTATCCAAGAAAAGGCTGGCTGAAGTTCAGTTGGAGAACATGAACGTACAAAATCAACTTGGACTTACCTGCGAGTATTGTGGTGCTTGTGGATATGTGGAAGATTATCATTGCCACTGCCACAATTATAATTGCAAGTTGTGTGAACCAAACAACTTCTGCGGCAAGTGTGGAGTACTTAAAGTCAGTGAAGCAAAGTAAAAAGCTCACAAGACACACTGAATCAAGATGGACGCATGTTTTAAAAATGCTTATATTGACTTGATGATTGCTAAACTTGCTTGCTGTGGCACTCCAGACTATCAACTTTATCATTTGGATGCTTTTTGGGATGTTGTACATCATAGTCTTGATGTGATTGAACTGCATTCAAGATTTCTTGGAGAATGTCATAAAATTGGAATAGAAGAAGATCCTGACTTTGACTTTGATTCTGCACTTTATTCTGCTCGTACTGATGTTGAAGTATATTTCACCGTAGTGGATCATTTGAGAGATTGTTGTAAAGAAGAAGAGGAAACCGAGCAGCTTTATCAGGTAAGAGAACCTTTTAATCATCTTTGTAACAACATAGTGAATTGATAACAATGTTTTTCTTACTAGCAAATTTAGTTTTATGTGAGTGTTTTCAACGTAAACAAAGAAAGAACATGATAGAAGAGGCAGCAAATATATTAAAAGATATTTTATTACAGGAAGAAACCGACATGTCAGAATAAAACAACAGAAACATAGTCAACATGGAGAATCTTGTTGTGTGAGACTTGATGTGCAGACGTGTGAACATGGAGAAGTGTGTTAAGTGAACAGCAACTGGAAAAAAAAACTTCCTAAACTTGACAGACTTGCATTGCCGGAGCAGCATAACCTGACAGACTTGTGCTACATTGCCGGAGCAGCATAACTTGCTAAACCTGACAGACTTGTGCTGCAAGACCCACAAGACTGCATAATGGCGGACATGACACTGAGACAATATATTGTGCAAAAAGCTTATTGTGAAGAAATGTTATCCGCTGTAAAAAAGTTTGCTTATTTAGTCTGTCCTGCTTGCCAACTTGAAGAGTGTTCAGAACATACTTGTCATTTTGCATGTGTCTATACTTATTGGAATGAAGCTAAATATTACATTCATTTAGATAAAGTGTTAGAGAATGCAAATCAACGCTGTGAAAAATATGGTGTAGATGCTATTACATTGGATGAACTCAGTCATTGGTTAATGTTCATTGAAGACCAATGGTCTCCAGTGATTCATACCATTGTATCCATACTTGATTTGTAAATACATGTTAGTTATAAATACATGTTAGTTATAAATACATGTTAGTTAAGTTACTATGTTAGTTAAGTGATGTTGGTTGAGTTATAAAATAAAAGCTGTTCTGTTCAGACGTGTTTTTTCATTCATCATGTCAACGTGGAAAGACTACTTGACCAATATCTACTTCAAACCTGGACAGCCTGGAGCATTTGCTGGTCCTTACAAACTGTATCACATCTTACGAAAACATAATCAACCAGTCACACATTCACAAGTGAAGAAATGGCTACAGGATCAAGATGCTTTCAGTTTACTCCAACCTGTCAAATACAGGTTCAAAAGACAACGTGTCATTACACGTGGCATTGATGATATGTGGGATATTGATTTGGCTGATATGGGAAACATAGCTCCCTATAATGATAACATACGCTTTTTACTCATTGTCATTGATGTGTTTTCCAAATATGTTTGGGTACAGCCAATACCTAATAAATCACATACCAGCGTTATACAAGCTTTCCAAAAGATTTTTCATGACACACGACGAAGACCGCGAACTCTAAGGTCTGATAAAGGAACAGAATTTAAAAACAGATGGGTTAAAGCATTTTTGAAGAAAGAAGGCATTCATGCTTATACCACAAAGAATGAAACCAAAGCCAACTTTGCTGAAAGAGTCATTCGTACTCTGAAGGGAATGATGTATCGGTATTTTCTACATAATCAAACTTACCGTTACTTAGACATTCTTCCAGACCTGGTGTACAATTACAACCATAGACCTCATGGTTCTCTTCCTAATAAATATGCTCCAGCCGAGATTCGTAAAGACAACGAATCAAAAGTGTGGAAGTATATGTATGTCGACAAACTGAAATTGAAACCGAAGAAGAAGAAGAAGAAGTATAAATTTAACATTGGTGATCATGTTCGCATTTCCCACATTAAATATGTGTTTCAACGCGATTATCACATCAAATGGACGCAAGAAGTCTTCATTGTCACACATCGTTGTAAGAAGCAAGGAATACATTTGTATCGTGTGAAAGACTTTTTAGACGAAGATATTGATGGCCATTTCTATGAAGAAGAACTGCAGAAAGTGACCAAAGATATTGAATCTATTTATAGAATTGAAAAAGTCTTGAAAACACGTAAAAGACGAGGAGGAGGTGTGAAAGAATTATTTGTCAAGTGGTTAGGTTGGCCAAACAAGTTTAACAGTTGGGTGAAAGAAACAGACATTCAACAATGAAGCATCCATTTACATGTTTGGTCTCTGGACCTACAGGCAGTGGCAAAACGTCTCTGGTGAAGGAAATTCTAGAACAAAAGTTAATTAAACCCTCTCCGAAAAACATTTTATGGCTCTATGCAGCAGATCAGCCTTTGTACAAGGGAATGAAAGGCGTGGAATTTTACCAAGGCATTCCAGATGACATTGAAGAGCGTTTTAACCCGAAGAAACCAAACTTACTTATCATTGATGACTTAATGACGAAATGTCATAGTGATGAGCGTATGACACGCCTCTTTAGTGTTAGCAGCAGTCATCAAAATCTAAGCATTATCTTTATTGTACATAATTTATTTCATCATGGAAAAGAGATGCGAAATATTAGTTTGAATACACATTATATCATTCTGTTTAAAAATCCGAGAGACAGTCAACAAATTAGTACATTAGCACGACAAATGTATCCTGGAAGATCTCAATTTCTCATAGAAGCCTATCAAGATGCTACTAGCAAACCTCATGGTTATTTATTCATTGATTTAAAACCAAAGACAAATGATCAACTACGTATTCGTACAGGCATTTTACCAAAAGATACACATTATGTATATATTGATAAAGCAGTGTATGAACAAGAACCAACTCATTTAACCATTCGCAGTCAAGATGTCTAAACGTATTCGAGCGAACCAACCGTTTCTTCATTTGCTTGCACGCAGTGGGCCTAAACGACGTAAATCCTTGCTACAGCAAGCTACAAAAGAGGAATTAACAAGCTTGTTTGAAATTTGTTTGAATATATTGCAAGGACATTTACCCTTAAGCTCAAAACGGTTTAAGGAATTTAAACGTGAACGTCATACGCTACGTACTCTAGCAGATAAGAAGATATCCCTTCGACGAAAAAAGAAGTTGATTAATCAGAAAGGAGGATTCATTGGAGTTATTGCTAGATTGGCATTGCCCTTGTTAGCCAAACTACTGCTAAAATGAAACATACGATGAAAATGGTCCTCATTCCTGAATATGAATATAAAATGTTGCTAGAAAAGAAGGGAAAACATGGTGAAATCAAAACGAAAGTGAATAAACTTTTACGTGGGAAACGAACACGTGAAAAGGCTATAGAAATGTCTCAACTTCTTGGCCGTCATTTACGAACAAGTCAGTCTAGGCAGCAAAAGCCCTCATCATCATCATCACCACCTGAAAAGCCAGAAAAGTTATTTTAAAGTCATTTTCAACCTATCTATCATGGAAAAGTAACACAACTTTTAGCAGAACTGAAGAAATATGGTGTTAAATGGACAGAGAAGAATGAACTTGTGTTGAAAACGGGCGATATTATAGCAAATTCCAACATGGTTGATTTGATGAAAGAAGCATTGGTGGCGACAAGAAGAAAAGAACGAGCCATACCACATGGCTGGCATCCGTTTATTCAGGAAATTGTTGATGCTAATATTCCAAAAACAATGTTTAGTAAAAAGACCACTCGTGACGACATTACAACAGAAATGAAACAACGTCAACAAAGACAGTTTCCTGAAGGATGGGAAAATTTTTAATATGGTTGAAAGAGCTATGTTGTTGTTGCCAAGAAGATAAACCAACTATTCCTGTAAAAATAAGATGTACAAGCGCGTGTTGTGAAGGAGAAATAAAACACCATGTGAATGAGGATGAGATTTGGCATACTTGGTCGAATGGCGCGCGCTATCGTGAAGTATATAGACAACGTCAACGCACCTATACCATTTAGTTCCCATCATGGAGTCGACAAGCTTTTACATCACTTTGCCTAGCAATGCGAGTATGACCTATTATCCCAACAACAAGGCTTCGAATTATCAAATTCGTATGCCTCGAACCATCTATCTGAATGGAAAATATGAAGTGGCTTTAGCTGAAATTCAATATCCACATACATGGACAACGATGAGACATGACATGGACTATTCTATTCAGTATCGACAACAACCACTGACAGAGACACTTGAGACTATTAATATTCCTTATGGCTACTATAGATCCATACAAGAAATATGTCAGGCAGTGAATGAAGAAGCGACTAATTCTATGAAAGATGAACTTAAAGAAGCTATTCGGATAAAGTATGATAAGATTAGACGACGTGTTTTTCTATTTCTAAATTATGGCTTTGAAGTGTCCTTTTCCACTGGATTAGCTGAGATTTTAGGATTTATCCCAGATCAATGGTATACTGAAACATGTACAGCTGACCATAAAGCGGATGTGAAACAGGGGTTTTATACACTGTATGTGTATTGTAGCATTTGTGAACCACAAGTTGTTGGTGATTATTATGTTCCCTTACTACGTTCTGTTGGCATACAAGGCCATGATGGCGATATTATCATGAAAACGTATGGCGAACCGCATTATGTTCCTGTAAACACATCCAAATTTGACATGATAGAAATGAATATTAAGGACGACACAGGCCATAATGTTCCATTTCAAACTGGAAAGGTGATCTGTAAACTTCATTTTCGACCAAAAGCAATATGAAAGCTTATACACACGATCCGTCTGCATATCGCAACCATTTTCTTCGTCAAGTGGGCGGGGAATTACCAGGATTCAAAGGAGCGCGAATCCAATATGGCGATGGTATTGGTTCAATACTGGGATCATTGGCTCGCAAAGCTATTCCATTACTTAAGGCTGGGGCTAAGATCGTTGCGCCACATCTTAAGAAGGCTGCAAAGAATGTCGCGAAAGATGTGACGGGCCGAGTAGCAGAACGTGTGTTTGGAGAACAAAAGCGTGTGCAACCAACGAAACGTGCCAGAAGACGAAAAACAGCCAGACGGATAACATCAAAATATCGCAAAGATATCTTTTGAAATCATGTCTCTCATTCATAATCATTCGTGTGAATGTAGTCTTTCTCCATTGGAATGGTTTCACGTACCACCAACGCAAACTGCTGTAGAGAAAAGTTATAATGTTGACTATCAACCACTTACAAGCATTAGAGAAGGCGCTCCAATAGAATTCTACATTCCTGCGAGTACAGAAGAATATCTAGATTTAAAGAACAGCAAACTTCATATTGTATGTCGCATTCTAAAGGCTGATGGAACAGCGTGTGGCGCAGATGATAATGTCTCTTGCATCAATGATGTGTTTAATGGGTTATGGTCTAATATTGAATTGTTTCTGAATGATCGTTTGATTTCGCATAGCAACAATACTCATGGTTATACCAGCATTATCTCTCATCTCATCCATGATTCGGAAGGAAGTCTACATTCTGAGCGCTCTATGCGTCTCATGTACAAGGATACTGCTGGGTCAATGAATAGTCATGAGGTGAAAAGACCTAATCATGAACAATATGTATCCGGGTTTCATGTCAATGCCGACGGTGGTGACTTGGCTGAGCAAGGCAATAATGGCTTACATCATCGTTATTTGCATACTCGTCTTAGCCGTGATGTTATGCTCGCAGGTGGTTTAAGGATAGATTTGTTTGAGCAGGATCGTTATCTTCCGAATGGCATCAGTTTGAAATTGCGTTTCCATAGACAAAAAGATGACTATGTATTGATGGCTGCAAATAATACCTATAAGGTAGAAGTGAAAGAGGCATTTTTAACCATTCGCAAAGTGAGGGTGAGTCCAGGTATTCAGTTAGGACATACAGATGCATTGATGAAAAGTCCTGCCAAGATCATCATCACCAGAAAAGAATGTAAAGTCTTGGCCATTCCAGCAGGATTTCAGTCTTTTGTGAAAGATAACATCTTTTTGGGTCAATTACCAAATCGTATTGTCATTGGTCTGGTTCATAATGAAGCTTTTGGTGGATCAGTATTGAGGAATCCATATGATTTCAAACATTTTGATCTGGACTATATGCAACTGTACACGGATGGTGAACCAGTTCTATCCAAACCTCTCAAGCTTGACATTACACAGAACAAATACCTGAACGCTTTTGAAACGCTTTACAAATCGTTTGATCGGTTGAATGGTGAGAAAAGTTCCATTATAAAACGGGAAGATTGGCCTAGAGGTTATGCTTTATTTTCGTTTGACTTAACACCGGATTATGATGGTGATGATCATTTCCCCCTGATCAAGCATGGGAATTTGCGGCTAGAAATGAACTTTGCTACGGCTTTGCAACCTACCATCAATGTCATTGTCTATGCTGAATTTGACAACATTATTGAGATCAGTGCAAATCGCAGCATCCAATTCGACTACCAGTCATGAATACGAAGCAGATTGATGCCATATTGAGTCATGATGTCATGACCAAAGACTTGTTTCAAGGCGTGTTTGCCATGGACCAGTTACCGTCTTTACAACGCGGTGCCTATGTGATCAACACAGACGATCAAGATGAACCAGGAGAACATTGGGTGGCAGTGTATTATGATAAAGACCCTGCAGAATATTTTGACTCTTATGGACTGTTCCCTCTCGATGATCGTTTAGACATGTTTTTAAGAAATGACTATATGTATAATTCTATCTCATTACAAACGCCAATATCATCGTCATGTGGTTTTTATTGTGTATATTATATATTACATAGAGCTCGAGGTCAGAGTATGTTTGATATTGTGAATATATTAAAAAGAAAGGATGGCGATTTTATTGTAAAGGATTTTGTATATAGACATTATAAACCATTGTTTTATTAATGTTGTTGTTTTATTAGTGTTGTTGTTTTTATTAATGTTGTTGTTTTATTAATGTTGTTATTGTAGTAGTTAAGTTGTTATATTAGTTAAGTTGTTATATTAGTTAAGTTGTTGTTGTTAAATAAAACAAACCAAGTTTCAAACAACTGTCTTGTTTATTGTGTTCTATTTACAAAGTTTACAAACACTATTTACAAACTCTTAACTACAAACGCTATTTACACTATTTACAAATTCTTAACTACAAATTCTATTTACACTATTTACAAACTTTTATTTACAAAGTCTATTTACACTATTTACAAACTTTTATTTACAAAGTCTATTTACACTATTTACAAATTCTTAACTACAAAGTCTATTTACACTATTTACAAAGTCTATTTACAATCACATTCATTTTTCAATACATTCATCAATGCATGCCATTCATTAGAATCTAAATTGATATAGGTATCATAGACATTACATCCGTGTTTGTAAATGCTATGAAAGCTTACATAACGCACATCACCAAACTTTATCACTTTAGCAGTTTCATGTTCAGACAGTTTCAGTTCATATCCTTCTTCATTTATGTCCATCACACGTATCCATGTCCATATATGTTGTGTCAGCTCAATGGATTTGGTATCCCGCATAAGTTGTATTCCTTCCTCTTTGAATTCAAGCGTCAGGTTCTTTCCAATCCAATGCTTGCAACAGCGCGTTCCATTCCACGGTGCTGAGGGTGATGATGTCGTAGTTTTCTGTAAGCTCGTCATGTTGGCGAAATTGTACAAACACGTCTAGACCGTTCTCAGTCACACGCACTTCTAATTCATTTGAGACTGCTAGGAGAAAGCCGGGTATTCTCAACTTGTCTAGATAATCCTTCAACACGGATTGGTCATCAAGCGATAGGACGAGATACTGTCCAAAATGTCGTAGCACAATATCATCACATAAGTTTCTCATGTATGAGAATCCATATGTTATGGGTTCATAATCCAACACATAGTCGTCTTCCATCTTTCTTATACTCGGATGATGTCGAACAGTGGATGCTGTATAGCTTCTAGGAATCGTAAGATTGCGCGCCAGTTCTTGATATCAAAGAATATCAACTGTGCATAGGGTGTATCTGGCACAACTCCCTTATAATCCTTTGGATAATCCTGTAAAAGATTTCTACAGAATGTCACACGTATCTTAGAATCATATTCAGCCACCGTCACTTCCAGTTTATTTTCAAGTCTGCGTTTAAACCCAGGTTCAAGCGGTATGTTTTTAAAGTCTTTCCACACTTCAGGTTTAAACCGATAAGCAGAAATTCTCCGAGAACCCATCATCACTTCATTCCTCTCATTAACTTTAAGGTAGACACCATCGTCCAACATGAGTGCATTCATGATTGTTACCTTGTTATGACTTGTCGTCTTGTCTGCGAAGCCTTTTATCCACTTCTTTCACCTGCTTCTTCATCATTTTCCATTCAGGTATTGTCAGCAAAATTCCCTTTTTCGTTGGACGGTTTTTTCCAGTCCCCTCATCTCTGAGGTATTTGCGAATGTTCACCACACCTTCATTACTTTGTTTCATAATCTTGATATACTTTCCATTGCCTAGAGAAAGCATTCCATCCCACGACTGTGGTGTTGGTGCTATCTCCACTTTTAATTTCTTGATGGTAGTGTCAGGATGTTTCACATTCATGTCTTTCACTGTATCAGCAAGAGTATCCATATCCGTTGTTGCAGATCTTTTCATGTTGACGCTTCAGTGTTCACACCTCAACTGACTCTCAAGTTGAAGTGTCTCCCCCTTATATACTGTAATGCCCATGCGCCAAAGTGGAATAGCCATCACTCATCACATATCGCTTGTCATCAAAAGGAGAGAGAGCCACTTTCCTCAACTTCTCCGAGAAGATCTGATGGTTATGACTTCGTATGATGTGTCCTGTGGTCATCGTTTGCGTTTGGTTGAACAAACTGTCTCTATACTGCTGATGTTTCATCCGTCTTTGACACGCGCGAGTGATGCCTTTGGCCGTACGTTTTTCTTTCCCACCATATATCATACTATACATTTTCGGCCGAAGTCCAACAAACTCTTCAATGGGAATGCCCGCCGTCTCATCTTTCATTTTCCCAAGCACTTTCTTGTTCACGTTGGAATGCAGGAAATGATCTGGGGGATAGTCACTTGTGTCGAACAAGTCAGCATCTTCCTGCATGTCTTTGTAGATATCGTCCGTTTCTATGTCATAACATAGACTGTCGGTGTCGCTGAACAACAGCTTGGCGTCGGGATACTTGGTCATTATGTAGTTGTAATGAAAGTGGAACATGAGCACCTTGCTGAGGTCGAGAATGGTGAAACCAACTTGAATGGGTTTATCCAGAAGCAGATCCACTTTGCGCAAATGTACCGCGGTCAAATCTTCGTTGAAAATTCTAAATTTGTGGAAGGAAGGTTTGGCCACAAGTTTCTTGAACCGCTTTTCCTGGTGAACAAGTTCAACATTGGTGCGCTTTCTTACATTTTCCATGGTTTTGCCAAACACCGAGTTGTTCATCAATTTGAAGAAGTCTTTCTCAAACGGGTTCTTGGCCAACTTTCTCTTTTCCGTGTTCAAGGAGATGTATTTTGCCAACCATTTGCTCTGTGCAAACATGATGGCACGGTGCACCTTCGTGACTTTCAATCCCAGTGAGACATATTGCTGTAAATTTCTATAATGAAGCACATATTTCTTCTTGTCACACAGGTTGGGAATGAGCTTTTCACTAGGTTTGCCTTTCATGTTTAGATCTTTCCGTAGCTTCTGACTATGTTTTGACAATTCTCCCACTTTCACACATTTCCGTTCTGGAGCCACTGGGTAGTGATTATGACGATCATGGATTGCATATGGGTATTCCAAATCCACTTCTAAAATGTATCCAATCTCGTCATCTTCATCCACATCCATAAAGTCAATGGATTCTGGCTCGCTCACCCACATAAATCCACTTTCCGGCATGCTTTGCGACATAGCCCAGCCATATAAGTTGTTTGCATCCAGGTACGTCAAGTAGTTGGTTGGTTTCCTGGGATCATAATCTGCTACGTAGGGGTTATTTGCTTTCGCATACTTGTGTGTGATGACAGATATTCCTCCACGTAGACCTTGTTCAACCATTTGGTACATGTCAATGTCGTTGATCAATTCCAATTTCACCTTTGTCGCTTTCAACATGGCATCCCAGGACAGTCCTGGCGCTGTATAGTAGTGAGCAGGATCTAATTCATACGTGT
Source organism: Protula sp. h YS-2021 (assembly GCA_949752745.1). Lineage (NCBI taxonomy): Eukaryota > Metazoa > Annelida > Polychaeta > Sabellida > Serpulidae > Protula > Protula sp. h YS-2021. The sequence goes on along the minus strand of OX457028.1, from coordinate 44,905,568 downwards.
TGAGACATACGTGACGAAAGTTTTCAAACACGTCAGCCAGCAGCAACACATCTGATTTCAGGTACAAGTCATGGTATTCGCCAAATGTTGTACAGTGGAATGTCTCCCACACCTTCTGCGCATGCGCATAATCCTCATCGCTAATGTCTTCTTCACTGAGCAGACTGTAAAACTTGTCCTTGGACGGCAGTTGTGTTTCAGCAAACTTGGATGGCTCATCCACGTAATCGTAGGGGTACACTCCCTTTCTCAACAGTAACTCTTGTTGGTCACTATCGTGAATGTGTGACGTCATGTGATAAAAGTTGTCTTTCCCTTCTGCTGCCAGGTTGGAGACCAGCTTCTGTAGAGAAGTACTCATGAACTGAAAGCTGTCTGTAAATTTCAGATTGCTCATGGTGAATGCAATATATTTCTCAACGGTGTTGGGAATGACTGTAATCCTTTCGTTTTTGAACTTTCCAATTTCTTCCATGATCAAATGACTGTCATAGCCTCGTAAATTGTGGAAAAAGACAGGAATGATGAAAGAATCTTCAACATCCTGCTGATCTTTTCGAAATCGAAATTGCAAATTGCATTGACTATGTGCAGCTCCACGGTATTTGCCATTGATATGGTCATGATCTCTCACACGATCTGCTCCTAGAGGCTCATGACAAATGTAGCAATCTGTGGCGTTCTTATAATCCTCTTCATCTTCACAAGTCATGACTATTTTCTTTTTCTGTTGTAGACCATGCACAATACGATCACGCTCATTCACCATATGGTCTAAAAAGACTTTCACGGCATTGTCTCCTCGATATATGACTGGAGCACGTGTATCATACTGGCTGACAACCACATAGGCGAAGCTGTTTGGACGATGATGTTGATACTTGTCTCCTTCATGCTTTTTCGTGAAACATTCAAAGTCTGCATAAATGACAAACGGCGCTCGCTGTTGTTTGGCTACATTCTTGAACTTGATGAAGGGTTCCTTGGGGAATGATAAACGTTGTGCGCCATGCTTGCCACACACTTCACGATGGTTGTCTAACAGATCTTGTCGTATAAACCCGTGAAGACAGTTGAAACAATAAAAAGTTGTATGCTTATGCTTTGATCGATAAGCCATCAGTCTGCTGAAATTCTTGATGAGACAATAATGTCTTGTCTTGTCATTGCTAATCAAAAGCAAGTTGATTTCTCTGGCGCTGTTGGCGCTGGTGTTTCGGCTGAGTTGTATGGGAACAACTACATCATGTTCATATCCAAACACATTGATAGAAACATCATTCTCCTTTTCAAACTTTGGAATGTCTGTAATCGGTGTGGGAAATGTCATGCCTTCCACCTTCAATTCGTTCTCAAATAGCTTGTATTGATGCACACGGTATGGGTTGTTTGTTGAAGGGTGAAGGTGAGCCAGTACAGACCATAAGAAGCACTTGTTGTCTTTATTCTGAATGTTTAATACACTTAATGTATTCTTTACTTTCTTCGGTAGTGGGATAAAACTGCTCGCTTCCAGTGGCGCTGACGTAGCTGTATGCACTTCAATGAATAATATGTTATCCAACACCCAACCAGAACCTTGTCGCTCATGTTCATCAAACCTGGTAAACAATTCTTTATAGGCTTCTGGCAAGTCCTTCTCAATATCTGTTGGATTGTATGCTGCATATGTCGGACTACTGATGAAGGCATTATCCACTTGTTCTACCATCACGCCTTCAACATTTGGTGTCATTTTCTTGAAGCGTGCATGTACCACAATGTACCATTTCATGCCACGGTTTAACGTTTCGAACAAATGTCTCTTAATCCGGTTCTCTTGTTGTCGCATTTCGAGTAGCAAATCCGATCCATCTTCAGGCTCAAACCGTCTTTCCTGTGCGTTTTCACCAAGACTCACTCTTCTGCCTCTGCCTACTTGTCCTGTCTCTTTCTTTATTTGTTCTTCATGAGACACATTTTCCATCTCAACACATGCATGTGTGTCAAACGCATCCAAAGATGGAAATATTTTAATACATTCACCGCAGAGGACTGGATCAGGTCTTTCAACATCATCTTGTAAGGTCTTTCGTCTCTTGACTTCAATCTGCTCAACAAGCTCTTCACGAGCACGTTTCAACCTAGCTGGTTTACATCTATGTGTCACGAACACTTCCAGAGATGGAAATGTCACATCACATTCATGACAGTAGACTGTTGCCATCGTTGTTGCTGTTGCTGTTGCTAGAACTGAAATGAAGTAAAATATATGTTTCACTCTTCCTTTTATACCACTTCAATGGTGTGTTAACTCAGCAGAATGTATCACTAGTTGACTAGTTAACATGTTTCACTCATGCTTTTATACTACTTCCATGTAATCAAAATATGGTGTGTAACTTGTTTCAAAAATGCTGACTCAGCAGAATTTTACTTGTGTATATGAATATCTCACTTACAGTTGTACAGCTGTTATACAGCAGAGACATCTAGCGGTGAAGTTAACTGACGGTGAAGTTAAATGGTCTGCCAAATGGTATTCATCCGCGAAGAAGCACTATAATGGTGAAAGTTATAACGAAAGTTATCACAATTTTAAGTTAAAATGGCGGTAAAAATGCATACAGCCAGCTGCGCAAATAGCCTATGACTACTTTATAACAAAACTTTACATAAAACTGAATCAAATGGTGAAATTTTCATATAAATCGACCAAGTATAATGAAAGGTATTGTTTTACAAAGTTTCAATTAAGCAAATAACCAAAGTTTGTTTACAAAGTTTGTTTACAAAGTTTGTTTACAAATTTTCAATTATGTAAATAAGTCAAGTTTGTTTATAAAGTTTGCTTACAAATTTTGTTTATAAAGTTTGTTTACAAATTTTGTTTATCAAGTTTGTTTACAAAGTTTGTTTACAAAGTTTGTTTACAAAGTTTGTTTACAAATTTTCAATTATGTAAATAAGTCAAGTTTGTTTATAAAGTTTGCTTACAAATTTTGTTTATAAAGTTTGTTTACAAATTTTGTTTATCAAGTTTGTTTACAAAGTTTGTTTACAAAGTTTGTTTACAAATTTTGTTTATAAAGTTTGTTTACAAATTATATTTATAAAGTTTGTTTATAAAGTTTGTTTACAAAGTTTGTTTACAAATTTTGTTTACAAAGTTTGTTTACAAAGTTCACTTTTTATTTATAAAGTTTCAATAAACACTTACCGAAATAGTTGTCACTGGATGCCATCTCTGGATCTGATGTGATCCAATTGCTGTCTGTAACTTTTGCTTCCTTGCTCCACTCACCGAAATGACTGTCACTGCTGGATGCTCATCCCTTATATACCCCTCTGATGGAACTGAAGCTGACTTGACAGAATGTTGCTCGCCTAGGGGGGGGGGGGGTCGGTACATAGTATGTCCTTGGGGGGGGGGGTGGTCGACCGAAAAAATGAAAAATGTTCAGAATCGTCTGAAACGGATAAATATGCAAAAATCACAATTTCGAGGGGGGGGTGGTCGACCGAAAAAATGAAAAATGTTCAGAATCGTCTGAAACGGATAAATATGCAAAAATCACAATTTCGAGGGGGGGGGGGGGTGGTCGACCGAAAAAATGAAAAATGTTCAGAATCGTCTGAAACGGATAAATATGCAAAAATCACAATTTCGAGGGGGGGGGGGGTGGTCGACCGAAAAAATGAAAAATGTTCAGAATCGTCTGAAACGGATAAATATGCAAAAATCACAATTTCGAGGGGGGGGGGGTCATCACTTTTTAGGGTCTGTTGCCATGGTTACACTGATTGACAGGTGGAGGTCGTTCACTTCATGATGATTGACTCGGCCAACACTTTCAAGCAACTTTCGCTCCAGACAGTATGACCTCATTATGACGTCATCATGACGTCATTATCACGTCATGGATGGTCGCGCCTATCCTAACGCTTATCATGACTTCCGCTCCAGACAACACTTCCGCTCCAGACAACACTTCCGGTCCAGACATGATGACGTCACTTCCAGACATGATGACGTCACTTCCAGACATGATGACGTCACAAAGTGAGCTGAAAACGGCATTTCCTACCTACTCACATCCCTTGCTATTGGCCTTTATTGGTTATTAAATCGATCACATCCCCTGCTATTGGCCTTTATTTGTTATTAAATCGATCACACCCGTTGTTTTTAACCTTTGTAGTATATTCCATATAAATATCAGACAAATTTGTGATACCTGGCATATTCTTGCAGTGTAAATTTAAGGTGAACAAGTGGATAAAACAGGTCTTCAAGTATCAATTCCATCTAACGATCATTTCGTATTCCGTATATATTTACGAACCATTTATGTAATTTTTGCATTCCACACTATGTTGGTGCCTTTCAAATCGATTGAGAAACCTGAACACTTGAAATAAAATAATTGTAATTTCCAAAGGCATTGTCAAAACACAACTTATAAATCGTAAAGTCGTTACTATTTACCTTCATAAACTTTAAAACTATAAATAACGCTTAAAGTCTACAAACATTTGTCCAATTGCAGTCACCATAAGCCTCCAATTTGTGTTTATTCCACACTATGGGCCTCTAATTTGTATTTATTCCACACCATGGCCCTAAAATTGGTATTTATTCCACACCAAGAGCCTCCAATTTGTATTTATTCCATATTATGAGCATTCAGTTTGTATTTATTCCAAACCATGGGCCTCCTGTTTGTATTTATTCTGCCTTTTCCTTATTTCTCAAGGACATTAAAAAATTCCACATACATTTTGAAATAGCACCTGCTGTGACAAATACTATGATTAGTGAAAAGAGAAGAACAGCAAGGACATCTAACATAAACAGCTCATACAGCGGCATAGTAAGAGCTGCAGAACGAAGATGCTCATCTCCGAATTTCATCACATGCTCTATCCAATACGCGGCTTGTTTTCTTGGAGGCTCTCTTTCCTTCAACATTTGAGACATAACCGTTACTTTATTATTTATAGTTTCACTGGATATGACATGCTTAATGGCTTTTACAAGTTCCGAGCTTGTCATGTTCTCAATGCTTATGCGCAGTCCGTATTCGTGGTTTTCTACCAAGAAAGCGTTACGGTGTTGTTCGGCAAATAGAGGAACACCAACGACAGGGACCCCATGGTAAAGTGCTTCGTGCAAGCCGTTGCTGCCACAATGTGTTACGAAGGCTTTAGTAGCTTTATGGCCAAGCAGGTCGTTCTGGGGTAACCACGGCATGGCAACCACATTAGAAGGCAATGGATATTCGTTGCCATTGGGGAGCTTCCAAAAGACCATGTATTCTCTCAACTGTGCGAAGGCCGAGGCAAATATTTCAATTTTTTCCAATGGCATTTCTCCGGCTGTGGAACCAAAAGAAACTATTATCATGTTTTTCGTTTCAGACAACTTTTCTTCGATTGCTGGCGGTAAAGCTTTTGCAGGCTCGTATATCATTCCCGGCGTATAAATCACATTTGGCATGGCTGGCATCGGGTGTTCTAGGATATAATCCCTTGGATAAATGAACAATTTTGATTGTTTTACAAGATCAATCCATGAATTTTGCCCTGGAGCAAATTTATATAAAAGTGTTTTATTGGCATTAAACATGTTCCTATCCGATGACAGATATACAGCATCTACCAGTGATTGCAGTTTTTGCCAAAGTGTCATTTTATGACCGAATTCCCCCATTTTTGATGGAACAAAAGAAGGGAGAGCAGGTATCCCCATGTTCCAGTATGGCAGTGAACCGCTGCAAGCCACATATGGAATGTGGAAGTGGTATGGGAGGACGACGAGACACGGGGAAATGAAGAATGCGTCTACGATGGCCATGTCAAACTCATGCTTTCTTACGTTTTCCATCAAGACTGGATCATGCAGCATGTAATCACAGTGTCTGCCGCAGACTTCCATAGCTAATAAAAGAGAATCAATTGGCGTGTATGCTTCATCAAACACCATCTTTGTTACGTTACTGTTGAATGAATCGGATTCCATAAGCATAACATCCTTATCTATTTCAAAAGTCAAAACCTTGATTCCTTTTTTAAGTGTGGTTGAAATGAGCTTGCTGTTTTTCGGAAGAATGCTGTACACATCGTGATTCCTTATTACTAGTTCCTCTCCAATCGAATTTAGCTCATTTACATGACTTCCTTGAAGATGAGATAAAATAAGAATTTTTTCTGCACCCACCTTTAAGCTTAATAGAACAACTAAAGGCGTGATTACAAAGCGTATTGAAATTAACATCTTGGATCAGAGTAGAAAATATTCACAAGTTAAAATGTATCAACTGATATACAAACGCAATGAAGTTAATAACATAACCGCATTTATACATCTCAGATGACGAGTTCACGCTAAGAGTGTTTTATCAGTCGCATATCAGGAGTGATGAAATGCTCTAAGTGGGTAGGGGGGGGGGGTGGCTAAAATGCCAGAGGTGGTCATGCCTTTAATGCATTACAAAACGCACACAGAGTATCAATGTATTCCAATAAGAAATGATGGAAATCACCGAATTCTCAATCGCTAAAAAACCAAGGGCTGGGAGGGGGGTTTGGGAGGGTTTGGGTGGGGGGTTAGAGAGGGAGGGTTGGAGGGGGGTTGGAGATTCACACAAACGTCTTAGGATCAAGCCAAAGTGATCCTGGGGTGGGCTTTGTGACGAAACCGACGCTGCCCGGAATATTAATTGCGACCTGTTAGAGATTAAATTATACGAAATTCCTCGAGTTATTTATTTTAATTTTCGACTTGCCTTTAAAGTGGATCACACATTTTGAGAATGAATGACTAACTGCAAATTCGTAATTGCACTTTAATTTGCGCAAAACTAGTGATCTAAAAGAAATTTGGAATTTCTCGCCTGCATTTTAAATTACCCAATGGCCCATACAAACTAGTCCCAATTGGATTTTAAATGCACAATGTGGATCATAAAAGATCACTCAACCCGTTCATCCCTGTGAAAAACTGTTCACTCCTGCGTGGGTCTAACGCAACCCCCCCCCCCCCAAAAAAAAAAAAAAAATCAGTGAAAGAATGATCCGTTATCATCCCATTACGCAGGGATGTCATTGCATATGATACAGGGCGTCACTTTGAAATGGCGGCCCAATATTTTTACTATATGTTATACACAATTATATTAGATTAATTCCACGTATATTTTGAATCCCAATAGATACATTGCAGTGTATTTAACGACGGATAATTCGATGTGAAAGTTTTTGACATCTCCCTTACAGTTAAGTGCATTTAATTAGACCATCCTTGGCTGTGCATGCAGGGGACATATTCTGCTTGAGTACATTGTCTGGGCGGGCATAATTGTCGGTGTGCCCATGCTTGCACACGATTGCACTTGACTTCTGGATGTCATTGGTAAGTGGGTCGCCAGACTTATGTATTCAGTGACATGTTCGAGGTTAGAGATTATTTACTGGATTAGGTCTTAAGAGTACATTGGTGTAGTCACAATTTGTTAAAATTGTTATTGAGATGGCTCAAAAGAATAAGGACCCATTTGTTGGTTTGGTGTTTAACGTCCTATTCAGCAACCAGGACCCATTTGAGTCCGAAAATAAGAGGCTAGAACGGATTTAAAATTCACTGTCGTTTCCAACAAAGGCGTGATGTCATTCTTGAAAATTGATGGTGAATTAAAATCTGTTGGCCACACTCTTACCAGCGATTGGCATCATTCGGTGCTGTCAGAAATCGTCCAGGGCTACAGGCCTGATGACATCTGCTGCGCTGATGAGACCGGATTATTTTTCAAGATGCCGGCAGACAAGATACTAACATTCAAATCTAGCAGCGCACACGGCACTAATGCAAGCAACGGAAGACTTATGGTGATGTTTTGCTCAAGCATGAGTGGTACGGACAAAGTTCCCTCACTTGTCACCACCGAAAACATAAAGCCAAGGTTTTCAAATACAATTTAACATTACCAACGCACCACGAAAGCAATAAACGTGCATGGATGAGGTCAGAAATTGCAAGAAATTTGACAATAAAGTGTGCCTCCAAAACAGAAGCATGGGAATGCTCCTAGATGACTGCCCTGCATACACAGATGTCCGAGGACTACAGAGCACTAACTGTCCAGTACACACAGATGTCCGAGGACTGAAGAGCACTAACTGACCGGCACGCACAGATGTCCGAGGGCTACAGAGAACTAACTGGCCGGCACACATAGAGTTTCGAGGACTTCAGAGCACCAACGGTCCGACATACACACAGATGCCCGAGGACTACAGAGCACTAATTGCTCGGCACACACAGATGTCCGAGGGCTACAGAGAACTAACTGACCGGCACACATAGAGTTTCGAGGACTACAGAGCACTCGCGGTCCGACATACACACAGATGCCCGAGGACTACAGAGCACTAATTGCTCGGCACACACAGATGTCCGAGGGCTACAGAGAACTAACTGACCGGCACACATAGAGTTTCGAGGACTACAGAACACTCGCGGTCCGACATACACACAGATGCCCGAGGACTACAGAGCACTAATTGCTCGGCACACACAAATGTCCGAGGACTAAAGAGCACTAACTGACCGGCACGCACAGATGTCCGAGGGCTACAGAGAACTAACTGACCGGCACACATAGAATTTCGAGGACTACAGAGCACTCGCAGTCCGACATACACACAGATGCAAGAGGACTACAGAGCACTAATTGCTCGGCACACACAGTTTCGAAGACTACAGAGCACTAACGGTCTGATATACACACAAATGCCCGAGGACTACAGAGCACTAACTGATCTTTCTGCCATCCAGTACAGCCCATCGATCAAGGGCTATATACAACTTGCGCAACGAAATGCAACGGAAAGAAATGCGGTGGTGCATTGAAATGACTCCTTACATAAGAAAACTAGAGCGGCCAATGCACTGGAAACATAAAAGTACAGGTTTTTTCACACATATTTAAACGACACCTATTTAATTTCTTGTTGTTGTAAACAAAAACAAATGTCTTCTAGACTAAACCTATAACCATATTTAATTTTTTTACTGAAATAAAATATTCATTTTTGCAAACACAGTCATTAAAAAAACCGAACTCGAGAGCCAGTTTTAATTGAGCAAGTTTGTATTATTTTTCAGAATGATAAGATCTTTTATCTGATATAACAGGATCCACTCCATTTTGTCGATAGGCAATTTGTCGAAGACATTTTGTCGAAAGTGAACTTCGAGAGATTTTATCGAATTTTATAATTTCTTAAAAGCTGTTTTTATCGAGCGGTGGGGCGATTCGTTGTTGTTATTTCCTGAAAATAAATACATTTTGTCACTCAAAGTGAAAAAAAGTCATAAAACTGAAACTCTAATTGCAATCCTGAGTTTTCATCAGCAAATTGCAGTGAAATAGATGAAAGAGTTATCCATTAATATCTCAGCAACCAAGATTTATTCTTAGAACTGTTCTTGAATTTGCAATCCTCAATTGCAATTCTTAATTACAATACACATCTTGAACGAATTAAGCTTGATCTCATCACAGACCGGAGTACTTCTTACAAGTGTGATTAATTTGTAATCACTAATTACAATGCACTATTTAAAAGAAATTAAGTTTGATACTATCACTGACCAAAGTTGCTCTTGCATCTATGTTTGTAACTGCAATTGTTGATTGCAATAACGTGTGAAAATAATATATTGCGGAGTTTAGACGATTACTTAATTTTGAGTATTCAATATGCTCTGGTGTCCGGAGTTAGTCAATATAAAAATGGAGAAGAAAATGCTTTATGTCTTGGTTCAAATTTCGCAATGGAGATAATTACATGAGCAAAGGAAAAAAAAACTACTGTACGGCAGTCACACGTACAGGAAAAGAGACGTCGGAAACCGACAGATTACGTGGATCTGCACAAAGCGCTAGTTACAGAAATGCAAAGGAACGTTGCAAACATCATATGACATGGAGAATCCAACGCCGAAAACGGCCACTGCCACGACAGAAATCAAGACGAAACGACGACACTAAAAGCAAACGTCGGGATCAAGGAAATGGCTTCTCGAACAAGCGAAAATTCCTCCAATTTGATAAAATCAAAACGAGCTTGAATTGGCCTCACTGCCGCAATCTATCTTCCCAGCGACTCTGCGCTTAAGCGCTTGATCAACGGAAAACGTCTGCAAAGCTAGACGGGCTAGCATTTCCCACTGTAGCTGACATTCCTGCTGGAGTGGCGCACCTGCGGTAAAGTGTTCTTGAGCACGCTGTTCCGCTCCTGGAGTACTTCGACGTCACAGACGCGACGAGTACCTTCCGGCGAAGCAATGCCGACCCGAATGACCAGACGGCTATAAGCTTCAGACGTAGCCCCATAAGGTTTCCCTTCGAACTGTATTCACAACGAAACCCAGCGCAACGAACCCAGAACAAATAACCAATGCAAAGAATGGAACAATCGCTTCAGCCAAATCATCAAGCATCCTTGCGTATATACACTCATCCGGGCCATAAAGCAGGTGGACTGCTCCGTCCGTACTCTTATCAATCAAGATCGAGTGGAAAATTCGCCGAAAATGGGAGTGCGCCGCGAATACCGCAGCCTACAGCAACATCTTGTGACGCTTTGCAGTGATTTGGCAGAAATCCGGAAAACTGCAGCGAAATTCCTCGACGGAAAACTGCACACAACATCCGCTGGAAGCTGGAGAATGAACTAGTGACTTCAGAGATCTCAGTTTCGCAATGAAACGAGTTTGTGATAGAAATTGAATAAACGTTTTTGTAATTTAGGTGTGGATGTCTTGCATAAATGTGTTGTGATAACATAAAGCGTGACCTTTTCATTTTATTAATTGCAATAAGCAGGTAATGAACGTAACTTCTTTCATCTGGCTAGATAAATAGACTGTTCTCTAAAAAAACAACAAACATAAATGCATAAATTTCAACAAAATGCCTCGAAGTTCAATTTCGCCAAAATGTCTTTCGGTAAAATGTATGGATACCGATATAAATACATATCCCATATCTCCAGGAGTCGGGTTGCGTATCATCTTGATCCAAGGTAAAGGGGAGCGTGCATAGCTCGACTTAAGAATATCTCAGCCCTCTTTTTTCCATATAAGTCCAGGTGCAGGTGCTTTATCTGGGTCTAGAAGGTGGTCAATGCAGTAAGATTTACAGTACCCCTTTTACTAACGGATTCGAAAGGTGGTCCCTAAAACAGATTTTACTGTGTGTCCTATTTATTCCTCGTTCTAAGGTTGGTGATTACAGTAGTTTTACTGTCTGCACTTTTGATCCGGGTCTGGAAGGTGGTCCGAGCAAGCAGGTTTTACCGTGCGTCGTTTTATCCGAATATTGAAGGTGGTCACTACAAGCTGGTTATACTTAGTGTTTCTTTTTATCCGGGACTTGAAGGTGATAGTTAAAACAGGATTTACCGACTTTTGCTCGCCTTCACCACGCTCCCACGCCCCTCCAACCTCATTCTAATGTGGGGACGACTCTAAACGCAACCCTAACCGTTTTAGCCTTTTACTTCGCAAAAGCTTTGAATTCGCTTATCTCCACTTTTAATGGGTTCCCTTCCAGTAATATTTACCACGCAATATAAAAAGAACTTTTTGTGGTACTGTTCAAGATACTCTAACCCTTCCATCCATCCTTCGACCAATCAGAATGCCCGAGACGTCGTCTGCTAGTCTCGTATAAACGACATTCCCTTTTTGCGTGGCGTCTGTACAACACGCCATTCTGTGTGCTGTCGGTTTTTTGCAGCAAGGAAATGGTTTAAGGTGCGAATTGCTTCATTTTTTACTTAATTCACTACCTAATGGATTACTTTATCTATTATTGTGCGTTGGGATAAATTTATGGAGCCGAAGTGTGTTAATTCGACATCTTGTTCTTCGGTCTGGTTAGGTTGAGTTTGCACGATCACGGAGACACTTTCCTAGTCCCGAGAAGTGCGCCTCTTTCGCCACTTTCTTTCAGATCGAGGAACTTACCAGTTCCACCTCAGTTCGTCTTGGAGTAGAATCTTTTCAGGCTGCTGGACCTGATCAGACTCCAAGCTTTACCAGCCAGCTGTGTCATCGCGGAAATGGCCAGTTTTGCTTAAGCTTTGCTCCATGGGTCGCTTCTCAGTCTTCGTAGAGCAGGTTCTGCAAGTCTGACAGCGTTCTCCGACGAAAAGAGACGTTTTCTGTGACGTCTGAGGGTCTTTTTCCTTGCCAGGACCGTTTTCCCATTGTGGTCATACGGTCACGGGTGCGAGAAGACCATTCGGGTCGAACGGATTTACAACCCGTTACGGTCCTATGGTCTCTGGTTCATCTGAGGCAAGAGAGACCCATATCCAACACGGGTAGGCCCACTACGGTCCAACCCGTTACGGCCCGGGAACGCTACCGTTCCGGGAAGCTTCTCTTTTCGTCATTTCCTCAGACCCAGCGAGTCATTGCGGTGTTTAAGCGATTGTAAACACAGCTTGGAGGGTTAAAGCTTGCAGTTGAAGCAAAGCACTGAGAAATGTAGTATTGTAGGTTGTTTTATACTACATATTCTCACCGTTGTTTTTCTCTGCTTGCATTTCAGATATGACAGAGGCCAGTCTACACTCTCCACCGTTACTGCCTCAGTGTATCCATCCTCCAACTTCGTGTAACCCCCACTCCATCTGCGACCGCTGCAGACGGAACAGTGGAATACCTCTGTGCGAGCCAGACAGCCCGTGCGGCGAGTGCCTACATCTCACTCCAGAGGATTGGAGAGTCCTGTTACGGAATAGGACCAAGAACGAGCGCAGGAGGGATAAGCGCAAATTCCTTTCGTCGGCTTCGTTTGTTACTCGTGAATTCATTCAGGATACCATGAAAAGGGCTAGCTCCGTTATTCTGGGCCAGGTCTCCACCCCCGTACACGTAGACACTGGTGCGGAATCGGAATCCGCTACGCCAGCTAAGAGACATAAAAAATCCAAGAGTAAAGGACGTGCATTTTCTGAGAGTGTAGCAGAATTGGACATCCCGGAAGGGCAAGAACGGGATCTTCTCCGCGAGGCATGGGCATAACCTCCTAGAGTGAAACCCATTGGCAGTCCAGGAGGGGCGTTTAAGTCCCCGTCTGAGGAACAAGTGACTTTAACGCATAAGGATACGGGAACAGTTCTTTCGGCGGTTACAGGCCAGTTAGGCATTCCCCCGCGAGAGGATTTATCCCCCCTCCTCAGCTACAGCGTCTCCCGAGTGAATTTTCAGCGTTCTTGTCTATGCAATCGCAACTGCAAAAGCAACTTTTGGATTTACAAAATCAAGTTCAGAAGCAGGAGAGTCTGCTTAGTCAAAAACAAAAGCCTAAACCATCAGCTACGGTCTCTCGTCCTCCTCCGGAGATTCAGTCAGTGGCAGCGATGTCGGGCTCGCCTGTACCTCACCCCCCGCTGGAGTCTAACGTGGATATTCCCGAAACGGTCACCATCAGCGAGGATTCTGTGGGCGTGCCCCTTTCGGGCCAAGTCTCTGCATTGTTGGAAGATGACGAGGAAATCGGGCCGATGGAAACTTCTCCCCTACCAGCAGTCCCAAGCAACAGGGAGAAAGAAATTTACACCCTAGTAGGGGAACCCCACATGTCACAATTACCACGATCCCAACTCCCAGAAGCAGCATCTGATGAACAGGAGTGGGAGGTGGAAGACGGGGAAGAAGAATCCGAGGGTACGCCAGTACATTCCCGTTTTCATTTACCGTTACGGGCAGTGGAGCAGGTGCGTTCTCCCGGCCAGGGGCAACGACTTTGGAGAGACCCAGCGGCAGCGGGCAGACGTCCCATCCGTACTCCCTCTCCACCAGACCTTGCCCCATCGGTCGAGGACGCGGCCCTCTCGAGTTCTACTTCTACGATTGCACCAGAAGACGTGCCGTGCGTTCAGGGATGCCATTCAAGAGATAGCCCGCTTAGCAGAGGTCTCCTGTGGCTCCCCAAATTTAGATAAGGAGGATCCGCCCATTCGTATGCCATCTCAGGCCGCTCCACCACAACAGGACTCCTTCATCGCACTAGCCACCAGCGAGGGCATTGCTCATGCTGTCACGGTCCGTGCGAAGGAATTCAAGAAGATGGACGCCGGTGGGAGTCGCACATTGTCGCGTTTCCACTTATCTAAACATTGCCTAGTACGACCAGGCCCATATCGGTCAGCGGATGAGAAAATTCCCCTAGAGGCACTGGAACAGCCCGTGAAGCGTACAGTCTGGATGCCCACAGTGCGTGGTGACTCAGAAATTCCATTAGTGGAGAAAGACGCCAAGACCATCGAGGCGTCTTCTCGTCACATCCTGAACATTATGTCATTTCAAGATCACGCACTTAAAGCTCTGAAATCCCGTTGGGAAGAACTTCGCCTTAGTGATCCTGGTCTTCTAAACTGATGGAATGCCTGGCCTTAGCTACCCGAGACGTGGTCAAACTCTCCACCTTTTTGATGACGTCAATGGTCTACCTACGTCGAGACGCCTTTCTCCAGCACTGCTGGTCTAGTGTCAAAGGTTTACGGGATCTGCGCCATGCCCCTATCCTGGAAGAACGAGAGCTATTTCCTCCCACGGAGATAGAGAGGGTGAATCAGGAAAGTCGTTCGCTTTCGCAAGATTATGCCCTGATGTCCAGGATGTCTCGCTCCTCCTTCAAACGCCCACTGAAGAGGAAGAGACCACAGCAGTCCTCACCGGTACAGACTAAGCCGAGTGCGCAGCCACAACAGCCCCCTGTCAAGAAACCGAAACCCAGCTCCGGCAGCAAGACAGAGGGTCCGTCTCCACAGTCGTTCAGGTAGCAACCAATCAAAGTACCGTCACGAGATTCCCTCATCTCCTGGCGATACTTTAACAAACTTAAAAGACTTGGAAAATTTACTCTCCTTAAATGCCTCCTTGCCCGTAGGAGGGAGACTAGGAAAGTTTTGGCAGCAATGGGCAGAAATGGGGGCGTCTCGAAGGGTAGTGGGTTGGTTAAAGAGAGGTTACTCCCTACCTTTCAAACGAGATCGAAACGGGCTCAGGTGCCCTATTCCCCTAACCGCCCATGCGCCAAGACAACTGGTCACCTCTTACCCCAAGGGGTCAGAAAAAGACCGAGCTCTCCAAGAAATGCTATTGAGCTTGTCACAAAAACAGGCGATAGAGGAAATGCCAGAAAATCAAATGGGCTTTTTCAGCAGGGTTTTTCTGGTCCCCAAGAAATCCGGAGGATGGAGGCTAGTAATCGACCTCTCCCCCATAAATGGTTTTCTCCGAGTGGTCACCTTTCAGGTGGACACGGCCCAGGTGATAAAAGTGTCATTACTGGAAGGGATGTGGGGTACCTCCATAGATCTCTCCGATGCTTACCTCCATATCCCTCTTCACCGCTCGGCAAGGAAGTTCCTAGCCTTTCAAGTAGGGAAAAGACGTTTTTGGTTTCTGGCACTTCCCTTCGGTCTGGCTACGGCCCCGTACGTTTTCTCCAAGGTTATGAAGGTACTGAAAACATTGGCACGTCTAGAAGGGATGTTAGTCTTTCAGTATCTGGACGACTGGTTTCTGGCGAATCAAGACAGGCAGGTAACCGAGAATCATACAATGTCTTTGGTTCGCAAGGCACTAGAGGTAGGTCTAGTAGTAAACCTAGCCAAGTCCGAACTAACCCCCAAACAGTCCATTACCTTTCTAGGGGAGTTCTGGGATCTGGCAATAGCAAAGGCGTTCCCTACGCCAGAACGCCGTCAGAGAATTGCGGGTGCCATAACAGGTATCTCCCCCGGAAAAAAGGTGAGATTACAGGCCATGGAATCCCTTCTTGGCCTGTTAGTGGCAACAGAGAAGACAGTCCCCCTGGGCCGTCTCCATTGCAGGCCATTTCAAAGCCAGGTAAGATGGGCATTGCATCAGGGTCGTTCAGCCGCAGCAAAGATGCAAGTTTCACAGGTAACCCTACAATCCCTCCAGTGGTGGTGCGATGTTCTAATTATGTCCGAAGGAATGCCATTTCAGCCCCCCACCCCAGAGATAGAGATTCAGACCGATGCATCCCACTCGGGGTGGGGAATTTATTGGAACGGTCAAGTATGGAAAGGCAAATGGCCACCCTCGCTCCAGTCCTACCACATAAACTTGCTGGAACTTCGGGTAGTCTGGATTGCCCTAACCAAACTGACCAACCAGCTCAGAAGCAAGGCAGTCCTCTTTCGGTTAGACAATTCCACAGCCATAGCTTACCTCAACAAGCAGGGGGGTACCAAATCACGGTCCCTGTCCAAACTCGCATTTCAAATTCTTACAAGGGCCAGGGAGGAACAGATGACCGTCTCCGCCCGTCACCTGGCCGGAAAACTAAATGTCTTAGCGGACTTAGCTTCCAGACAGGGTCAAGTTATCAACACCGAATAGTGCCTATCCCCTCGGTCCTTTCAGTGGGTGACACACCAATCTCCATGGGGTGCCCCGACTCTGGATCTGTTTGCAAACGCTATGACCACCCAACTTCCCCGGTACGTGTCCCCTTGCCCGGACCCAGCAGCTTGGGCAGTGGACGCCCTCAATTGTCAGTTTCCATGGGACGAGGTACTGTATGCCTTTCCTCCACAAGCAATCTTAGGGCAAGTCCTGCAGAGAGTAATCGAGTTGAAACCACCGTTCCTATTACTCATTGCCCCATGGACACCGGAAGCCCCATGGTTCGCCCTCCTACTCCATTGCAAGGTAGTGAGGTCGATACCGATCCCATGCCACAACGAGTTGCTATCACAACCCCATTGGCAACACTTCCACCCCTCCCCTCGCTTACTGAACCTCCACCTGTGGTGTCTGACCAGTCCTTTCTGAAGGACAAGGGTTTTCTAAACAGGTGAGAGAGAAAATAGTAAACAGTCACAAGGGCTCGACGGCCAAGGTTTACAGGTCGCAGTGGAATAAATTTGCCGCTTGGTGTAGCACTTCTAAGCTAGATCCGTTTCAGGCTAGCCCAGCAGTGGTAGCGGACTTCCTCGATCACCTTTTCACGGAGGTGAAATTAAAGGTAGGTTCCATCGAGGGCTATAGGGCCGCTATAGGGTCAAGACTCAAAGCATCCACAGGCTACGAGCCGGGCGAAGATACATCCCTATCACAGCTAGTAAGACACTTAAGTAAACTCCCCACCCTGCCCATCCAACATAGCGCAGTGGGATTTATCTTTAGTCTTACGGTATCTTCAGCGCCCAGACATTTTTAGTAAAGACGTGATTTCAGCAAAAAAACGCAACTTTAAGATTCACGTTTTTATTGGCTTTAGCTTCGGGCAAAACAAGAAGCGAAATTCATGCCCTGGACAGAAAGGTAAATAAAGATAAGGGTACATGGGAGAAGGTCACCCTAGTCCCCAGAGCAGGATTCATGGGAAAAACCCACATCATGACCCAAGGGATGGGAACGTTCGATCACATTACCCTCCCATCCCTACCAAATGACCCCGACTCAGACGGTCTGGTCTCTTTGTGTCCCGTCAAGGCGCTGCAACAGTATTTAGAAATGTCAGAGGCCTACAGATCAAAAAATCAGAAGGCTCTCATCATTTCTTTTATGCCGAAATTTAACAAAGATCTTTCGAAGCAGTCGATCTCAAATTATATTAAAAAGATTATTTTGGCAGCCTATGACGATGCACAAATCGACCCGAACCCGTTAGGGGAATCGAGCATCAAAGCCCATCAGGTAAGGCAAGTAGCTAATTCCCTCAGGGCGGTACGTAACGTGTCCCTTTCGGATATATTAAAAACAGGTTGTTGGGTTTCCCCCAACTCGTTTGTTAAATACTATCTGAAAGATTTCTCTCAAGATGAATTGTCTGGTTTATATTCATTAGGACCGTTCGTGGCTTCAGAAACGACCATTACAGGCTGATGGTTTCTGTTGTAGGAATGCTTCTCCCAGGTTCAAGAACAGGGGCAAGCAGAAGGCTAACTTCTCCAAGGGCCGTAACGGGAACAGTAACAGCAACAACAAGCCACGAAAGTAACAACCCACAAGAAGGTTTTTTTCACCTTCTTACTCTGAACATTTCGCTTTTTCGCTCAGGTCCTTCGGACCATTTCGGATCCGTGCTTATATTAAGCTACGGGCAAACGTTGGACGGTTATGTTTAATTAAGCATTTATATACTCCGAAGTGTTCAGGATCGCATGTGCAATGAGTACAGCCCAGTCTTCGGTCTTACGGCTACTCGGATGCTTAAGTTTTGATCTCCTTTCTTCAAGTTTTTCAGAAAGAAAGGGGGGGAACCGTGTCGGTCCCAGACGTACCCAGTGACCGTACACCCGTTGTAGCCGGAGGACCGAAAGACCGGTCTATGGTCCATGGTATAAGGAACCATAGTGTCATTATGGGCTTATGGGACCATAACGGCCACATATAGGAAAACAGTCATAAATAAGCCGAAAATTTCTCTGTTTTTCATTTTATGACAATTTACAGTAGTTTTAGAACTATCTAGTCAATCGCTACGAGTTAATTTCAAATAAACGTGGTAATTTATCAAAATGGGAGGAAGAAAAGTTAGACAGCGGACTCGCTCTCTTTTTTCCAAGTTTGAATAGCATGTCTTGTAAGGCACTTCAGTTACTTTACTAGAAGTGTCAAAGAGTTTATTTTCGTAAATCCTATGGATTTACGATCGTTTTGTAGTACTTCTAAATAAACTTAATTGTTCTTCAATACATAGCAAGTGAATAGTGAGAACTTGAGGTAGGGATCCATCCGGTGGGCGGTTGGAGGGGGGTGGTGATAGTTCTCAAAAGATGATGGCATGGTTGGAAGCCTTTCTCATCTCAACTGACAGTTGCTGTGATATTTTTACTTTGTTATGATTTTACCTTATGTTGAAAGACCGGAATGGTGCGCCTCCGGACTTTATTTAGGAAATCATTAAAAGAATTGAAACTTAGCCGACAAGTTTTATTTCTTCTTTTGCTTCGAGTGCACAGCACTCCTTGCTTACATACAATGAGCTTTTACAAGCCATAGTGTAATTCGCGACCTTTTTGGGCAGTTCAAGAATGGCAGGCTCCCCTGCTCCGGACTCAAGTCCCATTAAAAGTGGAGATAAGCGAATTCAAAGCTTTTGCGAAGTAAAACTATCGTTTTATTTCGTAAAACGAGCTTTTACGAGTAAAAGCGCAATTCGCGTTCTCCACTTTTAACTTTGATTTTAACCCGTCCCATCCTTCCCCAACTAGCCTGGGCGTGTTTTACCGCCTTTTGGGGCTAAAAAGGGAATGTCGTTTATACGAGACTAGCAGACGACGTCTCGGGCATTCTGATTGGTCGAAGGATTGATGGAAGGGTTAGAGTATCTTGAACAGTGCCTCAAAAAGTTCTTTTTATATTGCGTGGTAAATATTACTGGAAGGGAACCCATTAAAAGTGGAGAACGCGAATTGCGCTTTTACTCGTAAAAGCTCGTTTTACGAAATAAAACGATAGAATGTTGTAGTAACGGTCTGTATCCTAAATATAGTTATAACCTTCGTACATTCCCATCTTCCAAAAAAAACCACTAGAAAAACTTTTGTCATAACTGTTCAACAGGTGACTCACCTCAGTGAGGGTGGCTTTGGTCAGGTGGCCTATTTTAAAACTGAAAATTTTGCCTGATGGTCCGGGCAAAATTGAAAGAATCTTTCGGATCTGCCAAACAATAAACCACCAGGTTTCAATTATCTTCGATGATCAACGGCTAAAGAAATGTTACATATAAGATTATATCGCAATGACTTCATACGACTTTCTTAATTTCGCTGCATTGGTCAAAAGCTGACAAAATCTCCTGAAGGAATATCCATATAAAATCCAAATTCGATACGGATTCATATTATCGAGCTATTTTGTACACAAGATCTTTTTCACAATATATACCTATTTTAAAGTCTATAGAGCCGTCCGACTCCTTCAAGGATAAAATGACGAAGTCAAAGTGATGAAGTCTATATGACTTTTCGTTCTCGAAATATCTTGCACACATTTTCTTCACAGCAGACACACACGCGTCCACACATACATGCACACACACACACACACACACACGCATACGTACGCACACAGAACGTACAAACACTATATGTCTCCCGTTGGTAGGAGAGACATAATTCACATTTAAACCTTCAAACACTCAACAAAGTCTCGCTACAACTAAATCTTTCACTGTTTTTTTTTTTTTGCTCGTATTTAACAGCTTAACCTAAACCAATATGAAATAACACACATTCAAATTAATTTTATCTTATTTTATTTCTCATTCCGTTCCGTCCCGTAAATTATAATTTTCGAGGGGGGGCTTTTTTTCTGGAACGAAAGGGAATCATTCTAAAATTTTAATATTGCTTCCTTATAGCCACATCTTTAACTAGAAGCCCATTCCGCTAGCGAAATGTTAAACACTTGACAAAAATTAAAACGCAAAAATACTTCCTTCAGTGGGTTATTTCATGAGTAATATATTGCAAACAACACACCCTTAATACGTCTTATAAGCCGAGTAGTGTTTGGTTGTTGTTGACTTAAAGGTTTAATGGCTCATCAGGCATACGCCTTGTTATCTATTTACGCAGTGAGATCTCGCACAAAGCTCACTGAGCAAATTGCATTCAGTGCTGTTGTTAAATGCTACGCATTAATTTCCCAAAAATACCCTCTTTTCACATGGCGTTTTAACAAAGAAAACGAAATCAAATACGAAAATAAAAAGTGACATGCACATGTTCAGATCAAGCTCTTCATAAGTACCAATTTTCATTGTCGTAGGGCCCATAGTGTCAGAGAAGAAAAAGACACAAAAAATCGGAAAAACTGTCAAGAAGAAAAAAAGGACGAATTTTGCTCGCACAAATTCATATAACCCTTGCAAGCCAAAGGCTTGTCAAGTGTTAAAAATCGCATATTGCTATGAGCTGTATTTCAAGATTAACCATTTAAAATGGTGAACTGCAATAAAGCAGTCGACAGAAAACATAAAGCTCTTGTGTTTAGTCATACTAAACTTTTACATCCGACATATGCATTTTCAATCACAGCATGTATAAAAACCGAGCGTATGTCGATTCTATGTCTATGTCAATTCTCTTTAAATAAAAAACACTAAAAACACTTTTTTGCAAGGAATTAAAATTCGCAAAAACTGCTTTACAACTTTGACTTTCCGTCCATTTCTCGTTTCTTTCCTTTCTTCAAAGTACAGTTTTTTGAAAGAGCTATTAACGTTTAGTGGAACGAAACAGAATTATTCTAGTCGTAAATCCCTGTTGTTTTTGGTTATTTAATTAAAATTCGTAGATTTTTTTAATCAGTACTTTAACATCAAATATTTAAAATGGCGAACGACAGCAAAGCATTTGACAGAAAATATTATCATTTGCATATTTAGTCATGCCTATGTTCTAGACCCTCTATAATTAACACAAAAGCGTTAAACTTCTTTAAAACCTTGCACTTTTTGTGGAGGACCATTTATATTTAAGGTCCGAAACGGAACCATGTTAAATTCGTATATCTCGGTGCCTTTTAGTCATTTATTTACAAATAAAAACGTAAGATAACCTAAAATAATGCTTTATTCGGCTTTACAATATTTTTTGCATGTTTTGGAGGCAAAATTCAATTTAAAAAATTGCTGAAGTGCTGAAAACGACGAAAAAATCTCCGGCAAATTTTAAAACCAATATATTTCCATTTCTGTGAACCTTAATTCCCAATCCCCGTGGAGATTCGCAAGGCTTAAATATAATCCCTAATCTCCCAGTAATACAGTGCTTTTCAGGTGGAAATTTAGTGCCATTCCTGTAACCCATAATGTTTTTTCCACGTGTGGATTCACCAGATTTAAATATATAATACGTAAAGTGCTGAAGTAACAAATACCAACCAGGCAGAAGCAGAAAACTACAGGGAATGGCCTTGTAGAGGAGAAATTTGTACTATTATTTTAGACTTCGGCGCTCGCATTTCTGTGCAAGAATCACTTCAAACATTTCATAATATCAATTTATAAATTCATAGCATAAGTGAGATGTCATTTAAAAGCTTTATTAAACTATTAAGGTCTATTCACATTGCTGAAGCAAAAGTCATGGGTGAAAGTCGCTTTTTACTTGAAATCAGTATCTAAAAATATATCTAAGTATATATCTAAATATATAAATAAGTAGAACTGCCCTGTCCCGGGGAATCTCGCCCCTTTACTTTACGACAAGTTTGCCAACGATCACTTTGCCGACAACCACTTTGCCCATTTCCATTTTCCCAACACGTCCATACATTTTGCCAATTTCTATTTTGCCAAGAAAGTAATATTTTACCACTTTGCTATTTTCCATTATGCCAACAAAATAATATTTTGCAGAATTTAATGTTTAATAGAACATGGTTTTTGAGTTGATTTAATACTTGAGGTCAAGAATCAGGGATGCAATTTAGATTCCATGGATTCGGAGTCATGGCTTAGGGATGTGGTGTCACGAATATTTTCAATTAGTGTCTGCATTCAATTCAACACCTGAGGTCAAAAATAAGGGATGCAGATTCGCGATAGTGGTGTACGCTCTCGATTCAATTACCTGAGGTCAAGGATTATGGATGCAATGTTAAATTTGTATGTAAGTCTGCAACATATCAGCAATGAATCATATGAAAAATGAAAATTCTTACTACAAGTCGTGGAGGTCAAAAAGTGTGCCTAGATGGTCATATACACTAAAAAGGTGCAAATCGGGAATGGATTGGATGGTGCTGTGCCCAGCGAACCAGTTATAAGTGTACCAGTTCAGTGCCTACCGACTTAAAAATTACTGCGGTATGCGGTTCGACATCTCACTGCCATGAGCCCGACGAAGTCGCCGTTTGCTTGCAGCGCTTCCAGAGTGACGTGAGAGCCAGAGCCACTGACGTCACAAGTCGTCCAGCAGCAATTCTTGCCAGTGCTATTTAACGCGCTTCGGCGATGTCCGAAACCAGATGGGCGACCCCGACAAATACAAGCGTGCCATTCGACGGCAGAAACGCGGTACGCTTCCAATAATAATAATAATAATAATAATAATAAACTTTATAATTTTATTTTGTTAAAGGGACTGGCGACTCTAAGCCAACTTGTGATCCGAGATGAGTGAACCGAGACAGGCGGCAAAGATTCAGCGCGGTTTCTTCTGCACAACGACGGTCCGGACGCGCGCAACCGAATAGTTATTTTTGCCAGAGATGCCGGCGTCCGCCTTCTGTGCGGGTCAACAACCTGGTTTCTGAATGGGACATTTTCAATGGCTCCCAAGCTGTTTGCGCAACTGAACATCTTCAGAGTTCCGCTCGGCGAAACGGCTGTGTCCTGCATCTATGCATTTCTCCCCGGCAAAACACAGCATATATACAGGGCCATGCTTCGCCATATTGGAGTCAAGTGCCCCGGCAAGGGCTTGAATCCAAATCCGACTACAACCATCACAGACTTTGAACTTGCAGCTATGTATGCAGTCCGCGAGGCTTTTGATGACCAGGCCGTCACCCACGGGTGCTTTTTTCACCTTACGCAGAACATGTTACGGAAGAATGAGGAGCTGGGGTTAGTACCACTACGCCGGTCGTCGCCAGAAGTCCGACATGCGGCATGCTGGACGGCTTGGCATTTGTTCCGAACGTTGGAACTCAGCGTTCCTGCAACTAGTTGGCCATCGCCATCCGACGTTCTTTGCCGCGCTTTTGGTGCTCCGTAAAGACGTCGCGGTTGTTTGTGTGAAAATTGCGCAGGACGCCATGGGTGAGCAACCGAAGAAAAGAGTACGCAGAACGATCTGGATCCAAACCGCAGAAGTTTGTGTAAGCTTCTGTTTGAACATCGGTTAACAAAAAAAATTCAAAATGGGGCCATTTGGCCAATTTTGGCGAATCGCCAAAACAAGGTAATTTTCAAGAGAGGACTTTCTGAGGAACATTCATTCAACTTTGAAAAGAACCCCATTAAAACTGTGGGAAAAGAAACATTTTAAGTAAAAGTTTACGGATACCCCAATGATGTGCTAAGACCAGCCCAACGGAGTCGGCTGTTATGATAAAAGGGGGTTGAAACAGTAGCGTTTTTATATTTTATATGCATTAGATATCGAAACTACAGAAACTTTCCAAAGGCGCCGAAAAGCGGCATTCATTACAGAAACGATGTTAAAACAGCCGGTAAGTTATTTTCAAAGTACTGACCAAGGAGTTCACGGATCCAACCCGCCCAAATGCCAGCAGAGAAAAAAATCAACACATTTCTATATGTTAAGTATCGCACGCAAAAAATTGTGACGTCACCAGTTCACTGCAATGTTAATCTGCGTACAGCCCAAGCGGCCCGGATGGGAAAGGGGGCGCACTTGGTATTTCCATTCCGCATGTGCCTTTACCCGTTTCAATTTCCATGTCTAGGGTCTAGTCGCCCAACTACATGGGTATACACACGATTCCTCTTAACGCAGAGACAAATTGAATTTCCTTAAGTGGGCCTAAAATTAACGCCCAAGGTTAAAAGTAGTTCAACGCAGGCAATAATCTGGAGCACTGGCAACATGCCCATTGTTTACTTGGTTTTCGCTTGGATATCTTCGGCAGGCGAGTCTGTCTCACTGGATGTTCTGATGTACGGGATCAAGGTATATGAACGACTTGACGTCGATAAATAAAACACAGCACGCAGAAAAATTTTAATTTTATTTATTTATTCTGGAAGAACCTTTCTGGGTGGATCTGCATTTTTACTTGAAAAACTAAAAATTACAATTCAACAACTGTGAACCAGAAAAGTCCTGGTGCTGACTAGATAAGCATATAAGTGTCTGAATAAATTAACTGACAAATCTTCAGTCCCTAAGAACGCCACAGAAGGTGTCTCTTGGGGCTGCACTATTCTTTTCTTCCCCGG
This sequence comes from Protula sp. h YS-2021, assembly GCA_949752745.1. Taxonomy (NCBI): domain Eukaryota; kingdom Metazoa; phylum Annelida; class Polychaeta; order Sabellida; family Serpulidae; genus Protula; species Protula sp. h YS-2021. Next base: position 44,880,603 of record OX457028.1, on the reverse strand, counting down.
TCTATGGTATTTACGTCACCACCACTGCCACGCCCCTCCCCTCCTACCCCCATCCAGATATCGGTACTTCTACCCCATCCAGATATCGATATTACTACCCCATCCAGATATCGGTACTTCTGCCCCCATCCAGATATCGGTACTTCTACCCCATCCAGATATCGATACTTCTACCCCCATCCAGATATCGGTACTTCTACCCACATCCAGATATCGGTACTTCTACCCCATCCAGATATCGGTACTTCTACCCCCATCCAGATATCGATACTTCTACCCCCATCCAGATATCGATACTTCTACCCCATCCAGATATCGGTACTTCTACCCCATCCAGATATCGATATTACTACCCCATCCAGATATCGGTACTTCTGCCCCCATCCAGATATCGGTACTTCTACCCCATCCAGATATCGATACTTCTAGCATATGGCCGTTAACACTTCAGTTATTCCTTGAGCACAGGTCAATTCTTCACGTTGGCGTTCAAACTGATCTTTAGTGGTGGCTTTTTGTATCAACAACAAGCACAAACGTTACCTGTCCAAGGCAACGGATGTGGATCGCCGGCAAAATTTCAAAACAGGCCTACCCTGACAACATTCGTACAAAATTTAAAAGTCCTCGGATCCAAATCTTTCTTGGGAGTAGAAGCATTTTGAAATTTGATAACCGAAAAACTATTCGCGACCTACTGCAATTTACTATGATGATAAAAACGGCTGTTTTAACACTCCGACCAAAAAATGGTTTCCCATTCTGAAATCCATTAGTCGTCGCTAGAGCCTCCCGACTGATCGATTCCAAAAACTGGACCAATTTCTAACACCCCTGAACGACCTAGAAACCATCCAGTAGGAGTATCAGTACGATTTGACCACGACCCTCCAATGTTTATTCCCCCAGCCAAATGAAATGCTGCAACAGTCATCCTACACACAAATGGGAGACATGGCCATTCCTTCGCAATATCTCCCATCAGTGCCCTCGCCTTCGTTATTGTGATACTAATGTGTCTGGATACCGTCTTAGCAGCGACGATAGGGGCCTGCATTCGCATGTGTCTTTGTGGCTCTCAGCTACGGTGGGTATTGTTATTGTTGTTGTTGTTTGTTTTTTTAGTGTCCAGCTAGCCCAGGAACGTTGAGATAAACACACTGGTATCGATATTGAGCGTGCCGTGCCACCAGTGATCGGGGAAGTAGATGGCCTGCAAACAAACACATGCATATAGCGGCGCCAGCATTGTAACACGTTGGCCTCGGCGGCATGCACAAGCGAACATCAAACAACTAAATGGACCAATAGGACGGCAGCAAAAGTCAGGAAAGTCACAACAACATTTTTCGCATTCAAAAGCTACGTTAATATTTGTGCCGAAATACAGTAGTATCTGGCATGAGCAGCAGCCGGCAGCAGGCCACGAGCTCGCTGCTACGAGGTATTAACCTTTGTCTTTATTAGCACTACTATTAACGTTATTCTCCTTCGCAGCCACGTACTTTTCTGCTACAGATAAGAAACAACATAGGAGCAGTGCGAATAAGACAGCTGTCACTGACCATACCATACGGACCGACTTAACCCTGGATTCTGTCTCCTCTCCAATAAAATACAGGATTCGGTTTCCATCGATATCAGTTTATTTGGTGTATCATATGTTTATTTTACAAACGGTTATTTGATAGACGTATTATTTTTGACATACCTCCCCCTGTCCAATTGTGCATTCATGCGGCATATTCGGTCCGTGCAATTGTGGGTAATCTTCGACCAGCCAATGAAGTGTCGTTTTATCAGGGTTAAACTTCGGTTGTTGGTATGGCGGATATAAGAACCATCTCTGCAATAAACTTGTTATTTTGAATATTCACTTAACATTCAGAAGGGTCGCTGATAATAAGTGCACAAGCGACATTTTTGTACGTTCTGAGCTGAACCAAGTAATGAACCAATAAGGGTTTCTTCTAACATTTCCAATGCCGAGGTTTCTCGGTGTAATGAACGAGTCCATTGTAACACCACAAAAACACTCCGTGTTGTTCTGCATTTTCTGCAACTTAGCCCGGGAAAAAAATCTGCACGAGCTTAAAACCAAGGAATGTCGCTTGTGCACCTCTTTCCTACGACCCTTCGTTTTGGGATAAGCTGACAACGATCAGGGGAAAATCTTTGTTTCCCAATGAAAACTACAGAAGTGACCAACCTACGCTCACTGACGGTTTCTGTAGTGGTTCGCACAACCCAAAGAAAAGGTCCTAGCCAGGCGAGTCCGCATCACAATCATGGGGCTTTTTTCATCTTTGTGGATTCTTTTCGCCACACATCTCAGAATACTGAATCTCATATTTTCACTGCTCGACTGTTACGAAGCCCCATTTGTGGCTGTCGCATGCAGTGATATACAAAGTGGATGTACGATCTGTAAATGGGACGCCAGTTGTTAACTACGTACCTTTCTCCCATAAATGACTTCAGCGAACCCGGGCCCGTGGAAGTGAAACGGTACGCCCGTGCCAGCACCTGCACACCCGAAACACAAAATGATGAAACGACACGAGCGGGTGGGCTGATCGGAAAAAACCCTCCCGCAGCCTGTAGCTCTGGTAGTACGAGCCTGAAAGGCGAGTGTGAACTGTGCGCAAGGCTAAGGCATGGTGGACTGATCCGAGCGGGTGGGCTGATCGAAAAAACACTGCCTCAGACTGTAGCACGAGCCTGAAAGGCGAGTGTGAACTGTGCGCGAGGCTAAGCCATGGTGGACTGATCCGAGCGGGTGGGCTGATCGAAAAAAACCCTGCCTCAGACTGTAGCACTGGTAGTACGAGCCTGATAGGCGAGTGTGAACTGTGCGCAAGGCTAAGCCATGGTGGACTGATCCGAGCGGGTGGGCTGACCGAAAAAACACTGCCTCAGACTGTAGCACTGGTAGTACGAGCCTGATAGGCGAGGGTGAACTGTGCGCAAGGCTAAGCCATGGTGGACTGATCCGAGCGGGTGGGCTGATCGAAAAAACACTGCCTCAGACTGTAGCACCGGTAGTACGAGCCTGATAGGCGAGGGTGAACTGTGCGCAAGGCTAAGCCATGGTGGACTGATCCGAGCGGGTGGGCTGATCGAAAAAACACTGCCTCAGACTGTAGCACTGGTAGTACGAGCCTGATAGGCGAGGGTGAACTGTGCGCAAGGCTAAGAATCAGTGTTTTTGGATCAGTGCAAACGCCAATGTGTCGGAATTATTTTAACATTATGATTTCATGCGGCTCAGTAATATTGTTATGACGATGCAGGGCAATCCCTGGACTATTCGCTAAAACTAGAGCCTCAGTAAGGCAGGATCCCCCGTGAAGCAGTAAAAGTAAAATGAGGTCAAGTCACGCTGCAAGGTTTCAGGTTCCTACTAGAATCCCTTCTATGAGAAGTTGGCCGGACAAAACATCGTCTCGCGGCTAAGTTCAAGCCAAAAATTCACCATATTTGACAATTTCCCACGACGTCAATTTTTAGCCGATTTTGACAATAATGCCACGTTGCACATCTTCAATATATAGATTTTCACCACGGAAGGTTTCAGGTTCCTACGACGATGTTAGGCCAGGAAGAAGATGTTTTGATTGTTGTAAAATTTGCCGAACTTCTTTTTCGAACCGGCAGGGTCACTTCTTTTTTCTATTTCCGATTTCAGCGATCCGGCCAATGCTATTTTTTCCTCGTTTTTTTCAGCAGCGCGTACGGTAAGTTATAGACACTGAAAGAGCGGGAATTACGACAGCAAACATGAACTATTGTACACGCGCTGGCAATCGTAAAATAAACAAATAAACAATTTCTACTGACAATTACTGTAAACAGTCATCACATACATAATGAAAGCCCCGAGATATGCTCTATCACATACATATTGGACGGCCTACGCAGCAACTTTGTGCCTCATTATCTCTCAAGCCTTAGTAATTGTAAAATCAAATTCGAAAGTAAACTTTATACGCGCAAGGTGGTCTAAAAGCGCACGCTGCGGTCATTCCCAGAAGCCAGCAGAAGTGTTACAAGAAGTGTTACAAGAAGTGTGTACAAGAAGCGTGTACAAATGTGAACAAGAAGTGTGTACAAAAGTGTGAAGAAGTGTGTACAAGAAGTATGTAAAAGAACTGTGTACAAGATTTCTGTACTGTTAATTGTTGATAAACTGCCGCGATTGACAATTTTCGGTTGGAAAATGTCCAATTGGAAAGTGTTCTAGATTCAAGGACAAGACTACTTACCCGCCAGACCAAAGCTATAAGCACCAGTGAGCCCGGGGAGGTGGTAGGGGGGAGGGTTGTAAGTGCTGAACACGTCTTGCCACTCTGTGTAATTGTTGTCACCAAACCAGTAAAACGTCTCTGCAAGCAAAACGATAAATGTCTTACTCGAAGCTTGAGTCGTGTCAACATTGTTAATTTCCTTCTGGTGTTGTAATGAATGCACGCAGCTGTTGCCTCGAAGGCTTTAACTTTAGAAAAGCGATAAACTGATCCTAGGGATATAGGCGAAAATTACAATTTCTCTGGTCTAAATTTAGCCTTTTCTTTCATGGGATTAAGCTGTTACATGCACAACTATTTGGAAATTGTAATAAGTGTTTTCAGTGTCGATTAAAGCTCCGCTTTGAGGCGATTAGGATGCTCTTTGCATTTTGGTCCTGATAAACAACCATACCGTTTCCAAATTTGTCCAACGTTTGTGGTTTCATCAGGTGTGTGACGTAATACTCCAATGTGACGTCAACTGCAATGGAACCAATCAGAATGCTCACTACCGAACACTTTATTTGCCAGAAGTAAAAGACAAATGGACTTTACTCGATACATTGCCAAGTTTTCTAATTCTAATTTCAAACTAAAACCTTATGAAAGAGGTTTACTGCATCTCGATTTGTCCATAAATTTTGCAGAAGAGAGGGGGCAGACCCCATCATTTACCCTTGTCATAGGAATGTGTGTTGGCTGAACTCAGTCGTATTTTTTTGTCACCATGCATTTTTAACATGTTATCTTTTTCGGTCATCTTACGAAACATCTAAAAACAAAACATATGCGAGGGAAGCGAAATTTAAATGAACATTATTGTCAAATTAGCTAAATAGTTATATATCCCTCTACAGTGCGGAAACGGTCTTTATTTTGCGATTCCCTTTTTGTTTTGTTGGGAGAAGCCAGATCATTCATTGACAATACTTTTTTAAGCTGCAATTTTTGTTTGGAGTCAAACTGACACACTGGAAAATTTAATCAAATCTCGGTCTGCTGTTCGACTGTGTCTCGCTTCCCTTCAGAGTAACAATAATAAAAATGTCCAAAAACATTGCGACCAGCCAAAATTTACCTCAAACATGCCATTGTGGTACAAGTATAGCCAGGTCGACGGATATATTTGAAATCGGTAGTCTACCCACTCCGCGTGGCGCCAGGTGTGCTCGGGGGGGGGGGGGCGGGAGGGGGAAGGGGAGAGGTTATAAGGATTTCAGATTACACGGGAAAACCTGACGGTTGCTGATCCAGCTGTTCTATGACACCACTCTACAGAATTTAGTGTGACACGTTTCTGTGCAAACAGGCCAGATATTCTAGCAGGGATTCACTATTTCACGAAATAGGCCAGTTCCTAAACGTGTTTCATCCGAATTTATACACTTTGCTGTTTTAATGACCGCGTGCAGAAAACCAACTGTGTGTGATAGCTTTTACGTGACCAAAATTGTGCGCAACATTTATATTTTGCCTGCTTGCAATCAAAGCTAAAGTTACCGCATTATCAGACGTATCTTTCACTATCACAGGTTTCTTGTAGGCATATCTGAAAAAAACAAAACAAAACCTACAACTATTCAAAGTTCGCGCAATGTGTCACTGTCCAGCATGCCTGATATACTTGCAGCAGCCCAACATATCAACATATCTTCTCGAGCTTGCGTTCAAAATATAGAGGTAACAAAGGTGTTTAACTACTAGAGTGGCCAGTGCACATCAACATCAGTGTACCCGAACATGTTACACATATGTATCAGCCAGCCATTGCCGTTTTGTTTTTGTGAACAAAAAGAAATCTTCTCTCCTTTTCCAACGCTTGCCCCCCTACGGTTTACAAAGTTTCATTTTGACAATTCTGCACTATTTCAGAATTATATCTCACATATGAAGGGCGGATATGTACGTAACCTGATTTGTGCGTATCTTGCTACTAATATTTGAAGACATTCACTCTAAAAATCTAGGAGGAGGTACTATTTTTCAAATTAAAAGCGTTCATACGTACATACGCACTTACTTTCAACTACTGCTACAGTCCCTACCTCTTTAAGAAGCTGCGGCTAAAACCAACCCCATCTGATGTTCGCACAAACCAAGTTTCAATATATTTTACAACTGATCAAATAATTTTTTTGGTTGTTTACTTCGATGCTTCAGAAACGTCTAACCAAAGATCTTAACATTGTCTCCTTGTATTGTCTGGAATGCTTGATGATCGTTCCATCATATATTACTGTGACAATTTGACCGATGAAAACTAACTTGGTAAATTCCTGGAGAAAGTCCCCCAGAAAAATGCTTCCGGAACACACACCCCTCCCCCCATGTATGCAGCTTTGGAGGAAAAGCTCCCCCCCCCCCCAGATTTTTGTCATATACGGAGAGCATCCCTGTGTAGGTCACAAATCAGCAGTGACTCTATTAATTGCACCGGAATTACCAATAGTTAGAGTTGATGATTGGCAAAACCTGATCAGATTCCGGGAGGGGGGGGGGGGGGATTTTCTCGCCACCCCATAACTTACTCCTGCAGGAATTCGCTTTGTGTCAAGGACGAGTCGCGGGTTTCTATATTGCACGGTCCGGGGGCAGCAATCATCACCGCAGCATCTGTTGTCCTTAAATGGAAAAAAATCTCTAAAGTAAAATGACGTCAAACTGAGTCCCAGAGATGCGTTTTGGATTTTAAAACCATTTCAATTTAAAAAATAACACCGTATTATTTAAAATAAGTATTCAGAAGCAATTAAGAAACCAGGTACTTTTTGTTGGGCTATTCCGGAACAGACTACCGATAATTCAAATCTCAGAAAAATCAATAATGCCTCATTTTACTTACACCAAAGGGTAAAAATACGTTGAACAACGTAAATTTTATCTTTTGGTGAAAGAAAAATAAAAAATATTGAAAAACGGAACTTACATTTGACTGTTTATTAAAATGTCGGTAATTCAGTATTGAATAACCTATTGAAATTTAAATGTTAAAAAATTTATGTATATTCTCAATCTTTTTTCACATTGTTCTGTTTATAACGCAAGAACATAAGTTGTTTGCACAGTCTGCAACATAAAATAATGAAAATAATTCAATTTCTGTGACATACGAATTATCGGTAGTCTTTTCCAGAAGAGCCTACCAGAAAATATTTAGTTTCGTTTTTGCTTCAGAATTCTAATTTTAAATAATATGGTGTTGAATCTTAATTTTAAATAAATAAAAAATAAATAAACAAAAAAAATTAAAACCATAACGTTTACAGACAGACAGACAGACCGATAGCCATAGCCTTCAGCCAATATTGGCTGCGGGCTAAAAAACGATGGTCCATGAATGTCCGAGCTCGCCATTTAAATATAAATATGACCGTTAACCAAAATTTTAAGACAACTTATATCCCTTTAACTTACGCGGATTGGGTTTTGACCACAATTTCCGCCAATTTCACGAACTGCGAAAAACGAATGCCCAGGTAGGTAGTAATGCGTGCTACTATTACGTAAAATTAGAAGGCAATGGCAGCTACTTTCTTGGCCTTAGTTAAGTTTTTTTCGGAAAAAATTCCTCTTACGCCAATATTTAACCCAATTTTTTACGAATAACGAAGGGGAAAGAGAAAGCCAAGGAGAGAGAGAGAGAGAGAGAGAGAGAGAGAGAGAGAGAGAGAGAGAGAGAGAGAGGGGGGGGAGAGTGAGAGAGAGGGAGAGAGAGAGAGAGAGAGAGAGAGAGAGAGAGAGAGAGAGAGAGAGAGGGAGGGAGCGAGGGAGGGAGGGAGGGAGAGAGAGTATAAAAGTATAAAAAAGTATAAAATTGGAAAAAAAAGTATGAAAAAAAGGATAATTCATATTTTGCTGAAAATCGAGAAAACATTAATGTTAATCACATTGTATCATTTTTTTGTAATTATTACTTATTGAAATGCTCGTTTTCACAGCGATTAAAAATATTTGCATACGTGAGTGTACTTCTAAGTTGTCCTGAATATTACCAAAAGGGCTGTCTCGCTTTTTTCCCATCATTATGTTTATGAACCCTTGGAAAACAGGAGAGCAGCTTCGTTGTGTTTCCTAATTTTTTTTTCAATTTATCAGACAAATATAAAAAAGTAGCAAAATAAAAAAGGACGAAAAGCGAAAAAAAGTACCAAAAAAGGATGAAAATTTAAAAAAAAGTATTTAAGGATAAAAAAAGGATAGAATCGGGCTTAAAAAAAAAAGAATGATGTGACAAACACTGAGCTAAGCCATTTCGCTATGATCTAGTTGGATCTGGTATAATTGCATTTCACAACGCTTACAATTCATTTCATGTGATCCATTGATAAAAGCTATTGTACATAAAATACCCTCTATGATCTGGTTAAAAGGTTTATAAATGCATACGTTCCATAATTGCAATTACCACTTCACGAATTAGGAACACTGTTGGCGACTTCGCAAACCGCAACATACCGGATACCTTCTCGCAGGTTTGACTGTGAATGAGACTCGATATATCGATGTAAAGATTAAACACCGTGTTGGAGAGAAATACAATACATCGCTGTACTTTTTCTTTTCATTTTGTTGTAACGTTGAAAACTGGAAATATTCTGGTTATTAGGGAGGGGGTGGGGGGGGGGGGGGGGGTGGGGGGTATTGGCACGGGGGGTATTGTCGGGTGGGGGTATGCTCCGGGGGTATTCTCCCGGGTGTTATGGTCGGGAACCCAGCAGTTGTACTGCGTCGCTTTTTTACTCGGATTCAAGAAAACTGAAGAAAAAAAAAAAGACAGCATTGTGAAATTTGGTAAAACTTTACGTCTTGGTGTTTCTTCTGTGAAACTGAACGTGTCGTCCAGGTTGCACCTCCAAAGCTGTTCTTCTGATTTTTCTTAGCCCATACATGGACAAAACAGATGCTATAAACTGGTAGTCCTAGATGACTCTTGCGGTCTTCCTATGACAGCAAAGTGTCCTAGGAAGATAGAAAGGGTCCGCTGGGACTAATAAACTGCCAAAATATCTTTTTTAAATACAAAACTTAGCTTATGTCGAAATTTACAAATGCAAAACTGTTACGAGGGGGGGGGGGGGGGGGGGGGGGGAGAACGAATGGTTACAGTAGATCCAAATCGGTGAAATGAAAAAGAACATCTTCCGTGGTTCAAAACAAATTTATTTTGTTAAATATCACAAAATGATGTATATTTAAGTCGACAGGGTTCCAAAACTTGCAGTTGGCTTATTAGTTTGAATTTAGCATTTTGTTGTCACCAATTACGATTTACTCTAGCCAATTCTATCTCCTCTCCCTCGTAGATATTTGAAAAAAAAAATGTGATAAAAGTGGCAGCAGTTCGAACTGTGGATACACAGACTTTATTACATAGGCCATCCTCATCCGACGGGTAATCGTGTTTCTGGTTAAACTTTAAACCAGAAAATAACGAATGGAGTACTTGTGTTACGCGCTGTTTTGGGACGGGAATAAGGGAAAACTCTAATTTTCTTTCAACATGCACACTTTCCAATTTATAAAGCCATCTAGCCCCAGCGGACCCTTTCTATCTTTCTAGGACAGAAAGGGTCACAGTTCCTGCAATAGAAATGGTCATTGATCTCAATTTTCGAGGCTCTTAATCTTTCGGCGCACGTTCAAGGACACCGAGGCTCGAACTGGCAGGCTTTTTCTTTAAAAGCACACTGAGAAGTACCCTGGCGCATTATTTTCGACCTCAGCTAAACTCCCGTGTTAGAGTAAAGCGTGGTTTTGCAACTGTAGATTCACTGTTGTTGTGGGCGATAATGAGGGATTCAATATCCTGATCTCAAGAAAACACATAGTTTTCTCAGTAAAAAGTTGTTATCTGACCACAAAACTTGTGCGCCATAATTTATAGTTGGGCCATTAATGTGAGACAACCTTTCTAAAATAACGCCGTTGGCCCCAGTCGTGCGCCAAGATTTGAAAATTTACATCAATGACATTATCTATTATAGGAACTATGACTCTTGCTGTGTTGGGAAGACCGCAGGAGCCATCTAGGACTAAAAGTCATCATATGATCTTTAAAAACTATTTTATATATCATTCAGTCCCTCACTAAAAACTGTGCCTGTTTTACAAAAAGGGCATATTGGGCAGGGGTGAAACTTAAGATTTTTTGCCGTGGCCCGCCCGGCCACGAGCCTAAAAAACTTGGTGGCCCGAGCCAAAATCTGGTGGCCCGGATTATTTTTGCAAATAAAACGGTAAAACAAAATAAAATAGAATAAAAACCCTCAAAATACATTTCTGAAACTTATATTCACTCATGTGACAATCTTAAAGTTTTCATTCAATGCTTTCCGCCAATCCAAGCGTAAGCCATGCTGCCGTCTCTTCACATTCGATGGATTCTGTGTCAACCGTTTTCGTGATTTCAAAGTCTCGAGTGCAGGATTTTCTAGGGTGCATCCCACCCATGCTCCACAGGTTGATGGCGATAGTTGGATCAAATGTTGCTATCTCGCTCGATTCTAGCTGAACCATTAGCAAATCGCTCAAATGCGAGTCAGTGAGGGTTGAACGTCATGCAGTTGGTTTTCACTCGCTTCACTGTGCTAAATTATCCCTCTCTTTCGAATGTTTCGTGGCGGGCCCCCAAATTCTGGTGGCCACGGGCCACCGTAATTTTCAACCGTGATATTGGGCATGAACTTTCTGTAGATGTTTGAATAATAGGGGCTGGTATGCCTGATTCGTGCCTCAGAAAATATGAAATTGACCCCCATTAGGGGAGCAATGGAAGGCTTCGTGGCTCTGACAGAGATGTATACGATGTTACACAAGTCAGAGCTACTCGGAGCTACGCTTATTTCTCCTTTTTTAAAACAAAATCAAAATTACCATCCGCCATGATGAGTTGAATCTGACTGATATGATATGCTGCTGTGTAACAGAAAAAGCACAATTATTGTGTTGCTTCGTTTTAGCAACATGATAAGCTTTTTGGTGCAGCTGACGGAACCACCACACAGGCTGGCTGGTGGACACGTGTTTCCTGAAACTGCTCGCGTGTTTCCTGTTTCTTGTTTACATGGGCCTATTCGTTTTGGATCATGACACCCTTAAGACGAAGAAGGCAAAATATTATGCGCGTATAATGCAATATATTCTTATTCCAAATGCACACATTTTGACAGAAATGGCAACTATGGCTGCACAGGTAGTATGTACAGAAATGATAAAGTGGTGGGTACTATAGGAAGCAGTGGTCAGCCACCATGGCAGGAATTGGGGCTCCACCATGCATATCGCCTGTGACCACAATTAATTTACTTATATGTTTATTTCGCTGGTAGATCAACTTCACTTGCGCCATTAGAACTGTTAGAAGCATTAACTTATTCCATTGATAGTAAGCTCACAAAAGTCGGAGTTTTTATTAATTTAAAAAAAAAGCGTTTGACTCAATCGATCATAAACTCCTGTAAACAAAAAATTAAACGTTTATGGCATAAGCGGTTTATCGAACGACTGGGTCAAAAGCTACTTATCTAACCGACAACAGAACGTACAAACCAAGGATTGTGTATCAGAGCTATGTAGGTGCGGTGTCCAACAAGGTTCTGTACTGTATTCAAAACTCTTTATTCTTTATATAAATGATATTGTTACTGTGTCAAAACTATTAAGCTTTATATTATTTGCTGATGATACAAATATTTTCTATACCGGTAAACACGCCTGTAAAATGGGTGAAATATTAAGTAGCGAGCTGCTAAAATTAATTAGGTGGTTCAAGTTAAATAAGCTTTCGCTGAATGTAAAAAAACTAATTTCATGGTATTTGGTCATTCAAATCATTATCGACATTAATTTTGGCAATTCAAGTATTTCACGTGTCCATTGTACTCAATTTTTAGGAGTTGTAATTGATGCTAAGTTAAACTAGAAAGAACACATATCAAATGTAAGAATTAAGCTGTCAAAGTGTACTTCTATATTGTTCAAAGTTAGTTCAAATGTGGATGAAAAGGCGTTATCAATAATCTACAATGTATTATTTTTGCCATACATCTCGCATTGTTTAGAAATATGGGGTAACACGTTTCACAGTAATGTTAATTAACACTTGACAAGCCTTTGGCTTGCAAGGCTTATATGAATTTGTGCGAGCAGCCGTTCGTTCGTTTTTTTTTCTTCTTGACACTTTTTCCGATTTTTTGTGTCTTCTTCTTCTCTGACACTATGGGCCCTAGGACCATGAAACTTGGGACTTATGAAGAGCTTGATCTAAACGTGTGCATGTTACTTTTTATTTTCGTCTTCGATTTCGTTTTCTTTGTTAAAACGCCATGTGAAAAGAGTGTATTTTTGCAAGTAAATGCAGAGCATTTATTGGACATCACAGAACACAGTTGCTGAGCTTTGTGCGGGCTCTCACTGCGTAAATAGGTAACACGGCGTATGCCTGCTCATTCAATAAAACCTTAATCCAACAAAAACCAAATACTACTCGGCTTATAAGACGCATTCAAGCTTTGTTGTTTACAATATATTATTCAAGAAATAACCCATTGAAGGAAGTATTTTTGCGTTATAATTTTTGTCAAGTGTTAAACATTTCGCTAGCGAAGTGAGGTTCTAGTTCAATATTTATCTTGCATAAACGGGCATTGCGAATTGTAAATAAAGCCGTTCGTTTAGAAAACACCAATCCTTTATTTTTGCAGCTTCGTGAATTAAAACACTTTGATCTTGTAAAATTTAAAACACTTGCAATAATACTAAAAGCGATCAAGATTTTACTACCCAAAAACATTCAATCTTTTTTGGTCTAGTTGACAATGACATAAAAAGCAGACAGCATGGAAATTTTGAATGCCGGTATTCAAGAACGTGTTTAAAACATCATTGTATCACTATAATACGTGTAAAACTATGGTATTCTCTTCCTCTGGAAATGAAAGCAAAAACCGATGTTATCTCCTTTAAGCAAAAGCTTAAAGAATATTTTATATCGTATTATGAAGTGGTTTGAATCTTTAATCTGGATCTTGTAGTTGTAAGTAAAGACATTTTGTCTTTAGTGTTAGTGATAGTCATTAGAAGAGTTGTACATAAACGAACAAATATCAATTGTTCTTAATGTTGTATGTAAAATATAAAATATATAAGTGTGGTTTATCTTTTAAATTTAAATGGTACTTGGACCAGCTTCAACAAGCTTTGCTTTTGCTGGGTCCCTTTTCTGAAACCAGTATAGTTGTCTCTGTAGTTTTGTTGAATGTGAATATTGTACAATGCAACGTCAGAAATGCAACCTCGAAATCGAAATTTCTAACGTATCCAGTTCTGACACTTTTTTGAATCTGGAAGAGCAAAACTGACAATGTACCTGCATATATTGACCGTTCACACGAACAAAGAAAAACTAGACCAATTTTGCTAACGAAATTTGCTCTTGGGAATCCCAAATCACTGTCCTCAAATCTTAAGTACATAGGATTTGTCATGGGACTTTATTCAAAAGTAAATTCACGATGGTAGTTGCATATAAAGACTTACTGGGAATATCAAGGCTGGATTATCATGCAAAATTTCAAATAAATTTTACAGAAATTTTTGATTAATTTGAATTTGAGGTGAAACCTTTTCCAGTCGCAAATTGGAGAAAAATTACCAACCAGCAAAATAATTAACAACATGCCTCTCCAGCCAATATTTCCCTATTTCGCGATGCAATGCAGAATGAAGTAAAAGGACCCCTAATTAATGTTAACAGTGCTTACAGACGAGCCTAATGTGATTATGGCTCGGAAGCGATCCTGGGCAGGATGGGGCTGTGTTAGGCAGGGCCGGTCTTTATAAGTTTATCTCTTATTTTATCTGTCATGTTTATTCTTTACAGAGATGGGTATACATTGAGCAGCACTCCAGCAACAAACCTGCGCAAAATTGAAAATGAAATTGACGTCATTTTGATGACAGAGGTCACAATATAGGTCACAATGATGTTTCTTGCAAAACAGCAGTCTCATGACATATTTTATCCCAAATCTGTAACTAGAACCATTTACGAGACTTTTAGTTTTGAAATATTTATTGTAAGACGATGTCTCTATAAGCCAACCACTTTTCACATAAATAAAAAATACATAGTCAACTATCGCTGTGACAAGTTTTATTCTCCTAGAACAAGTCGTTTTTGGAGCGCGAAAAGAAATAAAAAACAAAATAAACAGATTTCAAAATTCCATCGTGAACGTAAAAACATAACCAGGAGTAGATATCAACTCAAATAATAGGAAAAACACAAATGGAATTCAAGATGTTGAAGAAAAAGCAATACTGTCAGTAAAAGGAATAAAGTGTTCTAGAATACTATAGTGATATAATAATACTGTCGATAATACTGATGATGTTAAAATTTATCCTTAAACTTCAATAAAAAAGTGTGTCTTCAGATGTTTCTTGAAGGCTACCAAACAGTTTAGGTAAACTGTTCCACAACCGAGTACTTGGGCTGTACTAAAATAGGTCCATTTTCATTAAAGCGAGTCGATCTGACGGGTTTTTGCAACTGAATGGGTTTCTGTTTGTAAACTGGAGCCATATTATCCATGGCTTTGAATGTCCACAACAGGATTTTATACTTAATCCTTCAGCGCACGGGCAACCAATGTAGCGATTTCAGCGTATTCGTGATATTTTCAGTTCCTTTCAATCCAGTAATAAGCCTCGCTGCGCTGTTTTGTAGACATTGGAGCTTGTCCAAACTTGTCTCTGGTATACCATACAAAAGCACGTTTGCACAATCCATACGCGAGAAAATCGTGGCATGTAAAAATGTTTTTGTTGCAGAGTCTGTTAAATATCGACGCAGTCTGTACAATGTTGACTTTAAGAAAGATGGTGAGGATGAGCTGGAATAATGAAAGTCCAATGAAGAAGTCCTAGAAGAGGCAAAGCCCAAGACAACTCAGTTTAAAACAGTGAGGAGCCGCAAATTGGCATGTCCATACACATTATTCGATATGACAACATTCAAATAATCCTTCTCAAAGTGATGGCTGAAGATTAAAAGGGACGAGGGAAACCAAGGCATTATTGGTCGGACAGCATTCGAGACTGGGCGGAAATATCGACAGAGCAAAATTGCCGTGTGGAGCCAGAAGAGATAGACTGCCATGATCATTTATCCCGGGTACTCAAGGAGAATACCTTGGCTTACCGAATACGCAATGAGGGATCTGAGGTTCACTGAAATAGTTATTTGCTCAAAAATATTTTTAGCACGTGGAGTTGAAGATAGCAAGTAAATAAACGGATCATGCTGATGATCATCACTTGTCATCACTTTAAATGAACGACGTTTATGTGTATTCGAAACGCCGGTTTCTTAGGTCTGATGGTTTCATTTGGCTTATTAAAGTTTGTATTTTGAAAGAAAGTTAGAATTTCGAATTTTTTCAAGAAACACCACAAATATCTGTATGTTAATTATGCATTGATAATACAAAATAAAATAAAAATCATTTAGAATATGCAACAACTACAAAAATAACACATTAAAATTACGCATATTATGTAGAAACCTTCAAACAAATTAGTAAAACACATCAGTGATATGAAAGATAGTTCATTCAAAGCAACTTCAATTACATTGAAAGATGAATAACTGACAGTAGGTACATTGATCCACCCATTCGTGGTACACATATAAAAACGAAAATGGCCGAATTTTTACTGGCTTAGACTCCAGAAGAAAATGAAGTGGGAAATAGCCAACAAAAATATATTTAGCAGATAAACATTTATCGAAAGTTTGACATATGTACATTTGTACCAAAATAGCGCCATGTATAAAGTGCACAATTAGCTACAGCCACTAATTCAATGTAAAAATGTTACATAAAGTCCAGTAAGCAGAAATGAACAAATGCATTTTGTTCTATTGAACAATATCAGAAAAATTGGCTTAAAATTAGACATCTGATACATCAACAAACACCCTGTCGAAGAAGATAAGAGTAATTTAAATGAACTTGCCATCTTGAATGCGTTTCACATATTCAAAAACACAATAGATGGGGATAGAAAAGATGCTACCATTTTCAGCTGAACATTGTTTTGATCTTGGTTTGCAATCAAACCTCTAGTGGTAAAGCAACCAACTTACCTCTTGTTT
The DNA here is from genome assembly GCA_949752745.1 of Protula sp. h YS-2021. Classification (NCBI taxonomy): domain Eukaryota; kingdom Metazoa; phylum Annelida; class Polychaeta; order Sabellida; family Serpulidae; genus Protula; species Protula sp. h YS-2021. The sequence continues at coordinate 44,864,154 of OX457028.1, read as the reverse complement.
TAACTGCATTGCTTAACATGAAAAGATCTTTCATCTTCATTTGATCTCGAACGTAAAACCAAGGTAAATTTGTTTGATTTGTTTGCTACCATCGCAATTGCTACATACCTGAGAGTCATTGATAGATTATAGAAACAGAAAGGCTACCATCGCAATAATCTACCTCATGCAATCAAGAATTGTAATTTATCAGGGTTTTAATCCCATCACATATCTGAGAGAGTCATTGATGGATTATAGAAATAGATTAGATATGACCTGGGGGTAATTTGCAACAATTCACCAGAGAATGGTGGATTACTTTTTATAAAACGATCGAACGAACATACGCGCACACCGCAGCCTGGTCGTGCAGAAGCCCTAAAAGTGCGGGAGGGCATGAAACGCCGACAGCTTGATACTGAGGCGACTGCATAGCAGATCATTACACAAAATGTTTGAAATGCTGTAGCTGTATCAATTTAAGTGTAGGAAGAACTCTATCCATTGAGTGTAATTGCAACTCAGACGGTTAAATTGTAGATATGTTTTGTAACAATCAATAAATAAGTTGATTGACTTTTTAAATTAATTTTTTTATTTTATGGGGACCAAAAAGCAGGGAGCCAAATAGCCAAGGGGACCAAAGCGCCGGGGGCCAAATAGCCGGAGCCAAATCGCTGGGGACCAAATAGCCGAGGGGGGCAAATAGCCTGATCCTTTCGCCCGGTAACTCTAAAACTGCGTGAATAACAGGCAGAAATCATCAAAAGATTGTTTGCAAGACTACAATATTATGATGTGATTATCAAGATGCATTTTGCATAATTAAATGTAGATCATGCAGATGATGATTCCTTCTCAAGTACCATATTACGAAACATAAACTGAAGGCGAATATCAGTGAATAACCAAAAATCTATAATAAAGTGAAAATGTTACATAAAGTACAGTCAAGGGTATCAATGAACACACACTGATGACCGTGTTTCAGTATTGGTTTATGTAAATACTTGAGGTACTGTTAATTAAGATCAGATAAAAAAAGTCAAAAACATAATAAAACGTTTACGCTTGATATTATATTTTGTACCAGTTGATTAAATGACAATTTTAAGTCCACAGATGAATTCACATATGTGAATTCTTATTACCCCATTCCATGTTTTAATACCTAGGTACCTACAAATTGTACTATGCCTTCTTATTTTTATACACCAACAAATGTCTTCAGGCAGTTAAGACATGCTGGCAATTTATTAATCTCTATTGAAATTGGTAACCCAGATGAAGATTAAAAATATATGCACAAAATGACTTAAATAAGTATAAGTATGTATGCATTTGCCATTGGAATGAAATTAAAATCTGAATGTATATTATTTAAGCCACGCATTAAAACGATCAGTTTTCAGCATTGCTGACACAAGTTTTACAATAAGAAATGGACGTTTTCAATTTTTTACTTTTATAAGTAAAAAAGGCTCTTCACTTTTATGTAAAAAAATCTTTATATGTATGTAATGTAATATACATTATTAGTTTTATTTAATTAAATAGTATATGTTTGTGTGTGATGCATACTTTTTTATTTCTGGGGCAGTGTAAATCGTTTGCATTTCAATAGATTAACTTACTGTACGCCAGATTCACCTCAACCGAATAGTTTTTTTTTTTGAATTTATGAGAATGTAGTAAAATTCGATAAAAGAAATAATATAAAAGGAAAATATCTACCTGTGTCGTCTCAGCCGCTAAGATTTAAGGACATGGTCCGTACTAATTTGATTTCATGTAAAATACTTTTATGTTAAATTATGCACATAACAATCATTCTTTTATATGGCATATATTGCCTATATGGTTAAAATAAAAATTTAATGTAAGCAAAATAAAAACATAATATAAATATTTGAACACAATTTTATATTAGATGCAAAATTCATGGGAAAATTCTTGCTTTTCATCTTTTTTTATCTTATACCTTTTTAAGTATAAATGTGCAATATTTTAATACTGTATTAAAAATATGCTATACATAAAAAGTTTTTATTTTGGCTTAAGTTACGAGAGCACAAGAAGACAAGGCGATAAAACGATCCGTTTTTAAATGTTAATTGAAAACAAAAGGAGTAGAGGGGTAAACGGCTTTAAGCATTATAGTTTTAAAATTATAATAAGAGGGGCAAAGAAGAGGTGGGTAGACCGCAACTGGGTATCGATTGAGCCTGTGAAATATATTGTTAACCGTTTGAATTTCAAGCTGATTGAAGAACTTTAAAAACCAACCAACCAGTCCGTCATCTTTAAATTTTATGTCGTCTATAAGCTCTAGTTCTGATCACTTGACTCAGAGTATCTTAACAACAAGTTATAGAGACCATGTGAAAACAGTGTGAAAACGGCACATAAAACACTGGAAAAAAATGAAGAAACATATCACTAACTGGCTGTATCAGTCTAAGGCTATGGTAACTGAAAAAGAAATTTAGATATGAATGATAATCTGACTTACCGTTCAGGGCTATCCATTTGACAGTCTTCGAGCTAAATTTGAACAACATTCGTACATGTTTGTTGTTATTATTATCGTTCTATTATTATTCTAACTCATCAACTCATGAATTTTGATGCTGAAGTTTTTAAGCCACTGTTTTGATTATACGTTCCTTGTAAGCTCATAACATGACGTTGCAATGCGTAATCCAACAATTTTTAAACTTGATCAATGTCAATACTAAAAAATAATAAATAAATGAATATAGCAATGGAAAAAATCAATAAAAACATGAAAAAAAAAACAAAACCAAGATCTTTGCCAGGATCCACCATTGCACTTTTCATTTAGCATTTCTTCATACAAAGAAATCGGAGAAATGGTATGGGGGAGAAATTATTATTTTTAAGATTTACATTAAATTTTATTTTAACCATATCGGCGCGTTGGGAGGGGGAGGTTGCATGTATGACTTGAAAACCGCCTTGAACATCAAGCACTGTAATATAGCTACACAGGCAGAATAGCAAGTTGAATCACTGACTAGGCAGGTAAGAAATGCTCCACCTTTCGTTTTCTGGTTAGATTGCGATTTCTTTACGTGCGGCAATCTAACCATATATAGTAAAACAGTGATGGATCCGTTTCAAATCTTGATAAATCATTAAGGACTAGCCAATTGTAACTATCCTCAACACATATCTGTCTATGGGAGTACTTCATTAATAACAAATTTGTGCATTTTTGTAAAAATATTTCAAAATGAATTCGTAATTAAAAGATTATTTGTTTTACTGTTTAAGTTTTCCAAAATGTAGTATTTATGTTTAGACAAGTTAAAGTGATTTGTTGCAGCTTGAATTCTGCTCTCCTGGTATTGGATGGAGACACAACGATCTGGTGATATGGAAGTCTCCGGCAACAGGGTATTTACTTAACTGTTCCCATTTAAATGTTCAATCACTTCCAGAAAACTTGACCACTACTAATGCAACTCAATTAGATTTCAGCAGTAAAGATAGCATTGGTGATTTGATGATTCTACATTCTACGATTCTTCTTTAAGTTTAAAATTAGAAATGAACCAAGTAACTGATATTTTGACGGAGACATTAAAGGAACTGTTGGAGGTTTTGATTTTAAGCTTTATCCATTAAAAGCTGTACCACACTCTGCGAAAATGTACTAAAAAAACAAAGGAAACGCATGGCTTTCGTAGCTGCTTAATATAAATTATTGCCAGGAAAACAAAACAGTTTAACTAGATACATCTACACATGATAAGTCAGAGAAGATTCAGTATGTTACGGTTCATTTTACACTGTGAAAGTGTTTGATAAAATATCGAGTTATATGTCTGAATAACGCGTGCGTCCGCCTTGGTATTCTTAACTACCATGCATCTGCGCACCTGTGACATAAACAAACTCTGAAGGTAAATTCTAGTTATGTGGTGTCACTCCTCCACGAGAGCTTGGCGTAGCTGTGGTAATTCCCCACTCGACTTGTGAGGACGTGCGTTATCCTGTAACAATGTGTGTGCGTAAAATGATGTTATTTTGAGTACAACACATTGTTCCCTGAGAGTAATTCCGCCTCATACCATAAGGCTTTGGCCTCGGTATGTCTCGTGCTCATGTATTCAGGCATGGCAAAAGAGTTAACCCGACCTACATCAATTGCATAAGCATCCATAAGAGAAATCAAGACAAAACGGGATTCACTAGTAAAAGGAACTCCATTCCATTGAGTCTGTCTTCAACGAACAAATTGGCTGCCCATTGCACCATCGCGCAGTTCATGGCATTCCGCGATATGTATATCGTCGAATCTCGTGCTGATGAAAGCACTTTCTTAAAGTTAGTTCGATTACCACAATGACCCGGCAGTACAAGTTATAGGTCGAAACATGTTTCTAAGGACTGAAGGCTGGTTAAGCCGGTCTTCCCGAGGGGTCGTTACCTAAAATCTACCTGAACGCGGTTGGCCCCGCGCAGATCCAGTCTCTCTCATTCGGTTCTTAGGCGTATAGACGTTGTTTTGGTACCAAAGTGCCTCGGAACATTAATTTTGGCCATCCTGCTGTCCAGCAATCCGACCCGGGCGCTCTCGATCAACTTGTGACAGCCGCGGCATCGTAATCAGCCGAGAAAGGTTCAATAGAATCTGTACCGAGAAAAGCCCGACTAGGCGGCAATTTCTCGGACTTTGTCGTATTTTTAACCCGGTTTGAGACAACGAATGAGGCACTGAACATTACAGACAAGCAAGCTTCTCAAAGCAGCCTCAGACTGGAATTTCTCAACTCAAAATTCAAGGGTTTGCCTGGAAGTTTCTTTCCCAAGCTTCTAAATGCCATATTATGATTAGCCTCGCTACACAAGTTACACGTTAGACATGGTACGTTTACTTCTTTTTGCAAAGTAGATTTTATGTTTTTCACTAAAACAGAAACTGTTTTTTGTATTGACAACCGTCATCGATGTAGTTGTAAAAATGCGCATTTCATATCATGACTTCAAAAGCAAACGTACGAGCAAAATAGCCTTGTACCGAATAACTCATTTAGCAGTGTAGATCTTACGACGCACGACAAAATAGCCAACAAACAAATGTGAGAAAAAATGAACATCAAGTCATATTACTTTGAAATGCAGTACTGACGTAAAAATAAGGCACTTGAATATAAGAATATTTGTTCCAAGAATAATAAATCAAATTTGCTAGAGACAATATGGTAATGTAATAATATGCTAAAGATTGCACTGGCATAATTGGTTGTGTCAGTTTATTTATTTTAAAACGTTTGGCACATCACTCATACTGAAAATGGGTACAATATGCAGAAAAAACAAAACAAAATTACGACGATTACTATAAACAGAAATTAAAAGTACTAATGGACACGTTTCGTTTTAAATGAAAACAAATATAATAAATATCATCACTATAAAAATAATGATAATAATGATAAATTATTTATATAATTTTATAATTAAGTACAGAGAGACTTAATTACCAGTTCCAAACCTAATACACCCCTCTGTTTTAGAGTTTCCAATGTGTAAGTCTTTTGTCTTGCTTATCTCAACACCAATTAGATGGGCTCAAATCATAGAAACAACGTGGTGTGTAAAGACTGATACTGGTGATCGCTGGTTAGGAATCCGTTCTATCTGTACACCAATATAAACGACGACGATTTCAGTGTCGCTTTGGCAAGAAAATTTTTGACAAGAAAAATACTTCATGGTTCTCCCCACAAACCTTTCAACGTGCCTTAGCGGTCGCGATTAACGCTATGCAGGAAGGTCCAGCTGGTGTTAAACGAACGAGCACACCGTCTTCGGCGAAACTGGGAGATTGGGAAACGAGCTTTTTGGAAAATTGATGGCCATAAGTCTAGTAATCTCGCGTAGTCTTTCTGTTGTTTCGAAATGATGCAAATGATGAAATGACAACAAGGTTTCTTTTTTTAAGTCGATAGATGTGGTGGAGGAGTACGCTATCGATTTGTATAGAAGTCACCTCCACTAGTCATCAATGGCAACTTGGCCTCATGGTCTTATGTGAAAACTAGAACCTCATTTCGCTAGGGAAATATTAAACACTTGAGAAAAATTATAACGCAAAAATACTTCCTTCAATGGGTTATTTCTTGAATAATATATTGCAAACAACACAGCTTGAATACGTCTTATAAGCCGAGTAGTGTTTGGTTTTTGTTGACTTAAGGTTTTATTGACTGATCAGGCATACACCGTGTTATCTATTTACGCAGTGAGAGCTAAGCAACTGTGTGTTCTGTGCTGTGGAATAGATGCTCCACATTTACTTGCATGGCGTTTTAAACAAGTAAACGAAATCGAAGGGGGAAAGTGTCATGCACACGTTTATATCAAGTTCTACGTAAGTCCCAAGTTTCGTGGCCCTAGTGTCAGCTGAGTAGATGACACAAAAAATCCGTTCACTGTCAAGAAAAAAAGATACCAACGGCTGCTCGCAGTAGTAGGGAAATGAGAGTTCTGGGCCAGGAAATGACTTCAGAATGACGCCACGTCCTGGTCCAGAACTCTTATTTGAGTCACGAGACAAACCCCCCCCCCCCTAGGCGGCCTAACCTTAACCCTAGGAATAATATGTGTGGAGCCCATTATGACGTCATAATAGGCGGCGTAACCATGGTGAGAACCTCCCCCTCCCCTCCTCCCCTAGGACTTACAATGTGACAACCCCCCCTAGGACATGCTATGTGACAACCACTCCAGATCATACTATGTGCCGACGGACCCCCCCCCCCCCAACCAGTACATACTATGTGCTGACATCCAATAAAAGAGCAAAATTCAGCCAAATCAGCAAAAAAATTGTCGTTTGGCGAGTTAAACACCATTTTGACGAAGTCTAAGTGGTATAAAAGGATGGGCGAGATCCCACTCATATTAAGGATTGGTGCAACAATGGCAGCCAGTTCAGTAAGTGGTTATAGCCTATTTACATAGGCGGTTATAAGCATAATTGAAACTTTAAAAAAGTGAAAAAGTTAGATAACTTTCGTTATGGTTGACCGATTCGAATGAAAATTTTACCGTTTGATTTAGTATTATATTTAGTTTTGACATAACGTAATTACAGGCTATTTGGACAGGTGGCTGTATGCATAATTTTGACATGTCGCCATTTTAATTTTTAAAAAAGTGAAAAGGGTAGAGAGCTTGCGTTATGGTTGACCGATTCGAATGAAAACTTCATCATTTTATTCAGTTTTATGTCTAGTTTATAGGTGGCTGTAAGCCCTTTTGGACCACACCCATTCAAAGATGTGTTCGAATTGCAAGCACCCCCATTCAAACATGTGTTCGAATGACAAGCCTCTCATTCAATGACGGTGTTCGAATGGCAAGCCCATTCAAAAGACGTGTTCGAATTATTTTTTGGAACATATTACGTCATGGTATTATTCAGCAAGTTGTTTAACAATTGTTCAACAAATTGTTTAACAAGTTGTTCAACATGTTCAACATGTTGTTCAACATGTTGTTTAAATTGTTGTTCAACATGTTATTCAACATGTTGTTCAACATGTTCAACATGTTGTTTAACATGTTCGACATGATGTTCAACATGTTCAACATGTTGTTCAAGATGTTGTTGGGGAAGTTGAACATGTTGTTTTATATAAAGCTTTGTTTAAAGACTTTCTCGGTAAAGTTATTTCTAAGCATATTAGGATATGGTGTGTCCAACTTCGAGTGTGACATCTCCCTATAGAGTATAAAAGACAGTCGCCCTCAGACGTAACACATTTTGTATCAAGATACTGAAGAGTGAACAACAGCTACCATCTATGACAATGTCTGTAGAAAAGTCAGAGACAATGCCTGCAGAAAATATTACAGCAAAACCCGTGACAATACTTACATCAAAGTCTAAGGCAATGCCCATGGTAAAGTCTAAGGTGAAGTCACGTCAAAGGCGACCACATCTTAGGAAGATGAAAAGAGATTAGTACCAGCTACGACGTCGCCGTGTAAAAAGCGAAAAATTAAGACAGAACCTAAAATGAAGCGAGAACCGGAGCGTAAAGCTGCCACTACAAAGTCCATGAAGGAGATGAATGTCAAAATTATGCATACAGCCACCTGTGCAAATAGCCTGTAATTACTTTATGTCAAAACTAGATATAATACTAAATCAAACGGTAAAATTTTCATTCGAATCGGTCAACCATAACGAAAGTTATCTAACTTTTTCACTTTTTTAAAGTTTCAATTATGCTTATAACCACCTATGTAAATAGTCTATAACCACTTACTGAACTGGCTGCCATTGTTGCATCAATCCTTAATATGAGTGGGATCTCGCCCATCCTTTTATACCACTTAGATTTCGTCAAAATGGTGTGTAACTCGCCAAACGATACATTTTTTGCTGATTTGGCTGAGTTTTGCTTTCCTGGGGGGGGGGGGGTCGGCACATAGTATGTCCTAGGGGAGGGGGGTCGGTCGGCGCATAGTATGTTCTGGGGAGGGGGTCGGCCCATAGTACGTCCTAGGGGAGGGGGAGGGGGAGAGGGGAGGGGGAGGTCCTCACCATGGTTACGCCGCCTATTATGACGTCATAATGGGCTCCACAGATAGTATGTCCCAGGGTTAGGGATAGGTCGCCCAGGGGGGGGGGGGTTGGTCACGTGACTCAAATAAGAGTTCTTGGTACAGAACTCTTATTTCCCTACTACTGCTCGCACAAATTCAGAAACACCTTGCAAGCCAAAGGCTTGTCAAGTGTTAAAAATCAAAATCCTACCGCACTGCGCAAACAACCCTGGAGCGATTTTTGTCCAGGCCTGCAACGTACACCTCATGCGGCTGAAATTTGTATAAATGTGTTGCGCACTTATCTAAGCAAGACCTACAATTGCCTTCACACTCATCTGATATGAACCCTATTGGACGGGTTTGGGACATTCCAGGTCGTACCATGACTTTAACGTGTCCAGTGAGAATATTTTGGTTAAGCTAAGAAATTTTTCAAAAATATCAAGTCTTATTACAAGAAGATACACAGTGTTTGTTGTATCTTATAAGGGCAAAAAGTTGGTCCTACTAAGGTGGTCCGTTATTACAGGATAAGTAAATAAATAATTTCCAGTCAATTCCTTTTCTGGAAGGGAAGAATTCCAGGTCAAACGAATGGAATCTGTATCCCACCTTCGTGCACATTTGTTAAAGAAAAACGCTTTTGCTTGTCCTGCTATGATTGGGCCTTAGAATTTCCAAGCCAGAGTAACCCAGAGGAAGATGGGGCGGTGTTTATAAGCATGGAGGCAGATATAATTACTCCAAAAATATGTGGTTTCTCCGGTACAATCAGTCCTTTGCCATTTGGCGATAATTATTTATTGAAATACTTGCTTAGCTTACGTAAACAATGATATTTGATTACCCCTCCATCACAGCACCCACAAGCCAGGGGCATCCGATCACGCAGGATACGTATTCACATCCCCGGGTCATCCGATCACGTAGGATACGTATCCACATCCCCGGGTCATCCAATCACACAGGTGTTCCTACTTTAAACTTTATAATAGAATTGTGTGTTAAACCTTTCATGAAGATATTGCATTATAAATATTCGTTTTAGAATACATTTATGACAAATTTTGTGTTTCTGATTCTTTCTTCGACACTTTACATTTCAGTTTGTTCATTAATAACTGTTATTTGTGTGGATTCATGGGATATTCTCCTAACTAAACAATGTTTAGCCGACCTATACCAGCACAAAGTTTTGCTCGTTATTTTATAAAAATTTGAAACTAGTATATATTTTCTTAATAAACACCATTTTGCATTGTAAAGCGTGCAGTGATTGTTGCCGGAAGAAACGGTCTCGGAGATGTGACAGAGGAATTCTTTGGTCCTGCTTTGGGCCAGTAGCCCCCGATTTCCCTGGTGGAGGGCGGTCTGCGGTAGATCCAGTTTCCTCTAAACGGGTTCTAAGGCATTTCACTGTGGATCTGTGCACTCGGAAAGCTGACCATTGAGGTCGAATTTTCAATTTGGAGGATCCTGATCGCGCTGAATTGCGGTCAGTCTAGGCATTATGTAGATATACCAGATCAGGTTGAAACTGTACAGCGTGCCGACAATAGAGTGCCACAAGGCACTTGTCTTATCTCGATAGGGCATGTGTTTTCGTGTTTTAGTGTAAAGTCAATTAGCTTTCTTTTTGATGAGCATGTACAATTTATAATTTAATTTAATACAATGGTGAAAATCTATTCCACCCACACGGCACCTTACATTAAAAATTCAGTATTATCCCTACTTGAAAGTGAATACATAAAACATGGAATTAAGTCTGTCTGACTACTGTGTATATACACCAGTAGCTAGATTCGTGTAAAATATAAAATAGGAATATGCATATATATATATATATATATATATATATATATATATATATATATATATATATATATATATATATATATATATATATATATATATATATATATATATATATATATATATATATATATGTATATATATATATATATATATAGTCTATGTAAAATTGTAATTTTTGTCATATTTCACAAACTTTAGATTTGTATCAAAATAACACGGCGTAGTACATCTGCAGTACATCCGTATATTCTTACATAAACTTTCAAAAGACTGGGCCTTTGTTTTTGAGAATATGTATGCACAAAACTCCCGATGTAAAATTTTCATCGATTTTACAAAGTACCGGTCTATCGACAAAATTTCGATGTAAAATTTTCATCGATTTCACAAAGTACAGGTCAATCAATCTAAGCCATTTTAAAAATATATCCGACGTTGCACACCTGCAATGTGTATTTTTGTTGTGTAAGGTCTGAAACTGTTGAGCCTGAGCCCTATGGTTTCTGAGAACCTATCAGTACCAAAACTCACAAGTCTCGACGCAAAATGTGTACGTTTTTGTCCAGTTTTGACAAAGTTCAGATTCATCGATGGTACGTCGAATTCAAAAATAACAAAACGTTGCAATCTGCCATAGAGATATTGTCACTGTGTACGGTTTCCAAAGATTTATCTCATAGTTACTGAATAATTATCCGGATAAATATCAGGAATTGCTATGTAAAATTGCAGATTTTTATTGTTTTTAACAAAGTTTCAATTCCTTAATTTTTGCCCAGTTCAACAAAATACCACTTTCCATATTTAGACTAAATATATTCCAAGTTGTCAAGTTTCTAAACACTAGGCTTACAGATTCTGAAAACTTGTCTGTCGATAGAAAAAGTGAAAATTACCCCTTTCTATAACTCCCGATCCGTAAGTTTTCGACCTATGCAAAAATAATATGACGTTGCCCACTTGCAATATATATGCTTGCACTGTGTAAAGTTTGGAAAGGTTATGCCTCATTGTTCCTGAGAATCTGTCCGAATAAACTCAATTCTCGATGCAAAACGTGTAAATGTTTATGCATTCTAAACAAAATGCCTGCATGTATAATTGTCCCGTTCAACAACAGTGAAGAATATATTATTATAATTATAATTGATATTATTATTATTAATAATATTAATGTTATTATGATTATTATTGTTATTATTATTGTTGTTGTGCTGTTCAATGAAGGCCATTACACAATGAAAGCTACATGTACAATTATCATTAATATTGTTATTATTATAACATTGTTATAATATTATTATTATTGTTATTATTGTTCTTGTATTTTTATAACAATAACGATCTTTAAGTACTATTCTTCTTCTTCTTCTTCTTCTTCTTATTATTATTATTATTATTATTATTATTATTATTATTATCATTATTATTATTATGTTTTACCGTTTTGGACGTTGTAACCGACGTCGTAGAAAGTTTTGACGTCGGAGAAAGTTTAGGTTGGGACCAAAAACAACGTTTAAAAACGTTGCCTACACACAGTTTATTCAATGCTGTGTCAAACCCAATAATTAGACGCTGATTTTTTTTCTCGCGACAAATAACAACCATGTCACTACCAGATTTAATTCTACGATTTGGACGACTCCACATCCTCCAATCGATCTTGGATGTATGCCGGAATGCTTGCTGTGCAGATAATCCAAGATACTTAATGATATTTAATTAATTTCATCGAGTAAGAGATATATTTATTATTAAGCGAACTTTGGCAGACAAAGTGCGGGATGCAAGCGTGCGTTGTGGGTGGGAGCTCAGACATTTGGATTGGTTGGCTATGTGCTGTGGAATATATCCAAATCTTTCTGAAGCTGCATTTTGATTCACCTCTACTCTCGCCACTCCCCAAAATAAAATGGTGGAATGTGTATGTGTGTCGATGTGTGTATGGGGGAAAGACGCACCCTTGGGAACGGAGTGGCAAATAAAGAGTGTTTGATCAACTCGGTGACACTACCAACTCGTCGACAAAAAGTCAACTCGTCGACAAGTAAAGTCAACTCTTCGACAATATTTTTAAAATTTATTTCTATATTCCACTGCCAATGTGAACAAGACCGGTGTTTTCAATTGTGCTTGTGTCAATTGCACTTCTTAAAAATCATTGATCTCATTGTGTCTCGAGTTAATGGCAGTTATGGACTTATGTGTTGAAAGGCACTTCTTAGGAGTCATTAATCTTGTTCATTCGCGAGGTAATGGCAATTATGAAGTGAATTGTGTTGAAATCAGATCAGTTTAATTTCATTATATTATGAAACAAATTACACTTGTGACAAAATTCATAAATTGCAATTGGCTTCACCTGAGTTTCAGAACTTAACTTTCTAATTGCAATTTTTAACACTGTCAGATTGCAGTTAATGCTGGACCAATGATTTTCAGATAAGCTAATTGTATTTTTTCCTTCATTTTATTGCTTCGAATCCTATAATACGACTCCTACAATCCCTTGTGTAGATGCAATTGTAATTAGTAAGAGCTAACGATTAGAATAGATTATAAGATTTTCAAAGCTTGCAGCTGCATACGGTTAATTGCAACTTAACATTTACTAGCTCAGCTCCATATTTTACAGGAAATGAATAAACAGTTGCACAAACTGTCTTGACTTTTTTCAACGAAATATAGAGAAAAACTTTCAGAAAATCGTTGACGAGTTGACTTTGGGGTGTCGACGATTAGACCAAAATTTTGTCGACGAGTTAACTTTTTGTCGACGAGCTGATGGTTGACGAGTTGGCCAATAACCAAATAAAGATCATAAGTTCCCCCCCCCCCCCTTTAAGCTGTTTTCGCACCAGAACTGTTTCAAGCCATTTATCCTGCTTCAAACTTACCTCCAGCACATTTTTCTTGTCGCTTAATATCTTTTCACACCACACGGAAATTATTATTTTTTCCTTGCTGGTCAGAAAAACAGATCTACTACTCCCTTTTGCAATTTGTGTTTTCCACATAAACAGGTTGCTACGGATGATGGGGAGGGAAAGAGGGTCCTTTGTCTCGAAAGTGATATGGATGTGCGGTCCTGGCCGAAAAATCCAAAAGATTTCACTGCGGGCGGCAAAAGGAAAAGAGAACCATAGTATTAGAGCCCTACCCCTCCCTCCCCCCTCGCCCCACCCCCCACAACACATGCGCACAGCGTATATTGCAGTGGGTCCGATATTGCACTGGGTCCGGCAATGCGGTTTGTTTGTCAAATATGTCTACACTAAACCTGTTTGACACATAACTATACATACATTTTATAAAGTCATCGGTAGCTTTTAAAACCACTGTTTGGAGGACAAACACAGCAATAGCAACGCAAATTTATATTTATAGCATTGAAAACACGTGCCATTATAAGGCGGATATATACATGTATATTCTGACGAAAAATCGTTATTTTTGGAGGTCCGGAATTGGGGAAACAGAGCTGTAAAATCCGAAAATTCGTTACCAATTCGGGCCTTTTTCAGACTTCTGTACTTATACAAAGTGAACAATGAAGCATGAGAAAAATTCCAATCATTGCCTTTGGTGACTTCTGAAAATATTTGTTAACGCAAACATGATATATCAGCCATAAAATAATTAATCAACTGAAGTAATTTTATTCATTCGTATAAATATTTAACTGCTGTACAAGTAACAACTGAGAGGCATTGCTGTTTCTCTGTTCGAGCAATCTTTTAAAATTAACAATTCTCTCTTCGAAAGCAATTCATCTCTGTGGTATAAAAAGGAAACAATCCATAAATTATGAAAATGAAACTAGGCTCAAGACTTGAGATGTCGATTGATGCCTATTAGTTCGGGCAAAATTAAACTTTACAAACGTATATTTACAATCCAACAAAACAAATTTACACTGCTGTGTCTAATTCAGGATTGGAACCCTCGCTGATTTCATTGACAATTCCATTTTGATAACTGCTGACTGCGACGTCTATTGGCGGTACTCCTCCCGTATCTCTGTACCAGATATAAATCCTTAGTACTGTTATCCACAGGGAGTGGTAATCGAGGTTTCCGCGATGGTGCGTAATGGCTGTCCACAATTCTTCAGGGACATTTGAGTGAAGTTTGACATATACAGTTTCTGCTGAAACCATCGGTATGTCTGAAGATTGAGATAGTATATGCAGGAATCTGAGTACAGAAGTACACACATGTATGTGTACCTCATAAAGCATAATCTTACATACATTTTCATGTGTTTTGTTCCTTTATAAAACAAAAAAGAAAAAAAAACTTTTAGAAACACTTTTTAAAATCATAATGGTCGAGTAATATACTATGTTTTAAGGAACGTACCTTCCGTCTGACTCGTGATCAAGTACTTGTTAAGTACTCAGTTTTCAAGATTCATATTACATTTGATTTTACTGATGGGATTGAGAAACTTATCAAACATGTCTAAATAAGTTTCAATAACTCTTTAACCACATAGCCAACGAAAAGATATCATTGTAAGTCTAATTTTGTAACATTGTTCATGATCAGAGGACACTATGGCATCTATTTTACATGAGGGATCACACCTATCAAACCATACGTACCTTGATACGTTAACGCCCAGTTCTTCAGCCTTTGTCTTGTTTCTATCATACTCTCAAAGATAGGACTCGTAAACATTCCTCCTTCCAGAAGTTGCTCAGGACAAAACATGCGGCACTGTAAGCTGTTTGAAAGCAAAAGTGAAACCAAACTACTTTAATGTAATTCAATAGTACCAAGGAGTGAAGGCCAGTTACTCCCAGCGGGGGCAGGCACTCACGTACCAACCGATAAACATAAGCGTCCAGGACTTTTAAAATCGACCCCTTAACGCTGAGTACTAATTTTTAAATAATAATCCCTTTTTATCACACACGGAACACCGTTCTTACAGAACCTTCCTTTTATGCAAAACCGAATACTACTGAATAAAAACTACTACTGAATAAAAATTACTCCCCTTTTAATGAAACTGGCACTCCGCACGGACAGCGTCTGTCCTCAGAATTACCCTCTTTCTCGTGGTACCCTCTTTCACATGGCAACACATATGATACCAAGTGCCAGCCCCGGACAGTTAATAGCCATTTATATTTTTAGGATATCAATGAATCAAAAACAGATAAAAATGAGTTGGTTTACTGCACAGTGAAGAATTTACATAGTTTCACTTTATGAGGTTTGCATATTTTATAAATGACTTCATCATGTGTGTTTAAATTCGACTTTTGCTGAAAGTTAAAAGAAGATAAGTTGTCCACTTGGCTCAAAATAATTGTGCAATGTGTATTATTTGCTGGTCGTATGTGATACCACTTGCAGTGTGTGTTCATTTTTCACATTTACTGTTGCTATCCTTAATTCTTCTTCAAAACAACAGGAACTTAAAAGATAATTTCAGCATTTGTCATAGGCAAATCGTGACGTCAGACTTGTACATCATTTGAAGTAGCTTTATCGTTCGATATATGGTACTGGCAATACTAATTTTAGTTGTGCTATAAGAACGACATTTTCTTATTATATATAATACCACAGTTTCTGCAATGCTCAAAGGCACGATAAACAATAAATAACCTCAAAATGTTGCTTTGCTCTATTTGCCATGGGAAAAAAACTAGAATGTTAAAAAACATATAGAAGATGTTTGAATATTTACAGGGTGAGAATTGAACCATTTAACGCGTTTGGAGTGTATATGTGGTTTTTGTGAGATCTTGAGGCTCCTCGCTTACAACCATCCCCCCCAAAAATATTCTGATTCAGCAGTACATAAATAACAGCCCTTTAAGCAAAAATAAAGAACAAGTGGTGCCTTTAAAATCAACTAGATAGCCTATTCTGTCAAATTTTGCCCTCCTGTACCTTGATACAGAAAGACATAATCATGACGGACTCGATAAATGAGTAACAGTTATCTGACGTTACGGTTTCTGAGGGTTTCTCGTTTATTTTACGTGGAATGTGTCAGTAGACTTTCAAAGCCTTTAAAGTGTCAGACACTGAGGCGTCAATATAGTGCCAGAGATGACGGACTGAGATTTTATTGTTGTAGGGTGTTTAATTTTGTGGCTAAATCCTTTTTGTTTTAGTGTAGATGCTTCTTATGATTAACAAAGATGTTAGAAATGTGTTATTTTTATCCTGAGTACTTAATGTTAACACATTTGGTCAAAATACTGCCCCATCTAAATCTCTAATTCTTAATTAGGAGCAGTCTACCCGTCGCCTAAGTAATCCTAATCTCCAGGCACACGCACACATAGTCTTAATTGCCTAATTCCCAAAATAATTGACAGCGACGACTCAAGATAATAAGGAAACAGGTAAAACTTTTCGTGGCTAATTTATCGAATAACCCACATATTTGTCAAGAAATTATATTTGCAGCTGCTGTCGTATGGAGTCAGATTCGCAATGCAATAAAGAGTTCCGAAACTGTTGATATTTTTAAGAAAAAACTTGAAACACACTCTTTTACCAAGGCATTTCCAAAATTTTGCTCCTGTGAATCTGCTTGTACAGCGTACTGAGTAAGTTTACCACTTGCTGCGAAAGTTATGATGATTATGATGAGTTATAAAAAAGTTATAAAAACAAGTCATAAAATGGAATAAAAAGGAGCAAGCGACATGAGTCATCATTGAAAAAAGTCAAGTTAAAGTAGCAAAAAGGACCCAAGATAAAAATGATAACAGAGTACCTTTGTTGGCCGTGGCTGCTGCTGTGATGCTCCTGCTGAGTGTACCACACTCTGAGGCACTGGAGCAGCTGCGCAGCTGCATACTGTACGGACAGGGATTCTTCCGTATCTGCTGTAATTCTCTTCCCATCTTGTGCAACACAGGTGAGGGCAAGCTTTTAGTTATGGACAAGTGTCAGTATATATACAGAAGAACACGAAGAAGAAGCAGGAGAAGGACAAGGACAAGAACAGCAGCAACAATGAGGTTCAAAGTAGAAAGACAAATAATAGAAGAAGTAAAAACATTGAAATCACCAGACAATGGCGATACCGCAACTATGTCTCAAGTTCGTTAGACCCCTCGCAAGGTCATTCCAGTTATTTATTTGTTCAGAAGGAGAAAAACAACAAGTACCTTTTTTCACTTTATAGTGCGTCGTTTCAATGTTGAGTACGGAGATACTCTGTTGCTGCTTGAGCCATGTGCCAGCTTGATACGAGAGATCATGGATGGACTCAAACTTCTCTGTCGGATGTAGAAGACGATGAGTCCTCGACATCTCTTGTGGGACAAAGTCCTTGTATCCTGAACAATGTTTATGGTACAACTTTGGAAACAACTAATTTTTTGTTTGTAAACGTTATTTATTGCAATTTTTCGAAAACAGTTTATTTAAGAATATTAAGAAGCTAAAATGGCAGAATTAGAATAGTGCCTTTCGGAATATAGATTTAGAGATTTAGACAAATTGGAGAGTGTCTAACTGAAAATCGCAACGGCTGGTTCGGTCAACAGATTGACGTAATAAATGTCGTCCTCACCAATTTGAGTAGCATGAGGTGTATCGCACGCCTCGTAATACAGGCGGAGAAATGACACGTGGCTATTTGAGATGTCATTGTACTGCCTCCAATGGCAACGGTTTGGCTCGATCCATGTACTGTACTGACGAAATGGCATAGTTACTGTTTCTATGTTCATTATTCTTCCTGCAAAAATGTATGAACATATCACGGCGCTTATAAAGCAGCACAATACGCAGCATAAACAAGAATACCAACCACGGATACTACCACTACTACTGCAATAATGATGATGATGATGATGATTATTAGTATTATTATTATTAAATATTTGTTGTTATTGTTGTTATTGACAGTGTCACTATTATCACTGCGATTGTGTAATTATTATCGTTATTATTATTGTTGTAGTTATTGTTGCTGTTATTGCTGTCACACCTTGCTACAACGACTTTAAATTAATGCTACACATTCATTTCTAAGACAATATACAATTATGATAGAGTTAGGAGGCGAAGCCGAGCATAACATTCCATCCGAGCATGAACAAAACTGCATGTCACCCTCTTAACTTTAGCAAAACCTGCTCCCGTACAAACCTGTATAATGTGGACAACTCTTTAATTCCGACAAAATATTTCAGTCAATTCTAATTTCCCAACGCTTCAAGCTGAATAAAGAAACTTTAGGAACTGATGTGCTCCCGCCTCCCCACACTCGCCAATTCTTTAATTTTTGAATACCATTTTCCTGTTCTGGGGTAGATGACGTAAATAGCAACAATGGGTGATTTGGCAAACAAATCAAGACTTTATAATATAATCTGGGTAATCCGAGCAGCTTGATAATCCGGACGAATTTTGTGGGTTCCCATGCTGTCCGGATTACACAGGTTTTACTGTATATCATCATAGCTTTGTTGCATTTGTTAGAGCTACAGAATACCTGGCAATCATCCACCGCTTCCCTCATGCGAAGTGCATTACGTTATTTATTTCCGTCATGGCGTCGAGTGCTTAAGAAAGCCAGTAAAATATACCCTGTGTGCTTTCCAAGCTTTGTAAACAATTCTTCGTTCTTGTAAATCAGTTGTTTTTGAGATTAGTTTATTATTTTATTTGCAAATTTAAAGCAAAGTTTGAAAAGAGGATTGGAATTCTTAAAGATCTAACACATTACTTTTGACTCAGTTTGCAATAAATAATATGGGGAAACCGGCTCAGGCAAGAGTTTTTTTAACTATGTTACAGTTAGACTTGTCAAACACATATTGACCAATCAGAAGGAAACCTTTTACTTATAAATGCAACAATGTCAGTATTCATATGATTCGAATAAAAACTGTAATCTGATTGGTCAGTTTCCAAGTCAATGAATTTTAAATGTTGACCGTACTCAAGCATCAATAGATATTGCATTTATTTGACACTAAACCGACATTTAAGCCAGGTAACAAAGTATATATTAACACATTTCGAGTCAACATGGAGATATCACAGATTCGTTCAAAAATGTTGACCAAAAAGTCAATGCTTTCTTTCTGATCAACAATACTTGATATTGCTAGAAAATAAGTCAATATCTGATAATTGTTGAAACACAAACACATACACACACGTACACACACACACAAACAAACAAACACCTTGAGTTTGACCAGCGATGTTGCTGCGTCGAAAAAGCTGCATTATTGATGTTTACTGCTTTGTGAATCCACAAGAACTTCGAATAATCCAGGAACCAGGCTTTGCTTTGTTACTTGACTGTTTCCGAAGTTGGGTCTTACTTACCAAGCAAATGTTTACATGGTAATCAGCGAAATTGAAATTGAAACAAACAGTAGCGAGCTACGCATTTGCACATCGTTTACGAAACACTTTGAAAACATTTGTAGATGTATATCTTCAATTAATTTCTCAGCAGTTTAACATCCCTGTCTTCTAAAAGGCCAATTGCATAATACATACCAGGCAATGGTGTTCTTTCAAATAATTTATTGAGCTTCTTCACTGTTTTTGCTACGGTATCAAACACAGGCTTTTTGAGGATGCCTCCTGGATCCAAACACGCCGGCACAATATTTAAATAGCCAACTTGGGAGGCTGAGTCATCTTGTTTTGGCATGATCCACATTCTGTAAAGCAACAAAGGAATAAAATAGAAAAGTTTATCCCATTAATGGGTCGAATAGGTTATATTATAATCTAGAAGACACAAATAATCTGAAAATTACATTTAAGCACTAAAACAGTTTATTGTGTGTAAACTTTCCTTATTTTAGAGTATTTTTTGATGTTTTTAAATTTTTTTAGTCTTTTTTCTTTGATTGGTATTAATTGCGTCTCATAGATTATTGGGTGTTATGATAGGTGACAAATTACCTGAGAGCCTGCACCAGATAGCCTGTCGTACTGGCGCCATCGGATAGGGTCGGCACTCTCGTGTCCACAACCACGCCAGGTTTGCGTGCGTCACGCACCGTGAACTTGGTTGTTTCCATGCACTTTACACATGTCTCTGGATGACGCAACAGATAGCTGTTGGCCTTAGCAACCAGCATGCTGAAAGCATAAACATACTATCGGTATCTTGATCATAAATGCTCCACATGGTGCCGTTCAACATGGTCTTGCCCATGGGCTAATTTATAGTGACACTCTTCTGCTTCAACTTTATTATGCTTTCTAAACTGAGCTTAAAATCATAGTTGTTATTATTACGAAATCGTGGAAGTATGTGAAGAAATTAGATAATCCCCAACAGCACTCAGTGTCAGCAAGGTATGTAAGTCTACTTCCCAGGCTGCGAGGCAACCGTTAGCTCTTCATATTTGCGGGATTTTTTATTTCATTTCTTTCTTTGCCTCTCCACTTGTTCACCTTACTGTAATACTTGAGTGCACCCAGTGAACTTTTAAATCGAAGATTTCTTTATGCAAGAAGCTTCTATTGTTACATCTTTTTCAAAGCGATGTATTTTTTTATTTTGTCTGTCTGTGTTTTGTAATAGTTCGATAGTCCCCAGCAGTAAGTTCAGCTGTCCACAACACCCTCTGATTTCCCAGCTGTCCACAACACCCTCTGATTTCCCAGCTGTCTGGCTTAAATCCTGGGATACTGTTGCAAGAAAACCAGCATACGTATGTTTCTTATGTGAAAAAGCAAAACAAACAAACAAACCCGGAGTGTTATTGTGTTGCTAGCCTTTCCGTACTGTATTTTTTTTTCATTTTTCTCTAAATTTTTTAGCCCAGTTGTTCCCAGGCATATTTAGGCATGAAAGTGAACACTGGAATTAGTCTTTGGTCGGTGTGCTTCTAACAAGGCCATGGACCACAATTAATTTTACTTAGACTTTGTTTTCTGTACAGTTTTTTAGCCCAGTTTTTCCCAGGCATATTTAGCATGGAAACGAATACTGATATTAGTCTTTGGTCGGTTTTGAAATCTGGCAATCTCCACAAAGTCTAAAACAACGGCCACATCAGGTGTTATGATCCTTTAGAAGAACAAGTAGTAACATTGGTCTTTCTATTGAATTTTTTGCTACACTGATTGCAAACTAGAAACGGTGGGGTTCCCCCGTAAACTATTAATCACTATTCATCATAGGGAACGTAGATAAACTGCAAATGTGAAATCGTAGGATAACTCGGAAACTCAAACTGTAGGAGAAGTGTTAAAGTCAAATGTGGCCGACAACTGGCCTAGGGCCAACTGGGAATGCAAACTCGCAGACAAACTGGGAATACATAATTTGAAATGGTAAGTTAATTTGGGGCGTAGGCAAACTGGGAGGTCGCAGTTTTCAGGTCCAACGTTTGTCGTCAGAAATTTTCCTTTTTATATGATAAATGAAAAGCCCGTAAAGACTGGAAAAAAATAACTAGCACACAAATGGTTAAATGTGGCTTGCTCACGGAGGCACAAATACACATACAGGCATAAATACACATACAGCGCTTCTTTCAGCTTCGAATTCTTCTTGTTACCGAATGCTACAGTCAGATAATTTGGGGTCTTTGGTGGCGATTAATAAAATGGTAGACTTTGCTTTCAGAAGTGATACCAGTCTAGTTTTGGCTGTTTGCTCCAAATTAGTTACCTTTGTGACGTCACATTATCTTTATTGTTATCTGTAGTTAATAGCATTTGTAAGCGCTATGCATTCAGTTACCTTATTTCACTGGCTCGCGAATGATAATATCACATTTTTAGCGATTTTTACGGAAGGAAAATGCACTTCAAGAACATAAACATAGCGTTAAAAACTCTGGGCGTCACACCCCGCTAAACATAAGAACGTTTTTGTTTGGTTGTGAAAAGGTTATAACGTTTTCCTAACCAAAAACCAATCATTTTTGGTTGTAAAAACGCTATATTCAGCAACCAAACGAAAACGTTATTTTACGAACCAAAATCAAACCTAATTTATTTGTAAAAACGTTACATTTACCATTCAAATGTAAACGTTTTCTTTCCAAACCAAAAACAAACGTATGGTATTGGAACGTTATTGAAATTGATTTTTAAGAAACGAAAAACAAACGTTTTGTATAAGAACGTTATTATATCGATTTTAGAAAATGTCATATATTGGAACGTCAAGGAAATGTTATAGGCATTTTAATACTTTTGTAAAGTAATTTTAGATATGAGTAATATATTCGCAATAACAAGAATTACATTTTAGATGCGATACGTCAAATTCAATTCACATATATTTAACTAATTACTGTAATCTAGAACTAAGCATTAAATGTGCAGATAAAAAAGCCCATAAGAATAAAGGGGACATACCCTGAGGGAATTTCCGTACGGGGGAATTGTTCGGGGGGGGGGGGGGGATTCGAAGTGGGAAGAGTAATGGTGGTGGGAGTTGGTTCAGGGGAATTGTCTTAAACGAATATTTCAATGGATGCGTCGTGGCGTAGAGGTAAGTTTCGCTTTGGATGCAAGAGGTTCCCGGTCCAAACCCAGCCAGGGAGGAATGTTTCGTGAAATGTTAGTTGCAAAAAATTTAATGGTAGTTCTTAAAAATGAAATATGATGAAATGATGGTGCAAGGTGCAGCCTCCCAGAGTGAATACTATTTTGAAAACTGTTGAAGGATATTTTTTTAATCTTTTGTTTTACGCACGTTTCACGAAAAAGGTTTTCGTTGTGTATGAAACGTTCTAAAAAGGTTTTTATAAAACATTTTTTGAACTTTGCGAAAAAAACGTTTTTAGGTATTTCATATACAACCTTTAGAAAACGTTTTTTTTTTTTGCAGTTTTAAAACGTTTTTAAAACGTTATTTCAACCAAATTTGTTTTACGGGACTTGAATTTTACAACAGATTACCCTTTTACTTATATGCACTGATGTTAACTATTTCTAATTATATAAAAGATATACTTACTCAAAAGTGTCGAATTTTGGGGATGAAAGTATTCCACCAGGGTCCAAGCATCTTGGTGTGAAGTCCACATAAGTGAGCCTCCAGTGTGGTTCGGATGAATATGGGGGCGGAGCTTCGTTTGGGTCAAAGGTCAGGGTGGCGGGGTCGGGCGGGGCCGCGTTCGTCATGGACGTGTAATTCACAGCTTCATTTGCTGAGTCCATTTGGATGAAAGGTTCGGCACTACTCGTGCTGGTTTCCGAACACGCCATTACTCAGTCGCCCGAAATATCAATTATTCTTTGCTTAATTAGCAATAACGCGCAATTGCTGTTTTTTCTCAGCTGATATAATCCTTCTTGTAAGGTTCATGTGTAAATTTAGAGGAATATAATATATCCAGGTAATTTAATGTTCTTTCCTTCACTTCAGTCAAGATTTCTTTTTTAAATACTAACGGTGAAGATCCTTCGAAAAGTGGATACTTTTGGTTTATGATATGAACGCCACTACGTATCTCTCTTTCAAAACAAAGAGAAGTATCAAGTCTCACCAGTATATTGAGAAGTTTTAGATGTGGGCAACATAACTGGTGCAGTTAGTCCGGAGATTTGCAGGCCACAGTGCAAATGCTGCAGTATTTTGTAGCTGGAAAAGTGCCTGAAGTTTGGCAGACGAGAACCAATAGGCATCTTTTGTTTTGTATACCAAAAAATTAATGGCAAGGATTCATATTCGTAAACTAACAGCAGGATGCGTGAAGTGTACTGTTGCTGAAGCTTCATGCAAGAAACCAGGGAGCACTCGATGGAAGATCCCGAGCTCGAACACTCATGGTAGAGAGACCGAGGTGCACCGCCTTTGTTCGTAGGACATGCAGGGGCTGGGGGGGGGGGCGGGGGCGGGGGCGGGGGCGGGGGCGGGGGCCTGTACGAAAGCTAATGTTACAGTCAATGGATGAATTATGAGTACAAGGATTTGGGGGGGGGGTCAAAATGTCCGAAATTGTAGCGTACGTACCTTATGGATGATCCCTTAAAGTATGCCAACGGAACTAAATGCACAGGCTGCATTACAGCTCTCACCGATACGGTAAATACGGCATTACCCCGGCAATAGGACCATGTCGCAAACGGACCAGCCTCGCCAATAACTGACTTTTTCAATTGACGTGTTCTATGTGCTTTCCAGTGGGAAGATCCCTACATATAGCACCATGCTAGCAATCGGACCACTTAGTTCAGTCCCAATGGTGGCCCTTTGAAAGGTGTCCCACTGTGGATGCACTAGCAATTTTGGGAGTTTTTTTTTCAAGTTAAAAAAAAATTCAATAAAAGGTGGAGGCTCATCGGTAAGTTACAGTAAACTTAATGTTTTGCCTGTGTTTGAATCAAGTATTAGATCAGACAATATACACGGGGAACGGAACGTTCGATTACACGAGACATAATATTTAGATTATGAAGTGGTCTCGGTTAGAAAATGTACCAATTGTGTACTGGACCACCATGCTCTCAGTACAAACATTACAGGATTTTTTAAGAGAAACCGCGGAAATACACGCTCATACATATCAGGGTAGGAAAAGACGCCCACATTTATCATTACAAGAATTCTTCACAGCGGGTCGTTTACGTGTCCATGGCCAAAACAACAATTCATGTGTGAACACTATGTGGTAAATATATGGTTTACATATGCTTTAACTAAGTTGTTACGTTTATTGCAAAAAATGGTGATGTCACACGCACAATATTAAGAAAGTTAAGTAATCGCTGTTAGTCTGGCTCACTGTAGCCATGCTCAGCCAAGCGATCATAATATAGAGAAGTTTTACGAATACACTCTGAATGATAGAAGTACGCCAACTGCTGCGGGTTCTCACTTGTGGCTGCGCTGCTCTGGCTATTACAGCTCAATGCTACTTAGATCTAGTAACAGCTGTCAGAGGTGAACGTGCTGTAACTCATGAAGGTACAGTGAAACATCAGGTCCGGACACCCGCGATAAACCGGATAACTTGCTATAGCGGACAGATTTCTCAGTCCCTTTTTATTCCCACTTGGTATTGAAAATACCAAATGGGGATGGATTGCCTCGAATTCTTCACCTATTTGTTCCTCCCTTTTTAAAGTTTTTTCTTCTTCCGCCGAATCGGTTTGCAGACATCTCCTCCAAGACCGCTTAAGCTAGACAAAGACTAACTTTTGACCAAGGAACTTTTTGGCACGTCAAAGTTGTACCTATGACGTCAACATTTGCGAGTTATGACGTCATTTATGTTTTAAAGCTCAATAACTCGAAAACTATTCAACCTATCGCCTTGGCACAGAATACATTATGAGACTACATTTTAGTGAAGAATTTTTTGGCACATCAAAGTTGTACCTATGACGTTATCATTTGCGAACATCGTGAAGTTATGTCCCTTTATTAACAGATCATTTGACATTTTGAATGAGTGAAATGTCCTTTTCACAACAGAATAGTCACTGGTAACCAAGGTTATCTTGTTGGCATTTTGAATTTGTAAAATGCCTTCACTTCTCTATTCGTTCTGTTCCAAGTGACTGAGTGGGGGCTGGGGGGAGACATATCCGTTTTAGTTGTAACAAAACACTGTTTTAAAATTGCAGAAAGAACAGTCATCTTTTTAGACAGTTCTCAGATGACTTATCATTCCAAGTGGAATCGAATTCGCTGGGCGAATTTCGGTCTAGTTTTCCATTCTTTCCACAACAAAAAATCACAATAAACCGGAAACCTCACTATTCCGAACACCGGACACCCGGCATGATACCAAATGCAACATTGCTGTATAGAGAATCCTAATATACCGGACGCTTTGGATAAGACCCTGGTATTTGAGTACCTGAGTTTAAAAATTGTAATCAATGATTATATACATGCATGCGGCCATTGTAAACCGGTTTGAGCAGGTTATCTGGAAAATCGGTATATAAAAACTTATTATTGTTATTATTATTATTATTATTATTATTATTATTATTATTATTATTATTAACACTTGACAAGCCTTTGGCTTGCAAGGGTTATATGAATTTGTGCGATTTTTTGTGTCTTCTTCTTCTCTGACACTATGGGCCCTACGACCATGAAACTTGGGACTTATGAAGAGCTTGATCAGAACATGTGCATGTCACTTTTTATTTTCGTCTTTGATTTCGTTTTCTTTGTTGAAACGCCATGTGAAAAGAGTGTATTTTTTGCAAGTAAATGCGTAGCATTTAACCCACATCACACACAGTTGCACAGTGAGCTTTGTGCGAGCTCTCACTGCGTAAATAGCTAACACGGCGTATGCTGGATCAGTCAATTAAAACTGTTGCTCGTTCTTTGTCAATTTATCTATACTGGGGAAAGTGTCTCTGGCCGTGAATAATAAAGAATAGAAATGGGGGTTTGGGTGAAAAAACATATTTATTTAATAACTTGAGCAGCATCATACGCTATTATGACGTTCGTCATTTACATTTGCAACAACTTTATGACGCAATAAAGCAATTAATTCTCCAAACACCCAAACCTTGTATGAGTAGTGTTTTGTACTTTAAGATAATTAGACAGTCAAATTCAATAGTTTGACCTGCATTCCCAGCACACGTGAACACTTATATCTAAGTTCCAGCGGGACATCCGTATACCGCATATAGCAGTCTGAAGACCACCCTCCCTGTGATTTAATGACTTGAGGTGGTAGGCCGCATGCGAGGGCAAATGAGGCGCCTGCTCGACGAAGGCTGTGGCCTGAGTATTTGGTCTCGTCGAGGCCTATTTTTAAGATAGAATTCTTCAAGAGGGTAGTGAACATGGAGTGGGTGAGGGGCGTGATGGATTGGTCCAAAAGAAAGGAAAAGAGGGGGGAATCCTCATGGGCGGGAGATGAGAGGCACAGCTGGCGTAGGGCCGTAACGGGATAAAAGATTGAACCGGGTATGAGGGGGATTGGCACGAGAAAAGTAAGTGAATAATTACGTATTGTTTTGGTATATTTCACGTTAATTAGAGCGGCATCGGAACAAAATTTCACATCGCGTCGACACAGATCCCTTCTACATACATGGTCACGCTTTGAATTTGTCAATAAAGTTGATTTTCTAAAGAAAGTAAAATCGAATCCCACTAGGCACGCGGACCAGAAGCAAAGTTCAACGGGGTTTCTTAGATCCAACACCTTAACAATACGAGACAATATGTTCAGTGTAATTGGAAGCTTTTGAACTGGCGGTACACCCCGGCTACACTCAATATCTTTCAGTAGGGTTTTTAAGAAGTAGTTGTCCTCTAATGGGTTTGAAAACCCATTTTCCAGATGGAGAATCCTGATTGCGCTCAGATAGCATCTCACTGATTGTGGTTTAAGTGTTCTGCTTAGGAAAGTCACGTAGCGCTAAACTGTTTGAACTTCGGCGGGAGACGGTTTACATTTAAAGTAATAACAAAAGGAGAGATAAGTTTTTATATGGGAGGAGTACGCGGCGTGTGTGTTGTCTGAGAACGCGGCATGCCTTAATTTCCTGATTTCCATATCCAATAGTTCTGTTTGCTTGACCACTCCTGGAATAAAAGGTTCATTGTTTTCTCAGACATGTGATGTTTCAAATCTTTGATCGGAACATGAGCAAAAGCGAATGTCGCGTGTGTAATGCGTGTGTAGCCTCGAGATGCTATCGGCTAATTTATGCTGTTTCGTTGGCATGAATTTCGCAGAAATTTTTAAATTATACTCCGCACACAAAATAAATATTTTACACAGTATATCTGAACTGAAACAGTTTCGAATGGAACCCTCTTTGAGCGCCCAGAGGGTAGCGGTATTGTCGGTGTATATGCTAATATTACACCCACTGTACAGATGGGCCCAACGGCGTAGGGCCAGGTAAACGGACGTCAGTTCTTTAACATTGATGTGCTGTGGGGATAATGCTGGGATGTCCGAATTCCAGTTGCAGTAGAACCAGTCCAGGGCTTTCCTGTCTGATACGAGAGCCGCGCCTGCGGCGTCCTTGCTGCTATCGGACACAATAAATGCGGGTTCAGGCATGGTGTTTTCGGCAGGAAAATTACACGTGCCGTTGAACGAGTTGCATAAATCGTGAATAAATGCTATATCCCGGCGCAAAGCGATATTAATGCGCAAATAATGAGACTGGCGTCGCAGTGACGTCATCGCGTTGATGATGCGTCGCAAGGTAGGGCGAACAACGCGAACTACTCGTGCAATCCAATTTAACTTGCCTAGCAGGGACTGGAGTTCACGTTTTGTTGCTCGCTGTTTCGTGGTTGAAAACTGCGTAAGCAGCTGTCGCGTAGCGTCCATTTTGTCAGCTGGAATGGACATGGTGCAATTGCGGGTGTCTAGCGTAACGTCGAGGAAGGTGAGGCATTGTGTAGGGGCAATGCATTTTTGCCAACTGATTGAAAAACCGAGATCGATAAGTACATGTAACAAACAATTCATTGCGCGACGAACTTCGAATTCGCTAGGACCGGTAATATAAAAGTCGTCTATATAGCAAATGACTGCTTTACACCCCATCCGTTTCATGTGTCGGCATACACTCTGTCTAATTCGGTGGAAAATTCCCACGTTAAGTGATGCCCCGAAAGGTAGGCGAGTGTCAACCAAAAACGTATACTTCGAATCTCCTTTAAATTTCCACTTAAGGCCTGTCACCTTTGTTGACGATTGGCTGAGGTTAACGTGGCGATACGCGCTTTTTAGATCTACCTTTCCCATGTAGTAGCCCCTTCGCGTCATGCCTACGGCGGTGTCCACAGAAACGAACTTATGTGTTTCGGGGTAAGCATATGAATTTACGGAAGCACCCAAGGATTGTGAGCAGTCATGAATGAGGCGGATGTTCCCGTCTTCTTTAGGTATGGCCGAAATGGGTGAAATGATTGTTGGTTTTGTGTTCACGATTTTATAGCGACCCAAGGATATTTCTTTGCGAATTTCATTTTCGACAAGGTCCCGATGCGTTATTTCTGCGGACCTACTGTTGCGCGCCTCGAAACATGCAATAGAATTAGGACCAGTATTTATGATATCGAACCCGTTAGTTAGGCCGTTAAGAATAAATTCTCTGTCAGGGTCTGCGTCCAAAATGCTTGTCCATTCATTTATTTTATCTTTCACGGGACCAGAGACCGCGTGGCCCTATGGTTGATGTTGGAATTCTGGGTGGGTATTGAAACACTTAGTACAGACGTGTGAATATTTGCATCTTGCCAAAGAACACCCTCGTCTAGAATTGAAATTCCTGCAAATTTCCTTGCCAGATGGGTCATTTTGTAGCTGCGTTTTTGGACGCACACTTTGCCGTGAAGGAGTGGGAACAAATCGTTGTGAGAAAATGCATACTCCCATTAGGTAGATATCGTCGTCGCCCCAACGGAGATGGCCCGTATGCACTCTTTGACGGTATTCAAAATCATAGTGCATGCACCTTTCAACTGGGTAATGTTCGCACATGTCCGCGAATTTAATAGCGTACAAGTTGTACCTGTCTCTCTCTTCTTGTGACCGCAGTTGACCGGACTTGGACAGGACGTCGTAAATACGGGCGTGACCCTTAGCCCATTGTTGGAGCGTTGTTTGTTCGGGTGTTATCTTTCTAGCGCTTGAAACAAACATGAGTTTCGCGTCGCCGTAGGTAGATAGAATCGATTCCTCCCTCTGGGTACCCAGAAAGGAACCACAACAGTCCTGGACAAACAGCGGTTTATTGTTAACTGGGGTCTTTCCAGTGATCCAGGGGTCATCAGCAGTTGTGTCCTTGTCCTTCAGGGAAGCCAGAAGCGTGGTCAGGGTGTCCTCGTCCGGTCGCGGAAGTGTGTCTAAAGTGACTGGCTCGGTGGGCTTAACCTGGTTCTGTGGTGGCTGACATTCCGCTGCAGGTCTCGGAGAGTCGATTTTATCCGAGTCGTTAGCTGCTGCACTTAGATTGACGTTTTTCTTTGACTTTTCATCCTTTAAATCCGCAATCGCACTTTGCAAGGCTTTCTGCTGTCCGACAGACAGTTTAAGCGCTTTTAGCACACTCGTATCCACATGTACTAAAGTCTCAACCGATAGAAATTCTTCATTGACCAAGGTTTCAACAGTGAACTTAGTTAAATGTTTATGTTTAGCCCATTTGTACAGATCCTGAACAGCTTTTTCTATTTGTTCTTTATCCATCGTGCTAGTATAAAGTAGGAAGCGCGAGCAGCTTGCTCTGTATGAAATGCGTGATACAGAATCTGGCGCCATGTGCAGCAGGTTTTGATCCCCAGGCTCCGCCCCACTGAAAAAAACCCCACCAATTGAAACACGAGATGAACATGGACACTGGGCGGTTTTTTTAAGGGGGCCGCAGCTCCGATAAGTTGACACGTCCTTGGTCACCACGTTTAAACCAAAATAATCATATATTATTTACAAATAAAACCTTAAGTCAACAGAAACCAAACACTACTCGGCTTATAAGACGTATTCAAGCTGTGTTGTTTGCAATATATTATTCAAGAAATAACCCATTGAAGGAAGTATTTTTGCGTTTTAATTTTTGTCAAGTGTTTAACATTTCGCTAGCGGAATGAGCTTCTCGTTATTATTATTATTATGTTTGCTGTTGTTTTTAGCAGTGGCAGCATGCAAGCATCGTATAAACGCATTGTTTTAGGGTATTAGCATTCATTTAAAAGTCATAACTCAACCCTTTCAGGACTTCTACTGCAGAAAATGCACAAGAGATTGCTACACAATTGGGGCTTGATTTTAAGGCATCTTGGGAATGGTGTGATAACTTTAAGCAAAGCATCAGATTTCAGTCGGGTAGAGGAGAATTAACAAGGGCTTTGATCATTTTTTGCAGGCATTGCTTGAATGGGTAAGACAACTTGGGGGATTAACTATGACTGAAATCATTTATTAATAAAACCGCACCATGGGGGAGAAAATCTCTTGCAATCTCTGCTACTACAGGTTTCTCTAGTTACAAATAGAAAAAAATCCTTCTTCATATAGTTGTAACGAAGGTATATTGCGACATTTTAAATTTCAATTAAATGCTTTTTAATTTATGTAGTCACTAAAACCAAACGTTAATCCAATGCCAAAATATCCCTTCACAAGATTCACTCGTTATCTTTGAGAGTTACCGCGTATAATGTATTCTATTCCTAATTGCATACGTATCTTTTTTACTCTATGAGATGCCTGGTGATTTCGCCAATGGGACTCATAAAGTTCTAAAGCGGGAAGGGGGCTTTAACTTCGTTAACAATGGTTTTCGAGGGGGAAGGCGTTCCCTAGGAGGAATGGGGAGCGAATCTAGACCACCCGGCCTTGATGCGTATTTAATTTTAATATAAGAACGTTTTCATAGTAAATTTATTTCACGGCTTTCGACTTTTGATTCAGTCTGTTAAATACAACGTTTTGACAACCTCACCATACCATGTGTGGCGGTGCCGGCACAAATGTTAAATACCGCCTTCAGTCCTTGCTGGTATCGAACTGACGATCTTGCTATACTCGACTGCAACTTACAGGTCACGCCGTTCAAATATCGCAAATACCTAATTTGTGGAAAAAAAAACTAAATTTAACAGAACTGAGCCTAAACTCACTCTGAGTACAGATGGTATATAAGTACAACTTGGCAGGAATAACTGGAGTTGTGGAATTATTTAGCAATCTGCCTTCACTGCAAAGAATCGGAAAACAATGGTGTGCCGCATTGCTACTCAAAACAAGTAGACTGGGGTAACTTGTTTATCAGCCCATAGTACCAAAATCAAATAATATACCCCTCTAAATTGTAAAAAAAAAAAACCATTAAGTTTTGTAAAAAGTGCCATCTCGACAAGAAGTGCAGGCCAACTAAATCGTCTTTCATTCAGCTCCAGACAGAACAAACCATATTGTTAGATTCTGGTCTGATCAGCGCAGATGCAATCGTCAGAGTACATCAGTACTGGATTACCTTATGTAAAACAGTGAGAGTGTCAGATGTCGGTGACCTATGTGGCATGTGCTAACATTGGGCTAACAAAATAGTACCCTCAAAGTCAAAAGATGGTGAAATAATTTCTGACGGGAGCAAACAGAGAGATAGAGGGGTCTAGCACCTTATCTCGAATTGCACTCGAGAGAATATGAAGTAGCTGCGACAGCAATCGAAGGCCTCCTCCAAGCATCATGTATTACCATGTGTGCCCCCTCCAAAAAAAAAAAAAACGAGGCGGAAGACGGGGGGAGGTGGGTTATTCTGAAGCCAAACGCGGCCCTCGACGAGTGCCAATTTAGCTGAAAAGAGGACTAATTTTCATTCAGTTCTACGCGCTTCCCAGAAGGAGCATATTCTTTCGGAACTGCATTCCGCGTTTAGTTAAAAGAGGGGTTATTATTTCAAAATTATCACTCCTCGTTTAGGGGTCATTTGAAAAAAAAACTATGTTCACACAAGTTGGTACGTGATTGCCCCCTGCCCCGGGGATTGCCCCATATGCAGAGTCAACCATCGGTGAACTAGGAAGAACGCTCGATTGGCTGTCAAGGTGTAAAACGGCAGTAAACGAGGACATTCCGGCGGAAGTGCTAACATGCTGTAAAGCAACTCTACTTTCAGTCCTCCAAATCCTCCACAATCTGCTAAGTGTTGGAGAGCAGACTCAGTGCCGAGGATTTGCCTGACGCCAATATATACACACCTGTATATGAACCGTAAA
The DNA here is from genome assembly GCA_949752745.1 of Protula sp. h YS-2021. NCBI lineage: Eukaryota > Metazoa > Annelida > Polychaeta > Sabellida > Serpulidae > Protula > Protula sp. h YS-2021. Next base: position 44,831,102 of record OX457028.1, on the reverse strand, counting down.
ACCTCAGGTCCAAACACCCTCGATAAACCGCACAACTCTGTACAGAACAGAATTTTCAGTCCCTTTTTATTTTCCATTCATTTTCATAATACCCCAATAAGCCGGACACCTCACTGTTCCGAAACCGGACACCAGATGCGAGGTTTACTGTATAAAGAAACCTACCATACGCTTTAGACCCTGGCATTGTTGTTTGCTGTTATTTTGTAGCGGGCCGCATGCATCGCACAACAACAACTCCGTTGTTTTGAGAAAACAATGAAGAGTTATAACGCAGCCCCTTTAGACATCTACTGCTGGAAAATGAGACGATTTTGCAATACAATTAGGGGGTGAGGATTCTAGGACATCCATGTTGATAGATAATTACTTTCGAAAACGCTACAACGTACGCTTCAGTTATTATGTAGTGAGGAAGCCCCAATTAACCTAGATTGGAAAGAAAAATTACAGATAATTACTGATGGATATGAATCAAATATCAATATATTTAAAAAAAAACATGGCTAGACACTGGGTTGTTCTCTGACGTACTACCAAACGAATCCTGGAGAAAAGCCAAAAAAAAACATATCCTATTTTGGAAACTGTGGAAAAAAGACACCCAAGGAAGCTTCATGCCATACCCGGACAATTTCTGTTTTCAGGATAGAGTCTGGAATCATCAAAAAATTATTTTTGAAATGAAAACTATGGGGGGGGGGGGGGGTCGGGGTGCGATTAACAAGGATTTTATTCATTGTCTGTGCTTATGGTTAAGCAGGTCACGAAGGAGCACAATGGTTTGATAGTCTGGATCGGGGACTTGCCATAGCAAGACTTGGTGATTAACAAAACGTCACGGGAATCTGAATGCACCGGAAATACTCACAGTACGTGACAATTCTCCGCGGGCGACTTTCGTCCACCTTTCCAAACAAGTCATGTTTCAAATTGTGAAAAAAATAGAAGTGTCAAATGGATAATTTTTTTGTCTGACCAAAGTAATGTGATTATATTGCGTTTAGGCATGGAAAATGGAGGGCCCTGAACAAAGCCGGCAAAGGTGAATGCAGCAGTTACAGAGGCATGTCGTCACTGAGTATTAGTGCAAACTCAACGCAAGGTTAGTTATACGGAGTTCTCCAGACAGAGCCTATCCCGAAGCTCAGTGCGGTTTTCGCTCAGGAAGGTCAACGATTGTAGCTAGAAGAGAAGTGCCGAGAGATACAAAAAATCGATTTATGTAGCCATTGTCGACTTGACGTTCGACAGAGTAAGTAGGTTAGGCCCACACACAGTCACAGAGAAAACTGGCCCCCGTTAAACACTAGTAGTCGAGAAACGAGAGTACGAAAACAGGATGTGACGTCATAATGACGTATAGGCTGTTTTCGAACTCTCATGGGCGTCCGAAAACAGTGACGTAATAATGACGTCATAATGACGTGAAAAGATGACGTATAACCCCCATGGGTGTTCTACTGCAGGAAGTCACGTCATAATGACGTTAGAAGGGTGACGTAGAACCCCCATGGGGATTTTACTCTGATGGTGATTCATAGAGCGCGCACCCGTGCCAATGACGTCATAATGACATGTTGTTGAACAAGTTGAACATGTTCAACATGTTGTTCAACAAGTTGTTGTTCAACAAGTTGTTATTCAACAAGCTGTTGTATATAAGGCTATGTTTAAAGACTTTTTCATTATTTGAAAAGTGTATGTTGAACCGAAAGGATGTATAAATGCAACATTTGTTCGAAATCTTACAATTGGCCACAAAGTCTTAAAAGGCACTTAAAGGATGCTTACACTTCAGAAGTGGATGAAGAATCGGATATGGAAAACCCTGTAAAACCACCTATCACTGAAAATTTAGATGAGTCTTCTATGGAAAGTCAAAGCGTCAACATGGCTGAAAAGAATGCACATGCTTGTTCAGAATCTGGTCCATTATACAACAGCGAAGAAGCTTTGCTCAAACATATGGAGCAGTGTGATGATAGGAGTTCTGAAAGTGAGTCAGAAACAGACTCTGAAAGTGAGTCAGAAATAGACTTTGTTTGGCATGATATGGTTCAAGAAGTCTACGATGACTATGATGACAAATTTCAAGAAAAGGTTTTAGACTATGAAGAACAAGAACTTGAATATGCGCGTGAAAGAGCAAGTGATGACCTTCGAACAATTTATAAGCATGGACTAAAACAACTGTTTATGAGACCATTCAAATATACCCAACGTCCAGAACAAAGCCAACATTATCAAAAGATTTTAGAGGACTTTAATTACTTTGTTGGCAATAGACTTATTTTACTAAACGTTATAATAAAGACTTCATAAATTTTGTAATATTTTATTAACTCAAGCGTTGTGTAATATATGTCTTGCTTTGCAACATATGAAGTCGTAAGAAGCTAAGATCCCTGACGTGGTGTGAATTCACCCGTAAACCATATACCATATATCATATATTATAATTAAGTATTGTATTATTATGTATTATATTCAAGTATTGTTTGAGAAAATAAAAAAGTTGAAAAGCACCTTATGTGTTTTTTTCTTATTTTACTGAATATTACAAATATTTACACTTATATACAATTATGATAAACACGAAATTAAAATAACATTTATAGAGAATAAAAGCAAAAAAATATTTCAATTACATATTGTGTTAATGCATTTAGCATAGTATGTAGCATAACAACTTGTTGAACAATATGTTGAACATGTTCAACTTGTTCAACAACATGTTGAACATGCTCAACAAGATGTTGAACATGTTCACCTTGTTGAACATATTGAACATACTGAACATATTGAACATGTTGAACATGTTGAACATGTTGAACAACATGTTGAACATGTTGAACTTGTTTAGCATGCTGAACAACTTATTGAACAATTTGTTGAACAATTGTTGAACAATACCGTGACGTAATATGTTCCAAAAATAATTCGAACACGTCTTTGGAATGGGCTTGCCATTCGAACACATCTTTGAATGGGCTTGCCATTCGAACACATCTTTGAATGGGGGCTTGCTATTCAAACACATGCTTGAATGGGCGCGGTCTTCCTCAATAACTAACCAAAGAAAAAAATATATAACAAATAAACATGCGTAACAAAGAATTTCAAATTTTCCCGGGTACCATGGCATAATATGTTTTCAAAACTACATTTGCTAAAGTTGGCCTAGAACCCTGATTTATCCACTACTATGACCTCAGAGCGTTCGAATAGGCCGCATGGTAAAATGCCAAACCTATTTTATACCTAATATGTTTTCAAACACTACATTTGTTAAAGTTGGTTTGGAACCCTCATTTTCCCACTACTATAGCATGAGGGTTTTTGGACCAGACATGAATGTGTGCATTATGGCCTTATATCGCATGTTTTCACAAACATTCTGGTGTAGTCCGGAATAGCTCAGTTGGTAGTGCGTCGGATTCATGGCCGTAGGGTTGATGGTTCGAGCCCACCTATGGGCAATCTAACCCTAGACCATACTATATGACTATGTGACCAAATCACGTGACTAATCACATGAAGTCATTATGATGTCATTATAGATAGATAGATAGATAGATAGATAGATATTTGTTTATTCATCATGTATAGGTACAATTTGGTACAAGTCAACACTGCAAGATTCCGATAATAACAGCATGAAGAAAAGGTGAATCGAAAAAGTTAAAAAAAAAACTAGACCTGATCCACCTGCTTAACTTACATTAAGTCACAACAACAGAATATCTAAATTTTACCAATAGACTAGTGAATGTTTACAAACAGTCGAAACAAATAAGAAAAGAAAGTGGTTTAGGGCACCCTGTTTCAGAATGAACCAATATTTATAAATTCAGATATTCATCAAACACGAATTGCTTGTATATCATTTTAAAAGAATTTAAATTAGAAGCATTTCTGATGTGATCAGGAATTCTTTTGAACAATTTTACACCATAGATACTTATACATCTAGATTTTATTGTTGTACGTGCATATACATACTTGCACACATGGAAGAGCGGTTTTGTAGGCTTTGTACATTATAATTAATACTTTTAAGTCTACCAAATCATAAAATTTGATCATTCGTAACTTGTAGAACAGCTCGTTTGTATGGGCATATTTACTAACTTTACAGACTATTCTGACAACTTTCTTTTGCAATTTAACAATTGAATTCGTAATACATTTACTTGCAACTCCCCAAATTTCGTAACAGTATTTGATATTAGGCAAGAAAAGAGTACAATATAAAGAATGAAGAGCGCTTACGTTTAAAATGCAACTGGCCTTGTAAATTATGGAACAACATTGAGATAACTTTTGACTGACAAATGATACATGATCTCGCCACGTAAGTTTGCTATCAATTAATACTCCGAGAAATTTTGTTACATATACTCGTTCAATGCGACAACCGCTAATCTCAGGACTTTTTGTAACACTTGCAATAGTATTAAAAAAGATCATATAATTGGTCTTTTTGACGTTAAGTGACAGTTTGTTTACTTTAAACCAAATATTTCATTTTTCAAATTCACCATTTATTTTGCTACACAAAACAGCAATATCACGACCAGAAAAAGACACAAATTTGTGTCGTCTGCAAACAAAATAAACATTAACATTTTTAAAACTTTACATATGTCATTAATATAGAGTATAAATAAAAGAGGACCCAATGTAGAACCCTGGGGTACTCCACATTTAACTACAAGTTTTTCGGATTCTGTGTCTTTGAATTTTACATATTGAAGACGATTATACAAGTAACTGCTTATCCAATTTAATGTTACACCCCTAATACCATAATGTTCATGATGATGTCATTGGCACGGGCGCGCGTTCTATCAATTACAATCAGACGTAGAATCCCCATGGGGGTTCTACGTCACCCTTCTAACGTCAATATGACGTCACTTCCTACAGTAGAACACCCATGGAGGTTCTACTTCATCTTATCACGTCATCATGACGTCACTTCCTGCATCAGAACACCCATGGGGGTTCTACTTCATCTTATCACGTCATTATGACGTCAATATTACGTCACTGTTTTTGGGCGCCCATGAGAGTCCGAAAACAGCCTATACGTCATTATGACGTCACTTCCTGTTTTCGGACTCACGTTTCTCAACTACTAAAACTGTTCATTGTAGTATAATTCTTACACGAAAACATGCGCAGCATAATCAGCTGCTAGCTTCCATATGTACTGTGGGACAAGAAAGTGAACGACTGAAAATCCGTTTTTTGCCTAAGCTATACAGGTTTTTTTAGTCAACATTTTAACCACAAATTCTACCCTGATTTTACACAACTTGGCTTTGTTGATGTTCTCCACAAGGTTTTTCAAAGGTGATTATCGGGGTTTTGCCATGTGGCACATTAATCCTTCTGAGTCGCTATCCATTGGTCGTTTAAACAGTTTGTAAACAGCACGCACAGTCGAAAGCTTAGTTGCACCTTTGGTCGTAGCTATCGCTTTAGAACAAGCGGGTATTAAGATGGCGCGGCTAGCACAAAATTGTTACGACCAAGCGGTATCTGAATACAGGGAGCACCAAACATAGACCCAGACGCGGCCGTAGTCGTTTAGTTCACCTCCTTGATCGCTTTCGGACTGCCACAAGGACTGCGGCGGCGACACCTGGACGCAACAGTATCACAATAAGTGCGTACACTAGATAATTGTGTAAAAACGGATTCCGGGCGCGTTGACCCCACATTAGCGCAATATGAACGCTTTTGAGTACATATAGGACTACCTGGATAGAAGGCTGCACACCAGGATTTTGGCCCAACAAAATTACTCCCAGTTGCTACTGGCGTTAATCGAGGAATGGCACAGGTATCTTCCATATCGCATTAACATGGCATCAATAGATTTATAAAGTCGACTACTGAGGAAGTATCCGTTATATTACAAATTTATGAACAACCAAAATGTGGGTTCCAAATTGATCAAAGCTCGCCTTTGAAACGAACTGCAAAGCTTCGCTGTCGGTGGTTAATTTGTTGTGAACAATCTGATGTATTCTTTCTTTGTTTTAATTTTTTTAATCGAAAATGTCGGCTACCTCAAACTGGACAATTTTTGCAAGCGTTTACTTCCTTTTGTCCTTCAGTATTTTAAGAAGCCGTGAAGCAGGGATGGGTACTAGCAGCCACGTTCTTTTCTATCTTTTTCTCGATGCTGCTAGTCAAGTCTTCATGGGTGTCACGAACGACATCTGCATATTCACTCATATTCCGACAAAAATTTACCTTGACCACCACATTTATAATAACCTGTTTTTAAGCAATAAGGCGAGGGTCTAAAGCGACGACTAAGTTCATATGTAACCTCAAGATCTTAGAAATAAGTGGGACTAGAGTTGACAAATGCTTTGTATTTACTAGAATTTTAAACGATATCCTTTTTCAAGATGAAGCTGAGAAATTTATAAAGAATACACGATGTGATTATCCTAGCAGCTATATTTTCCAGAAAGTTGAAGTTAAGTTCGTGTACTTGATGTTTTATAACTCCAAAGAGAAGTCTAATCGAGAGGTGATACACGTGTATCAACGGCTCTGCTGCCTCGAAGGATAGACATTTCCGTATTTTATTAATATTTCTTATTTTATGCTTCGAAGAAAACATAAAAAATTGAGTTTCTTTTGACAAAAGCAACCATGCAAATCGAAGGTTTTCAAAGAATGAGATGTTAGCGGCGAGGTCGGCGATGCGAATTGTGATGATACTGTGAGTCGTTCTGTGATCAATTAATCATCCAGTTCTTTATATGTAATATACATTCTTCCCTTTTCGTTAAAGAGAGAAATTTATCCAAAAGAATTTAAATTTTGGACCAACGACACAGAAATGATAATTCCTACTGCGATGTTTTGAAGTATCTCCAAAAGGAAAGGTATTTAGGAGAAGACTTAACTCTCAGACGCCTAAACAACTTACTGCAGAGACTGCTATGTATCTAATAGTGATATATTTTTTATATTTTCATGCCTTATGCATTAACAGTTCTATGGCATGGATTGATTCAATAGTATATTATATAAAATATAAATGATTAGTGGTAGGATATTGTTTTGTGATTTTTTGACATATTTGGGCGAGCATTCTTTAGGTGAGGAAAAATAACCTTGTTTCTCATATCCCGTTAGAAATAAAGAAATGACCGGGCCCAGTCTAAAAAAGCCTAAACAATCGACCGGTCAGGTGCATAAAATTTACGCGGAAGACAGAAATGTACCTGAAACGTCTCTTTAGAGAAAAACTTAATACTAAAAATTTGCGCTCGGCCTTCGATCCTCAAATTTTCATACAGCAAAAACTTCGAAATAACAATTTCGAAATTGGTAATATAAATGTTGTGTCATATAAATGTTTTATTAAACCACATTTTGTGGAAAAAAAAACGAAGTAAAAATTTTACCAATGCCGGGTCACCGATAATTTAAAAAATAAAAAAAGGTTTATCCGCGGCCGTGTCTAAATGTTTCGAAAAAAATAAGATCTCAGGTCGGGTCAAATTAAAAAATGAGATGGAAAATAAGACTATATTCCCTCTGGTCTTATTTATGAAATTCTTGTTTGTTGCAAACTTATCGAGATAAATCCTTTTTAGAGAACAGAGCACAGAATAAAATCCTTTTTATTCGAGACTACAGAGATGGACGAGGAACGATTCTATGATCTAAGGATATTTATAACATTTAGTATATATTATTCGGTGTGATATGACATGTAGGAATTATAATTTCATGTAATAAAAGTAGGTAGGAAACGAGAGTTCTGGGTCACTTTGTGACGTCATACTGTCTGGAAGTGACGTCATAGCGTCTGGACCGGAAGTGCTGTCTGGACCGGAAGTGTTGTCTGGACCGGAAGTGTTGTCTGGACCGGAAGTGTTGTCTGGACCGGAAGTGTTGTCTGGAGCGGAAGTGACGTCATGATAAGCGTTAGGATAAGCGCGGCCATCCATGACGTGATAATGACGTCATGATGACGTCATACTGTCTGGAGCGAAAGTCTGGAGCGAAAGTTGTTTGAAAGTGTTGGCCGAGTCAATCATCATGAAGCCAACGAACTCCACCTGTCAATCAGTGTAACCATGGCAACAGACCCTAAAAAGCCACGACCCCCCCCCCCCTCGAAATTGTAATTTTTGCATATTTATCCGTTTCAGACGATTCTGAACATTTTTCATTTTTTGGGTCGAACGACCCCCCCCCCCCCCTCGAAATTGTAATTTTTGCATATTTATCCGTTTCAGACGATTCTGAACATTTTTCATTTTTTGGGTCGACCGACCCCCCCCCCCCTCGAAATTGTGATTTTTGCATATTTATCCGTTTCAGACGATTCTGAACATTTTTCATTTTTTGGGTCGACCACCCCCCCCCCCCTCGAAATTGTGATTTTTGCATATTTATCCGTTTCAGACGATTCTGAACATTTTTCATTTTTTGGGTCGACCACCCCCCCCCCCCCCCTCGAAATTGTGATTTTTGCATATTTATCCGTTTCAGACGATTCTGAACATTTTTCATTTTTTGGGTCGACCACCCCCCCCCCCTCGGAATTGTGATTTTTGCATATTTATCCGTTTCAGACGATTCTGAACATTTTTCATTTTTTGGGTCGACCGACCCCCCCCCCTAGTACATACTATGTACCGACCCCCCCCCCTAGGACATACTATGTACCGACCCCCCCCCCCCCCTAGGCGAGCAACATTCTGTCACGTCAGCTTCAGTTCCATCAGAGGGGGTATATAAGGGATGAGCATCCAGCAGTGACAGTCATTTCGGTGAGTGGAGCAAGGGAGCAATTGGATCACATCAGATCAAGGGATGGCATCCAGTGACAACTATTCGGTAAGTGTTTATTGAATCTTTATAAATAAAAAGTGAACTTTGTAAACAAACTTTGTAAACAAACTTTAGTTATTTACATAATTGAAACTTTGTAAACAAACTTTGTAAACAAACTGTGTAAACAAACTTTATAAACAAACTTTATAAATATAATTTGTAAACAAACTTTGTAAACAAACTTTGTAAACAAACTTTATAAACAAAATTTGTAAACAAACTTTATAAACAAAATTTGTAAACAAACTTTATAAATATAATTTGTAAACAAACTTTATAAACAAAATTTGTAAACAAACTTTGTAAACAAACTTTATAAACAAAATTTGTAAACAAACTTTATAAACAAAATTTGTAAGCAAACTTTATAAACAAACTTGACTTATTTACATAATTGAAAATTTGTTAACAAAATTTGTAAACAAACTTTATAAACAAAATTTGTAAACAAACTTTGTAAACAAACTTTGTAAACAAACTTTGGTTATTTGCTTAATTGAAACTTTGTAAAACAATACCTTTCGTTATACTTGGTCGATTTATATGAAAATTTCACCATTTGATTCAGTTTTATGTAAAGTTTTAACATGATCATAGGCTATTTGCGCAGCTGGCTGTATGCATTTTTACCGCCATTTTAACTTAAAATTGTGATAACTTTCGTTATAACTTTCGTTATAGTTGACTGAAAATTTCACCATTACAGTGCTTCTTCGCGGATGAATACCATTTGGCAGACCATTTAACTTCACCGCTAGATGTGCTGTGCAGAAGTGCAGCAGTACAACTGTAAGTGAGATATTCATATACACAAGTAAAATTCTGCTGAGTCAGCATTTTTGAACAAGTTACACACCATATTTTGATTACATGGAAGTAGTATAAAAGCATGAGTGAAACATGTCAACTAGTCAACTAGTGATACATTCTGCTGAGTTAACACACCATTGAAGTGGTATAAAAGGAAGAGTGAAACGTATATTTTACTTCATTTCAGTTCTAGCAGTTGAAGAAACAACAACGATGGCAACAGTCTACTGTCATGAATGCGATGTGACATTTCCATCTCTGGAAGTGTTCGTGACACATAGATGTAAACCAGCTAGGTTGAAACGTGCTCGTGAAGAGCTTGTTGAGCAGATTGAAGTCAAGAGACGAAAGACCTTACAAGATGATGTTGAAAGACCTGATCCAGTCCTCTGCGGTGAATGTATTAAAATATTTCCATCTTTGGATGCGTTTGAGACGCATGCATGTGTTGAGATGGAAAATGTGTCTCATGAAGAACAAAGAAAGAAAGAGACAGGACAAGTAGGCAGAGGCAGAAGAGTGAGTCTTGGTGAAAACGCACAGGAAAGACGGTTTGAGCCTGAAGATGGATCGGATTTGCTACTCGAAATGCGACAACAAGAGAATAGAATCAAAAGACATTTGTTCGAAACGTTAAACCGTGGCATGAAATGGTACATTGTGGTACATGCACGCTTCAAGAAAATGACACCAAATGTTGAAGGCGTGATGGTAGAACAGGTGGATAATGCCTTCATCAGTAGTCCAACGTATGCAGCATACAATCCAACAGATATTGAGAAGGACTTGCCAGAAGCCTATAAAGAATTGTTTACCAGGTTTGATGAACATGAGCGACAAGGTTCTGGTTGGGTGTTGGATAACATATTATTCATTGAAGTGCATACAGCTACGTCAGCGCCACTGGAAGCGAGCAGTTTTATCCCACTACCGAAGAAAGTAAAGAGTACAAAAGGTGTGTTAAACATTCAGAATAAAGACAACAAATGTTTCTTATGGTCTGTATTGGCTCACCTTCACCCTTCAACAAACAGTCCTTGCCGCGTGAGTCATTACACACCATTTGAGAACGAATCGAAGGTGGAAGGCATGACATTTCCCACCCCGATTACAGACATTCCAAAGTTTGAAAAGGAGAATGATGTGTCCATTAACGTGTTTGGATATGAACATGATGTCGTTGTTCCCATACAACTCAGTCGAAACACCAGTGCGAGAGAAATCAACTTACTTTTGATTAGCAATGACAAGACAAGACATTACTGCCTCATCAAGAATTTCACCACTGATGGCTTATCGATCAAAACATAATGGAGTAGCTTTTTATTGTTTCAACTGTCTTCACGGGTTTATGCGACAAGAGCTTTTAGATGAGCATCGTGAAGTGTGTGGCAAGCATGGCGCACAACGTTTATCATTCCCCAAGGAACCCTTCATCAAGTTCAAGAATGTAGCCAAACAACAGCGAGTCCCTTTTGTGATTTATGCCGACTTTGAATGTTTCACGAAAAAGCATGAAGGAGACAAGTATCAGCATCATCGTCCAAACAGCTTTGCCTATGTGGTTGTGAGCCAGTATGATACACGCGCCCCAGTCGTGTATCGAGGAGATAATGCTGTGAAAGTCTTTTTAGACCATATGGTGAATGAACGTGATCGTATTGTGCATGGTTTACAACAGAAAAAGAAAATAGTCATGACTCGTGAAGATGAAGAGGATTATAAGAATGCCACAGATTGTTACATTTGTCATGAGCCTCTAGGAGCAGATCGTGTGAGAGATCATGACCATATCAATGGCAAATACCGCGGAGCTGCACATAGTCAATGCAATTTACAATTTCGATTTCGAAAGGATCAGCAGGATGTTGAAGATTCTTTCATCATTCCTGTCTTTTTCCACAATTTACGAGGCTACGACAGCCATTTGATCATGGAAGAAATTGGAAAGTTCAAAAATGAGACGATTACAGTCATTCCCAACACCGTTGAGAAATATATTGCATTCACCATGAGCAATCTGAAATTTACAGACAGTTATCAGTTCATGAGTACTTCTCTACAGAAGCTGATATCCAACCTAGCAGCAGAAGGGAAAGACAACTTTTATCACATGATGTCACACATTCACGATAGTGACCAACAAGAGTTACTGTTGAGAAAGGGAGTGTACCCTTATGATTACGTGGATGAGCCATCCAAGTTTGCTGAAACACAACTGCCGTCCAAAGACAAGTTTTACAGTCTACTCAGTGAAGAAGACATTAGCGATGAGGATTATGCGCATGCGCAGAAGGTGTGGGAGACATTCCACTGTACTACATTTGGCGAATACCATGACCTATACCTGAAATCAGATGTGTTGCTGCTGGCTGACGTGTTTGAAAACTTTCGTCACGTATGTCTCAACACGTATGAATTAGATCCAGCTCACTACTATACAGCGCCAGGACTGTCCTGGGATGCTATGTTGAAAGCGACAAAGGTGAAATTGGAATTGATCAACGACATTGACATGTATCAAATGGTTGAACAAGGTCTACGTGGAGGAATATCTGTCATCACACACAAGTATGCGAAAGCAAATAACCCCTACGTAGCAGATTACGATCCAACGAAACCCACCAACTACTTGACGTACCTGGATGCAAACAACTTGTATGGCTGGGCCATGTCGCAAAGCATGCCGGAAAGTGGATTTATGTGGGTGAGCGAGCCAGAATCCATTGACTTTATGGATGTGGATGATGACGAGATTGGGTACATTTTAGAAGTGGATTTGGAATACCCATATTCAATCCATGATCGTCATAATCACTACCCAGTGGCTCCAGAACGGAAATGTGTGAAAGTGGGAGAATTGTCAAAACATAGTCAGAAGCTACGGAAAGATCTAAACATGAAAGGCAAACCTAGTGAAAAGCTCATTCCCAACCTGTGCGACAAGAAGAAATATGTGCTTCATTATAGAAATTTACAGCAATATGTCTCACTGGGATTGAAAGTCACGAAGGTGCATCGTGCCATCATGTTTGCGCAGAGCAAATGGTTGGCGAAATACATCTCCTTAAACACGGAAAAGAGAAAGTTGGCCAAGAACCCGTTTGAGAAAGACTTTTTCAAATTGATGAACAACTCTGTGTTTGGCAAAACCATGGAAAATGTGAGAAAGCGGATGAATGTGGAACTTGTTCACCAGGAAAAGCGGTTCAAGAAACTTGTGGCCAAACCTTCCTTCCACAAATTTAGAATTTTCAACGAAGATTTGACCGCGGTACATTTGCGCAAAGTGGATCTGCTTCTGGATAAACCCATTCAAGTTGGTTTCACCATTCTCGACCTCAGCAAGGTGCTCATGTTCCACTTTCATTACAACTACATCATGACCAAGTATCCCGACGCCAAGCTGTTGTTCAGCGACACCGACAGTCTATGTTATGACATAGAAACGGAAGATATCTACAAAGACATGCAGGAAGATGCCGACTTGTTCGACACAAGTGACTATCCCCCAGATCATTTCCTGCATTCCAACGTGAACAAGAAAGTGCTTGGGAAAATGAAAGATGAGACGGCGGGCATTCCCATTGAAGAGTTTGTTGGACTTCGACCGAAAATGTATAGTATGATGTATGGTGGGAAAGAAAAACGTACGGCCAAAGGCATCACTCGCGCGTGTCAAAGACGTATGAAACATCACCAGTATAGAGACAGTTTGTTCAACCAAACGCAAACGATGACTACAGGACACATCATTCGAAGTCATGACCACCAGATCTTCTCGGAGAAGTTGAGGAAAGTGGCTCTCTCTCCTTTTGATGACAAGCGATATGTGATGAGTGATGGCTATTCCACTTTGGCGCATGGGCATTACAGTATATAAGGGGGAGACACTTCAACTTTAGAGTTAGTTGAGGTGTGAACACTGAAGCGTCAACATGAAAAGATCTGCAACAACGGATATGGATACTCTAGCAGATACGGTGAAAGACATGAATGTGAAACATTCTGATACTACCATCAAGAAATTAAAAGTGGAGACGGCGACGGCGACGGCACCAACACCATAGTCGTGGGATGGAATGCTTTCTCTAGGCAATGGAAAGTATATCAAGATTATGAAACAAAGTAATGAAGGTGTGATAAACATTCGCAAATACCTCAGAGATGAGGGGACTGGAAAAAACCGTCCAACAAAAAAGGGAATTTTGCTGACAATACCTGAATGGAAAATGCTGAAGAAGCAGGTGAAAGAAGTGGATAAAAGGCTTCGCAGACAAGACGACAAGTCATAACAAGGTAACAATCATGAATGCACTCATGTTGGACGATGGTGTTTACCTTAAAGTTAATGAGAGGAATGAAGTGATGATGGGTTCTCGGAGAAGTTCTGCTTATCGGTTTAAACCTGAAGTGTGGAAAGACTTTAAAAACATACCGCTTGAACCTGGGTTTGAACGCAGACTTGAAAATAAACTGGAAGTGACCGTGGCTGAATATGATTCTAAGATACGTGTGACATTCTGTAGAAATCTTTTACAGGATTATCCAAAGGATTATAAGGGAGTTGTGCCAGATACACCCTATGCACAGTTGATCTTCTTTGATATCAAGAACTGGCGCGCAGTCTTACGATTCCTAGAAGCGATACAACATCCGCTGTTCAACATCATCCGAGTATAAAATACATGGACGAGATGGAAGACTATGTGTTGGATTATGAACCCATAACATATGGATTCTCATACATGAGAAACTTATGTGATGATATTGTGCTACGACATTTTGGACAGTATCTCATCCTATCGCTTGATGACCAATCCGTGTTGAAGGATCATCTAGACAAGTTGAGAATACCCGGCTTTCTCCTAGCAGTCTCAAATGAATTAGAAGTGCGTGTGACTGAGAACGGTCTAGACGTGTTTGTACAATTTCGCCAATATGACGAGCTTACAGAACACTACGACATCATCACCCTCAGCACAGTGGAATGGAACGCGCTGTTACAAGCATTGGATTGGAAAGAACCTAACGCTTGAATTCAAAGAGTATGGAATACAACTTATGCGGGGTACCAAATCCATTGAGCTGCCACAACCTATGCGTGTGATGGACATTGACTTAGAAGAAGGATATGAACTGAAACTGTCTGAACATGTAACTGTGAAAGTGATAAAGTTTGGTGATGTGCGTTATGTGAGCTTTCATAGCATTTACAAACATGGATGTAATGTCTATGATACCTATATCAATTTAGATTCTAATGAATGGCATGCATTGATGAATGTATTGAAAAAATGACTGTGTTTGTAAATAAAAAGTTTGTAAATAGTGTAAATAAAAGTTTGTAGTTAAGAGTTTGTAGTTAAGAATTTTGTAAATAGTGTAAATAGTGTAAATAAAAGTTTGTAAATAGTGTAAATAAAAGTTTGTAGTTAAGAGTTTGTAAATAGTGTAAATAGACTTTGTAAATAAAAGTTTGTAAATAGTGTTTGTAAACTTTGTAAATAGTGTTTGTAAACTTTGTAAATAGAACACAATAAACAAGACAGTTGTTTGAAACTTGGTTTGTTTTATTTAACAACAATAACTTAACTAATATAACAACAACTTAACTAATATAACAACAACAACTTAACTAATATAACAACAACATTAATAAAACAGTGGTTTATAATGTCTATATACAAAATCCTTTACAATAAAATCACCATCCTTTCTTTTTAATATATTCACAATATCAAACATACTCTGACCTCGAGCTCTATGTAATATATAATATACACAATAAAAACCACATGACGATGATATCGGCGTTTGTAATGAGATGGAATTATACATATAGTCATTTCTTAAAAACATGTCTAAACGATCATCGAGAGGGAACAGTCCATAAGAGTCAAAATATTCCACAGGGTCTTTATCATAATACACTGCCACCCAATGTTCTCCTGGTTCATCTTGATCGTCTGTGTTGATCACATAGGCGCCGCGTTGTAAAGATGGTAACTGGTCCATGGCAAACACGCCTTGAAACAAGTCTTTGGTCATGACATCATGGCTTAGGATGGCATCAATCTGCTTCGTGTTCATGACTGGTAGTCGAATTGGATGCTGCGATTTGCACTGATCTCAATAATGTTGTCAAATTCAGCATAGACAATGACATTGATGGTAGGTTGCAAAGCCGTAGCAAAGTTCATTTCTAGCCGCAAATTCCCATGCTTGATCAGGGGGAAATGATCATCACCATCATAATCCGGTGTTAAGTCAAACGAAAATAAAGCATAACCTCTAGGCCAATCTTCCCGTTTTATAATGGAACTTTTCTCACCATTCAATCGATCAAACGATTTGTAAAGCGTTTCAAAAGCATTCAGGTATTTGTTCTGTGTAATGTCAAGCTTGAGAGGTTTGGATAGAACTGGTTCACCATCCGTGTACAGTTGCATATAGTCCAGATCAAAATGTTTGAAATCATATGGATTCCTCAATACTGATCCACCAAAAGCTTCATTATGAACCAGACCAATGACAATACGATTTGATAATTGACCCAAAAAGATGTTATCTTTCACAAAAGACTGAAATCCTGCTGGAATAGCCAAGACTTTACATTCTTTTCTAGTGATGATGATCTTGGCAGGACTTTTCATCAATGCATCTGTATGTCCTAACTGAATACCTGGACTCACCCTCACTTTGCGAATGGTTAAAAATGCCTCTTTCACTTCTACCTTATAGGTATTATCTGCAGCCATCAATACATAGTCATCTTTTTGTCTATGAAAACGCAATTTCAAACTGATGCCATTCGGAAGATAACGATCCTGCTCAAACAAATCTATCCTTAAACCACCTGCGAGCATAACATCACGGCTAAGACGAGTATGTAAATAACGATGATGTAAGCCATTATTGCCTTGCTCAGCCAAGTCACCACCGTCAGCATTGACATGAAACCCGGATACATATTGTTCATGATTAGGTCTTTTCACCTCATGACTATTCATTGACCCAGCAGTATCCTTGTACATGAGACGCATAGAGCGCTCAGAATGTAGACTTTCTTCCGAATCATGGATGAGATGAGAGATAATGCTGGTATAACCATGAGTATTGTTGCTATGCGAAACCAAACGATCATTCAGAAACAATTCAATATTAAACCATAACCCATTAAACACATCATTGATGCAAGAGACATTATCATCTGCGCCACACGCTGTTCCATCAGCCTTTAGAATGTGACATACAATATGAAGTTTGCTGTTCTTTAAATCTAGATATTCTTCTGTACTCGCAGGAATGTAGAATTCTATTGGAGCGCCTTCTCTAATGCTTGTAAGTGGTTGATAGTCAACATTATAACTTTTCTCTACAGCAGTTTGCGTTGGTGGTACGTGAAACCATTCCAATGGAGAAAGACTACATTCACACGAATGATTATGAATGAGCGACATGATTTCAAAAGATATCTTTGCGATATTTTGATGTTATCCGTCTGGCTGTTTTTCGTCTTCTGGCACGTTTCGTCGGTTGCATGCGCTTTTGTTCACCAAACACACGTTCTGCTACTCGGCCCGTCACATCTTTCGCGACATTCTTTGCAGCCTTCTTAAGATGTGGCGCAACGATCTTAGCCCCAGCCTTAAGTAATGGAATAGCTTTGCGAGCCAATGATCCCAGTATTGAACCAATACCATCGCCATATTGGATTCGCGCTCCTTTGAATCCTGGTAATTCCCCGCCCACTTGACGAAGAAAATGGTTGCGATATGCAGACGGATCGTGTGTATAAGCTTTCATATTGCTTTTGGTCGAAAATGAAGTTTACAGATCACCTTTCCAGTTTGAAATGGAACATTATGGCCTGTGTCGTCCTTAATATTCATTTCTATCACGTCAAATTTGGACGTGTTTACAGGAGCATAATGCGGTTCGCCATACGTTTTCATGATAATATCGCCATCATGGCCTTGTATGCCAACAGAACGTAGTAAGGGAACATAATAATCACCAACAACTTGTGGTTCACAAATGCTACAATACACATACAGTGTATAAAACCCCTGTTTCACATCCGCTTTATGGTCAGCTGTACATGTTTCAGTATACCATTGATCTGGGATAAATCCTAAAATCTCAGCTAATCCAGCGGAAAAGGACACTTCAAAGCCATAATTTAGAAATAGAAAAACACGTCGTCTAATCTTATCATACTTTATCCGAATAGCTTCTTTAAGTTCATCTTTCATAGAATTAGTCGCTTCTTCATTCACTGCCTGACATATTTCTTGTATGGATCTATAGTAGCCATAAGGAATATTAATAGTCTCAAGTGTCTCTGTCAGTGGTTGTTGTCGATACTGAATAGAATAGTCCATGTCATGTCTCATCGTTGTCCATGTATGTGGATATTGAATTTCAGCTAAAGCCACTTCATATTTTCCATTCAGATAAATAGTTCGAGGCATACGAATTTGATAATTCGAAGCCTTGTTGTTGGGATAATAGTTCATACTCGCATTGCTAGGCAAAGTAATGTAAAAGCTTGTTGACTCCATGATGGTGGGAACTAAATGGTATAGGTGCGTTGACGTTGTCTATATACTTCACGATAGCGCGCGCCATTCGACCAAGTATGTAAATGATCTTTCACATCATGATGATGATCTACATGATCTATGACTTCTCCTTCACAACAAGCAATCGTACATCTTATTTTCACAGGAATAGTTGTGTCTTGGCAACAACATAGCTCTTTCAGCCATGTTAAAAATTTTCCCATCCTTCAGGAAACTGTCTTTGTTGACGTTGTTTCATTTCTGTTGTAATGTCGTCACGAGTAGTCTTTTTACTAAACATTGTTTTTGGAATATTAGCATCTACAATTTCCTGGATAAATGGATGCCAGCCATATGGTGGTATGGCTCGTTCTTTTCTTCTTGTCGCCACCAATGCTTCTTTCATCAAATCAACCATGTTGGAATTTGCTATAATATCGCCCGTTTTCAACACAAGTTCATTCTTGTCTGTCCATTTTACACCATATTTCTTCAGTTCGGCTAAAAGTTGTGTTATTTTTCCATGATAGATAGGTTGAAAATGACTTAAAAATAACTTTTCTGGCTTTTCAGGTGGTGATGATGATGATGAGGGCTTTTGCTGCCTAGACTGACTTGTTCGTAAATGACGACCAAGAAGTTGAGACATTTCTATAGCCTTTTCACGTGTTCGTTTCCCACGTAAAAGTTTATTCACTTTCGTTTTGATTTCACCATCTTTTCCCTTCTTTTCTAGCAACATTTTATATTCGTATTCAGGAATGAGGACCATTTTCATCGTATGTTTCATTTTAGCAGTAGTTTGGCTAACAAGGACAATGCCAATCTAGCAATAACTCCAATGAATCCTCCTTTCTGATTAATCAACTTATTTTTTCGTCGAAGGGATATCTTCTTATCTGCTAGAGTACGTAGCGTATGACGTTCACGTTTAAATTCCTTAAACCGTTTTGAGCTTAAGGGTAAATGTCCTTGCAATATATTCAAACAAATTTCAAACAAGCTTGTTAATTCCTCTTTTGTAGCTTGCTGTAGCAAGGATTTACGTCGTTTAGGCCCACTGCGTGCAAGCAAATGAAGAAACGGCTGGTTCGCTCGAATACGTTTAGACATCTTGACTGCGAATGGTCAAATGAGTTGGTTCTTGTTCATACACTGCTTTATCAATATAGACATAATGTGTATCTTTTGGTAAAATGCCTGTACGAATACGTAGTTGATCATTTGTCTTTGGTTTTAAATCAATGAATAAATAACCATGAGGTTTGCTAGTAGCATCTTGATAGGCTTCTATGAGAAATTGAGATCTTCCAGGATACATTTGTCGTGCTAATGTACTAATTTGTTGACTGTCTCTCGGATTTTTAAACAGAATGATATAATGTGTATTCAAACTAATATTTCGCATCTCTTTCCCATGATGGAATAAATTATGTACAATAAAGATAATGCTTAGATTTTGATGACTGCTGCCAACACTAAAGAGACGTGTCATACGCTCATCACTATGACATTTGGTCATTAAGTCATCAATGATAAGTAAGTTTGGTTTCTTCGGGTTAAAACGCTCTTCAATGTCATCTGGAATGCCTTGGTAAAATTCCACGCCTTTCATTCCCTTGTACAAAGGCTGATCTGCTGCATAAAGCCATAAAATGCTTTTTGGAGAGGGTTGAATCAACTTTTGTTCTAGAATTTCCTTCACCAGAGACGTTTTGCCACTGCCTGTAGGTCCAGAGACCAAACATGTAAATGGATGCTTCATTGTTGAATGTCTGTTTCTTTCACCCAAGTGTTAAACTTGTTTGGCCAACCTAACCACTTGACAAATAATTCTTTCACACCTCCTCCTCGTCTTTTACGTGTTTTCAAGACTTTTTCAATTCTATAAATAGATTCAATATCTTTGGTCACTTTCTGCAGTTCTTCTTCATAGAAATGACCATCAATATCTTCGTCTAAAAAGTCTTTCACACGATACAAATGTATTCCTTGCTTCTTACAACGATGTGTGACAATGAAGACTTCTTGCGTCCATTTGATGTGATAATCGCGTTGAAACACGTATTTAATGTGGGAAATACGAACATGATCGCCAATGTTAAATTTGTACTTCTTCTTCTTCTTTGGTTTCAATTTCAGTTTGTCGACATACATATACTTCCACACTTTTGATTCGTTGTCTTTACGAATCTCGGCTGGAGCATATTTATTAGGAAGAGAACCATGAGGTCTATGGTTGTAATTGTACACCAAGTCTGGAAGAATGTCTAAGTAACGGTAAGTTTGATTATGTAGAAAATACCGATACATCATTCCCTTTAGAGTACGAATGACTCTTTCAGCAAAGTTGGCTTTGGTTTCATTCTTTGTGGTATAAGCATGAATGCCTTCTTTCTTCAAAAATGCTTTAACCCATCTGTTTTTAAATTCTGTTCCTTTATCAGACCTTAGAGTTCGCGGTCTTCGTCGTGTGTCATGAAAAATCTTTTGGAAAGCTTGTATGACGCTGGTATGTGATTTATTAGGTATTGGCTGTACCCAGACATATTTGAAAAACACATCAATGACAATGAGTAAAAAGCGTATGTCATCATTATAGGGAGCTATGTTTCCCATATCAGCCAAGTCAATATCCCACATGTCATCAATGCCACGTGTAATGACACGTTGTCTTTTGAACCTGTATTTGACAGGTTGGAGTAAACTGAAAGCATCTTGATCCTGTAGCCATTTCTTCACTTGTGACTGTGTGACTGGTTGATTATGTTTTCTTAAGATGTGATACAGTTTGTAAGGACCAGCAAATGCTCCAGGCTGTCCAGGTTTGAAGTAAATATCAGTCAAGTAGTCTTTCCACGTCGACATGATGAATGAAAACCACCTTCTCAACAGAACAGCTTTTATTTTATAACTCAACCAACATCACTTAACTAACATAGTAACTTAACTAACATGTATTTATAACTAACATGTATTTATAACTAACATATATTTACAGATCAAGTATAGATACAATGGTATGAATCACTGGAGACCATTGGTCTTCAATGAACATTAACCAATGACTGAGTTCATCCAATGTAATAGCATCTACACCATATTTCTCACAACGTTGATTTGCATTCTCTAACACTTTATCTAAATGAATGTAATATTTAGCTTCATTTCAATATGTATAAACACATGCAGCATGACAAGTATGTTCTGAACACTCTTCATGTTGACAAGCAGGACAGACTAAATAGGCAAACTTTTTTACAGCGGATAACATTTCTTCACAATAAGCTTTTTGCACAATATATTGTCTCAGTGTCATATCCGCCATTATGCAGTCTTGTGAGTCTTGCAATGCAGCACAAGTCTGTCAGGTTTAGCAAGTTATGCTGCTCCGGCAATGTAGCACAAGTCTGTCAGGTTTAGCAGGTTATGCTGCTCCGGCAATGTAGCACAAGTCTGTCAAGTTCAGCAAGTTTTTTTTTCCAGTTGCTGTTCACTTAACACACTTCTCCATGTTCACACGTCTGCACATCAAGTCTCACACAACAGTTCTAACAACTTTCCCATAATATTCTGACCAGGATATCCAGATGACACTTGTTTCACACCAGCTCCCCACCAATGATCATACGTTGCTTCAACTAAAGTTTTGTCTTTACATTCTTTCAACTTGTTGCGAAACAATACACACTGATTCCATTTGACTTGTAAAACATCTTGCATTTTACTTCTCTTTACTGTATGCCATAAAGGACATGGCTTTATCCCTTTAGCAATACGTTTCGCTTCATATCCATTTCTGGATGACACAATGGCTGAAGCAATATCTGAACGGTGATGAAACACTGCTTTCTCATATTGATACAAAGCTTCACTTGAGTTGAACATATGTCCATACTTTTCAAGTCGTGTTGGAAACATGTTTGAAAGAACGTCCTTATGACCGCTGAATAGCACAAGATTCTCCATGTTGACTTTGCTTCTTTATTCTGACATATCGGTTTCTTCCTGTAATAAAATATATTTTAATATAGTTGCTACCTCTTCTATCATGTTCTTTCTTTGTTTACGTTGAAACCACTCACATAAAACTTAATTTGCTAGTAAGAAAAACATTGTTATCAATTCACTATGTTGTTACAAAGATGATTAAAAGGTTTTTATATAACTTACTTGATAAAGCTGCTCGGTTTCCTCTTCTTCTTTACAACAATCTCTCAAATGATCCACTACGGTGAAATATACTTCCACATCAGTGCGAGCAGAATAAAGCGCAGAATCAAAGTCAAAGTCAGGATCTTCTTCTATTCCAATTTTATGACATTCTCCAAGAAATCTTGAATGCAGTTCAATCACATCAAGACTATGATGTACAACATCCCAAAAAGCATCCAAATGATAAAGTTGATAGTCTGGAGTGCCACAGCAAGCAAGTTTAGCAATCATCAAGTCAATATAAGCATTTTTAAAACATGCATCCATCTTGATTCAGTGTGTCTTGTGAGCTTTTTACTTTGCTTCACTGACTTTAAGTACTCCACACTTGCCGCAGAAGTTGTTTGGTTCACACAACTTGCAATTATACTTGTGGCAGTGGCAATGATAATCTTCCACATATCCACAAGCACCACAATAGTCGCAGGTAAGTCCAAGTTGATTTTGTACGTTCATGTTCTCCAACTGAACTTCAGTCAGCCTTTTCTTGGATAGCTTTGACACCTTCATCCGACCATCCTTTTGCAGCTTGATGATCGTTTTCTTGTCATGACATTCCTCACATGGTGATAGGGCTGAGTTGATGTTGTCCATCTCCTGAAGCAGTGTCTCCCATTCACCATCATTCATGTTGATGTGATGTGTGTATTCTTTCCCTTCAAACCGTGACGTGCGCACAAAACTCACATAACGCATATCCAAGTATGAAATGACTTCAAGCCACTTCGTTTGCGTTAAGTATAGTTTGAAGCCAATGTCGCGTAAATTTTTCAAGCTCTGGCACACAATCTTCCACAAAGATGGTGAATAAGCACACCATCTCTCTCCACAGTAATGGTTAAGTTAGCACTAATTTTAAAGCTGCTGCTGCGCTGCGTTGCGTTGCTTGTCTTGTTCTCCATGGCTGCAACAATGTATTGATGATCCACTCCCTCCAACTGTCTGCTGAGAAATGACTTCACTCTGCTGAGTCCACTCCCTTTTATACCCAACTGTCTGCTGAATCAGCTCCCTTTTCAAAGAACTTGCAAACGTTTGAATTCACTTCAACTCGTCCATGGTTGAACCGAACAAGGTCTGATACATTATTTGGAACATCATCATCATAATGTAGAATAATTCTAGTAGCTACAACTAACATGAGGTCAGTTGCCCAAATTGTATTCGCGTTGATAAATGCTAAATCAATGTTGTAAGTTGATAGTAAATGCAGTTCTTCACATTCATGTAGAAACGAGCGGATGAAACGATCTCTTGGAATAGCCTTTCCCACAGCTTCCCAATGCAGATGCAAATTCTTCACTTGCAGCATCCAATCCGATTCAAAAGCAGGAAGCTTTGAAAACACATAGTCAATATAGTTCACTTTGAAGACGTCATCCATAGTCATACATCTGTCAAGAAGTAATGCCGACATTGTGAAGTATTTTCTCGTCACTCTTCCTTTTATAAAACTTTGATGGTATCTGGTGTGTAACTTGTTCAAACTTATTCAATACTCGTTCAAAAATTGTTGACTCAGCAGAATGTATCACATATATGTTTCACTCATGCTTTTATGCTACTTCCATGTAATCAAAATATGGTGTGCAACTTTTCAAACTTGCTCAAAAATGTTAAAATTGTTGACTCAGCAGAATTTTACTTGTGTATATGGTCGACCAAAAAAAAAAAAAAAAAAAAAAAAAGAAAAATGTTCAGAATCGTCTGAAACGGATAAATATGCAAAAATCACAATTTCGAGGGGGGGAGTCGGTCGACCCAAAAAATGAAAAATGTTCAGAATCGTCTGAAACGGATAAATATGCAAAAATTACAATTTCGAGGGGGGGGGGGGGGGGGTCGGTCGACCCAAAAAATGAAAAATGTTCAGAATCGTCTGAAACGGATAAATATGCAAAAATTACAATTTCGAGGGGGGGGGGGGGGGGGGTCGGTCGACCCAAAAAACGAAAAATGTTCAGAATCGTCTGAAACGGATAAATATGCAAAAATTACAATTTCGAGGGGGGGGGGGGGTCGTTCGACCCAAAAAATGAAAAATGTTCAGAATCGTCTGAAACGGATAAATATGCAAAAATTACAATTTCGAGGGGGGGGGGTCGGTCGACCCAAAAAAAATGAAAAATGTTCAGAATCGTCTGAAACGGATAAATATGCAAAAATCACAATTTCGAGGGGGGGGGGGTCGTTCGACCCAAAAAATGAAAAATGTTCAGAATCGTCTGAAACGGATAAATATGCAAAAATTGCAATTTCGAGGGGGGGGGGGGTCGTGGCTTTTTAGGGTCTGTTGCCATGGTTACACTGATTGACAGGTGGAGTTCGTTGGCTTCATAATGATTGACTCGGCCAACACTTTCAAACAACTTTCGCTCCAGACTTTCGCTCCAGACTTTCGCTCCAGACAGTATGACGTCATCATGACGTCATTATCACGTCATGGATGGCCGCGCTTATCCTAACGCTTATCATGACGTCACTTCCGCTCCAGACAACACTTCCGGTCCAGACAACACTTCCGGTCCAGACAACACTTCCGGTCCAGACAGCACTTCCGGTCCAGACGCTATGACGTCACTTCCAGACAGTATGACGTCACAAAGTGACCCAGAACTCGTTTCCTACCTACTAATAAAATTGAATAACATGAATAGTTTTTAAGTTTATAGATCTGACAAATGGATTTCTTCGCGTTAGGGTATCGCCATTGCCTTTATGATTTGATAATCATTAATTATTTTAAATTCCCATTTTTTAATTACTAACAAAAAAGTACCATGCTGTGCGTCAGAACGGTTTACAGCGGTGTACTTCATGTATCTGGGCAGTGTTTCTCTGTTCTTGACCTTTTGCTTAAATGTCGATAATTATTTCATGAAAACACGCAAATATAAAATCGATAGACAATTACATTTGGTATAACGTTATAATTTTTGGATAAGCAGAAATATTTGGTTTCACTCGTCAATAGTGTCCGTTGAAATTAGACTAAAATAGAACACTAATATAATATCTATACTAATATAATATAATCGTGGCGAACAGAATTCATCAAACCGACGAAGTGTTATTATGTCAGCAGTAATGTGATAAAGAATAAATTCTCATTAATTTGCAATCGAAACAAAACTCCATTTGGAACCCAAAAAAAAAAGATTCATTAACAGTAAAAATCAATGCTTTTTAAACACATTCCAAAAAAAAATAATTTTGAAGATTCTTAAAGTGTTAACGAGTCCGAAAGAACCTATAAATAAGCTACAAAATAGAACACTCTGGTATCGCACAGATATAATTTACAAGTTATAAAATAAAGTAACAACAAAAAAATTTAGAAGAATTTATTTAAATATCAGTAAAACTGTAATTGCATTTCAAAATTAAAGTAACGAAACTGAATAGAGCAGAAACATAAAGTTATTAAGGTTATACAACGAAATACACAACTTGCATCACCACCAAGGTTTTACTAGCAGTCGTTTTGAAAGTTTTCGTCGCTGTGGCAACGCTGTTTAATGAAAGGTCTGCTGTACATTCAATGCTGCGGTATATTTTAATTATAGGCATTAACAGCAAAGCAACAACAGTCCGATTTAACACAAGCAAAGAAACCTTATTTTATAAAAAATAATTTATATTATTTCAGTCTCTAGGTCATTCCATATATTAAGCGGTTTTATCACAGATAGCATGAATTATTGCACTAAAAGTTTAAAGCGATGACGGAATAGCTGTATATTTGCTCAACCCACCATATTTAATATTATATAGTACCTACACACATATATACCTACACAAAGAAAAGGAAAATAAATAAAAATTGCTCAAAATTTATTGTATTCTATTGGCTTTCAATCAGGTGAAATAATACGTTTATATTACTAAAATATTTGCTATCGCAGCAGGAAATTACTGTCAGAATCAATATATGTGTAAAATCGAAAAGAAAATACTCTTCCCCTTGGAAAGGTTCGACGTTTTACTCTAGATACTATAGGGATAAGTTACTCCAACTTATCTTCGACACATTTTTTTAAAAATTGCTTCAGAAATATAAAAAGTATATTTATTTACAAATAAGGCCCACAAATTTCATACACAGCTTACTACCAACTAATTTAAATTTTTCGTAAATATTTAAATGTATAGAAAACCCAATGTTAAATGCTTGACACCAATTATGACAGATATGTATTTAGCTAGAAATAATCGAAAGATGAAGATGAAAAGACTACTTTATCACAAACTTTTAGTCCAAATAAATACTTAAGAAGTCGACACTTTGCACAAGTGACACGCTAAATAACAGGCTGTGCCCTGTTTAATGTTTGTAAGTGCGAACAAAATTGCATAACATCTCAACAATTGTAACATAAGTTGTGACTTACATTTCAACAATTGTGACATACATTGTGACACATTTCAACAATTGAAACGTGTTGTGATACACACTGCAAAATGCGTTGTGGCATGCATTTTATCAATTGTGACATACGCTGAAAATATATTAAAACAATGGATTTTGGGGTGGATTTTGCATTCTTCTAAAAAAATAATTTCTAGACGGTGATAAATATGTAACCAGTCAGATTATTGAAGCTAGTAAGCGATTATAGGAATATAATTTGATAAGTAAGTAGATATATGCTGCAATCACTAGGATTTCGATTGTATAACTAAAATTGCTGCAAACGAGTTATATTTAAATAACAACTTAACACGTTGAAATTTATTTAACAGTTTGCAAAAATAAGAATAAACATGAGATTATCAACCAAGCCAAGTCACTGTATAACAAGAGAGAAGTAAGGCCGAAAACAGCTTTTTAGTGATTTGTTTACAATATTTAATTACGTATTGTACAGTTTATGCAATCTAAACTATGGGCAAATACGGACTCACCGAGAAAAGTGTTCCTTTTAGTTTTTAGGGTTGGAGGAATACTTACTCTTGCATTGGAGCTTAAACTATTTATGCATTCATCAAAATGTAATACACCATATCGTTCAAGTATTCACAAGATAATTGGCACTGAATCCATCACACAACACAATTTCTCTCTTTTAATTTACACGTGCTTTTGCATTTTATATTTTAGGCGGTTTTTCTGACTGATTCATTCATTCATTCAAAATTATGTGTCAATGTATTTTTTATTCTTGTTAATTTAGTCCATTTGCATTTTCAGCGTAGCGAAAATTAAATAAATAATCACCCGTCAAAGTTATGTTTAAATTGAAACAATAAATGTCTACAACACGCCAAGATTGGGTCTTTCTATTTTTTAAAAACAATTATGACAAACCAGCAAGAGTATAGCCAATAACCTGTGCATTAATTTAATGGAACTTATGACTTTGAAAAGAACAAGTCAAACTTCAAATATGACTTGACAACAAAACTCACATTCATAAAACTAAGATTGAATAGGAGATAAGCGTCGCGGTCCAGTCATAACTGAGCTGCTTCTTCTCCCACCCACACTGCTACTAGATGCCGTCAAACTTTTGGTTCTTTTTCCTAAAGCCGGCAGCTTTCTTGGGTTACTAGCGCTTTTGATTTTATTGCAAACAATGCTTCGTTCAGAGCTTGTTTGCGACTGAAACGAAGCATTACTTTGCTTCCAGGTGCTTGTATTGTAATCAGAGTTTGCATGTATATCAGTATCACCCAAGGTCGAATCCATGGTGCGAAGTAAATCTTCCAACTTCAGATTTTCTGCAGTGAGACCGCGATTAATCATTCTTGGAGATAGCGGTAGATCACTTGGTAATTCAATGCCTTTGATTTCCTGTCAATTATAAGTATTCTTCGACACACGAAAAATTTAATATAAATATAATTATTGTAGTAAAATCCTAGGTCTTGTTTAACTAAATAATGACTAAAATGTCTAATTAACCCTATTAATATTAAACGTTTCGTCTAGTTTATGTGAAGGAATATATTTTTTGTAAACAAAGAAATTATGTATCCTCAGAAATGCTATGTCGTAACGAGGGACGAAAAAACATGGGTAATACAACGGATGTTGCATATGAGTGGAAGTTAGATCTTATTTCTCTTTCAACGAGACTGCATGAGAAGATAAGCATCAATATCATAAGTGCAAAACAAGTAAGTGTTATCGGAAAGCTTTAATTTAAGAATATTTTCAGTAAGAAATCTTGCAGAAAAGAACAGAGCTGTTCCTCCAATTAAATATAATATACAATGAAACTGTTTCTCAGCTTGTAAAGAAAACAACTACTTCGAGATTTTCCTTGGAAATTTCGCAAAGTAAAAGAATTTAATTTATTCTGAATTCAAGACAGAATTCCATCAGGTAAGGCGTGTTACCACTTCGCAAACCCTAGAAATCCGAGACTTCCATAATAATTTGCAAAAGCAAAAAGCAATTTTCAATTGATAATATATTTTCGTAAATTTCGGCAGCATCACAAAAGAACAACTTACCGGAATATTGATCGCTTGATAAGGACAACACTGGTTGCCCATACGATTCATTGGTTTGGAACCAAATTCTTTTTCAAAAAATTCCCTCCGTTCCTTTCTATCTTCTGTGATTTTAGAAAATCGTTTGTCTACTGTAGATCCTAACAGACTCTGCAAAATAAGAAACTACAAATGTGAGCATTACAGAAAATTGTTTGGTGTAATCCTATGTCCATTTCCCATAATTTGATTGATTACTCTAATATCTCAATATAGCAACATTTGGGACACCGTAACTCTTGTTTCTCAGCACATTTGTACTTCTCTGGATAGTTTATGGTCCATATTAGTCACCAGAGTGTCCTATGTTTGTATCATGTATGACATAAACTGTAAAACGGGTTTTCTATTTAGACAAATAACGGGATCGGTCATCAAGGTTCGGCATTTGATTTACAATGGATATTTATACAGAGTTGGCTTAAAAATGTCATAGATACGAAACATGAATAATCAACATGTACGCGAGTCCCCCCCCCCCCATTGGATTATTCCATTCAGTGGTAGTTCTGGCTGTTGCAATACGCTGAATGCAAAGTGGTAAATGGATATACGTTTGTGACACTGATGGGTACAACATAATAGTTCTACTATTTTTGTTATCTTTTTTAACCTTTCAAAGTGAAAACATCTTAATAGACCGTAATATCAAAATGTATGAACAGCAAGCTGTATAAAACCGCTTAGAAAATATTCAGTAAGCGTTCTTTAAGTTAAGTTAAAATAAGAGACCATTAACAGACATGACAAAAAATTTTTAACTTGAATAAAGCGTGAGGGTTAACACTGGAACAGTACCTTGTGTTGAGGCAAATGCTGTAGAGGCAATTTCACACCACAGTGGAAAGTGACAGAGCGAGACATGAGCTTGTTGTCATGTACTTCCTTTGTCGCCCTTTGTGGCTGAGCTGTGAGAGATTTCTTGTGCTATATTTATCAAATAAAAATAAAGCAGTTTATAAACCAAGATTATCTGCTGTATTGCTTTATTTTCATATTGAGTTGTATATAACTATAATAAACGTAATGGTTCGAGGTTTTTCTGTAAAAGTATGCAGTTAAATATTTGGGTTAAGTAATAAAATTTTAACCTTATGCGTGTATCCCAGACTCTTGTGTTCTTCAACATCTGAATTATCTTTGATATTGTCATAAGATCCCCTGTTATCGCTCATGTCTGTAAGGGTATCACCTCTATCTATTGTTACTATAGATAGTGTTGTGTTTTCATTTGTAAGATTATCCGGTGCGATATCTGGTGGTAAGCTGTTCTCTACTGCATGGCAGACATGAAATTCAGAACATAAAATGTGTACTATCAAACAAAAACAAATTATGTCTTTTTTTGCAACGCAACAACCTCATAAACACTAAGTAACAGCGTTTTCGCATAATAACAAACGTTTAACAAGACTCTCCAAGGGGGATGACCAGCTGCCAAAGATAGTCTGCTGGATTTATTGTATATGATGCTATCCGTAATCTTATAAGACAGAAAAGGTATATCCCTGCCTTAAATGAAGATTTTAATAAAAAATACTTTCCATGGGCAATGCCCTGGCTCGCAAAGGCAGAATCTTTTGCATTTAGTGGAAATCGCTGACCAAATTTTCAAGACAGCAAGGTTATATTCCTACCGTAAATCAAGAATTTACTATAAAAATGGTTCATTAATATTTCTACCAATACTTCTGCCAATTTTCTGAGAATCGCTAAAAAATAATAGCCAGATAGCCAGTGGACGCTTATGCGCTTACCTTCAATGAAAACTTCAGATCGTTTCTATTGAGATCCTGGGAGATTTTTAAAAAAGTAATAGCCAAGTCGGTATAAATGCTCGCTGCCGTTAATAAAAATGTCATGACAATAAGACCATGTCTGTGGTGGAAGTTAAGACTTTATTATTTTTGTCAATATTTCCATAAAATACCTATAATCAATCTTCATGACAGTGAGGCTACATCCCTGGTGCTGGTTTCGCCATTTTTAAAGTTATAGCAAAGAAAATACAAATTACCGCTATCTTTAAACACAATTAATTAAGGCTGTCTTTCTGGCGTCAGTTAAGAATTTACAAAAATATCTTTTATAAAAGACTAAATATGAAAGGAAAAACCTAGCAGTTTTTGCAAACTCTAGATTTGAAAGAGGAGCTCATATACTGGACTGGATCTGTGGGTCGAACAGCACGTTTGTGTTTCTCTTAAGGCTATCCATTTACTTAACTAGCTGTTGTCGAACCGATTTCAAAAATACTACAACTCTATAGGAGATCTACTTGGGATCAATCACAAAAGGGGGAGATAAAGAAGGAAGGAAAGAAGGCAGCAAAGAAGAGAAGAAAGAACATGATAGACTGATTTTTTTATATAACAAGAGCACAAGAACGCTGCAAATCCACCCGCCCTTCGCACGTTTTGTACAATAAACACAGCATGACATATTTCACAAGTTTAGTTTGTATGTATGCATTACTTTCAAATGAAATGGCCAAGTTTCGACCCCAATTTTGGCTAAATAAGTGAAAAGCTGAGCAAACTGAATACGAGGTGCACAACTGCAATACATGAGGAGAACATCTGCATAGGACCCCTTGCTTCACAAGTACCACACTAACAACTTATTCACTCCAGACCCCACAACTTACGACTTGTAAAGAAGCGTCAAGCAGGAGTATTTCGTGATTTTCTCCAATCTGACCATTTTAGTCAATTTCTAGCTAGTTTTTAACATTTCACTTAACGAGATACAAGCCCGAGGCAGGAACTCCAAGTAAGGCTATTTTCTCTGGCATCAGATACTAAAAACAATTGTTTTTACCAATATTTTCACAACGTTTTGACGATTCACGAAAAAATAGGCACGTGGGTATTACTGTCTCCTACCGTTATTCAAAATTCAAAATTATATTTTCGGTGTCAGTTAAAATTTCAGTAAGAAACTCGGTTGTTGCCAATACTTTCGCCAATTTTTGGCGAATCCTCAACAATTCTAAAACCTAAGCATGCACAAATGTCTGCTTCCGTTATTAAAAAGTTTGAGACGACAGGATTATATTTCTAGCGTAAGTTTTTAGTAAGGTTTCGGCAATATTTCCGCCAATTTTTAGTGAATAGTCCAAAAAAGTAATAGCCAGGCTGGCATCCATGCGATTTTTAAATGTGAAATCGTAAATCCGCACACACGTATACATACACATGCTTTCAACAATCGTTGTAGTCCTGTCTGTGCAGAAGCTATAAACTTACATTCCGACTCATATGCAGATTCTGTACGTGAGATGTGGGAAGACCGAGAGCGTTCTGACGTCACGTCCTCGTTCTCTTCTTGTTCTACCTCTGGTGGGGCTTCCTTCCAGGTTGCGCATTGCCGTAAATTCCACAATGATTTCTACCATATAACGACATATATCCTGTACTGTTAAGCCCCAGCTTGAAGCTAAACATTTTGAGCTCAGTGGTATCCAGCAACACAATTTGCGTATTCGAATTGTATGCAAAAATTCCAATGTGGGACATTATGTAATATGTATGGATTTGACAGGTTTTAGTGCGGGCAATTAGCGGGACTCTATCTTGTAAGTGGTTTTAGGATTTTATGTTTATTAAATATAACGTCGGGTGAAGCCAATGTTGTGCTACTGTTGCAAAAGAACGATCTATAGAACTAAAATATATTCTGTCTACTTCTTGAGGAATAGTCCGAAAACGCAGCCCACCTGCCCGAATATACCAACGCAGAACCCTTGCAATGTGAAGAGTCTGGCTGTACAGTCGGTGCTAGCTGTAATCACGAACTGTCCACATTCATGTTCGACGTACTCCACACTGACGATGGCAGAGTCATGGGCTTGCCATGCGTATAGCAGATCAGGTTTGTCTGTACATTTCTAATACCAAGGACATTATTTTATATCATGCATGCCATTTGACTGACGGTTTGAGGGTTTTGTGTGATTAAAGCCAAAATAAATAAATAAAAAAAAATTTTGAATGTGTTATAGCAGCGACGTAACAGACACCAATGACGACCATTAATTATTAAACGGAGCCTTGGTTATTTTTTCATGCATAAACCCGGATTAAAATGAATATTCGAAACTAAAATTTTCTATAAATTGTTGTTAATTGACATGGACCTGATCTTACCTGCTCGTGATAGGTTGCACAGTAGTTGTCAATCAACCACACGGCCACACCCCCTTGAGTATCGCCAGTTATAAGTAATTTATCCTCAGGCGTTGACGTCATCCCTAATACGGATTCGTCCGGTTTCTCACAAGCGTAAAACACACCTGAGTAACAGAATCTTACGTAAATTTTGCTGTAACACTTATTGAGAAACAGTACAGAGAAATACCGAGCAGTGTCTTTGGAGTCGGAGGCTATTATTTTACAGGCCTAAAAAAGTTATACCAGTTATTCAGGGCTAATATCCCACGATACCTTGCTGGTGAACTGCGCCATGTATGCTCCAAAACACCAAGTACCCGGCCTCACTGGAGATCAGCATGGCAGCTTCGTTCCGCTTGCTTATAGCTGCTCTAGTTTTTAGGAAGATGAGTTTGTCTACCGGCGCTGCTTGCCTAAGCAAATGGTATAGACCAAATTCTCCATATTTTTTCTAGCCATGTTAGAAAGTAACAATTCTGTCCTTCCATGCATGTGTTACAATTGGTTTGAATATTCTTTAATGGGAATGTGTTGTAAACGTTCAAATAAAAAAAGTGTTCAAGTGCATAAAATTGTTATTTAAGTTGTAATGATGGCAATAAGTTTTACGCATTCTACCCTAAATTTCTAAAGTGAAAATTTTTAAATAAGTTT
Organism: Protula sp. h YS-2021; assembly: GCA_949752745.1. Lineage (NCBI taxonomy): Eukaryota > Metazoa > Annelida > Polychaeta > Sabellida > Serpulidae > Protula > Protula sp. h YS-2021. The sequence goes on along the minus strand of OX457028.1, from coordinate 44,797,303 downwards.
TTTTCAAGAAGTGCAGATCCATTATACACACACACACACACATATATATATATATATATATATATATATATATATATATATATATATATATATATATATATATATATATGTATATATATATATATATATATATATATATATATATATATATATCGGAAGACCTATGACACATAGCAATGGACATAGATCTATAACCAAACTAAATCAAACCAAATCAAATCAATAATTTTGTAGGGAAACGTCTCTCATATGTTGTGAGCATGACTGAGTTAGGCCTTGCATTTTCACGATAGATAGCAGATAGCCCGATTCTATTTATGGTCTGTAACATGTTTATGCTCAGGTGACATCAGCGAACCAACATATCAGGAAACGCACCCCTGAATTGGCTTGTGGCATTTACGATGACGTGAATTAGGACGCGATGATGAATTGGCTCTCACTGATTCGGCAGGTGTGCGCACAGAAAGGGGATCGGAACGAGATTTAGAAGATGGGAGTGCGGAATTGCGGTTATGTGCTGCTGGTGTGAGGGGTCGCAAATACTGTCCTAAAATAACTGCATACAGTTCACTTGCCCTGTTTAAATACGAATAAATATAAACAAAAACTCATGGTAAACATCAAAAATTTTTACGGAAAGTGCGTTGATAAATAACAGCTAACAGACAAAATCTCACAACAAACAGAAGACGGTTCTACAGGATAATATGCTTGCAAAATATAACAGATCTTTTAATTAATGGATAATATGCTATTTCATGTATTTAGAATGATATCTTGAATAAAAGGATTTCTGCGGCTTCTACACCGTACCTCGATTAGGAATGACTTATAGATAATTATGAGCAATGAACTTTAAACCGAGAAAGATATACATACATCTTTGGTTGTTGGCCCTTACGAAGTTTCACATAGATATTTCTTGTTTCAATATTCCAAACATTGATTTCTCCATCAAAACTACATGTTGCAATGTGATATGGTGGTAAATGGGCAATGGATAATATGTCGTCCCTGTGCATATTTGCTCCTCGCCATGATGTATCTGCTTTAACGTTGTGATTCTGCAATAAACAGAGTGCAATGAATCTAAGAGCATAGTGATGCCCGGAGGAGCAAAATGCCCGGAGGAGCTAAATGCTACAAAAGTAAACCTTGGTAGAGGCGTCAAATATTACATTATAACCAAACAATAAAAACATATTAAGAAGTCATATAATACAAAACAGCAACCTGGATTCATACCAGTGGGCATGATCTAGTGTACAATCAAATTAATATAATATATAATTTTTTTCAGCATTTGCATATTTAAGTTGCAGTTATTATATAGACGTGAAATCATAAATTCATTCTAAATTTTAAAAACAAACATACAGGAAGATGCTTACATCAGGGTCAGAATCGTCATAAACAGTGATAATCCTTGACCAGCCGACTGCCAGTATCATCTTTTTGTCAACAATAGGAAGTATTCCTGTGATCTCTGACTCATCAACTGTTTCTAATTCATGCAAGTTATGTCCGTTTTGAATGTTCCACACCTAGATATGCACATAAAGTAGTAAAATTAATATACAATGGCAATGTCGTCAACCGTCATTCCAATTAATGAAATTGCTGATGATATACAAGTTGCAAAAATAATTATGGCTGAAATGAACTAACTTTTCAAATTCGTGTTGTGTGTGATAGTTCAACTGCCTCAAACGTCTAAAATCTGATTAATCTTTGAATAAACTACAGAAACAGCAGAAATTTAAGTTGGGGCATAAACACTGAGTTATACCTTGATAGCACCATTTCTTGCCCCAGTAAAGAGCCTTCTTTGGCCGCTATCAAATGTCATGCAAGTAATCTCGTCGTTGCCATGGGCGTTCGTGAATAACATAGACTTAACACCTGTTTCTAAGTCCCAAACTGCAACACTCGAATCGTCTGCACCAGTTACAACCTGCAGGAAATAATAGTGGTCTGAATTTCTTCATGTTCTCAAGAATTATTACGTTTCTTTTAAGTCATAATATGGTAAAGAGGTTGTTCACTTAAACTAATCCTAATATCATTCCTTTCTCACCTTGCTAAAATATATATTTAACTGTTGTATTCTGGTATATGTTATATACGAACTATACATAAGAACTAACTGTTTTAAACAGTGGATTGTACAGTGCGCAACATAGCTGAGTGACATGTGACGTGGGTATGCTTGACTTTGGAGGCCCGGCGGTACCAAGTTTGAGCTGAGCGACGTAATCATTAGCGGTTATCAACAAACACCTGCAAATAACATGGTAATGGTGGTGGTGGTAGTCGTGGTGGTAGATCTAGTGTTTTGTTATTATCATTTTTATTATCATTAATATATGAACACAAGTAACTAAATATTTACATGACTCGAATTAAAAGTTTGCCACTTACCTGCCTGGGTGCAATTGCAAGTGCATAGGAAATGGACCATACTCGGGCATCCGACCAAGCATGCTGGATGGAAATTTTACAGTAATTGTTTGAAGACATACTTGGTCCTTAATATCCCATACCTTCAATGTCTGTGAAGAATATTTGTAGTAAAAACCGACGGAATAAAGTGTAAGTGTGAACAGAAAAATAATCCAACATCAACGATGCATTTAATGTTGCAATTACTGGTTATGCCAGTGAATAAAATTTTCAACTAAGAGTTGGCAACCTGTACAAGTATGAGAGGTAATAATTATAATGTCTAACAAAATAATAGAAAGCTTCCTTACAGCATCTCGTGAGTAGCTGAATATCTGGGCGAGTGCTTCATGTAATTTGATGTCTATCACGCTCATGTGGTGGCCCTGTAGTATGGCCACAGGCTTGCTTGTTACGTAGGGGTTCCATATTCTGATCATGTGATCTGAGCCTCCTGTCACTAGCACATTCAGAGATTTCTTGTAGTCAAAACACTCTACTCCCTGCCATGAAAGAAAGCCAACTATTCTAAGATATATTGAAAAACATCTTTATATATGTATATATATAATATTTATATGTAGCATTCATATATATATATATATATATATATATATATATATATATATATATATATATATATATATATATATTATATATATATATATATATATATATATATATATATATATATATATATATATATATATATATATATATATATATATAACTTGTAGGATTAATTTATATATTTTTATTTAGTAAAAAGTCACGTCATTTAAACGCTATAAATGTTATATTTAAATGTGACTTGCCACTATAATCTTAGCATTTATCTGGAAATTTTAGTTGAAAGCCAACTGTTCTAAGATATATTGAAAAACATCTTTATATATGTATATATATAATATTTATATGTAGCATTCATATATATATATATATATATATATATATATATATATATATATATATATATATATATATATATATATATATATATATATATATAACTTGTAGGATTAATTTATATATTTTTATTTAGTAAAAAGTCACGTCATTTAAACGCTATAAATGTTATATTTAAATGTGACTTGCCACTATAATCTTAGCATTTATCTGGAAATTTTAGTTGCACAATTTGAAAATATAGATCTTAAACCTGTTACACGAACCGTATGAGTAAAAAACTAAAAACATATTTGGCAAACAGTTTACTTTTGAAATTTTCCAGATATATGTTTTCTTCTTCCGGTCTATATCGATAATGACGAGGGAGTTTTTTGGGCTGCCACTAGAGGAGATGACACACTCGTTATCCGCCTGGTAGAGCACCTGCCGCACGGTCTCCGGGTGGATTTCACTCAGTTGTACGTGGCGTACATACGCCAAGTGGCATTTCAGTTCCTGTATATGCGAGGTGAAAACAGGTGTAAGCAAGCAGTAAATCACGGGACTCCGCAGAGGCGACGCGGTATTCTAGCTTTACAAGAGTTTCATAGATTCTATTTTGTTATATCTGACGAACAAATTTCTGTTTTAGATCTATTTTATAGTGAGTCGCAATTTTTTAGAACCGACCAGGTTCTTGTGGCAGGGTCGGTCGTGTGAACATTTACATATCTTTGACAGGCAATGGAAATAGGGCGCATTTAAGCTTTTACCTAAGAGGAATAAACGACATTGATTACATAGTATAAAAAGGGCAGATCTGACTAGATCGATTTCACTACCTATTAGCGAAAATTACACTTGGAAGCGCAAAATCACTATCATGAAGGCTTAAAAATATATGATTCCACATAAAACTTTGTCACAAGTAATGTTATTACAATACCAGCTGCATGAGCATATTTTCCAAAAATTAAATCGGGCCACTATTTTTTACCCCTTATCTGAACTCCCCTTGCAATATTTAATCAACAGGTAGAAGGAGACAGCTTTTTATCAAAACAGATTTGGGATTCATGAAAATGGGGAAAATTACGGATCTGCAACATAAAATAAGACCATGCCTCCCCCCCCCCCCAAAAAAAAAACCCCCTGCGTTGGCCATCTAACCACAAAGTATTATTGTGATTTAATAGAAGCTGTAGGGGAAATAGCATTTATCATTGGAGCTTAAGGACAAACGGGTAGGCGGCAGAGCACACACCTTGGTAAAACGTAACTGAATGTGTGGGAAACAACTACATTAATTTTCAATTATATTGATTAAACTTCACATTGACTAAGTTTTGAAGTAAATTAACTAATTAACATTCTCGTTCATAATATCTTTAACAGAGAGCCACCGGCAATTCAAATCGCCATGCATTGCACTTTGAGCCAATCGATGCATTTGTTATTGCAGTTTTAAGTAGTGGTTATGACGTGAAAGTAGCAGATGCTAGACAGAGTAATGAAGGCCAGTATAGTAGTGCTCATGTTGATTTAGCGTGAAACAGGCGCTTTATGACACGATGTGTTAGAAACATTGGTGGGCGTGTTGGAGGGAGATAGGACATTGTAAAATTATATTTTATTTTCACTTTTAATCTTAAAAACCTCATGTGCACACTGAATAACGCATTAAAATAGTATATAGATAGAAAATTGAAAAATATATTTTGGCATCATAGGTAAAAAGTAGGGCATCAAGATGCTCCTTGCAAAAAGTGGTATTATGACTTACTTTGCAGAAAGGTGTAGATACAATCGTTTTCGAGATTTTCACTTAAGAAATTTTCTGACGCCATAAACAACTGTTACTGACGTCGCAGGTCAACAATATTTCATGTGGACCTTAACTTAGGTAACGAGTTGTGCGCCACATTTCATTTTCCTAAGACTAGCCGTTTTTTAGGAAATGCTTGGAAAAGGATATGAGACGAAAAAAAATAAGAAAACTTTACCGTTTTCTCTGCAGCGAAAATTTCTTTTGAACCACAAACATTATAACAATGAAGACTTAGAAATTTAGAATTCCACAAGAGCTTTGCTAAAAGTAATGGCAGGGTGCCCATTACAAAAATCTCCTTAACGCAGCCTTTATTGAGCTATATCCCCGTGCACATTACCACGCCGATATAACGTCGATTTAAGGTTCGTCTGCCTAACCAAACAGCAACAGTCACAGGTCCAGGTGTTTTAATCATCAGTTAAGTTACATTTCAGAATACAACACTCACTAAGACTCCTAGAAATGTCTCACAATTAACTACCACCTTCAATAAGAACTTGTATTGTGGTTTGAAATATGAATCAGAAACTAAATTACAAACCGGATAGTAGATCTTCTGAACACCATCATCCTTTTTAAAGGGGGTCTCAAACAGTTGTGACATTGGTTTACTGAAGTACAGGAGATTGATGTTACCAGCTTCGTCCCCGTAGATCAGGATAGATTCGTCGTTTGGCGACTGAAATTGGTGCATGCCATAAAACCGGAAATGACGTAAAGCATCAACCGATTGTTCAAAAATAGCTTACTGTCCATTGAAACAAGTTCAATTTTATACTTACCATTATAATTAAGACTGATAAAAGAGCGTTTAACGAGCACTAGACAACTTGTCAAAATCGATTGAATTTTAAAATAGACCCATCGTACATTTTAGACCTATAATTCTATAATCTGTAGAACACTTTTTACTCTCCGTTGGTGGCCATTTTCCTAGATCAGATTGTGCTTGATTACGCACATGATTGTACTGCTAAATTTGTTTATGTACATTGTGGATTGTAATTAACTGTTAAATATTTATATGACATTTTGCAAAGACATAAAGACAGAAATAAAGAGCGATAGGACATAGATTTTCTGTTGCTACTGATTTAGTTAACAGTTCTTTCCATTTGTTCATCCTGTGATGCCAAGAAATCTCACAATATATAAAAAGGAAGTTTTTAAGTTTTATGTACTATCATTATAGCTCATATCTTAAACGAGCGAATACACGCTTCTACAGGAGAAATACTGAGAAACTCGGTATCAATCAACCCTGCAAGTAACATCAAAACAGACATTTTTCGATAATCCTTTTTCTGATTCCATTTCATTTGGAATGTTATGAAAAGGGTCGCCTTGGAAATCACAGTCGTTTTCAAAAAGCAACAGTGCTAATAGAACTACCAATCAATTTAATTTCAATAGTACTTTAGCACCAATGAGCTATTACTGTTTTGTAAATACACCCAGAGAACGTTAGTTTAATTTACTGTTTTCTTTGCAGTTACCATAACAAAACGCAAGGCCGGATTCAACCGAGAAAATATATAATGTGCAAAATGTTATGGCTCACCTTCTTATTATAAACATATTCTAGACACGACGGCACATGTGGGAGACCTGGTGTGTAAGGTGAAAAATTGGTCAAAGAGGTCAGTTTATTTATTACACAGGTTGGTAACATTAAGACTTTAAATCTGTTAGTATGAAACGCATTCGCGTTTGTGGTAAAGAGTTTGCCTTGAAGCATATCTTATTTATATCAATACATTACCTTTAAATCTTAGCCTTTGAATGATCAGAATGTAACGTAAGAAGATATTGATAGAATACAGATATGTTTGTTTGCATACTTACTGAAAAGATGGAATTCCTCAAAGAAGACGCTCGAGGTGACGTCCAGGAAGCGGATGTCTCTACCAGTAGTAGCTAGCGCTATCTTGCGACAATTCGCCATGTACACGGCATCAGTCATCCAGTAGCGAATCTTGCGAGAGCCACGTGATGACGCAGAATTGTCTTCGCCATCGCTCACTACGTAATGCTTCTCAAAATGCAGCTGGTTGTCAAAGACTGATAGTGCCCCTTCCTTGAAACCCATATTCAATTGTACATTACACAGGTGTAAGGAATTGTAAAAGAAGAACAAGGGCAAGCAATGACATTTTGATAAACACTCTGTTACATGGGAATACGTTCCTCTCTACCCATTTTATACGGAGTTCGTTTCGGTACAAGCTCGCACCTATACCAGCTCGGCACGTACATTCAGCATGATTAAGCAAAGAGTGTGCATTCTGTTTTGATACATTTATAATTTCTGTGCAACATTTTATTTAACATGGACTAGAATGTAGCAGCGTCACAAAAACAAACATGTGAAATATGTGCAAACTTGTGCGTTAAGTACCTTGCTGATGGTGACGTACTTCAGAGGATTATCAATTGCGATCAGTTTTGTTGTTGTTTCTTGCTGCAACATTGAAACAAAATCAAGCCAATTTATTTAAATACAAAAAGACCCCTCAGATACTTTACGGACATTCACCGTTAAACACATCGTTTTTCTTCAACAGCTGTCTTTTCATTTAACACTACTCTTGTTCTGCCCTTCAAATGGCATTGATAAAAGTGAGTCACATTACACAATATGTATCTTTCATTAACACCTGGGAATGTATTTTACGCTAACCATGAGAATTAGATCGTGAACGCTAATATTTTAAAAAGATGGGGAATGCTAATAACCTTTTTACTCCCAAAACATTATATGAATAAAACGTCAGTCCAGAAATACCCTATTGTGGACGATATGCTTGATCCTTGGTTCCGACTGAAATGGAGTCTGTTTCTTTGCTCGCATATATTCATTCTCTCTGAATTGTAGTAGCATGTACGTGCAGAACTCATTCCAGTCCACGTAGCCATCACACGAGACATCCAACTGCAAAGAAAATAACAAATAACCGTTAGGTTTTGCTATTTCATTCCACAGATGTATCATGCGAAACGTCTTCAGTAGGGATTGGGAAGCGGCGAGAATATTCAGTGTCAGTGTAACATAAAGTAAACTGTATAGCTTATCGATTAATTCCATCACATCACATCCAAGAGCCTGTTAGAAGGGGCTGGTCCTTTAGAATTATATTTTATTTCTTTTTTATTCTTCAAAGGCTGCTCTGCTTACTGAGTTCTGCATTAACAATGTCCAGAAATAAACGTCATTTCGACGTCATAGATTAAAAAGTACGTCGCCGTAATGTTCTTTGTAAGAAGTTTTATGACGTATTTTGCTTCAGACTTACAGGTTCAGGCGTTTTGAGATATTGAATTTTGAAAATTTCATGACGCCATAGAACGCTAATGATGACGTCATAGGTCAAAATTTTTCATATGGATTTTCGACCCTTTGTCATTATATATGTGCCAAATTTCATAGTCCTAGCCTTAACCGTTCTGGAAGAGATACGTAGAAACAGAGAAAGGTCAAAGCAAGCAAACAAACAAACAAACAAAATAGGAAAAGGAATAAAAAAAAATCTTTGGCAATTTTGATAACACAACAACTCACAGGGACCTTCATTCCCAAGTGTAGATAATCTTAAATTAACTTTATGCTAGACAAATGAGTGCGAAGAAAAATTCAAGATTTTGACGCAACGGGAATAATTGCAACATTATTCAATTTCATTTGAAAGGTGTCCTAAGCATCACTTTCAAAATTTTAAAAGGTTTCTTAATTGCTAAGTGTCTAATCAAAACAAAACTGAATGCAAAATATCATTGCTCATAATGTGTATGTGTCTGTATGAGCTAAGGTTTCGTCTACACTTTCTGATGTGCCAGATACACGAATTTTATAATATATATGCGATTTATATAAGGTGTCTTTTGTTTGCGATGGTCAATATGCTAGCATGCGAATAGCGAAATTCACATTTGGGAGCTCGAAATTGCTATCTGGAAGGCTTAAAGGTACAGCATCCTGCATGGAACCTTGTTGAAATTAACGTCATGAACGCATGAAGGGATTTGTAAAAACATTTGCGGAAATAACAGTCCCCCGTATCTTCAAAAACCAAAAATGAAAACAGTTCTTTTATACACTTGATCGTGACTATGTTCGTGCCAAATTCATAACAAATTTAGGAAAGGTGGCAGAAAGTGTTCCAGCATAAGATTTTCGATGCGGTGAATGTAAACACAATTAATAAACATAAACGGTAGAATATTTATGTTAAGTAATAACATAACAAGCAATAGACCAAAGACTGTAGGACAAACTTGGTTACAGATCCCTCAGATTGTTTCATATGTAGGCAACAGCAAACAGGCATAAGAATGTTGTTAACATTTTTATACATCACATTTAATTGAAATGGTCTGAAGGACAAGCTGTAACCTACAACTGATTATGCACGGAAAATGTTCACTGATAAGTTCTATTCCGATAGCATAGAATTTGCTTTATAAATGTGTTATGAAATTTGTTCAGCATTGCACTAGTAGCAAAATTAACAATAATTTGTTGTCGTAAATGGTCAGACGTTCTACTTATACCATAACTCGATTGATTAAATTACCTAAGGCCTTTATTTAAATGAATGAGTGGTGAAATATTTATTGCATGGCTTATGTTGTCACGCGGGTTTTCAAGAGCAATATTAGTCATTACGAGAACCAATTATGATTCATTATAGAACACTGTCTCTCAATAACTCATTCAGCCATAATAACTCATGATTTTATGGAATTTAATGGTTTCAGGGAAATACCTGCACAATTTAAGCATCGAGAGACTGAACCTCTATATGCCAAGAAAGGAATTCCACAAACTTTCGACAAGACTAGTGTAAAAGAAAATCTTTAACTTGGTCTATGACTAATTTTGAATCGAATAATCAAACATTACACTATTTTCCAATTCAATTTTTTGATAACACGAAAAATACTTTCAGAAACTGTGCATTTAAATGCTCCACTGCCAAAGAATCTACTTTATAGTAATAGCATTCAAAGAATACAGTCAGCAAGTTATATTTTTACTAAATTAAAACAAGTAACAGAATAAATATATAAAAGTGTGACTTGACCAGGACTCGTACCTGGGCATTCTGGTCAGCAAGCACACAAAACTAAAGCCGGACACTCTCCTTTTGTATGATCAGAACTACTGAAAATCCATGGCAAGTTGTAAAATTCGAAATGTTTTGCTGCACTTGATTGAAAACCAACTCAGAGCCAGCAACTATCAATATGACTACAATATTCCAATAATTACAAAATACCTTTTCTCCTTTTCTTTTTTTTTTTATGGTAAAAAGAATGTAATAAACGTAATGTGAGCACTCAGATGTTATAGAAAAATATGGCTCTTGCCCTGATTTTTGCAAAGCCATGGGTCATTTTTATCACATCTGAGTGTAATATCCCTATTATATGTGTTTTGTTATATACTATGAGCAGTTTATTGTGACATATTGTTAGTCTATAAAATAAGGGACATAGTACATACAGGGATTTATGCGTTTAACGGAAAATTGGAATATTTGTGTAGATGTGTAGAAGAAACGTTTATTAGCATTTTTATTAGATATCATTTATCATCAAAACACAGATATAACGATAAAGATACACATAAAAATGACAGCGTAAGCTTTATAACAATAGTTCATTGTATTTCCCATAGTTATTGCTTGGCAATAAGTAAGGAACAACTTTCCATATTTTGTCGACTCATACTTGGTGATATTTATTCTTGACTCAACGTTTTTTTAACGCACTTTAGCACAGATGATGTTGCTCACCTAACTAGTTTAATTCAATAGTTTTTTCTTGCCAATTAAAACAGATTTTGAACGTTTAGGAAGTACTAACCCAAATTTAAAAGTTGGACTTGAAAATACACTCTGAAGTTTTAATTGCATTTTCTTTGTGCTTTTTTAATCTTAGAAATAATTAACTAATTATATAGATATGGTTTGGTTTTAAATGTTTCCTGTATGTGATAATATTCATTGAGCGTTTCACAGAATACTTCTCTCTATAATGGCATGTGAAAGCATCCGTACATAAACAGATGCTTGATGAAATAGAATGATCATAAATCGGCTTCACTCACCTCCTTACCTTGGCTCTTAACTGTGAATCGATATATCATTCATCATCATCAATATTTGAGGACTTTTACACCAATCTACTTGAGTGTACATAATAAGTGTAAGGCCATTGTTTTATACAGCTTTACATGGGCTTAGCTTATGTAGACGAACAGTCAAACACTCTTGAGATACAATGGTCACCCGTTTTCTCAACAATGTCAACTTAATAGGTTTACAGTATATTATTGCAAATATTGCGCATTTTATGACATACCAGCTCAACCAGAATTATAACTAAGGAGCCATTAACTAACTTACTGCAAAGAAAGAAGTTTACTACCTCTTCCTACGCGTCCACTAAACATCAAGAATATTTTGCATACTAAGTTTCTATAAGCCTTCACGGTTGGGTGAATACGAACTGAATGACTACAAAATAGCAATGGCGAAATATTTGTTTTCGTTTTTTTTTAGGGATGGTGAGTTGGGTTACTGTCTCTAGCTATTCTTAGTTCAACAATATTGCTTTGACAAAAGCCAGACTTCGCTGCCTCGTTTCTTTCTACAATGGATATGCAACTACACCACTTTGTTTTGAATAACAGCAATCTGAGTCGTCCGGACTTTTTTCTCCAACGAACCAAAGAATCTTCAATCACTTTCCGATGTTCACTGCCCTTTCACAGAATTTTATGGAAAGCACTAACAGTACAGTTAAATTGTCGGGTGGTTTAATCAGGGTCATTACGCCGACATTTCTCTGTTTGATTTGACCTGGAACTGAAGGAAGATCAAATATGTTTCCCTTAGAAACATTTTTCTCTTTTTTGTTTTCTTCCTCACCATCTCCTAGAGGTAGGACAATGAGACTTTGCGCACATCTAATGAATCACCAGCTCTTGTTTCACGCAATATTGTTGACCTATGACGTCATTATCAGCGTCTTATGACATCAGGAAATTTTCAAAGTAAAATATCTCGAAAACGGCTGCATTATAGTTTTAGAGCTAAATGTGTCATGAGACGGTTTAACGTGGGATTTCCGCACAGCTTAATGTTATATTACAGAAAGCCTTGGAGAATAAACATGAGAGATTTAAAAAATGATTTTAAATATTAGTTCTCTCTAACGCGCTCTAAAATGCTACTTCCCCTACATTATGCAATGTATTGCAACATTTTGTGGATATATTATCAGTGAAAAAAATTATTTTTTTTTTGTTTTGAATATTAAATAATGCAACTGACATCGTGACATTATTTATTCTTATAGTTATATTTTCGGCTTCCAAGATAATGATTGTGCGGTGAGGAAATCGTCTAATTAAGTATTTTTTAAGAAAGAGAAGTTATGAATTTCAACTGGAGCCTGGGAGAGGACAGCTGATTCATTTTCTTACACGAGTCATTTATTCCCGATGGTTTTTCTTGCTGGGTGTCATTTGAAATTATAATGCAAAAAAGGGTGACATTTATTCACGGCGACATTTGTTGTGGGCAGAATTTCTTCCAACCACCTCACACTGTATGAGAGTGCCTTGTTGTTAACTCCTGTGTGAGATACTAAATTTTGAAAATTATTTGCTCATCTACTTTTTGCGAGCGCAGTTTGATTACCTGTTCCATAATGCTAATTAGGGGGTGCTTGGGAACATAAAACCAGCTGTTTAGATATAGAGAACTCTTTAATTAATTATGAACAGTATGTATATCTTGGGTTATCTTGAGAGATCTCTAGTTTAAAAATGGTATCCCGGCAATAAGCCTGGAGACAACTGGTTTAAATTTTTGCAATACGCCTAGAGACCACTGGCCTAAACTGCAATGAGCGACAATTAGCCTGATTTAGTTTAGTCTTGATCAAAAGCTTAAAGGGTATTGGGGCCAATTAATTTTGGTTAGTGTTTCAATTGCTCATCTGATTCTTTTTGTAATTTCGAGAGAAAGTTGCTCTAGAATAACATCACTATTTTGTCAGCACAAAACCTCTGTCGATTCACTACTGCAAAGCTGCATAAAAGACTTCACATCAGCGCAGAAACTGTCATTTAATGTAGAGATACCAATTTCTATGCGGGATTAATCTCTTTCGAGTAAAGGGGTAAATTAGGAAAAGATCTTTCATGCGCGGCAATGAGTCATTCCAATTATATTCTATATTAACAAATGTGTATAAAAGATTAGTTCTCTGGGAGCGGTGGGGGAGGTGGGATTTTTTCTGGGTATGGAAAATTGCTGCCAAAACTTGCCAAAATGGGGATTTTGCTCGGGGCGTTTTTTTTTTTTTTTGCACCGGCGTTTCTGTTTGACGTTCCTCAAAGAAGCTTTTAACAAAACGAAAGTCAAATTCTCAATCCCCTAAAAATATGTATCTATATATCCAAATGTTATCTAATTGTTCTCATATCTTTCCAATTTAGGCGAATTGTCGTCAGACCAGTTTTCGCAAGGCACATTGTCGCTCGAGGCATTGTCACTAAGTGAAGGTTAACTGAACAGGCGTATCATCGCGGTATCCCGAACACGCCTAGAGACAATAATCATCTAACTTTTACACTGGGCGATAATACACCTAGCAATGATTGGCCTGAACTGCCAAATGAGACGATTCGCCGATTTTTTCACTTGGAATTTCTCTTCTTTGAGGCTGCACAAAAGAAAGAACAGATTTTGGAGTTCTACCATTTCAAATCAATGATGCGAGAGTATATAAAAAGAGTATATAAGAAGGAGTTCTATATTCCTACAAATGAGGGTGTAAACAAAGTAATATTCCATCGCTGCCATATGCTGTTATACCATGTTGTAATGGCGATAAACACTTGCAGCAACGATGGAAACTTGTAAAAAGTTCTTAATCCGAGGATGTTTCTATGTCAGTAAATGTGCATAAAAAGAGGTGGTTCTACAGAAAATTAAAACACTTTTGGAAAGGATATAATTATAAGCCAACCGAAAAGTCGCCTTTTTCAGCAAAATAAAAATTGCGTATGGTCGTGGATTCAGTTTGGGATGTCAGAAATGCATGAGATTTGGTCAAGAGATATTTGGCCAAAGACCAGAAGCGAAAAGTATGACATTTGGACCAATTAAAGAATTGCTCCAAGTTTTGATAATTAGCGTTAAATATTTACGGCCTTCCTTATTTTGTGTGTTTGTGTAATTCTTGATTTATAAATACAGTGGGTTAACTCTACCTGTTATATATATCCTATATAACTCAGGGATGGAAATGCTGATCAGATATGACAGCTGATAATTGCAATTAGAACGATGGATCATTTTTGAAGACCAGACGTATTTCTAGAAGCAGGACTTAATGGTCAAGGGTGAAAAGATTTCTGTAAAAATAAAAGATGCAAGGGGAGCTCTTTTCTGTGGGTGAAATAACAGCAGTATAACAATATAAAATTTCATTGGCCTTGTTCAGTGACTAGAGTAATTTTTATAAGATTGCTAAGATAAGATTGCTTAAAAACAACTAGCCCAAAAGTCGCACTTTTCACTTCTAACCGCAAATATCTGGCCCAAATATCTCAGGCCTAATTGTATTTCGGCCAGCTGTCGTTAGCCCAAACGTCTCTGGTCAAAAAAATTCGGGGAAGGCTTTCTCCGCAGTTGCCAAAAAGGGGTGGATTATTGGATTGGGCATTTTTCCGCGCTGGGACTTGCCAGCAACTGGGATATTACGACCGAATATACACTGGTTCACAGCAGATTTTGGGAAGAAAAGGTCAAAAACTTAGCTGAGAAAGAAAATGGCAGCAAACAGGGCTTGAATGTGAGAAACTAGCGCTCCGAGAAAAATCATAATTACAATGCCTTGGTTTTAGATGCAAAATCCTTTTCATCGAAAGTAGTGATCATGAAAAGCATTTAATCAAAACTGCAAATCAAAGACCAAACTGGTAATACATGTTTTTATGCTACTGGGTATAGTAATTCTTATAGTTTTTTTCTGACTTTTTCTTACACAAAATGAGATGTCCCAAAAAACAACTTGTCGGAAATTTAGATTTGCTCCAACTTCAAATTTCCAGCTTTTAAATGTCAATTGAATGTTTCCAAAGAAGAATTAAGTAAAATCATTGACAAATGCCAAATGCGACAGGTTAGTTAGATACAATGCCTTATGCTTCTGAGATATTGTTCCCACCTAGTCAATGAGGAGGTCATACTTCCGCTGGAAATACCCATTTGCCCATAAGTAGGAAACGAGCAATTATGAAACCACTTCATAAACTTATATCCAGATCATTTTAAAAATTATCACCCTGTCACCTGTATCCAACATATCGATAAGGCTCGAAGCACATTTGGAAAAAATACAATCCTTGTGAGGCCATGCAGTCGAACATTCCATTCCACAAAGACTGCTCTTGTAAGAATTCAAAAATGTTTGCACATTGGAAACAGTTGTCTCTGCACATGTACTCTTAGGTCTTTCGGCGGCTTTTTCTTACTATTTCACACAAAACTTTGCTCAGTAGAATGAAAATATCGATATGGAATTCATGGGACAGCTCTACGATGGTTTAAGTCAAGCCTCACGAACAGAGTTTTGACGCTGGGTGTGCCACAAGGTAGTTTATTAGGATGCATTTATTTAGCCTTTATACTCCTTTATACTTGGCGACATTGCTCGGAAACATGGAATGGGCAATCATTTTTACGCTGACGACTCCCTGCTGTACATAGATCTAAAGGGTAACTCAGTCTTAAACACTATCGAAAGATATATCGAAAGCTACAGAAACTGGATGACTTCAAATTACTTAAATAACAATGAAGCGAAAACTCAAACTGTGCTTTTGGGTCTTTATAAAACATTAGGAAGAACGATTTTACTTCACTTCATTTTGGCTCAAATATCGAAAAATTGTCGAAGTCCGCGAATAATAAGTGTGTATTTTTTATGAGTGGTCAATCACGAATGAGGTCTTAAATCAATAAAAAAATTAGAAGAGTTCTAATGACAGGAACAATTCAGTCACTAGTACAGTCACTGGCAAGCTCTCGATTACATTATTGTGACGGTTTGCTCTATGGTGTTTCACAGTACAACATATCTAAATTACTGAGCGTTCAAAATATAGTCTCCTGGCCAATCACTAATTTTAAAAATTTGTCCAAGTGAGTCGAGTCGTCAAAGATTTGCATATGCTTCTAATAGAATTTATGATTAAATACAAAATTTTGGTTATCACCTTTAATGCATGTAGAAAAATTGTCAACAATATTTCAGGGGTCTTATCAAACAATATATCCCTAAAACATTCTTTTTAGTGAAGTAGTTTATTTGTTGTAAAGGTATCAAAAGTATTTTACTTGCATGTAATGTATTTTATTTTAGTCTTTTTTGTTATGTAAAGAACATAGAGATTTATGTTTATAGCTATAGAAGTCTTTAATAATAATAAAATGCAAAACTTTTTTTGGAAAGCTAAATTATTATGATGATATTGCGTTAAAATGTGAAAAATGGAAGACTCTTATTATATTGGAACCTCGCTAAGGTGGACAAATTAGCTCTGTCCCATCGGTGTCTGGTTTATTGAGATTTTACTGCATATGGGGAATGGTATTGCTGATTATAAGATTGCGCCTTCTATAATGTCTACAGAAAGATATTTGATCGGTGTAAAAAGTCGCCGTTCTGCCTCAAAGCTAAATAGAAATTAATAAAATATCAAAATCAATTTTTCTCAACATATTTGCTCTGCGACATAAACAAATTCCAACACTGCAGTCTATTTGTCAAAGCAAAATATTGAACACGTGACCAAAATAATATTTAAAACTCACTTTCTTTCTTCCAGTAAATTTTAAAAAAAAACTTCGAAAGTTCGAAACCTCCAGAAAAAACATAACTTTGCTTCTCTTACTCTATGAAATGGCATCCCCCAACCAGGAACAGTGTGTAACTGAAGCTGATAATTTATATGAGTATTTAAAATAAAATGTCTTTGAAATAACCAGGTAAGATTTTACATCAATGTGTCGTCCTTATAAAGCGCCTCCGCTTAAAACATAGAGACTTCAAGCACAGATGGTCTTCTGGCTGTGAAACCACGACTGACTGCCTCACCAGTTTGATTCTCGCCAGAAAACTATCTGTGAGATGTTTGTTTGTCAGTTTTAAACTACAGTTTCACTGAAATATTAAATGTGTGTATAATAAGCACAATTTCAGACTGCAATGATTCGGATCATTGACCAGTTTAGGTCAAGAGCCCATGCATATTAATTAGATCATAAAAAGTCTCAAAATGAGAATCCCCTTCTGATGACGTACAAGGGCATAGCTATACAGGCTTTAGTTTTTAAAGTTCAGAATAAATGAAAACTGTGTTAATTGGCCAAACCCTAGAGAAAACAAGTTGGAAATCCTGATCATGATGTAACCGGGATAAAATAACGGATTTAGTATGCATTAACGGATAGCAATTGGATCATGTTGAAATTTTTGGATTTGCACCATATCTGAAAAAAAAATCGGAATAACTTTGGGATCATGCCCTAAACATCTGGGTTCCGAGGAATAGATTAATTTTTCATCAGAATCCCATCCTTTGCTTTTCCTGTGGAGATACCGAGAATCTTTTCTAGAATGCTAAAACAGTACTCAGCATGAACTGGTTGAGAAACGAAGCTCGAATAAAAAGGGTCGGTTGCATAGCCACATCTGGTAATGTCCAGAAATAGAGAAATAACTGTATAAGTGTATACAGAATTGCAAAAAAAAAAAAAAACAGCAAAAAAAAAAAAAAAAAAAAACACACACACACACACGCGTATTTTAATTTTTGGCAACAAATGGTTTTTCGAACTTGTGAACACCCAAAACGGACAGCGTCCCTGAGATATTATTTGTGGAAATTGAAAACTGACCTCATCAGAAAGGGTTTCGTTGCCGACAATTCTCGTGCAAAGACATCACAAATGGGTGACGTCACAACTATGGTTTAAATTGTCTAGACACGCTATATTGGCTGAGTGTCATATCTTGGTAGTTGATTCATTCTGGGCAAAGGAGTTGACCTTTTCAAATTTTTCATACGATTAACATCAAGATCGTATAAATTTTATAACAGCGTTCGCACTCAAGGCTGACTCTAACTGCGCTTAACGAAGTCTGTTTATTAGTTAAAATACCAGATGATAACCAGTGACTTGCACAGAAAGCAAGGCCCGCAACACTCCATCAGTTAATCGCATTTCCGGAAGTCAAACTTCTTTTCGAGACATTAATCCAGTGCCAAAATGAGCAATTGTTTGCAAAACGCCTCTGACTATTCAGGAAAGCGACCTTTTTAAAAATTTCTTGCACATTCTGTACCTAAATCAACATCTTCACATAATTTAGTCACCACAGGCCATTTCTGCACGGGGCACAGATCTGGAGCTCCATGCAACTAAACTCACCTCTCAATGTGCAGTCTGCTTCAGTTTATTTTATTAACCCAAACACAGTTAACTATAATATTAACAAAAACATAAACAGGACTTCTTCGCAAAGCGCTATATCATACCTTCGTGAACAGGGTGTCAAGCTGGTCATCATACGCGTGCGTCCCTAGAACTTTGACCACAATATCCTTGAATTCTTCACGAGTCAGTAAACCGGCTTGTCTCTGGGCTTTGTGTGGAGGAGGCGGTAGATCCGGGTGCTGTACTTTGGTTGGAGTCCGGATCAGTCTGGGTGGTTGGTGTGTCTGGAACCAGTACTCAATTTCTTCCAAATGTTGTAGTTGCAAGCGTTCCTCAAACCGTATTCCATCGTTGCCGTCATAGATGCTGAAACCAGACACGCCATGTCTTAAAATCCACACCGCCATGGCGTAGCAAGACAACCAAGGTATGGCTGTATCGCCGTACCTAATTTCACAACTGTTTCTCAGCGCGGATGATTAATAATAAAAAAGTAAGGTTGTACCGGTAAACAATACTATTATTAGAAGCACAAATGCATAATTCCGTTGTGTAAAGTTGGTTGAACTGCGTTTCAAAAAGTTTGATGGCCTTCGATAGTCTCTAAATGAAGGTTAGTTTATTGCTGCTCTAAACATGGTCGTTTAAAAGTGTCTACTTGAGAGCCATCCTTAATCATCTCCATGCAAATCATACCTATAAAGTCACATACACAGAATGAAAATAAACCGTGTTGTAGCGGTAATGGGCTTCGCTACTTTGGCCCATCTACTCTTGTTTATACATCTTTGAAGTGCACTTCTAACATCCCTAGAAAGCCTGCGACGTTGCATCACCGTTGGATAGACCTCGCACACGACCCGGGATCACCGTCGAGTTTGAGTTGACTATAGAAGTTGAAACAGCGTCTGTTTGCTGACGTTGGCTAAACGTGGATTATACGACGTCTGATCCACGTTGCACAGGGGTTGCAAATAGAAGTCGAAATGACCGTTATCTCCCGGCGGTGTAGAGACGTCGGGAGAAAAACGGAAAAACGTCGAGAAAATATTAATCGTGAATCACAATCTAGGCAGCGATAACCAAAAGTGTCGTGGTCACACCTCCGTCAAAATACCCGCACACTTGGGTCATCTGCTTACGTCTTTTCAAAAGTATATTTTAAATATAGGTGGAAAGACTGAAATTCCCACATTTTACGTACGCATTTGGTTTCGAAGCTATTTGTAAAGCCTGCCATTTCCGGTGAGCGATATCATGATGAGGTTATCGCTTGGATATGAACACGACGCCCAGACAACGTCGATTTTTTAACGTCTTTACAATGTTGCTTGTCCCAATGTCTATTCAACGTTGTGTCAAAGACGTTAATCAGACGTTGATCTGCGTTGCCACAATTCATAGCCAAGTTACAACCAGATGTAATACTGCGATTTGGTCGGTTAGACGTTACAACCTCAAACCGATGTTAGATGGACACCGGAATGTTTACTGGGAGCTATAAACATATAAAAGCTTAAGTTGGTGTAAGTAAATCTCAAGACAAAAGGTGTGTTTTTTATTTTTACCCTAACAATTACTAACACTTGGGACGGAGTCCAGAGGATTTATCATACTACCGAAAATTCGAAAGTTTTCTCTCTCTCTCTCTCTCTCTCTCTCTCTCTCTCTCTCTCTCTCTCTCTCTCTCTCTCTCTCTCTCTCTCTCTCTCCCTCTCTCTCTCTCTCTCTCTCTCTCTCTTATTATTTATTTATTTAGTTTTTTCAAGCCATTTTTAAGTTAGTTTCAACAGAACTCTTCCGAAACCGCCGCAGCTACTAAAATGAAATTTGGCCCACTTTCAGATGACCATGAGATCTCAATCCTCATGGCAATGTTTTATTTATGATGCCATCATCGCCATCTTATGATGTCACGAATACGTAAGGTTAAATATCTCGAAAATGGTTGCACTTGCAGCTTCTGAGTAAAATAGTTATGAGGCTAATTTTTTGCAATAATTATTTGTGCCGTTTTTTACACCAATTTATCGATTTTTTGTTATTTTAGCACTTCTAATGCTTACTTTGAGTTCATTTGATACAGAAAATTATAAATTGCAAGGAATTTAAGAAAAATTTCCTTCCAGGTTCCTAATATCATTCCCCCACTGCTTTAAAACAGATGACCTCTGAGAGATCTGTCTGTTATATATAAATACAAAGCGGGTGCATATATAAAAAAAGTAGTCCTTCACTTCTATGAGTACCAGTTTCGCGGAATCCCCACTGAGTCGGAGGAGTAACAAAGTGCTCTACACAACAGACCAAACCGCCGTAGAGGTTGACTGTTGGACAGCAACAATCATTCCCCTGCCCCCAACCTGGAACCCACAGCACCACAAAGTTCCCTGTAAAACCACGGCATTAAAGAAAACGCTCATGCATTTGATCAATGTGCTGTGTGCAGAAAACAATTCACACCGTTAGGCTTTGAGCCTGGTGTTTTGCTGCTGAGTGGAGAATATGTGCACAGGGCTTTAGCGCTGGCGTTGTTACTGATCTGACGGCATCCAGATTCGCGAAGTGATCTTTTTATGATCACGCGGGCATAGCTATTTTTTTAACAAAGAGTCCCAAGGAGTTGGTAAAAGGCATTGCAAAAGTTTAACAAAAAGATTCATGAAGTCATGGGAAGGGTCACGCCGTGGGAAGACGGGAGGTTGTGGACACGCCAGCATATATGAGGCCCGCCACCTCAGATGTGTCTTATTTCACAAAAAGATCGGCAGTGAAGATTATTCGTAGTGGCCACAGTTTTCAATAGATCGCGATGGGATATTAGATATATAGTGTTAAATCATGTGCGTTGTGTCTTGTGTGTTGGTGCGTGTGTGTGTATGTGTGTTTGGGGTGTGGGGTGTGGCATGTTATTGTTTAGTTGGGCAATCCGGCTATTTTCCCCAGTTTGGCGAAGAGAAACCTCTATCTCTTACAAATTCTTTTATTTGGCATGAGGATAGTTAAGGTCAGGAAAAATATCATTTGTCAGTTTTTTTATTTTCGAATATTTAGCCATGTAGCTGGCATGGTGACAATACTTGTAGCAAAATTTTTGTATTCCTTTGCTTTCAGAATAATGATTTTCTGTTCCCAAGTGTGAAGTTTGCTATTCGGTATCGAAGTCGTTCTAGTTTTCATTTCATTCCTGTATTTGTTATGTCCTTAATTATTTCTTTATAACCGAGATTTGAAGGGAAATGCGGCTAGCTCTCATAATTTTAATCTGCAACAATTTTGTTTTAATACTTCGCATGTGCAACCATGTGACACAGTGCTATAATAATAGGATATAAAAAGCAATGGTCACCGGACTTTTATGAGAAATAAAACAGAACTAAAACGACTCAGGATTTCTTTCGGTTTGTATTGCTAAGAATGGCAAATAAACAAATTTTGAGACTAATTCCAATACAGAACGAAAACCTGCAACATTTTTCCTCTCATATTGTACATAATTACGCACTGATCATTCATTCAACATTTGAGATAGTAAAATATGGGGGTCCCCGCGGTTCTTTTGTCACTACAAGTTTCTTTGCGAGCCTGCCCCCCCCCCCCCACTCATTTTTTACACTTTTTTCAGTGATGACATATACAACCATTTCCCGCCAAAATTTCAAGAGATATCAATACGCACTTTCTAGCTACTGTACTCCGGGCTTATAGGCAACAGGGTTCGAAAAAAAATCATTTGGTGGAAAAGTCCACAAATTGTTGCCCTGGTCCACCCTTTTTCGCATTACTGAACCGAGCACACCGTTGTCTGACATTGGCGCTGCTTTGTGATCCAGTCAGTTCTAATGTTGTCAAATATGGAATGCCGTTTTCACATTTATTAGGGAATTATTGATATCAAGAATTAATAAATATTTAGAGATACCAAGAAATATTTATTGATATCAAAAATGACTTAATGATATCTAAAATTGATTTTTTTAGATCAAAAATTCAATTCTTGATAGCAAAAATGAAATATTTGATAGCAAAATATCAATTTTGAGCTCAATAATTGATTTTCTATATATTGATATCAAGAATTTATTTCAGATATCATTATTTCAGACTGATACTTTTTTAATTTGTATTTTGAAATCTGTAAACGATTTTTTTTATCTCAAAAACTGATTCTTGATATCAAAATATCAGTTTATTTTTTAAATAAAAATTTAGAAACACGTATCTGTAAATAAATAATGGCTGTGCTTGTATGCAGAATCTTTATTTTAATTTTTTCTGTACAAAAAAAAGAAACAATTCTTGAGATATAAAATTGTGTTGTTATTATTGATCTCAATAATTCAAATTTTCATCTCCAAAATTTAATTGACGATTCGTTATATTTTATGTGAATGTGTGTCTCCCGTAAGATTTTTAGGTTTGTAAAATTGATTTTTTGATCTCAAAAATAAATTTTTGCCATCTAAAATTCAATTATTGATAGCAAAATATAAATTAATGAGATCTAAATTGATTTATTGATATCTCTAAATATATTTTGATATCAAAAATAAGCATTAAATGTTAAAATGGCATTCCATAGTCAAACACATCGTGTGGCCAGTAAAATGATTTTCGAACTCTGATTACCCAATAACTTTGCAAAGGATATAATTTTGGCGCCCCACGACTGATAGCAGAAAATTTAACATTTCAGTTTATACACAATTTGAAAATTCTGATCCTGATTCTAACTTCACTCACTAGATGGCTCAGAGATTATTAATTATTTCTTTATATAGTATCACATTTATTCATTTATTAATTTTTTCGGATATTCAAAATCATTAATCGATTGTTTATAATTGACATAATTGTGTATATTTTTTGTTGCAGTTCGAACGAACCTATCCCGCCTTACATCCCTCAGCCAATGATCAAGAGGGAATCCTCGTATCATGCGTCATTGTAGAACTAGGGCATTCCCTTTAAGCCCCAAATAGATGGTTACAAACTCATCCAGGCTTGTTGTGGGATGGGTGGGAGGGAGAATAGCTTAAAAGTGGAGAACGCGAATTACACTTTTACTCATAAAAACTCGTTTTAAGAAATAAAACGTTAGTTTTACTTCACAAAGGCTTTGAATTTGCTTATCTCCACCTTTAATGCGATTTGGGTCCGGAGCATGTGGGCCTGCCATTCTGAACTGCACAAAAAGGTTGCGAATTACAACATGACCCTAGAAAGTCTGCTCGTTGTTAGCCGGACGGAAGTGAGGGGCACTGTAGCTAAAGATGAAATAAACCTGATAACTAAGTTCCACTTCTTTTAATTCTTTCCAGATATGGGTCCGGGTGGAAACACTCCCGGTGTAATGATTTTAAGTTACCCCTTCTCAGGTTACCCCCGGTTACTTGAATTCGATTTCTCATTATTGGGGGTAATTCATATTCGATTTGTTATTACCCCGGTAATATTACCCCCTCTGTTTTTAGATTACCCCATATCAGAAGCTGTTAACACGCAGAAAAATTTTTACATTTATCCACATAAATAAACTAAAATGAAATATTCATTTCAACAACTCTTCAATGAGAGCCAAACTGGACGACCTCTTCAACTCTGGTTTTGCACAATCATTACAAGTATTTGACTGAGTTGGTTCAGTTGCTCACTCAGAATCAAAAGGCTTTTCTATTAGTATCTATCAATGTCTTTCAGTGTCTTGTAATGTCACAGTTTTTTGAGTAGGTTAATCCCCAGCTCCTAGTTGCTAATCCCAAGGTGTCGGGACGATGTTTTGAGTAGCTTTCCTGCATGTGTATCAATAGGAGGTTGATTTTGGTTGTTACATGGAGTTCCAATAACTTAAAACAAAACAGAAAAAAGTTGTAAAATAAAACAAAAAGGTGAAAATTAACACGGAGATTTTAGTATTGTTATTTATTATTATTAAAGGTTATTGTTTTTCTGCATGTTAAAGCTATTGACATGGGGGTGTAACTTAAAATCAGGGGGTAATACAAATTCGAATTTAAGTTACCGGAGGGAATAGCTTGAGTTCGATTTAAATTATTGGGGGGTAATAGAAAACGGGAGTATTCCGAAATCTTTACACCGTGCCGGAGCAAAAAACAAACAAAACGTAAAGAATATCACAGCAAAGTCAAGTCAATGTAAGTAATCGATTGACCGACTGACCGACAAGAGTATTTTTGCCAACCCCCTCCTACGGCCCACTCGAGGGATCTGCACCTGGGTTACTCGAATGCTGTGTATTCTCTTACATAATTATTCTTTATTGTCTATATAAGACAATATATCGTAAATAAAAGGAGATTTATGTAAAATAAATACTGGCATCCCAGAAATTAGATCTCTAGCTGTGGGACTGTGGAGCTTTTGTGGTTTTTAATCATTTTCTCCCTTACTTGCTTGCAGAGGCCTTTCTTCTCTAAGAAGGATTGGTTAGATACCACAGGTGCAGTTTCAGCAAGTCGGGATAGGGGTGTAAGTGCTGTCAGTGGGGCTGGGACAGTAACTACTTGTGATACGGGATCGGGATTGTTTACCTTGCAATGGAGCAGCAGGATGAACCATGAGGCTTCGGGAGACCATAGGGCTATCAACAGTAGTGACCGTGGACCCGAACTGACTATCTTCTGTAGAGCTGGGTACAGGCAGCTTGCAGGGAAAAAGCGCACAGTACTTCCTTCAACGGTCAATGGCAGTGAGAGCGTCCACTATCCAACCTGTTTGATCTGGGCAGGGAGAGGCAAACCTGAGAATTGGGACATCATAGCATTGGCAAATAGGCCCAGCGTGGGGAGGTCGGGCAAGGAGACTGGCATACTACCCATTAAAAGGACTGAGAGACCAGGCACCATTCCGTGTTGATTGCTTGATCCGCCCTGGAAGCTAAGTCTGCTAACACATTGAGCTTTACTGCTAGGTGGCGGGCTGAAAGTGTTATACGCTCTTGACGGCCATTGAGAGAATCTGAAATGCCAGCTTGGTAAAAAGGTGTAATTTCGTGCCCCCTTGCTTGTTTAGGCACGCTATGGCTATTGAATTGTCCAGTAGAAACAGGACCGTCTTGCCTCTGAGATGTCTGATCAGTTTGCTTTAGAGCGATCCAGACAATGCAGAGCTCTAGCCAGAAGACGAGGACGTCTCGGGGCGGTACTTTGATTGGTTGCTACCTGAAATGCTGTGGAGACTGCCCATCTGTCTTGCTGCCCTTTCCCGGCTTTGTTTTCTTGGCAGGGGTGGCTGAAACTATGCACGGGGCTTGTTCTGTGTTCTGGGAGTAGGGTGGTATTGCCGCTTTCACTTCATTGGCCTCTTAAACGAGGCACGAGACATCCGTCACATCAGGGCGTAGTGATGCGACATTGAGCGGCTGTCCTGATTCACTCTCTCCACCTCAGCTTGGGGGTAGGATGGGGAAACAGTTCCTTTTCCTCTAAGAAGGGTGCGTGGCGTAGGTCCCGCAGACCTTTGACACTGGACCAGCAGTGTTGAAGAAAGACATCCCCATGTAAATAAACCATTGATGTCATTAAAAATGATGAAATCTTTACTAAATCTCGGGTTATCAGTGCCAGGCATTCCAGAAGCTTTGATGATACCAGATCACTAAGACGAAAGCTCTCCCATCGTACTTTCGAGGCTGTGGTGGAACCAGCTCATCAGAGGAGCGGTATGGGCCCGGACGTACTAAGCAATGTTTGGGGAAGTGAAAACGTGAGAGCGCACGACCTTCACTTGCGTTCATCTTTTTGAATTCTCTCGCCCAACGGATATGGCATTGGCAGTGCCCTCGCTGGTCGAGAGTTCTATTAAAGAATCGTGCTGAAGAGGGGTGACTTGTGACGTCATGCGTATCGGAGGGTCTCCTTATTGGGAGCCACATGTGACTTTAGCCAGCCGCGCTATTTCCTGAATAGCATTCCTGAATGAAACGTCCTTTGGGGCTATGGTGGTTGGTGTCATTATTAAGCCGTGTGAGGTCCGAGGGCAAAGGAGTTCTGATTGGTCGTCTGCCTGCCGCGGTCGGGTCTTTCCGGAGTCTTTGGCCCCGGCCCGATGATCGTACACAGTCCATTTTCTGTAAGGAAAGATGGAAACGGGAGGCTGTGACGTGTCTTCGGACTCCTCCTCTATTTCCCCTTCTTCTGAGTCTTGGTCGTCGGAGCCCATTTCGGGGACTTGTGATTGACACTGTGACGCTGGGGGTTGAACTTCCCTATTGTGAGGGATCGCAGTAAAGGGAGAGATATTCGTTTGCAACAATTCATCGTCATCTTCCAGTAGTACAGAAACCTGTCAAGAAGATGGTATACCCAACGACTCCTCCTCGCTGATTGCAACCGTCGCTGGGTTATCCGTGAACGGCTCCAACGAGACGAGGGTGGGGTGAATCCGAGGTCGAGGCAACATTCTGACCCTCTGCTGAGGGCCAGAAACCGTGGCGGGCAGTTTGGATCTTTTTTTCTGGTGTCTTGACTTTGCACCTTCTGCTGTAGGTCCAACAACTGTTTTTGTAACTGTGGTTGGAGCGATAAAAGGCCGAGAACTCACTTGAAAGACGTGGTAGTAAGGGTGGGTAAGATAGTTCCTCTTGTGACGGAATGTCCAGCTGACCCGTCACCATTGGGAAGCTGGATCCTGAGTCCTTATGAGTGACCGTGACTTGACCGGGTGGGGGAAGCTTGAACTCATAGTCCAAACACTTGGGGAGGAAGCCCATGCCTTGAGGAGAATATCGCGTTTTCTTTCCCCTCGGGAATAACTACTTTCGCCACTGTCTCCGAGAAAGCCCTTGGCTTGGATTTGGGTTTTCTGTGTTTCATGGTAGCTGAAGTGGCATCTGATTCCGAGCCAGCCTCTGCATGGATGGGCGCAGAAACTTGGCCCAAAATGACAGAACTCGCTTTCTTCATGGCGTACTGCACGAACTCGTGTGAAATAAAAGAAGCAGACGAAAGGCTCTTGCGTTGATCCCGTCTACGTTCTTTTTTTGTTTTGTTTTTAAGAAGTGCCTTCCAGTCCTTTGGAATCAGGTGTTGCCATTCGGAACATGTGTTATTCTCCTCACACAGGGGCACGCAAACTGAGTGGAGGTTACACGTCGTAGGGCGATGGATGCACCGAGGTAGCTCAGTGGAGAGCTAAGTTGGCCTCTGTGATGTCTGTGATGTCTGAAAAGTAAGCAGAGAGAGAAAATGTATCACTATCGAAAACACAAACATTACATCTACATTAACGCTCTTACCATCACTCTGATCCTTATCCTGTGACCTTTGCATTCCAAACCGTCCAAAAATTGCTGTGAGCAATTTAGGCAATTTTCCACGACAAGAGACCATCCTGGGCGCGACCCCGTCGCTTTTCGTGGGCCGTCATGGGAAGGACCGTAACGGACTAGCCCATAGGACCGTTAAGGGACCGTCACATAAAAACTCTGCCGTTTTGCCATAAGACCATAATGGGCAAATGGTCGTAGACGGTCCGTGGGGCGTACCAAAACGATATGCCCAGAGTCCCATCATATGAAAATGGGACTCTGTGCCGAAAGCCCTAGAAACGCCTAAAAGGTTTCTCTTTTCATCCTGACCTTGATCAGTAATGCAGAACCTGCTCTGACAAGACTGAACAGTCGAATCTGGAGTATAAGTTTAAGCAAAGACTGGCCATTTCCGCGATGACACAGCCGGCTGGATAAAGCTTGAAGTCGATGCAGGCACAGTGGCCTGTAAAGATCCTATGACTCTTAGACGATATGTGCTGGATCCAGTAAAGATCATGTAGCTTCTAGTGGACAGAGAGGCACACTTTCCGGGATTGGGTAGGAAGTCACCGTGTCGTGTAAACTCAACTTCTACTAGACCGAAGTTACAAGTGCTGAATTGCTGTTCTTAACTGAACCGAATTTATCCACATTACTGAAATAAATTAGTCCTTTACTCAGTTAAATGAACTACATTTTGAGTCAATTCGCACCTTTTATTAGTTTTCTTATGCAAAAATTGCGGAACACACAGAATGGCGTGTTGTTTGTAACACCACGCTAAAGGGAATATCGTAGTTCTACAGTGACGTACGATACGAGGATTCCATCGTCCTCATTGGTCCATGGATGGAAGGCGGGATAGGCTCGTTCGAACTGCAACAAAAAAAGTTCTTTTTTTATTGCGTTGTAATCTACAACCAGAAGGGAACCCATAAAAAGTCGAGATAAGCGAATTCAAAGCTTTTGAGAAGTACAAGCGTACTTTACGAAAAGTCTATGGTTCCCTCTTCTACACTTTACATTTTAAAATTCATATAAAATGTAACTTTTGCGGATACCACGAAAAAGATGCTTTGTTGTGGTATTCATTATCCTATTCAATGTTCACTATGCAGTGGAAACCCAGAAATTGAACGACCACTGGCACTGCACTAAAACGATCCGGATGTTCTTATCTGTAGAATGTTTCGTAATGGAAAGAACTCAGAACAGGGCTGTTGAAAAGTAGTCGTATTTATGAGGTAGCCCCATTTATGGGATGGTCGTGTCATGCATACCGGGAGTTTCCGAAAAGAAGCCCTGGACTTCTAAACGGACACTCGACATTTTGAGATTCACATATTGAAATCAAATGGAAATGCAAGTACAAGCAATGGTTTTATCTCGTTTGGATTATTGTAATTCTCTTTTAGCTTGTATTTCAAACAATCTATTGCGTAAACTTGAAAGGGTTCAGCATTGTGCTGCATGTGTTATTTGTAAAGCTGTGTATAAGCAATCTGCATCACTGCTTATGTTCAATCTGCATTTGCGTCACCGAGATACCTCTTGTGTAACGATGTTTAGGTCTAAAGGGTCGAAAATGAGCTCAAAATCGCTTTATCTAACCGTTTTCGAGATAGTAGTCAACTTCTGGTTTCTGACCGTGACCCAGAAGGCAAGGTCACCGAGATACCTCTCATGCAACGTTGTTTAGGCCCAAAGAGTTGAAAATAAGTTCAAAATCGCTCCATCTCTAACTGTTTTCGAGATAGGTCTTCCTATCATTAACGGCATACGAAGTCACGTGACCTTAATGTTTAAGGTCAAGGTTCTGGATGGAAGGTTACCCCTACTGAGTACGTTTTATATCTTCGCACTAGGATTTTAGCACATTTATGGCTACATTTCGGGATTAATAGGCGTTTCAAAAACTACTTTGACTTCACTTTAACCTTGACCTTTGAGGTCATGCTCAAAAATATTTGCGGTTTCACCGAGACCTGATAATTGTCTATAAGTGTACCAAATATAAAGCTCCGCTGGCTCAAATGCTAGGAGGAGTTTTCTGGAAAGCATTTGTGGACAAAAATAACTTTGACCTCAATTTGGTATTGACCTTGCCCTTGACCGACAAGGTCAACAAAATTTATGGATACAGCAAGACCTCATCACCCTCTACACGTGTGCCAAATTTCTTCTCCCTCTGTCAAAAACTGTAGGAGTTTTCTGGAAACCATCCAAACGGAAAAAAGGAGAAGGAAAAAGGAGAAGGACAGAAAATTTCAGAAAAACTACAAACTTATACTCAGTTGCAAACGAAATTTGCAAGTGGGAATAAAACAGGCACAAAAATTTCCAAATATCTTTCAGAATTTGTTTAATTGAAATGTATGGTTCGCAATCACTACAAAAACAAATAGTACAGGTAATTACCCTCCCCTTTTAAGAGCCTCCCCCAACTCCCCGATGAAATTGGTATACCCGGTAACTCCCCCCCCCCCCCTCCGCCTCCCCGATAATCTCCAAACTGTCAAATTTTCCGGCACCAACACACACACACATACACACACACACAGATATATATATATATATGACAAAAAAATTGAAGGGATATCTTACTTTTCTGCGCTGTTCTCATCCATTCGTCTAAGGATATGCTGTGGTACAGATAATATTTTTGTATTTCCTCGAATTTGGAATATATCCGTTGTACCTTCTTTGTCAGATATTCATTGCAAGCACAGTGTTCCTCATTCGTGTTCAATGTTTTCAAATGTGATTGTTTTTAGCCTTGCGGACTTTTGATACGAGATACTGATGCAGATCTTCACACTATTCAATCATCGTATCAAGAGCCAATATAATTCGTTTTTACTTTTAATGAACTACCCACTTCAGCGAGTTGTTCATTAATCTATTGCATTTATCTTTCCAAGTCGAGAGACGGCAGCGGGAGTGCAATATGTTGTCAAGTAAATATTTCTTTAAAGAAGTGGCGACCATATCCGGATGTCTTTAAATTATAAATTCAAATTAAAAATTCTATGAATTCAAAACAGAATAACTATGTTTTGTGCCGAGCATATTGAGGCAAAATGAGTTCCGAGAGACAAAAATGGTTAGGGTAATTGGGTCATGATACTCTGACTTTTTAATTATCCTCCAACCACTTTTCAGTTTATGCATGACACAAGCACAAGTAGAATTCATGTATTCACGAATTCATGTATTCTATACCACCGGTAGTGTAATTTTTAAAGTCTTCCAGTCAACTTTCAGTCTTCCATTCAACTTTCAGTTTCTATGTCACATGTAACATAAAAGGATATCCATAAAAGTGTAAGCTTTATGCTCCTCTTAAGTCGTTTGAAGTTGCCGTCTCTCACAATATTCGTCTGCGAAATCCCCGTATTAAACAAACAAAATCGAAATTTAATGTGATGATCAAAGAATTTTTAACAAGTGCATTTTTTAACCAGCGTTTAACTTTAAACTTGTTTGATATCCACTGATGCTGTCAAATATTAACAATTCTTTCTCAAGTGGTTGTCTGATAAGAGTAGACGTTTAGAGCAAACATAATTGAGCCGCAGTTACCAACTAAATTAGGCAATTAGAGTGAATGTGTGGGTTTGGGGGGGGGGAAACTGTTATGTTTCTTTAGTGGTCAGAACATGCACATATTTTAAATGCCCCCCCCCCCCCCCCAAAAAAAAAGAAGAAGAAGAAAACGAAGAAAAAGGCGAGAGTTTTAAATTCCGTTTTCTTCCAAAAAGGTTAATCTTTATGAAATTTTGCCTGCCCTTCCCTGCAAGAATCTAGATTCAAGCCTGCATTTTCGCTCTCTCATCTGCATTGTACACAGCTCATTGGCAGACAAATAACGGTCTGAAGGTTGCCCCCCCCCCCCCTCACAAACACCCGAAATGTCTTTAAAATGATTTTAAAATCTTTGATTTTCGGGCAAAAAGGGCGACACCCCAGGAAAAACAGGATCCCCTGCAGCTCCACCACACCCGCATAATCCCTGAATCGCGTACGGTAAGCATCCAAAACATGAGGCATCGGTATCCCATTTGAGCTGTTCTTCTCGTGTTCCGAAAAAAAACCTTTTCACATGCAGTTGACATGTGAGAATTATTTGCAGAGCCTCATTCTGACTTCAGTGTAAACCTGTTGTTATTGGCAAGGTATAAGCAAGCACAACAAGACACCTATGTCATTATTGAATCAACGGTTCCCATTATTTTGCCTTTGTCAGATGAGCGGGATATTTGATCCCAGTCCCCTCGATTTCACTTTAGTTTGCTAATGTATTTACATAAAACTGGTAAATGATCTTGTAATCGCACGATTGGCTAATCATTCCACAATGCTCGTGCATGAAATTACCTATATTTGTTTGAAAAATTATATTGTAGAGTTATTAATTTTAACCTTCTGAACCACATAAGTACAAAAACCCAACAATGAAAGCAAAATTGCCAAACATTTTAATGAGATATTCAAATTGCCTTTGCACAAGCATGGACTAAATTGCTTAGCGACGTTTAATCGCTTCCAGTTCATGTGGTTTCCTGGATAAACTTTAATAAATACTGCCAAAAACTGACTACCAGATTATTAGAGAACTCTTTTTAAAAGTTCGAGTGTAAAACCCGCCCGAATACTTTTTTTCTCTCTGTTACTCTTAAGAATTCTGCGAGCTTATAAGCCGCGTCAATGCGTTAATAAATCATCTCAATAGACTAAAAAATACGGTTTAACTGGTCACTGTTGCTTTTTTTTCTTATTTTTTTTTCTTTTTTTTTTCATTCGTTTTTCGAACTTCACTCATCATATATACAATGGATTCTTTCGTTTGTCTTATTTTATCATGTTTAATCGATGTGCGTTGTTCGGGAGAAAATGCATAAAGTGTGAAGGCACAATATATGGAGTGCAGATGACCCTCGACATTCGCCATCCTTTTCAAGGCGCTGACGTTGACAGGAATTTGCGTTGGCCCTGTACTTTTGGGAACCGGAAAATACCACCGGACATAATACCGCCGGGCAAAATACCAGCGGACATACTACCACCGGACATAATACCACCAAGGAAATGAAAACTAGGACAAAATACCACCAACGATATCTTTTTACTATACAGCGTAACAACGCAGACTCGGTGGCGTCCAGTCATGGAAGAAGCTCAAATAAGACGCGAAACGGAGACGGCTTAGGGATTATAAAAATCAGATGCAGTAGGTCGCAGAGAATAAGAGCAAATACTCCGTTATGTCATTATTGATAAGGGATTGCCACAGCGGGGTGTAGGACATTTGACCAACCGAAATTTGACCAACCGAAATTTGACCAACTGAAATTTGACCAACCGCAATTTGACCAACCTCTTAATGAAAAAACGGACATTTGACCAACTTCATAATTTATTGTTTTTCGTACCACTTATCAGTAAAACATTAGCAATCACAAATGTTCGGACAACAGCAACATTTGAACAGTTATAACACTGCAAGTAAAAGTACTGTCCAAATGTACTGGGATGGTAGTAATCTCATATCCTCTCAAAACTTCACATAAAACACGTACCTGAGATGACATAAAGCCTGGGTTTGTTTGTATAACGCCTTGTATAACGCCGGATTACGGAGATTAACGGGGCACGTGGAACTCAACCTTATGACACTCATTGACAGAGAGAGGATTAGCACATCTCTTTGATGCGAACGAGCACTTCTTTGAAATTACTTTTTCTTACGAAACCTCGAACTCCTAGATTTATAAGGTTGTGTATATCTAAAACTGAAAGCTGGTCAAATGTCAGTTTTTTCCATTAAGCGGTTGGTCAAATTGCAGTTGGTCAAATATCTGTTGGTCAAATTGTGGTTGGTCAAATTGCGGTTGGTCAAATTGTATGTACCCCATTTTCCGCATATAAATAGGGCACGAAAATGAGTAGAATTTAAACCAAGATCAACAGCAATAAACCACGACAATAAACTAACTAGGATCTACAAAAAAGAACAGTTACAGTAAAGTAGAATGTCCTCAGTGAATGTAATTAACACTTGACAAGCCTTTGGCTTGCAAGAGTTATATGAATTTGTGCGAGCAAAATTCGTCCTTTTTTTTTCTTCTTGACACTTTTTCCGATTTTTTGTGTCTTCTTCTCCTCTGACACTATGGGCCCTACGACCATGAAACCTTGGACTTATGAAGAACTTGATCTGAACATGTGCATGTCACTTTTTATTTTCGTCTTTGATTTCGTTTTCTTTGTTAAAACGCCATGTGAAAAGAGTGCATTTTTGGCAAGTAAATGCGTAGCATTTAACCCACATCACACACAGTTGCACAGTGAGCTTTGTGCGAGCTCTCACTGCGTAAATAGCTAACACGGCGTATGCTAGATCAGTCAATAAAACCTTAAGTCAACAGAAACCAAACACTACTCGGCTTATAAGACATATTCAAGCTGTGTTGTTTGCAATATATTATTCAAGAAATAACCCATTGAGGGAAGTATTTTTGCGTTTTAATTTTTGTCAAGTGTTTAACATTTCGCTAGCGAAGTGAGGTTCTAGTTTTAGTTTGTTTTAGTTACATTCAGTTATAAATAGCTCCGGCGATCACATAAAGCAATAAAAGATTGTGGTGGTAGTTTGTCCTAGTTTTCATTTCCTTGGTCGTATTATGTCCGGTGGTATTTTGCCCGGTGATATTTTGTCCTACACCCCTGCCGGAGTATCTTATCCATGATTTGCAAATGGCTATGAACGACGCAGAACGTGCAGCCGTTGGGATTAGGCGTGGCGCATCCACCAGCATAACTGAGATACTGAAAGCATAACACTGGCTACCTTTAAGGGAACGATCGACTTTCAAAATTCTAGTGACGATGTATAAGGGAAATCGCGGTGTCGCTCCTAATTATATTTCAGGCCTTTTGCAATTTAGACCTGTGCCATTACGCACTTAAGGAGTTATGACTGCTTACAGCTAGTGACACCAAGATGTAAGAACAAATTGGGAGAGCGAGCTTTTAGTTATACCGGTCCTAAGCTGTGAAAATCCATTCTCTTCGAGATTAGGAATGAACAAACCTTAGAGTGCTTTTAGAAGAGCTCTTAAAATCCAGTTTTAAGTCATGTTATAATTGCGCAATATTCTAGTCACTTTTACGGTATTATAATGCTTAAATATACACTTGAATGTTTATGTATCGATTGTGCGCTTAGTTACAAGCGCTTTATAAATGCTGCTAAATAAATAATAAATAAATAAATCATGATATCCAAACAGCTTTGAAAAGATCCTATTACTTTACAGAAGATTTTTAGGATTAGGTTTTGAAATAGTTTTATTTCGTAGAAATTTTTTTATTTAAATGGCAAGGATAGTATCCGTGTCACGCAACAACAAAACAGGCTATTCGTTGAAAGGCATTTCTCAAAGTCGTTTGAAACCTGCCTTTCATTCAATAGTCTGTTTGTTTGTTTGTTTATTGTTTTATTTTAGCTTTCTGTTTCTTTTGCAGAAATGAAACAAAATCCGGACAACATTTCATAAAAGTTTTCATTTACGTAAGAAAATTGCTAAGACGCATTGCCAACTGTTGCCGTTTTATAGTCAATACACAGGAAGTTATAAAAAGGGGGCTGTTGCTGCCAGAAGGAGGAACCCAACGAAACCCGTGCCGCTAAACCAAGAACTGCTTACTTATTCACTGCTTTCCTAACATTGGACCATACAAAATAAATTTGAAAAAGCACATGCTACTAAGGGGTCTAGGACAATCCCCCCCAGACAACTGCCCCCAGACAACCCCCCCCCCCCCCGACAATTCCCCCCATAGGACAATTCTCCCCATAGGACAATTCCCCCCCCCCCCGAGGACTACACCTCCCTGCCACTTAATTTTTCAAGTCCTTCTGTTTCATGTACAAATAGCCATCCAACACCAACTTTCGAGCACCTCTTTCTGTTCGAATAAATTCCATTTTGCTGGTATGATGAATTTGGTGGTGTTGGATGGCATCTTTTATATGACAGAGATTGCTGACGATGGGTGGAACCACGTAAAAACCATTGACTCCGGAATTCCCAGCTTTGATTCGTTTTTGCTGGACCTCAGGTGGTCAACTTAAAGTTCATTGGTTTGGATAAATATGTCCAAATACCAGCAACTCTGGACCTCAACCCTCGTTGGTCTTAATATTATCGCCTCCGGAATTACAGTGTAATCCGGATAAATAACACTGCTCTAGGATTGCAATGGGTGTAGGACCGGTAATACCACCATAATGATCAAACACTCCAGTTGCTGGTTGTGTACTTGCAATTGAGTACATGAAAATCAAACCAACATGTTTGAAAAGTGCAATTACAAGATGAGAGGACAATTTTAAAGGGTAATAATTTGTCAAAAAAGGACAGAAATTAGAAAGAAAAGAAAAAATAAGTGGGAGGGGGGATAGTCCTCGGGGGAATTGTTGGGGGGGATTGTGGGGGGAATTGACTGGGCGGGGAATTGTCCTGTTCCCCTACTAAGGTTTAAGCAGTTTTGTAGGTCTGCGGCTGGAAAAATGTCCTGTACCCACTCTGCTAGTCGAAACACTGAAATGTGGCGGGTGTTTAAGCAACAGCACAAAAATCTTAAAATGGTAAATAACGTTAAAATGCAAAATAAATATGCGCTACTTTAGCGGAAGGAAAGTGCCAAAATATGAAGATCGTGAACAGATAATTTTTTGCCAGACCACGCGGTCGCAGTATAAATAAACGGTAAACGGACAGAAGTCCTCTCCGGGAAAAAGACCCACCGGACGGAAGCCCCTCCACCTTGCACTTCTAAAGAGAAGCTACCCCCCCCCCCTATCCGGAAAAACCCCTCCGGTCTGAAGCTTTTTTTTCTGAACGTACCGGACTTATCAGTAGCAATCTCAATTAACAATTGCTTCGATTTCAATTGCAATTCAAAATCAACTCCCAACTCTAGACCGAGTTCATAAATTAGTTTGGATTCGACTGCAATTTATGCTTTACTGTACAGTTTTCCAATTAGTCACTGAAGTTAATGATTGCAATTCACTCATATCTTCTGATGTCCAAGAAACAGATTTCTGTGTTTTAATGATATTGTAAAATAAACAAAAGCTTTGAAGCGTTTTTATTTTATTTGTCGTCTTATATATAATAATTTTTCGATTATTTTATTTCAGATATAAATTGCAATCACCAGTCTTAATGACAATTGCAACAAATTCTTTACTCTTACTTCGGAGATGTAAGCACCTTGTGATCTAATTCACTAATCCCACACTGAGTTGAAGAGCTCACTATCAGACAGATCATGAAAACAGCATTGCTTTGAAAAATATCTTTCGTGTAGATCATAAAAATCAAGGTAGAAAATCCTTAAAGCAAAATTAACTCAGTAGTTTTCGTTAATTTCTTTTCTTTTAATGAAAATTCGGGTGCGGGCTTTTTCCGGAGGGACTTTTATCCGGGGGGGAGGAGGGCTTCTTTCTGTGGTCTTGTTTAATGACTAGCGCAGGGCGCTTCTGTCCAGAGATGCAATTCGGCCACGTATTCCAAATAAACTTATATATCAGCCGAAAAGCGAAATTCAAGTGATCTAGGTGTATCATATAAAGATGTTTCGATGAGGATCTTTTATCAAACAGGACAAACATGTCAATTTATTTTGTGACGTTCTGGTTGCTAACGGAGCAGTTAACGAAATCCGTTAACTGCACCGTTAACTTTTTTTAATACGACGGCAGACAATTGAGCAGGAAGTCAACAGCCGGGTTTTCTCTCCAGTAACTCTACTCGGGTGCAGGAAAAAATGGTAGCAGGAAAAATGGTAGTGGAAATAGCGGTAAGCGAAAAAGAAATGGTAAACGGAAAAATTTTAAGACAATGAAAAATTCATCAACATGTTTACACACTTGGTATGCATGCATCTATCAACGCAGAGCCTTTGTACTCGTTTGTTGTTGGTAATTATTTCCATTTTGAACATGAACACGCTTAATTTGCCCGGGCTTGTGTAACACAAGGGTTAACTGTTATGCATGCAAGGGGCTTGTAATCCGCTCGCTGTGTACACACGGGGATCGTAAATCCTCCTGAAAGATTCACAAAATCTGGCCATCTTTGGCATTTGTGGTATTAAGTGGGCTTGCTTTGATGTTGAGTAACATGTAACGTAGTTTCTTTGAAAAAAAACCCTGATTGCACACCTGAGAATATTCCCCCGTCTTTAACACCATTTTTTCCGGTACCATTTTTCTGTACCCATGGAAGACCACAAGACGTAAACTTTTCAAAAGCAGTGATTTGCTGACAATCAAACGAATGCTTTTACACAAGGTAACTATTGTATTTCTTTAGTTTTCAGATGTGGTGTTCACCGGTATACTCAAATGTTTTTCTTTAAACAAAAAAAGTGTTTTTCTTTAATAAATCAGGATACCCATAAAGAATACCACAACTACTTCCGCTTCATAAAAATAGACCGTTTTCGCTACCAAGTAGGGCACAAAAGTCATTTGGGGGTCACAAAAATACTATTCTTAACTCTTAAAATTCAGAATTTACCACGAACGAGGAGGTCAAGCTCACCAAGGTAACTCATACACATCGTCTTTTAGGCCCAACGGGTAGACAATAAGCTCAAAATCGCTCCATCTCTAACCGCTTTCGAGATAAGGTCAACTTCCGGTTTTGGCCTTAACCATGACCGAGGAGTTGAAGGTCACCGAGGTACCTCTTACATATCGTCTTTTAGGTCCAAAGGAACGAAACTAAGCTCAAAATCGCTCTATCTCTAACCGCTTTCGAGATAATGGTCAGCTTCCGGTTTTGACATTGACCATGACCGAGGAGGCCAAGGTTACAGTGGAACCTTTTACATAACGTCTTTTAGGTCCAAAGGGACGAAAATAAGCTCAAAACCTCTCTATCGGTAACCCTTTTTTAATCCGCATTTTTTTTTACCTTATTGATAAAATGAATAAGGTAAAAAAAAAAACTGCGGATATCATGACGTCTCATCATCCCGTATCAGTGAAGCAAAAAAATTTATATATATATATAAATTTTATAAATATATATATATATATATATATATATATATATATATATATATATATATATATATATATATATATATATATATATATATATATATATATACATAATTATTACATATAATAATACGGAAAAACTTTACCTACCGAATCGTACGAAAACACAAACTATGGGATTGAAAATATTCGAGTGTAATAAGGCAACCATTTTAAGCTCGAAGGCTAGAACATCCAGTCCTGATCCCCGAAGGCTAGAACATCCAGTCGTAACCCCCGAAGGCTAAAACATCCAGTCATGACCCCCCGAAGGCTAGAACATCCAGTCATGACCCCCGAAGGCTAGAACATCCAGTCGTGACCCCTGAAGACTAGAACATCCAGTCCTGACCCCTGAAGGCTAGAACATCCAGTCGTGACGCCCGAAGACTAGAACATCCAGTCGTGACCCCCGAAGGCTAGAACATCCAGTCGTGACGCCCGAAGACTAGAACATCCAGTCGTGACCCCCGAAGGCTAGGACATCCAGTCATGACCCCCCGAAGGCTAGAACATCCAGTCGTGACCCCTGAAGGCTAGAACATCCAGTCATGACCCCTGAAGACTAGAACATCCAGTCGTGACGCCCGATGACTAGAACATCCAGTCCTGACCCCCGAAGGATATAACATCCATTTGTGACGCCCGAAGACTAGAATATCCAGTCGTGACGCCCGAAGACTAGAACATCCAGTCGTGACCCCCGAAGACTAGAACATCCAGTCGTGACCCCTGAAGGCTAGAACATCCAGTCGTGACGCACGAAGACTAGAACATCCAGTCGTGACGCCCGAAGGCTCGAACATCCAGTCGTGACGCCCGAAGACTAGAACATCCAGTCGTGACGCCCGAAGGATAGAACATCCAGTCGTGACGCCCTTAGGGCTAGAACATCCAGTCGTGACCCCCGAAGGCTAGAACATCCAGTCATGACCCCCCGAAGGCTAGAACATCCAGTCATGACCCCCCGAAGGCTAGAACATCCAGTCGTGACGCCCGAAGACTAGAACATCCAGTCGTGACCCCCGAAGGCTAGAACATCCAGTCATGACCTCCCGAAGGCTAGAACATCCAGTCGTGACGCCCGAAGACTAGAACATCCAGTCGTGACCCCCGAAGGCTAGGACATCCAGTCATGACCCCCCGAAGGCTAGAACATCCAGTCGTGACCCCTGAAGGCTAGAACATCCAGTCATGACCCCTGAAGACTAGAACATCCAGTCGTGACGCCCGATGACTAGAACATCCAGTCCTGACCCCCGAAGGATATAACATCCATTTGTGACGCCCGAAGACTAGAATATCCAGTCGTGACGCCCGAAGACTAGAACATCCAGTCGTGACCCCCGAAGACTAGAACATCCAGTCGTGACCCCTGAAGGCTAGAACATCCAGTCGTGACGCACGAAGACTAGAACATCCAGTCGTGACGCCCGAAGGCTCGAACATCCAGTCGTGACGCCCGAAGACTAGAACATCCAGTCGTGACGCCCGAAGGATAGAACATCCAGTCGTGACGCCCTTAGGGCTAGAACATCCAGTCGTGACCCCCGAAGGCTAGAACATCCAGTCATGACCCCCCGAAGGCTAGAACATCCAGTCATGACCCCCCGAAGGCTAGAACATCCAGTCGTGACGCCCGAAGACTAGAACATCCAGTCGTGACCCCCGAAGGCTAGAACATCCAGTCATGACCTCCCGAAGGCTAGAACATCCAGTCGTGACGCCCGAAGACTAGAACATCCAGTCGTGACCCCCGAAGGCTAGAACATCCAGTCGTGACGCCCGAAGACTAGAACATCCAGTCATGACCTCCCGAAGGCTAGAACATCCAGTCGTGACCCCTGAAGACTAGAACATCCAGTCGTGACCCCCGAAGGCTAGAACATCCAGTCGTGACCCCTGAAGACTAGAACATCCAGTCGTGACGCCGAAGACTAGAACATCCAGTCCTGACCCCCGAAGGATATAACATCCATTTGTGACGCCCGAAGACTAGAATATCCAGTCGTGACGCCCGAAGACTAGAACATCCAGTCGTGACGCCCGAAGACTAGAACATCCAGTCATGACCTCCCGAAGGCTAGAACATCCAGTCGTGACCCCTGAAGACTAGAACATCCAGTCGTGACCCCCGAAGGCTAGAACATCCAGTCGTGACCCCTGAAGACTAGAACATCCAGTCGTGACGCCCGAAGACTAGAACATCCAGTCCTGACCCCCGAAGGATATAACATCCATTTGTGACGCCCGAAGACTAGAATATCCAGTCGTGACCCCTGAAGGCTAGAACATCCAGTCGTGACGCCCGAAGGCTAGAACATCCAGTCGTGACGCCCGTAGGGCTAGAACATCCAGTCGTGACGCCCGAAGGCTCGAACATCCAGTCGTGACGCCCGAAGGCTAGAACATCCAGTCGTGACCCCCGAAGACTAGAATATCCAGACGTGACAGAAGTGTCTAAAGAGTGCCTAGGAAGCAACTTTTAGAATACAAAAACTTTGTAATGTATAATTTATTTGGTTTGCTTGATGTCATGTAAGGGGCGTACTTGAAAATGAGAATCTACAGTAAAAGAGCATCGAGTCTCCCCGATGTTTGGATGCTAATGTCGCTTTTATTATTGAGGGTAGCCATGGCAACAACACGGCTCACGTCAATAAATGGCGTCCCATCTCCCTGAAATCGATACCTGTATGGTGGGAGGAATGCGTTCATAACTCCAGAAAATCGCCCTGGTTTAAATGCAGGGCATTGCGCTTGGCTCAGTATTTTACAATCTCTCAAAGTGTAATTCCTTTGTGTGTGCTTGTGTGTGTTTTCTTATGGGTATGACTTGCAACGGGACTGCAGAAAATTTATCCGGGGAAGGGGGGCAGTCACATGTCAACTGATTATCCTGCGTATGCATGACTTTTTAAAACGACCCTTAAGCGCGGAGAGCTGATTTTGAAACAACACCCTCCTTTTAACCAAACGCGGAGAAAAATTTCGAAATAATCCCCCTCCTCCATTTTTGTAGGAAACACGGAGTACTTAATAAAAATGACACAAGGTCACACTGGAAAGCGAAATTTCTCTTCTTTTTTCTGCAAATCGTTTCCGCGCAACTCGCGAAAAAATGTGAATAACTAGTTACAAAATCGATATTTTACATGAGTGTAGAAGGTGTATGCATTCTGGTGCTGCGTACAGTTTGGACGCGAAAGAAGAAGTAGATGCTGCGTTTTGTGGATAGCAAGTTTGGACAATAACAAAGCACCTGAGCCAGCCGTAGATATAGCTGCCTCAGCACAACGCCCTACTGGATAACATGTGTGGCGCTTCGCACGAGATATGCAAGAATGCAGGTTGTTTGTTAGCTAAAAAAAGAACAGCTTTATGTGCTCTTTAGTACATCAGTGAATATTGCGACGCTGGAACAGGGTTGCATCGAAGTCGCACACGACGTTAGATCAGCGTCGGGTTTTGATTGATCATGGAAATCGAAACAACGTCTATCCCCCGACATTGGATAAACGTCGATGATCCCACGTGCAATCATCGTTGCGAATAGTACCGGTATGGAAATGGAAACAGAGACAACGTCTATCTCCCGAAGTTGTATAGAGGTCGGGAAGGCGACGTCGCATAGACGAAGGAAAAATATTATCCTAGAATTGTCATCAAAGCAGCGACACCCTTGCATCACGGTGACCGATACC
Source organism: Protula sp. h YS-2021 (assembly GCA_949752745.1). NCBI lineage: Eukaryota > Metazoa > Annelida > Polychaeta > Sabellida > Serpulidae > Protula > Protula sp. h YS-2021. Next base: position 44,754,522 of record OX457028.1, on the reverse strand, counting down.
TTTGGTGATCCGGTCATGCAGGATAGTATGAAGTCAATTTCCTTAAATATTTTGAAAAAGTATGTGGAAACAAACTTGCGCGCTCTTAAAATTCTCATATTTTACGAACTCATTTTGGTCCTTTACCAAAGTTTCCTGTCACTGTTACCATTTTCGGTGACCGATAGCACAAGGAGGTTGCTTCTTGGTTGTGACTCCGACGATTTTCCGAGGTCGATCAACCTAACGCAAAACAGCTGGTTAAACTTCGAAGAAAGTTGCGTTTTTTGCTTGCGACCAACATCTAGACAACCTTACTTACCCAACATCTATTAAACGTTGTTTCAGATACGCTAGTTGGACGTCATGATCTGTAGTCACGAGCAATCACAATCAAAGGACAACCCGAGTTAATGTTGTGGTTTGGTGGATCGACGTCGTACCCTCAAATCAACGTGGAATAGAACTTAGAATGTTTACTCGGAATTTTTAAAGACACAATTATAGGAAATACATTCAGCTGGTTTTTTTACTTTATTAAACCGTTTTAATATGGAAATCCTGTTATAGCCCTTTCAGTCTATGGTATTACATTTCCTAACTGACTGCCACCCTCCCATCCCCCTCTCCACCTTTTGGTTGGAATCGGAATGCTTAATCCTTGTTGAATTGCCAGACTTGATCTGTGCCCTCCACCCCCACCCCCTTCCTCCCTCCCCCAAGTTTTGAGCACTGAAATATCGACTGTATTAATCCGTTTAAAGTTGTAGTATATAAATATGTTAAAACTGTGGAAAACGTTCCTAAGTGTACCACTTCACTTAGAAAAAGCAAAGTGCCGCTAGTTCTTTTTTTCTTCTAATGCCTTTTTCTTCGAGAATAAGAGATTGATGAAACAGGCCTCGCGCCCAGCCACCCCCTTCCACCGCCAGTTTTTTTCGGTGACATGAATAACAGTGGGTCATCTGAAACGGTTGGAAGTTTGCCCCGCCCTTTTCCCTCAGTGAGGACCACTCAAGTACCATCTGGTTTCCATGCATGTCCACAACTTTTACTAGTGATAATTTTGGAATAATACTCCCTTTTTAAACAAACACGGGGTCCAGTTCTGAAAGAGCTTATTTTGTGGGAAACCTGGGTACTGAAAAATAGCCCCCCCCCCCCCTCCCCCCCCACCTCCTTTTTTTCTTAACAAAATGGACTGCATATGGCCTCAAAATTACCCTTTTCTCCGCTTTTTTATCTATTTATTTTGTCTGTTCATTTATTTTGATAAACATGATAACACATAGGTTTCTGCCCTGGACTTCATCCCCTTCTGATAAAAGGACACCGCATACCAGATATTGTGACGGTATCATAATGCGCTCTTGTCTCTAGCGTTTCGGAGTATCCGGGCAATGATGAACTCCTGAAAGTCTTCACTCAGCATTCTGCGTGTGTATGTCAGTAATTTGTTTCATGGGGTACGCCAGCTTGAAGGGTTAGTGTCTATTTCCATGATCACCAAAAGGCTTTAACTCAAAACCCCAATTCCTGCTGAAAACTAAGGTCTTTATCTCAACCCAGAGATTGAATTATTGTTCATATTTACAACCAATCAGTCGCTGTCACGATTTTTGAACGAGTACAGATTCTTAATTAAATAAAGCAAAAACTTATCGTGGTGTGTCTTCCCCTCAATATAACATTTTTTTTTTAAAGACAGGCGAATGCGCGCTTATGAAATTTTCTTTCATGTTTATATTTATTTATTTATTATTATTTCTATTTTATTTATTTATTTTTATGTGCTTTTTTACACATTTTAATTTTTCGTTTTTTTTCCGAGAAACAGTTATTTTTTTCTATTTTTAATTTTGTTAAAATTTATCTCAAACTACGAAATTGTTCGTGAGCAATTCTTCTTCTAGATATTGCACAGATATTTCCAGATATGACTGTGTCCATGTCAAGAATAAAAAAGTGTAGGCTAATAAATAAAACATAAGTTTATATACACATATATATCGAGTCATTTTGTTCTCTACAGCCAAATTACGAGAGATCGTCCAAGTTCGTTCCATTAGATCCAACGTCCAAAAGCGCCAAAATCTGGGAGTTTGTAGGAGCACGTATAAATAAGACGCCACAGTCTGGAATGCCTGGTCGTTAAGCTCAAGTTTCACGGGTCTAAACTGAGACCATGAATTGTACAGGCGCTTAGAAAAACAATTTGTGTTCTCAATTTCAACTGAATTGAACATTCATAAATTTGACGGAAAGCAATTTTCATATTTGATAATAACTGTAGTGAATGATAAAGCTGGTAAAAGTGATGAACCTACTGATGTCTAATCGCCATATTTCTAAATGTAGTGTAAATAAGATTGAACTTGACACAAACATTTTGATATAGGGTATATCAAACGCGCGAAATGAAAAGAAAAAAAGCAAACGAGAAAATGGAATTAGAACGTAAAGGAGCCAAATCTATAACAGCTAAAAAGACTTCGCCTTTATGTCTTCTAAATGTGTCTATATTTATGCACATAAAATAAAGACTCATAAAAGAGAGTGTCTCTTGGAAAATGAATTCTAAAAAGAGCAAATATAATTATGTAAATCGGTTTTTCAAACGGACCTAGCAATTTTCTTGTTTGTTCATATGCCAAGCTCTAGAGCTAATCAAATATGGACAGCCCTGATCAAAAACAGCAACACTTAAGTATAAATCGTAAATTAATTTACCTTCCGATTTTTTGTTCAATCGTTTAACACATGGAGCCAATATGAACCGAAAGGCTTCTATAGATTTCCTTGGAATGTTACGAAATCTTGCAATAAAATATTGTATTGAATTTGTATTGTTAATTTGCGCAAAAAGTAAAGGAATTTATACTTCTAAAAAAGCGTATGTAATAAGATATAAAATGTGTTTTGTTAACCAAAGGCAATCTTAATTCGGGAAAAGTCCGTTATCTAGTGGTGTAACAAGGCGCATAGACAAATCCGAACAGGTCTCAAATTGTTTATGGTTAACCCGATTCCCCAGTCGTGGAAGGCACACTGCTGCTGTGGAGGGGTGGGCGTTTTAGTCAATAATCAGACTTACTTCTGTTATGCGTTTTAGTGTGCTTTTCCATATCCGCAGTGCGGATAGCACGCCTTCATGTTGCCTTTGCATCTTATTCAACTATGATGCAGTTGAGAATATGGGCACTAGCATACCAACCGGTTACCATGCGTGTCCATGACTTCTTAAAACGACCCCTTGAACATGAAGTGGCAAGTTTGAAATTTAACCCCCTTTTTAACCAAATTCGGAGTAAATTTCCCAACGCGGAGTGCTTTATGAAGATTACCACCTTTTTAGCCCAGGTGGCCATTAGCACAAGTGGCCACTGGCTTCTGTCGTCTGTTCATCCGTCCCAAAACAACGATAAATAAGGAAAAAAATGTTTGCTTGGGTGATCCCAAACTTCGCAGAAAGTGATATGTGTGGTCTTCATGCTTTTTGTGATTATTTGTTTAAAGCCCAAATCTGGGGTCTTTTTAACCCAAAAATGTCAAATGGCCTTACATATAAGTAAATTTGAAACTTCTTTTCACATTAAATCATACAGTTTTGATAGAATCATCTTAAAAAACTCACAGCCATCTTACTCTGAAACTTAACCTACGCTATTAAATTTTTGTTATGACGCGACGAATAATGGCACGCCCATACACCCGTCTGTATTTTTTTCTTGCTACTCCTCTGTCAGTCTTTTTTCAGCTTGTTTAAGCGGATCGCGGCAAAATTTTGAGGAAATATGGCCCACTTAGGGTGGCAAATGCCCATTATTTTATTTTCGCAATTCGTCAATTTTCGTGAATTTGGCAAATCGATCACCATTTCTGTACTTCACCTACAAATTCTGTTAAAGTTGCTCAAAATGTTGCATGGAGGTAGTCAGGGTCAGGGGTAAAAATGTATCAGAGGCATTAGCTTTAAACAGTCACGTGGTACATGGCTGCCAGAAAAACACAGTGTAGATAGCTCAAGCCAATTAAGATGACCTCGCCCATGCAGGTAGAAAAGCCAGTATTGACTATATATATATATATATATATATATATATATATATATATATATATATATATATATATATATATATATATATATATATATATATATATATATATATATATATATATATAATCAGTACTGGCTAAAGCGCGTTTTAGTCAATAATCAGACTTATTTCTGTTATGCGTTTTAGTGTGCTCTTCCATATCCGCAGTGCGGATAGCACGCCTTCATGTTGCCTATGCATCTTATTCAACTATGATGCAGTTGAGAATATCGAAATGTTGAGGAAATGCAAAATATTTAAAAATAGAACTACAATTTTCCCCAACTGTTCGCCGTACTTCGATAAAATCGCAGTGCCCGTACTTGTTTCGTAGCTCTGACGCCACCTGAGCACAGTCACTTGACGGTCTTGTTAAAGGGCATTGGCACTCCGTGCGGACCGCGTCTGACCTCTGATTTACCCCCACCCACCTTTCCCCACGTGTTTTGCAACACGGTTGGTAACACATATCATAGCAAGTGGCCCCTTGGGACTTCGCTCCATATCAAGTTGTGACGGGGAGTATAGGGTCAGACTGAAAAGCCAACAGGCCAGACGGAGAAAATACTCTGAAACTCATTTGCCCACCCAGCCACCCAAGAAACGAGAGTCTTAATTAAACGAGAGGCTATTTAAGGCTCAGCATACCTCTCTGCCCGTTTACTTGGCTCTAAGAACCGCGCTCCAAGAATCATCTCAGAACTGGGATTGGACCATACCGCAAATCGGACCACTTTTCACGAGATACGAAATTCTTCCATTCATTTCTATTATTAAGGAATACCTCCAATGGGACAAGCCCGCAAATCGATCCAGAGGACCACTTTTGCCAGTCCCATCATTTTGAATCCCGCAGACAAGACTGGTCACAGACCAAACAAACCACACGTGTGTTGAATAAACAACAGTCAGGGATTCCAATCACAGTGATCATAATTTTGTTTTCACTGACGCTCGATACTTGTAACTGAAGCGGTGTTTAGCACATGTTATAATCGTAAAAGAATTGTCTGAAGACAAAGATCACAGGGAATAGCACTGTAGGATTTTAATACCAAAGAAGTGGATCTTTGGAACTGCCTTTGGACTTTGGAACTGCCTTTGAATTGTCCTTTGAACCTTGCCACCAACTAGACAATTCCCCAGAAAGGCCCCGACTTCTCGCTAGATTTTTACAATGCGGATAAATTCTTTAATTTTGTGATTTTAAAATATATGGTATTATGTAATATTTAGTAAAAGTTTGTCAAAATAGGTTTTGTAAGTTTCACATTAAGTATAATTAATTTTGAGCCACCAAGTTTCAAAACTCGAATAGGACATAAAAGGGGTTCATAATAATTTTTGTTAAAGTACAACATTTAACACTGGGTTGCTTACTCTCACGACCTCGTGATTCACAACAGATAACTCTAAGCAACAGACAAATCCGGTCTCCACTCGTTACGACTGATGAAGAAGCCTCAAGTAGGTGCACAACGTTATTTTTCTACAATATGACTGTTCTTGCTAATCTTTTGGACAATTTTGGTCACATCAGCAAACAAAGGTTGATGCAGGAGCTTGGGGGCGCAATTCTGTAAAATTTCAACGGATTTGCAGGAGGAGTAGCATTTTAAAAAATTGTTCACACACACACACTTAACGAACCACAGATATTCCAAAAGTGGTAGGTATAGGCCATCGAAGAAAGAGCAAAAAAACTAGCACGATTCGTATACGCGGGCATCAGTGCACTCGAACATATTACATAACAATATGACTTTTCGATACAAAACAAATGTTTCCCCTGTGGAGCTACTGAGTGGGATGAAAAGATATTTTGCAGATTGTAAGTAATTAAGGGAAGCATCTCTTGTAGCACTCAGGCGGCTGTCCATTAAAATGAAAGACGTGGATTTTCTGGTAAAGCCTTTACTATCCCAGAAATTTAGTTTTACACAGGTTACAAATTCTGAGCTGTTTACGCCGTTCACGCGTTGTGTTAATTAATAATTGACAAGCCTTTGGCTTGCAAGAGCTATATGAATTTGTGCGAGCAGCCGTTGGTATCTTTTTTCTTCTTGACAGTGATCGGATTTCTTGTGCCATCTTCTCCACTGGCACTACGGAACCTACAGTCACGAAACTTGGGAATTAGGTATAACTTGATATGTGCATGACAAATTATATTTTCGCCTTCGATTTCGTTTTCTTGTTTAAAATGCCATGTGAAAAGAGTGTAGTTTTTGCAAGTAAATGCGGAGCATTTAATGCACAGCACAGAACACGAAGTTGCTCATTTTTGTGCGAGCTCTGACTGCGTAAATAACACAGAGTATGCCTGATCTGTCAATAAAACCTTAAATCAACATAAACTCAACACTTCTCGGTTATGGACTATTGCGGGAAAGATAATTACTTGGTGAATACCATGTACATAATATAAATTTTCAACCTGCCCAGCTTTGCTTGGCCGTGACGGTCAGTCTGAAGCTGGCACATGAACATGAGTTTGGTTTTCTGCTATCTTTCACCATATAACTCCACTTTAGCTGAGCGTCGGTTATGGCTTGTATGCGGTTATGGCTAGTTCTCTGGTTTACTCATCCCGTCTTTTCAATCGAGCGCGTAGGAGTGAGTAGCACCACAGAGGCATCTCGGAGAGGCGCGAAGTCCTTGTGTGGAATGTGAGCTCTTCGTTATAGAAGCCAATCGCTTCAAAAATCAGAGGCATAAGGAAATGCGAGAGGATAAGATGAGACTAGGTCTCTTTTCTCCCGTCGGGTTGGGGATGGAGATCTTTAAGTAGACATTGGCAAGTCTAGTCAGTGTAGGTAGCGTATAAAATTCAACAGGCCTGTGTCTTCAGAGACGATAGTGGATATAGATGAAAATTCAGCCTTACGGGAGGCTTGACTCAACAACACACAGTCTAATTTTCGCAGGTCCAGTGCTAAACTGCACTCTCGCCTGTAGGACAATCACTGGTAACAGAAAAGAGCTTAGATTATTACAACTAAATCGTTATCACACCAAATAAAGGAGAGCAGGGTACCAGTCCATAGCAGCAGCTAGAGGTGCCCGACTCTGCCCCAGTATCTGCACCAAAAAGCTACCAACGCATGGTGCGGCATGAGCTAGCGATGCTGCAAAGTTTGTTTCAACAACAGCAACGCTTTTCATGAGGCCCGAAGCCCTCCCCTGAAGCAACTGATCCTGCCCCCACCACAACTCAAGCCTGATCAGGCCAGCCAATACGCCCGATCCTCTTTTAGACAAGTGAGGATGATTCTGTGGGCCTCCCCGGTGTAACAGGCTATCTTGCTCCCCTGTACAGCTTCCCCTCGAGGGGGGGGGGTGAGCTAAACTAGGCTATCTCCCCCCTCTGGCATATTTTGCCCCCTCCATAAAAAACCGAATAAATGAAACAAATACTTAACTGCAACAGAACTTTTAATGGTAAATGATCTCTATACAGTACAATTTCTTCTCTGCTTGAAAATTATCAAGTTTTTGCGTAATTCAACAGTTATTTACACAATTCACTGCAGTTCACTGCGCTTTTGCTGCAGGAGGGTTAAAGGCCATACACGGGAGGGTAGTGTTGGTGAAAATAAGAAAATAAAAAAAGAAAATATTACGAATGTAACGTTATCCTTCAAGCGTCTGTGGAAGTGGTCCAACCAGGTCAATGCCGATTTATTTTTATTTATTTTCATTCACTACTTCTTCTCAATGTTTCCAGTCTCTACCGTTTTAAACTTCTCAATTCGGAGTAAACTTTTGCCGCAAAATAAATTTCCCTGAAATTGTTTGTACTGTTATGCATTATTGTCGAATAAATTGATCAATCAAAACGGATTATAAAAAGAGATGTGGCTTTAGTGCAGTCAACTCTAAATTCCCCGATATCTGTGAATAGAGAGCGAGTATCCAGACGGATTACACTTTATGTAAAATACAACTAAAAAAAACTTTTATTTTAGGGGGGTTGGGGGAAAAATATCCCAGGTTAGGGGAAGCTGAACAGGGGGCAGAATATCCCAGAGGGGGGCAATAAAGCCTAGTCTAGCTTAAAATACAACTTTAAAAACTTTTATTTTAGGGGATGGCAAAATAGTCCAGGTGGGGAAGCTGAATAGGGGGCGCAATATCCCAGAGGGGGACAAGCTAGCCTAGTCTAGCTTCCCCAGGGGGTAAGCTAGACTAGGCTAGCTTGCCCCCGGTGGGAAGCTATACAGGGGCAAGATATACTGTTACACCGGCCGTCGGAGATTCAACCAAGATACAAGGAGACGCAGTCTCATGCCAGCTCCTCTCTTCTGACTGTAACAAAAGACATAAGAAGCCAATCTACATCCCACTGGAGGGGAGCGATAGGGAGAATGATGCAAGTACACACAAGACGCTCGGTACACAGAATCTGTTCTGAAAGAAGATCCACATGATCAGGAATTGGTGGGTTTATCCCATTCCTTTCGCCCGGTAGACCCGCCTCTGTCCCAAGAAGGGATAACAGCATTTGAGGGACCAGTGGCAGCAGTGGGATGACCAATTCAGATCCGTTCGATTCCCCCTCTTCCCATTACTCGACCCAGGCTCAAGAGCAAGAAACCTTTCCAGCCCTAGCGCAGGCTCTAGAACAGCCAACGCCGTCATGGCCAGCCAGAGAGAGAGAGAGAGAGAGAGAGAGAGAGAGAGAGAGAGAGAGAGAGAAAGAGAGAGAGAGAGGGAGAGGGAGAGAGAGAGAGTTCCATATGCACGGGGATATGGGGGAAGGCAAAGTTGTGCCCTGCCTTCAGAACTTCACATACCGAAATCTCATTCCCGCCCAAGGAGAAGCCAGCATATAAAAACACCATATGAGTTCAGTAAAGCTCAAATATCCCCTTGTCGAAATGCACGTTTTCTTGAGGGCACGTTTTCTTGAGGCTTTAAACGTCGATTAAGTGCAAGACCATAGGATCGAATCCTTGAAAGGTGCCCCTGCCCAAGTGACAAGGGACGATTCAAGAGATAAATCATGGGAGACCAATCCAAGTCATACTCTAAGTATCTTCAACCCTTGAATATCAGGCCTCGCATAAGGATAAGTATAAGTAGTAACAGCCAAGGTACCTCGCGCCGATGAGGCGTCATCTCTAGGCGGTGCTTTTTTTCTGAAAACCCTTCTTTAACTTTTGCTTAACTCTTGCCCGGCTGGGCAGGCAGAGTCAAGACATCTGCCTGCCCGACTACATTCTTTACTTGTCCTACTCTTCCATCTATTTCAAGCCTCCATAGCACAGCCGCAATTTAATCTCCGAAAAAGTAACCCGAAATTGTAAATTATTTAAAGCAAAATTATGCTTTCCCCATGTCTGCATCCCCTGCAACGCCTTTCTCTCGAAAGGTGCCTGAACGGTCGGACATGCAAGGGTCGGTAACTACCTGCCCAATTCGAGATTTTACCTGTCGGCACAGGTCAAACAGTCTTTCATGTAAAGATCTGACAATGTTTCGGCTCTGACATGTTTCGGCGCCTATCCAACGTCGATTTCCGAGGTCTATTCAACGTTGCATCAAGACAGTGATTAGAGACAGTTACGACGGTGACAGAGAAAGTTACGTTTTGGTTGCGACCAAAAACAACGCCTAAGCAACGTTGTTTATCCAAACGTCTATTCAACGTTATGTTAAAGATGTTATTAAGACGTTGGTCTATGGTCTATAAAGTAGATTTATACACCTATATTCTGACTAAAATTCATAATTTTTGGTCGTCCCGAACATTTTCCCAACCAGCCATAGCCAGTGTGGATATACCCAAGTTGATATTACCATGTGGATACTCCCACACGGGCACTCCCGCCTATCCCCCTTGGATAGTGTGACTTCGCCTCCTACTTGCGTGGGAGTCAGTTTAACAAGTTGTGTATGTGGGCTGGTGTGACTGTTGTTTATCAGGCTCTTCTGTTACATGCATGGCAGAAGCAGAAAGCGCTGTGCACACGACAGCATGTAGCCACCCATCGTTTGCGGATAATCCACATTCCCTGTCACAAGTGCCTGGAAGAACTTATCTTTGTGTGAAGAGGAGAACACCATGAATGTGAACATCTCTGCTATGCGGGAGAAGGCGATTGGAACAAATCGCATCAGCAGTGAGACCTGGTGGCTGTAGCATTGAAACACCCCAGCATTGAAACACCACATCATTGTATGGGCCCATCCAATGGCTGGGCTAAATCAATACAGAGGCTATCGAAACAGCACATACAGTTTCCCCATATGAAACACAACTATGTTGTTGATGTAATTTAATACAACATACGTATTGAGATGGGACGGGCCGTTATATTTCTTTGTAAAAAATGTAGAAAATGATGTAAAAAAATCCGAGAAGAACATTTATAACATTTAATTATCCACTTACCACTTTGCTTTTAGCACCCACACTTAACATTATTTGATGGAAAAGTCAGCTATAATCTCAGCACAGCTTCTCTTTCCCCCCCCCATCCCCCTGTTGCATTGTGGCACTCCGTATGTGGTTCGACCCCAGGACGGGGGGGGGGGGGGGGGGCATTTCCATAATTTCCATATAAAATGACTATCATGCGCGTAAGTCTAATTTTAAAAAGATCCCCTAAACACGGAATTTCCGTCTCTAAATTCCCCCTATTTTTGGAAAAACGCGGAAAAGAACATTTGGTTGCTAAATGGCATTACCGAATTTTACAACGAGCAATGGGGATTTAGGATATGTTCATTCAATTACCCTGGAATGGATGCAGGTCTTCAATTAATTACTATATAATTTTTGTTTTCAACGGAATAATCATTTACCCCCCCCCCCCTATTTTAGGAAAAACACGGAAAATTCGACAATTTTACCCACTCCCTATTTTTTGTTTTAAGCTTTTCCGCGTTGTTTTGTAGGCGCATTGTTGCCATATTTGATTCAAGTGCCCTCAACTCCCCCCCACCCCGCGGGTGGGGGAGTCAGCGGTATCTATAGCATTTCAAAATATTGGGTACAATTCTGCCGGCCTTGCATGTGCTGTTTCCATGGGTTGGGTATTCATATATATATATATATATATATATATATGCAACTGTCTGTAGATTTGGCCCATATTATTAATCAGATGTGTTGTTTTTATGGATGGGGTATTCCTATTCAACTCTCTGTAGATTTGGCCAATATTCTTGATCAGATGTGTTTTTTCTATAAATGGGGTATTTCTAGGCATCTGTCGATAGGTTTGGCACATACTGGTTCTATATGTGCTATTTCTATGGCTAACAGCTATAGAATGGGCCCATCCTACACCCATCAACCATTAAAAGAGCCCATCTTGTTCACAACACAAGACAATTTGTTCCCATTTTAAGGGGAGAAGAAAATATGTGCTGTTTCAATGACCAAATATGTGCTAAAGCTACAGCTGCCCAAAACAAGGAATATGGGTTAAATCAATACCTCGCTGTTATTGGATGAGCCCATCCTATGGATGGGCTGTTTCAATACAACAGTGGCTTTCCGCAGATGACATTACAGGCTGTCTCAGTGATTAGCAGACCTCGCTTCCAGACTGGCCAGAGTAATAAAGGCGGAGTTGTGTCTGAATCCTGACTCTTTCCACTGAGTAGTGATTCATAGCTCATGGGGTCTTACCTACATAGACCTATTTGCCAGCTTCCTAGCCAATCAGCTGCACCTGTATGCAACCTTTCAGTGGAATGAGTTTCGAGGTTTGTGCGGGAATAAAAACTTGAGCCATTTAAGGCATCCACAGGCGTTGTAGCCGATTTCCTGAATTATTTAAACTTGACCCTTCTAGAGAACTGGTCCAGAGAGAACTGCATGACAGAAGTGTCTGGATACAGTCTCTAGGTACTGCATGGTCACGCAATCTACAAGCTGTAGGGTAGCTTAGAGAGGTGGGAAGCTCTCATTTGTTTTTGTTTTTCGTGTAGTTTCATTTTTTCTCACTATGAAATGTTTTGACTTGAATGAGAAATTATCTTTATTTGCATGTGATTTTGACGACATTATGAAATGTACAGACTGTTCCTTTAGCAAGAGATCATTTGAATCTCAGTGTTTTGAGTTAAAAGTATTCATTTTGATATCAAATTATTTTTCATACACTTGCCTGTCCGTATGTTTGTCATCAGACACCGGTTGGGCATACCATCCGTGGCAGGCAGGACGAAGATGGTATCGGAGCATGGAATTACAAAAATGTTAAAGGCGTCAACCTTGCGCTCTGATTTAGAGTCGGGTTAATTGAGCGTCGTCTGCATCGGTTGAGCTTTCAATTGAGGCTCTGGTTTATCTCGTTCTTGAAATGTAGGAGTCAAGTAAGCAATTGGGTAAAGCCATCCCTGGTGGTGGCTCTTACTGCATGGGTATACCAATAAGCTATGATGACTCGCGTAGAGCGACACCAGTGACTGGTTCCACCCGCATGACCAGAGCCATGTGGATGACTTGCTACATGGGAGGAGTTTCCTGATTTGGCTCTATCCAAGTGGATTTAAACTGGGATCCCGACATTTCATCCGGCGATATTTCATCAGACGACATTTCATTCCAAAATGAATGGCAAAGTATGACATTTCATCTGAATTTTCTTCAGGTTACATTTGAAAAGTGAGTATGTGATTGCTTAATCTATCTGTTGTTTGTGATTTTACCGATGTTTTAGTAATATTTGAAAATAAACATCGCTTCTTAGTTGATCAATTTAACGTATTAAACTGATCATTTACTTCACATCTCATGGCAAATATGGTACAAACAAGATGATCAGAATCTGGCATAGTAAGAGATATTTTCAACGTTCCTTTACAGCCTGTGTAACGACTAGTGCACTACCATTATGTGTGATCTTTGTTTTCACGTTTCTTTACATGTGTGTGTTACATATGTGATAGAACAGAGGCCAACAAATACCGTGGTGGTAATAGTGCATTTTCCTCATAAGTGGAGTTATCAAGTTTATACATGAACCCCTTCAACTGTGGTCTAGGGCCGAATGTGGGTTAGGTGGTGTCACTTTGTCTCTGAGACTCTAGCGCTTCCGGTTTGACCAAATCAGGCAGGCAGTCTGCACAATGTATATGAAGTTCCATTCATAATCGCTTACTGTAAATTAGGGAAATTCCATTTTAAGGTGAAGAAACGCGAAGAACGCTTTACTCCTGAAAAGACGTTAAGAAATAAAACGAACAGTTTTACTTCCCAAAAGCTTTCAATTCACTAAAAGTTGAGAACGCGAATTGCGCTTTTACTCTTGAAAGCTCGTTTTACGAAATAACGTAGACCCACAAATTAATGACGAGGAGAGCCTCCTTGACTCTTGCCTACCCAAAGCTCAATGAGAAGCATCTCACCTGAAATCCGATTGTGACCTCTCATCGAACTTGTAACCACCGGCGTCGGTAACTTTGGCGATTGCCGCCAGTTCTGTACTGTTGCTATGCAGCGAGGCGTTCAGTGACAATATTTCGCTGTTGCTTCCAAGCGACATCACCTCTGACAAACATTGAATAATATATATCACCATATAGCGTAAATACAAGTGCAACAAAACGAATGTCGTAGCGGATCCACGGAATCGAACTGTTGTACACCAAAGCCGTTAGGGAGAGGAAGATATTGTGAAATTAAAAATCAGTTTTGTTTAAACAGTGGCGGATAAGCATAATAACCCAGACAGGCTGCAGCCCTTTGTATCATTCTTCTGTTTACTTCTTCCTTTCAGTATGATAAGCTAAAGTAACTTTAATTAACGGGCAGCAAGGCGTAGCCATCTCAGCTGAACAATCCGAGTAAGTTCCCTTTTCGTACCCCCCACACCACCCCCTACTATGCTCCAGTCACGCGGTCAAGGCGTTAACATTCTAGATGAACAATTCCTCCCACCCCCGTTCCTCCATCTGCATTAAAAAATCTAAAAACTTAATATTCTCTAATTAGATTTATTTATGTTTAGATTGTGTGTAGATGGGACATATAACTATGTACTTAACTTCGTTGTTTAATGATTTAAAAGAAATCAATTTGCCTGACCCGTATTTTCTTTGCGTATTGAGAGCTAGTATGAACGGAAAAGTATGTCGGGACCGCTGCCTATTAATGACACTGGGTTTAACGTTTGATTCCCTGTTATCATTAGGATCCACCTATGGCAACGGCTTATCCAAATCCCTGAATTCAAAACAGTTTCCATTTCCAACATTTGCCCGAAACTAGGAACATTTCCAACTACAATTGTGCTACTGAATCACTGAATTCTCGAGATTTAACACTAAAATCAAATGTTTATATTGCACAGGAATGACGCAGTCATCTTTAATTTCGTTAAAACACTGGATTTATCAATGAAAACCCAAAAGATGGTGTATAGCGTACAGTGTATGGTGAATCATTTCAGCATTAGACTTGAACATGAGCATGTGATCATGGCGGGTGTGTGTGAAAAAGTCAAATTTTACGATTTGCTCCAACATGAAACCATCGGCCAAATGATTGTCGTGCGTTCGATTTTAGTCACAGTCACGGGATTTTCCTCCATGAATGAAATGAATTTACTTTTAGTTCAATGAAACCTGCAGTTTTCTAACATTTAACCGATAAGTTAAGCGACAAATTAGAGAAAGAAAATAAAGAAAATTAACAGAAGTGAAACTTTTAAACTAGGAAAAAACATTTCTATTGTAGTCCCTACAATTTATTTTCTGCTGTTGCGGCCTGAATTTGATGTAGCTGTTTAGTTTTATCTGGTTATCATTGACATCATATCAGATACTGTACCGTAATCTATGTAGAAATCCAAATCTGAAAACATATCACATTCGAAGGCTTCCATTTTTGTTAGAAATTTGCCACTCATGGCTTATGTGTGTGATTTATCACTGCTTTTACTTAATGGCATACGCGTTTCTTTTAATCTTAGTTATAGATAGCAACTTTAATATCCATGTAAATCGTTATGTCATTTCATTATCTCGTGCCATTTGCTACGTTTATATCTGTTACACAGAACATAACTTTTTGTACATAAAGACGAGACTGCATCAGCTGCCGCTAAAAGACTCCAATCCACAGACTGAATGAAAACCTAAAAAGTACAATGGTACGAACTGATATATCAAATGAATAAATATCTTACCTTGACTTCTGTCGCTTACTTCTCTAAATAAATATGTTTTCGAAGAGAGGTACAAGTGAATCTATAGATTAACTTATTCGCATTTTACGATTATTGGATGCCATTTATTTCAACGCGTTTCATGAACTGCAAAGGCTCATCCAGAAAACTGTGTGAGACTTAAAAAATAACTTTAGTTAAACACACTGGCAGAAACACCATGGGACCGTCAAGCATCGTCATATATTGTCACTTTTCCTCTCGGCTCTTTTCATAAAAAATTGTTTCCATGCTCAGAAGTGGTTGATTTAATGCTCTTTCCATGTCATAGCCCAGACTCAATTTATCTCGGCCTGTTTAAAGCCATGTTATCAAAAGTTTGAAGAATTTCAGAGCAACGCACAATCCTGCACATCAAATAAATGAGTCAAGGCACAGAACGTGTTCTTCCAAAAAAGAAGTACTTGTGATCTTTTTAAGAGTTAATATTAATAAAATTAGATGTGTGGATAGGTATTCTAGTAAGATAGGACCACACTGCGAGCTGCCTTTGTTATTGGTGAATGAAAGCCATGATCATTTGTTGTCCTTAAGTGTTAATCCTATTTATCTGGGGAGTGAAAATGCTTATATACAGATAGCCCTATGACACCATACTCACTGCTATTCTGCACATCAATTATGCCCAATATATTTTATGCACTTCAGTTTTGAAATGTCCTTCACATTTAGTTATGAGCCATCGACACTTCGACATAGAAGATAATGTAGTATGCAGATAATGGAAACCTTTATAATCTCTCTCTCTCTCTCTCTGTCTCTGTCTCTGTCTCTGTCTCTGTCTCTCTCTCTCTCTCTCTCTCTCTCTCTCTCTCTCTCTCTCTCTCTCTCTCTCTCTCTCTCTCTCTCTCTCTCTCTCTCTCTCTCTCTCTCTCTCTCTCCTATAACCTTTTGCGTATTTCATTTGATTAGCTCTTATTGTTCTGCCATTGTTTGCCAGAGTAATATTAATATTAACCATTTACATTGCAAATTGCGGCAAGACCCTTATGCACATTGAAGTTTATCGGCGGGTATGGATCACTGATGCCATCAGGGCACTCCACAAAGTGCGCAAAATTTGTAAACATTATGATAGATTAGCTCATAACTTTATCAGGTGAATTTGTCATATTCAAGTATAATTAAAACATAGTTGTCGATTTTTTTTACTGTCTTTAGCCTGTTTTCTCAGTTACGAATCCACGCTAATTTTCAGTTCTTTGTGAGACTGGTGTCGTCGAATTTCGTCAGGCCGATCGCAATATCGCGTGAAAGTTTAATTTGTAGGCACGTATTAAATAATGCCGATTGCTTTCGAACTGTGGGCCTTTTGAATCCTTGTCACATATTTCTGATAGTCAATAATTATGGAATGTCATTTTCACATTTATTAGGGAATTACTGACATCAAGAATTATTTTTTTTATCTCTAAAATAGATTTTTTGATATTATGAATTAATTTTTGATCTAAAAAAAAAATCAATATTTTGATATCTAGAATAATTTTTTTGGTCTCTGTAATTCTATTTTTTGATATCTCTAAATGTATTCTTTCTCAAAAAATAATTTTTGATATCAATAAATATTTAGAGATATCAAGGAATATTTATTGATATCAAAAATGATTTAATGATATCTAAAATTGATTTTTCGCGATCAAAATTTCAATTCAATCAAAAATGAAATATTTGAGAGCAAAATATCAATTTTGAGCTCAATAATTCATTTTCCTTTTATTGATATCAAGAATTATTTCAGGTATCATTATTTCAGAATGAGACTTTTTTAATTTGTATTTTGAAATCTGCAAATGATTTATTTGATCCCAAAAATTGATTTTTGATACCATAATATCAGTCTATTTTTTAAATAAAATATTCAGAAGTACACATCTGTAAATTAATTAATAATGACTGGTTCTTGTATGCTGAATCTTTCTTTAATTTTTTTACTGTATAAAAAAGAAGCAATTGTTGAGATGAAAAAGTGTGTTGTTATTATTGATCTCAATAATACAAGTTTTCATCTTTAAAATTTAATTGACGGTTCGTTTTATGTAAATGTGTGTCTCTCTTAAGATTTTTAAGTTTGTAAATTTGATTTTTTGATATCAAAAATAAATTTTTGCCATCTAAAATTCAATTATTGATAGCAAAATATAAATTATTGAGATCTACATTGATTTCTTGATATCTTGATATCTTTAATTATATTCAGAAATTGACATATTCAGAAAAGCCTTTGAAGAGACTAAGCATCGAAGAACAATGCTTAGTTATGAACTGACTGGCACAACATGAGGCTTTTAGTTGTGGCACATAATAAGCATCCTTTCGGTTTAATAGCATAATTCTGAGCAGTTTATTGTTGGACTAGAGTAGATTGATAAAATATTTAGCGAGGATTCTTTGCTCAGAAAACACGCTAATTTACCATTTATGTCAGTTAAAAGATTTATAAACAGTGTATTCTGTTGTTAGAAAATTCCGGGCTTCGCAGCTTGCTTGCTGGACTGATATTAATATAAGGGCTGTCCATTGCAAATTTGTTATCAACAAAACCTAATCTATTGATAGATTAGCTTATAACTTTGTCAGGTGAATTTGTTAATTGCAGCATAGTGTGTGTGTGTGTGTGTGTGTGTGTGTGTGGGCGGGGGGGGGGGGGGGAGTGTAGTGGGGCTTAGGAGAATGTTTGCGGATGTGTTGCAGGTGTTGTGCGAAAATATTCGACCTGCTCAACCATTTGTGCACGAATATTTGAGGGGAATTAACCTGCTGCCCCGAGAATTGATCTAATGACAATTGATTCAGCGACATTTGATCCATATGGACAAGGCATGACAGCTGATCTGGTTTCTCAATTTTTTTTAATATTTTTTTTTTTTTTTTTGCCAACTTAGTAAAAAATGGAATAAATTCTCACATTCTTTTCTTCTAAACCAGACCAATCTCACTGCAACGGGAGATTTTAGAGCTCTGTTTTTATGATTTTCAAAGCAGTACACCGGGGATTTTAAAGCACAATTTCCCCGTGTATAATAATTATTTTTTTCAAGGAATGAGTCTGGGATGGTCAAATGTTTTTGAAGTGAGAACTGGTGTGTGTGTGGTAAGAGAGTGGGTGGGGTGAACGAGGGCTTTGGTCATTATTTAGGGACATGGCTGAGTAGATCAGAAACAAACATAGGGTTTGAATGACTGCATCCGAAATTCCGAAATAACACTCTTTTTGTGGGAAAAGCGGATTGTTTAATGAAAATTACCCACCCCTTTTGTTAAAGGAATTGGCACTACGCGCGGAAACGTGTGTGGCCTCAAAATTACATTCTTTTTCCGCGTTTTTTGGACACGCACGGTAACAACTGCCACACCAAGTGACTCCCACCACTCCGAGATTGCACGGGGGCTTAGCTAATGCACATTTTCTTTTATTGAAATCAGACCAAGTAGTCGATGTGAGCAAAATGTTGCTAGTTTTCCAGCATGAAATCTTTGTTAATATTTTTGTGCGGTAATATTTGCTACAAACAATGCTTGTGTAAGTATGTAAATGAACTTATCTCTCATAACTAATGCATTATAAACACTGGTCTATGCGAGAGACAGAGAGAGAGAGAGAGAGAGAGAGAGAGAGGGGGGGGGAGGTTGGGGAGGTGAGGGAGAGAAAGTGAGGGCGAGAAAGATAACATACTCTACTATTAGAGAATATTTATTTCGCCTTGTGGTGTATTTTCCCAATCAGTTTTACCGAATATACATTGAAATGAGAAAAATCACAATGAGCAACAAAGATCATACCACTACTACAGAAATGGAGAGTCTTTTGTGTGTATGTGTATGTGTGTGTGTGTATGTGTGTGTCTTAGAACGTAAGAAAAAAGTGCAAATCAATTCCATGCGTGTTTAGGAATTTGGATTGGATTTCTGTCAGGCTGGCCAAACGGGTTGCCAGTAGATAGAATACAATAAAAAATATACTTGTTATCCTGGATCAGGCACACGATATGGTTTATAGCCTGGATGCCATGTAAAGTAATATGGTTTACTTTTTAAAAGTAACTTTGTGTTGTTATGTCGGTTACATATAATAATTCTGAGATAGCCTCTTACAGCTTACAACAAGACTAACTCTGGTTGAAACTAAATCTGAAGTTGAAAGAAATCGAAATAAGAAATTTCCCGGCATAAAAAATATTTTTGAAAAAAAAGAGACTGCTGGGAGTAATTAGATCAAGTTTATATTCCTTAAATAGCGCAGTTTACTTTAGTCACACGGTTGATAGCAAAACAATTTCCCTCTCCTGTTAACTGCTATTATGCTTTCAGAAATAAACCGAGAGGCAAATTTTACTCACCCGAGACGCAGTCAAAATTATCCATGCAAGTGATAGTTTATCTCAGCTTTAAATGACTGGTATTTACACTCTCAATATTCAAATATTTTAGGAAAACAAAAGCCTCATAACGTTGTTCATGATCAGGCAGCACAATAGTTTATCTGATTGTTTATCACGGGTATAGGGACTAAATTAGTTAAGCTGATTCCGTGATCAATTCGATATTGAATTTTAGTCAGTGCTTAACCAAAATCCGAACTACGTGAAATAAATCAATGCTTGCAGAAATGTAGCAGGATCTGCTTGATGAATCGGCATCTATTTTGGGTTTGGGTAAACGCAGACAAATTTATTAACGTACAGTTTGAAACAAAACAATAAATCTTATGTCTGTAAGAATTATTCAGCTTTACCCAGATACGCCAAGCAACTAAACATTGGTTCATTTGTTACTACACTGTCAAAAGATCTCAGAATTTGAAAAAGAGACCGATGTTTTGGCGACTTTTCACCCAAACATTCTCATATTTATTAGTTATTTTTTACAGAGACTTAATTGGGAAACATTTACACTGCAATTGCATTAGAAAAGAGATTTTCTAATTGAACTATGCCAGATAGTTCTTAAAAAGAGCTGAATTAGCAAATATTAAAGCATTAAAGAATAAATAAATAAATAAAAACAAAAAAAAATGTTCGTGGACAGTGTGCCGTAAAAACAAACATTATAAATGTGCGAAGGAGAAACCTACAAGCTTAACAAAATTTTAATTTGGCTGAAGACTTCATGACCTAGGATGAGTTGAAGACCTACTATTGCTTTCAAAAGCAATCAGTCCGTATCTGTGGTATGAACAGCATTGATTGTTTTCTTAAAGCTATCCTTTGTAGCAATATATGGCCAGTTTTTTTCCAAACGATACCAAAAATACTACACTCCAACTGAAGTTCTACCTTTGAACATTGCTTTTAAATTTGAAGCGACTGAGTCATAACTGCTACACGAGCCGCTTTTTGTGTTTGTATTTATGTGGCAGGTTTTGGTCGATGTACTGAAAAGTCTGGCCACCTAAAAGCATTAAAGGGTTTTGAGGTGCTTCTTATATACATTCCTGTCACATTTCAAAGCACTCAGATCAAATTTGAAGAAAGAGCTGCATTTTTTGGTGTTTTTCTTAAACTTTACCATTTTGGGTCAATATTTTGGCCACTTCTGGGCAAACCGTCAAAAGATAATATTAATAATAATAATAATAATAATAATAATAATGATAAAAGTAATAATAATACAGGTAATATTTATAACAATACTAAGCATAAATAGAAGACAGAAAAAAGTAAACCGATTTTTTTCATGTATTTCTGCTCCAACCTGTTATCACTGTGCCCGTATATATCGACTTTATTTATAATTTTAAATCCAGGATTATTATAATTTAGTACATAGATCTTATAATTCTGAACCACTAACCGATAAATTAATTTAGCACAAGACTATATATCCACATCTATTGCTTCTATGGGAGGCAGAATTATAAATACAACCTGTAGTCACTGAAAAATATGGTCTTGATTAAGGCTTGAACCCATTACATCTTGCTTCACAGACGACAGCGAAAACCACTCGGCCAAACAACTTACAATCAGTGAAGAAACACAAAGTGTTAGCATTTTGTGATCTTTCAAAATTTGGGGTTTTGTGTCAATATTATGGCCAAGCCGCCAAACAATCTACTGATGCAGGAATTTAAGGGAAACAATTTGGTAAAATTTGACAGAGATCGAATCAGATTTGTAGGAGGAGTCATTTTTATGTTTTCTGAAATTTGGCAGTTTTGGCCAATGTTTTAGCCTATTTTAACCAAATCGCTACAAAAATACAAGCTATGTGCATGACTACCTAGAAAACATTCCTGCCAAATTCGAAAACAATAGGAGCAGAAATGAGGAGTAGCATTTTCTAAATGTACACACACACATAACGGACGACGGATAGCCCAAGGGTAATGGAAAATAGCCCACTAAAACAAAAAAGGGCTAAAACTATCTAAGCCTGTCTGAACAAAAACTGTAAATAGAACTCTCAATGTGTTCGTCATGCGGGACTCTGTAACTCTGATGTTTATTAGCAGAGGCTTAAACTGTTATGACTAACTCATAATAACTACTTAAAATTGCAATCAATAAACTGCATAGAATCTGCAATGAATGTCAATTTTCCTCGTTGCTGCTGGAATAAATCGCGTAACAATTAGTTCCACATCCAACGAACTATCAGTTTACCAGTATATTATATAATAAATCAATGCTTGCAGAAATGTAGCAGGATCTGCTTGATGAATCGGCATCTATTTTGGGTTTGGGTAAACGCAGACAAATTTATTAACGTACAGTTTGAAACAAAACAATAAATCTTATGTCTGTAAGAATTATTCAGCTTTACCCAGATACGCCAAGCAACTAAACATTGGTTCATTTGTTACTACACTGTCAAAAGATAAAGTAAATCTCAGAATTTGAAAAAGAGACCGATGTTTTGGCGACTTTTCACCCAAACATTCTCATATTTATTAGTTATTTTTTACAGAGACTTAATTGGGAAACATTTACACTGCAATTGCATTAGAAAAGAGATTTTCTAATTGAACTATGCCAGATAGTTCTTAAAAAGAGCTGAATTAGCAAATATTAAAGCATTAAAGAATAAATAAATAAATAAAAACAAAAAAAATGTTCGTGGACAGTGTGCCGTAAAAACAAACATTATAAATGTGCGAAGGAGAAACCTACAAGCTTAACAAAATTTTAATTTGGCTGAAGACTTCATGACCTAGGATGAGTTGAAGACCTGCTATTGCTTTCAAAAGCAATCAGTCCGTATCTGTGGTATGAACAGCATTGATTGTTTTCTTAAAGCTATCCTTTGTAGCAATATATGGCCAGTTTTTTTCCAAACGATACCAAAAATACTACACTCCAACTGAAGTTCTACCTTTGAACATTGCTTTTAAATTTGAAGCGACTGAGTCATAACTGCTACACGAGCCGCTTTTTGTGTTTGTATTTATGTGGCAGGTTTTGGTCGATGTACTGAAAAGTCTGGCCACCTAAAAGCATTAAAGGGTTTTGAGGTGCTTCTTATATACATTCCTGTCACATTTCAAAGCACTCAGATCAAATTTGAAGAAAGAGCTGCATTTTTTGGTGTTTTTCTTAAACTTTACCATTTTGGGTCAATATTTTGGCCACTTCTGGGCAAACCGTCAAAAGATAATATTAATAATAATAATAATAATAATAATAATAATGATAAAAGTAATAATAATACAGGTAATATTTATAACAATACTAAGCATAAATAGAAGACAGAAAAAAGTAAACCGATTTTTTCATGTATTTCTGCTCCAACCTGTTATCACTGTGCCCGTATATATCGACTTTATTTATAATTTTAAATCCAGGATTATTATAATTTAGTACATAGATCTTATAATTCTGAACCACTAACCGATAAATTAATTTAGCACAAGACTATATATCCACATCTATTGCTTCTATGGGAGGCAGAATTATAAATACAACCTGTAGTCACTGAAAAATATGGTCTTGATTAAGGCTTGAACCCATTACATCTTGCTTCACAGACGACAGCGAAAACCACTCGGCCAAACAACTTACAATCAGTGAAGAAACACAAAGTGTTAGCATTTTGTGATCTTTCAAAATTTGGGGTTTTGTGTCAATATTATGGCCAAGCCGCCAAACAATCTACTGATGCAGGAATTTAAGGGAAACAATTTGGTAAAATTTGACAGAGATCGAATCAGATTTGTAGGAGGAGTCATTTTTATGTTTTCTGAAATTTGGCAGTTTTGGCCAATGTTTTAGCCTATTTTAACCAAATCGCTACAAAAATACAAGCTATGTGCATGACTACCTAGAAAACATTCCTGCCAAATTCGAAAACAATAGGAGCAGAAATGAGGAGTAGCATTTTCTAAATGTACACACACACATAACGGACGACGGATAGCCCAAGGGTAATGGAAAATAGCCCACTAAAACAAAAAAGGGCTAAAACTATCTAAGCCTGTCTGAACAAAAACTGTAAATAGAACTCTCAATGTGTTCGTCATGCGGGACTCTGTAACTCTGATGTTTATTAGCAGAGGCTTAAACTGTTATGACTAACTCATAATAACTACTTAAAATTGCAATCAATAAACTGTATAGAATCTGCAATGAATGTCAATTTTCCTCGTTGCTGCTGGAATAAATCGCGTAACAATTAGTTCCACATCCAACGAACTATCAGTTTACCAGTATATTATATAATAAATCAATGCTTGCAGAAATGTAGCAGGATCTGCTTGATGAATCGGCATCTATTTTGGGTTTGGGTAAACGCAGACAAATTTATTAACGTACAGTTTGAAACAAAACAATAAATCTTATGTCTGTAAGAATTATTCAGCTTTACCCAGATACGCCAAGCAACTAAACATTGGTTCATTTGTTACTACACTGTCAAAAGATAAAGTAAATCTCAGAATTTGAAAAAGAGACCGATGTTTTGGCGACTTTTCACCCAAACATTCTCATATTTATTAGTTATTTTTTACAGAGACTTAATTGGGAAACATTTACACTGCAATTGCATTAGAAAAGAGATTTTCTAATTGAACTATGCCAGATAGTTCTTAAAAAGAGCTGAATTAGCAAATATTAAAGCATTAAAGAATAAATAAATAAATAAAAACAAAAAAAAATGTTCGTGGACAGTGTGCCGTAAAAACAAACATTATAAATGTGCGAAGGAGAAACCTACAAGCTTAACAAAATTTTAATTTGGCTGAAGACTTCATGACCTAGGATGAGTTGAAGACCTACTATTGCTTTCAAAAGCAATCAGTCCGTATCTGTGGTATGAACAGCATTGATTGTTTTCTTAAAGCTATCCTTTGTAGCAATATATGGCCAGTTTTTTTCCAAACGATACCAAAAATACTACACTCCAACTGAAGTTCTACCTTTGAACATTGCTTTTAAATTTGAAGCGACTGAGTCATAACTGCTACACGAGCCGCTTTTTGTGTTTGTATTTATGTGGCAGGTTTTGGTCGATGTACTGAAAAGTCTGGCCACCTAAAAGCATTAAAGGGTTTTGAGGTGCTTCTTATATACATTCCTGTCACATTTCAAAGCACTCAGATCAAATTTGAAGAAAGAGCTGCATTTTTTGGTGTTTTTCTTAAACTTTACCATTTTGGGTCAATATTTTGGCCACTTCTGGGCAAACCGTCAAAAGATAATATTAATAATAATAATAATAATAATAATAATAATAATAATGATAAAAGTAATAATAATACAGGTAATATTTATAACAATACTAAGCATAAATAGAAGACAGAAAAAAGTAAACCGATTTTTTCATGTATTTCTGCTCCAACCTGTTATCACTGTGCCCGTATATATCGACTTTATTTATAATTTTAAATCCAGGATTATTATAATTTAGTACATAGATCTTATAATTCTGAACCACTAACCGATAAATTAATTTAGCACAAGACTATATATCCACATCTATTGCTTCTATGGGAGGCAGAATTATAAATACAACCTGTAGTCACTGAAAAATATGGTCTTGATTAAGGCTTGAACCCATTACATCTTGCTTCACAGACGACAGCGAAAACCACTCGGCCAAACAACTTACAATCAGTGAAGAAACACAAAGTGTTAGCATTTTGTGATCTTTCAAAATTTGGGGTTTTGTGTCAATATTATGGCCAAGCCGCCAAACAATCTACTGATGCAGGAATTTAAGGGAAACAATTTTGTAAAATTTGACAGAGATCGAATCAGATTTGTAGGAGGAGTCATTTTTATGTTTTCTGAAATTTGGCAGTTTTGGCCAATGTTTTAGCCTATTTTAACCAAATCGCTACAAAAATACAAGCTATGTGCATGACTACCTAGAAAACATTCCTGCCAAATTCGAAAACAATAGGAGCAGAAATGAGGAGTAGCATTTTCTAAATGTACACACACACATAACGGACGACGGATAGCCCAAGGGTAATGGAAAATAGCCCACTAAAACAAAAAAGGGCTAAAACTATCTAAGCCTGTCTGAACAAAAACTGTAAATAGAACTCTCAATGTGTTCGTCATGCGGGACTCTGTAACTCTGATGTTTATTAGCAGAGGCTTAAACTGTTATGACTAACTCATAATAACTACTTAAAATTGCAATCAATAAACTGCATAGAATCTGCAATGAATGTCAATTTTCCTCGTTGCTGCTGGAATAAATCGCGTAACAATTAGTTCCACATCCAACGAACTATCAGTTTACCAGTATATTATATAATAAATCAATGCTTGCAGAAATGTAGCAGGATCTGCTTGATGAATCGGCATCTATTTTGGGTTTGGGTAAACGCAGACAAATTTATTAACGTACAGTTTGAAACAAAACAATAAATCTTATGTCTGTAAGAATTATTCAGCTTTACCCAGATACGCCAAGCAACTAAACATTGGTTCATTTGTTACTACACTGTCAAAAGATAAAGTAAATCTCAGAATTTGAAAAAGAGACCGATGTTTTGGCGACTTTTCACCCAAACATTCTCATATTTATTAGTTATTTTTTACAGAGACTTAATTGGGAAACATTTACGCTGCAATTGTTTTAGAAAAGAGATTTTCTAATTGAACTATGCCAGATAGTTCTTAAAAAGAGCTGAATTAGCAAATATTAAAGCATTAAAGAATAAATAAATAAATAAAAACAAAAAAAAATGTTCGTGGACAGTGTGCCGTAAAAACAAACATTATAAATGTGCGAAGGAGAAACCTACAAGCTTAACAAAATTTTAATTTGGCTGAAGACTTCATGACCTAGGATGAGTTGAAGACCTACTATTGCTTTCAAAAGCAATCAGTCCGTATCTGTGGTATGAACAGCATTGATTGTTTTCTTAAAGCTATCCTTTGTAGCAATATATGGCCAGTTTTTTTCCAAACGATACCAAAAATACTACACTCCAACTGAAGTTCTACCTTTGAACATTGCTTTTAAATTTGAAGCGACTGAGTCATAACTGCTACACGAGCCGCTTTTTGTGTTTGTATTTATGTGGCAGGTTTTGGTCGATGTACTGAAAAGTCTGGCCACCTAAAAGCATTAAAGGGTTTTGAGGTGCTTCTTATATACATTCCTGTCACATTTCAAAGCACTCAGATCAAATTTGAAGAAAGAGCTGCATTTTTTGGTGTTTTTCTTAAACTTTACCATTTTGGGTCAATATTTTGGCCACTTCTGGGCAAACCGTCAAAAGATAATATTAATAATAATAATAATAATAATAATAATAATGATAAAAGTAATAATAATACAGGTAATATTTATAACAATACTAAGCATAAATAGAAGACAGAAAAAAGTAAACCGATTTTTTCATGTATTTCTGCTCCAACCTGTTATCACTGTGCCCGTATATATCGACTTTATTTATAATTTTAAATCCAGGATTATTATAATTTAGTACATAGATCTTATAATTCTGAACCACTAACCGATAAATTAATTTAGCACAAGACTATATATCCACATCTATTGCTTCTATGGGAGGCAGAATTATAAATACAACCTGTAGTCACTGAAAAATATGGTCTTGATTAAGGCTTGAACCCATTACATCTTGCTTCACAGACGACAGCGAAAACCACTCGGCCAAACAACTTACAATCAGTGAAGAAACACAAAGTGTTAGCATTTTGTGATCTTTCAAAATTTGGGGTTTTGTGTCAATATTATGGCCAAGCCGCCAAACAATCTACTGATGCAGGAATTTAAGGGAAACAATTTTGTAAAATTTGACAGAGATCGAATCAGATTTGTAGGAGGAGTCATTTTTATGTTTTCTGAAATTTGGCAGTTTTGGCCAATGTTTTAGCCTATTTTAACCAAATCGCTACAAAAATACAAGCTATGTGCATGACTACCTAGAAAACATTCCTGCCAAATTCGAAAACAATAGGAGCAGAAATGAGGAGTAGCATTTTCTAAATGTACACACTCACATAACGGACGACGGATAGCCCAAGGGTAATGGAAAATAGCCCACTAAAACAAAAAAGGGCTAAAACTATATAAGCCTGTCTGAACAAAAACTGTAAATAGAACTCTCAATGTGTTCGTCATGCGGGACTCTGTAACTCTGATGTTTATTAGCAGAGGCTTAAACTGTTATGACTAACTCATAATAACTACTTAAAATTGCAATCGATAAACTGTATAGAATCTGCAATGAATGTCAATTTTCCTCGTTGCTGCTGGAATAAATCGCGTAACAATTAGTTCCACATCCAACGAACTATCAGTTTACCAGTATATTTGCTCAACACTATTTATAACATGGTCAACACACTTAGCCCAGCGATTTTGGTCTCTGCTAGGAAAGCTATCGTGAATTATGCGCTGAACGTTATTTAATTTGAATGAGGTGTTGTCTACTCGATCTTTCAAATCCACCCATGTTAATTTGATTGGATGGTATACACAAGTTGTGGCACCGTGATTTATGTATCATAAGCACATAGTTGAAGGGCTGGAATCAATGTGTCCCGAGTCCATTCCAAAAGCAGTTTTCCGTTAATCTGAATGCGATAATCCCTTTCACTTTGGATTTTACCTGAAAAACAAGTTCGCAACCATCCAAGAAACCAAAGTCTTTGCATTCCGTATCCAGGACTATCAATCTAGTACCTCTGTTGTGGGGCATTTTGCAATCGTTAGTTAGATCAGACGTACACCATTGAAAAGTGACAGTTTCATCAGTGTGAACAAGCATATATTCCACGTTCTTTAGTTCACTTACACAATGTAGGTGAAACAATTTCGCCCCGAACCAAGTCTTGTCTTTCACATATAACCTTCCGTAACACTTGGCAACCAGATTATGCATTAGCTTTAATAAAATAAATTTACTAGTGTTTATGTCATGATCCTCACGGAGTTTGGTTTTTAAAAAGGTAATAATTAATGTTTGATTTCGATCGAAAAACCGTACATTACTCGGCGAATAACTTCTTAACTTCTTTGTCGAAATCGTGAAATTGAGATTTTCTCATGCTTTTGTTTTCCCATGCTCCGTTGTGTCATCCATTTTCAAGCTTCGGAGTATCATTTACAAGGAGTCCTTATTATTAAGTAATCAGTGGTACTTAATACGTAGTTGTCAATGTACCTGTTGCTGCTTCTCTTTTAGACCAACCTCGGGACCAAGCGAAAGTGACCAGTTTTCCGGGGATCAATTAATTTTGATGGTATACGAGAGCATAATTATTTATAATAATGTACCTTAAGACAGTCTATAAATAAGGAATTTTTCAATTTTACCCCTTTAATGCAATTAAGGACCAGACTAAAGAGATAAATTGAATTCCTCGTGAATAACTCACCAAAGTGTTATACGGAAAAATTATCTAGTTGATGGCAGGGATTCACAGAACAATTTAAATGCAGTTGCAAAGTGTCAGTTAAAATTGGAGATGCACTTCTTTTGTATTAAAACATTGCATTACAAATATTTAATTGCAAGATTGAGACTCTATGAAAGCAGGTTTATAATCCCCCTAATTAGAAATCACTGACTGTTGTGTATTCACCAAAAGCGTGGATGTTTCTTCTGTGATCGGCGCTATTTTATACGGGGTTCAAAACGGCATTAAGAAATGTTCAATTTGTGGAGTGATCCGATTTGCGGGGTTCCTTATTAATAAACAGACGAGCAAAAGAGAGTATATAATAATTTTTTCATTATCTTTGAAAATAAAAACGTCTGGATTCTAAAATTTCGAACATAAGATTTTCTTTCAGTTTTGAACCTTGACTGTATTTAACACTTACTTCAGACATTGTAAACATTGGCATATGTCGCAGTGTATTGTGATCAAATTTGTTATGTTAGGTATTGTTCGATCTATACTGTAATTATTTTCCGCCACAGACAGTTTCGAAAAAGTCGGAAAAGTGTCTCATAGAAGATTTTTGTACGAAACAAAGTAAGCATGCCACATCTTGAAAAAAATAATTGTCGGCAAATCATTGGTATGCTGGAAGCGGGAAGTTCTGCGAACAGGATTGTTAATAGATCTGAGTGCAACAATGATATCACGAAACAGGACAGGAGAGGCTGTTGTCAGCCAAAAGCCCCAGTACCACCTGGTGGCACTGGGCCAGAGGTGGCACTGGGGCTCAGAGGTGGCACTGGGGCTCCACGCTATTTTAAATGCAAATAACTCGTTCTTTAATCAGCATTTCACACAAACTTACAATCAATCAAGAAGAATACGTCAGGACACGTTGATTAAAGACAAAGACCTCAAAATCAATTTCGTGCCATGGCACTGGCCAACAGAGCAAGTGGTGGCACTGGGGCTCAGAGGTGCTACTGGGGCTCCACGCTATTTTAAATGCAAATAACTCGTTCTTTAATCAGCATTTCACACAAACTTACAATCAATCAAGAAGAATAAGTCAGGACACGTTGATTAAAGACCTCAAAATCAATTTCGTGCCATGGCACTGGCCAACAGAGCAGGTGGTGGCACTGGGGCTCAGAGGTGGTACTGGGGCTCCACGCTATTTTAAATGCAAATAACTCGTTATTTAATCAGCATTTCACACAAACTTACAATCAATCAAGAAGAATACGTCAGGAAACGTTGATTAAAGACCTCAAAATCAATTTCGTGCCATTGCACTGGCCAATAGAGCAAGTGGTGGCACTGGGGCTCAGAGGTGGTACTGGGGCTCCACGCCTTTTTTAAATGCAAATAACTCGTTCTCCAATCAGCATTTCACACAAACTTACAATCAGTCAAGAAGATTAAGTCAGGACACGTTGATTAAAGACCTCAAAATCAATTTCGTGCCATGGCACTGGCCAACAGACCAAATGGTGGCACTGGGGCTCAGAGGTGGTACTGGGGCTCCACGCTATTTCAAATGCAAATAACTCCTTCTTTATCCAACATTTCACACAAACTTACAATCAATCAAGAAGAATAAGTCAGGACACGTTGATTAAAGACCTCAAAATCATTTTTGTGCCATAGCACTGGCCAACAGAGCAGGTGGTGGCACTGAGGACCCTGAAAAATTGAAAACGTTTTCCACACATCTTTAATTCTATAAAAAACCCACTTGAATATTGACAATAAATTAGGACACATTGGTTCAAAGGTCAGGAACCACTTTTGGACCACTCAGTTCTTCGAAACTGAAAGTGGTGGCGCTGAGGTCCCTAGGTGGCACTGACGCTCCTCGATATTAAATCCTTCCAAAATACTTTATTTCGTAATTGTTATATCTTAAGCAGGAGAAAAAAGATATCTGCTTTGCAAAAATGTTCCAAGCCCACTTTTGGACCATGAAATATACCGAAGTCATAGGTGGTGGCACTAAAAACCCTGAAAATTTGAAAACGTTTTCCATACTTGGCTTTATCTTTAATTCTTTAAAAACCAACTCGAATATTGACAATAATTTAGGACACATTGGTTCAAGGGTCAGGAACCACTTTTGGACCACTCAGTTCTTTGCAATTGAAATTGGTGGTACTGAAGACTTTTTTTGCTTCAAAATGCTAGATTAGGTTGTTTTAAGCTGAAAGAAACGTTCAAAACTAAACGTCAATGCTCATTTTTCGAAAACAGTGAAGCGGTGGTACTGAGAACCCACTGGTGGCACTGAGGACCGAAATCTTTTTGTTTCAAAATGCTAGATCAGGTTGTTTTAAGCTGGAAGAAGCGTTCAACACCAAAAATCAATGCTCACTTTCCTAAAGAAGTGAAGTTGTGGTACTGAGGAAACGCTGCTGGCACCGAGGACCCGGTGGAGGTACTGTGGACATGATTATTTTTAAATTTTAGATTAGTATTTTCAGTAAGTATAAACCGTTATAATAATGACAAAATTATTTTTTTATTTTGTAAAACGCTTTTTTACGAGGGAAAGCGTAGTTCGCGTTTTCCACATGTGGAAGTTGACGCACAAATTGTGAATCGAACTTTTCTACACATGTAGGTGTACAATATAAATAAGCATTGCCAAAAATTGTCTTATTGGGCAATAAAGGAAACACTCGAGTGTTTAAGACTGAGTTACAACAAATTACTCAATTCCATTTTTACCTCACTGCCCTCCCCCCGTCCAAACCGGTTTGAATTAAGGATGGATAAGGGCGGGTAACCGAAGGTCTAAAGGTGGAGAACTCGAACTATACTGTTACTCCTAAACAGCGTTTAAAAAATAAAAATGATACTTTTATTTCGCAAAAGCTAAGAGCAGGGAGAGACATATCTAGGAATTCGATTGGTTAAGGAATTGGCAAATAGATCCAGGTAGGGAGATTTCCCCTGTCAACTGTTCGACTGAATAGGTGCCTCCTTGCTTGTGGATATAAGCCACTGCTGTTGAGTTGTCCAGCATTACGTTTACTGGCCTGTTTTCCAGACTGGGGAGCAGTTGGGTGATTGCAAACTACACAACCCTTAGTTCTAGCCAATTTATATGTTTGAATTTTAAGTGGGGTGGGGATCAGGTGCCCTTCCACAGCTTTCCTTTGCAGTAGAAACCCCACTCTTTGGACGAGGCATCCGTCTAATTGACGGGGGTGGTAGGCCTATGTGGATAACCTCGGGATAAGCATTTTGTGGATAACTTCCATTGCTGGTCTTCGATTGCTTTCGAGGGGATGGCCACTAGCCTGTGATGACCCCTTCTACGGCCGATTTTACTGGCCTTTGAAATCGTCTGGAATAGCTATTTAGCATATCTGGTTCTTCATACAGTTTGTCTCTATCGCTTTCTACTCCGTATGAGAGATGTTCACTTTCAATGCATATCTCCTGCTCCTCGTATAGTATTAATTCTTCCACAGACCGGCACTTATCGCAGTGGGGGTTGCTATGGCCAAATGATGGATGGCCTTGTATACTGAGCCTTCTGTTGCTGCCATGCTTGTAACAGAAGGTTGCGCTATCATGCAACAAACCCTTCTTGTTTGCTCCTGTTCTATCTTTTTTCCTATCCCCATGAATCTAGCTAGAAATCCAATCGGCGCTCTGCTAATTCAGTCACAGCAGCTCTGGCAAGCCAAAAATAGGTTGCAAACCAGGTAAAAGCTATCCTGCCACCCCAAGGCTCTGGTGCAACTCCGGCCCACTACCGCTTTATTTCGTTAGATTGTATAATGGTAACGATTTGAATCGACGTAAAATGGCATGATCTACTTATCAGAATTACAAAGTTTGCAGAAAAATATGTAGATCCGTTAAAATTGAGGAAAAAGCTCTCCTGCCAACCCGTGGCTCTGGTGCCATCCCGATCCAATATTCTCCCCTTACGCCTGGTTTTGTGCCCCTAAATTTTTAAATTAACGAAGAATGTTATTTACTTTCTATTTGAGGTCCGAAGAAAATTCTGGGATGCAGAAATGAGTTTCAAAATGCAAAAAGTCCTCCTGCCACCCCGCAGAGTTCTGATGGTACCTCGAGGATATGATGTTACCCCGGCCCCTCAGTACCATCACCGGGTCCTCAGTGCCACCAGCGGGTGCTCAGTACCGCCACTGAGGAAAATGAGCATTGATTTTTAGCTTTGAACGTTTCTTTCAGCTTTCAACCTAATCTAGCATTTCGAAGCAAAAAAGGTTTGGATCCTCAGTACCACCACCGAGTCTTCAGTACCACCAATTTCGAAGAACTGAGTGGTCGAAGTGTGGTTCCTGACCCTTGAACAAATGTGTCCTAATTTATTGTCAATATTCGAGTGGGTTTTTAAAGAATTAAAGATAAAGCCAAGTATGGAAAACGGTTTCAAATTTTCAGGGTCTTCAGTGCCACCACCTATGACGACCGTATATTTGATGGTCCAAAAGTGGGCTTGGAACATTTTTGCAAAGCAGATACCTTTTTTCTCCTGCTTAAGATATATCGATGACGAAACGAAGCATTTTGGAAGGATTTAATATTGAGGAGCCTCAGTGCCACCTAGGGACCTCAGCGCCACCACTTTCAGTTTCGAAGAACTGAGTGGTCCAAAAGTGGTTCCTGACCCTAGAACCAATGTGTCCTAATTTATTGTCAATATTCGAGTGAATTTTTTAAAGAATTAAAGATAAAGCCAAGTGTGGAAAACGTTTTCAAATTTTCAGGGTTCTCAGTGCCACCACCTGCTCTGTTGGCCAGTGCCATGGCACAAAATTGATTTTGAGGTCTTTAATCAACGTGTCCTGAATTATTCTTCTTGATTGATTGTAAGTTTGTGTGAAATGCTGATTAAAGAACGAGTTATTTGCATTTAAAATAGCGTTGAGCCCCAGTACCACCTCTGAGCCCCAGTGCCACCACTTGCTCTGTTGGCCAGTGCAATGGCACGAAATTGATTTTGAGGTCTTTAATCTACGTGTCCTGACTTATTCTTCTTGATTGATTGTAAGTTTGTGTGAAATGCTGATTAAAGAACGAGTTATTTGCATTTAAAATAGCGTGGAGCCATAGTGCCACCTCTGAGCCCCAGTGCCACCACTTGCTCTATTGGCCAGTGTCATGGCACGACATTGATTTTGAGGTCTTTAATCTACGTGTCCTGACTTATTCTTCTTGATTGATTGTAAGTTTGTGTGAAATGCTGATTAAAGAACGAGTTATTTGCATTTAAAATAGCGTGGAGTCCCAGTAGCACCTCTGAGCCCCAATGCCACCACTTGCTCTATTGGCCAGTGCCATATCACGAAATTGATTTTTGAGGTCTTTAATCAACGTGTCCTGACGTATTCTTCTTGACTGGTTGTAAGTTTGTGTGAAATGCTGATTAAATAACGAGTTATTTGCATTTAAAATTGCGTGGAGCCCCAGTGCCACCTCTGGCCCCAGTACCACCAGGGAGGGAGGGAGGGAGGGAGAAAGGGAGGGAGAGAGGGAGGGAGGGAGGGAGGCAGGGAGGGAGGGAGGGAGGGAGGGAGGGAGGGAGGGAGAAAGGGAGGGAGGGAGGGAGGGAGGCCAAATGTAGGCCAGGAGTAACTACGGCTGCACAAAAGCAACACCCGAGACTTACCCACTTCCACTACAGGTTTCAAACGCAACGGAAACTGCGATCATTCCAGACACAAAGCAGGCATAAAAATAACTATATAAGGCGACTAGCAGTGGCATGAAAACTAGCCGAAAGCGAAATACGCCCCAGACCATATTGTGGTCAGGTGGTATGCGTACAAAAACACTGACCAGTCCAGAATGGATTGTGCGCGAAATCGCAGTGGTGCACTTTGGCTACATTGCAATGGGTTGCGAGCAATATTTTCCTGAATCTCGGTTTAGTTTATACCGACATGACGACAGGCATTACATATACTGGAAAATCGGAGAGCGATACGTTCCACAGTGTGTTTCCCAAGTTGACAGATTTGGCGGCGGCTCAGCTAAGGTTTGGGGTGCAAGTTGTATTTGAACTGAGCTTTTGATCAATTATGATGATGGGGCTCTGATCTATCAACTTCGTCTAAGAACATGTATATTTATAGTGCTTAGGCATATTTGAAAATGATAGAAGACAATTCGGGTAGAATCGCTACAGAAAGATGTTTTATTTGATTTCCCGTTGAATTACTGTAGCTATAAAAGCCTTTCAGTATTTTTGGCACAGAGTAGTGCATTTTCCTCTCTGTTTCATGTTCAAAACTGTAAAATTATACGACAGTTTTACCGATAATATTGCTTTGATTCAATGCATATCAGGAGAGATTCCGACTTCGGCAGGTGGTTTCCAATCTTCTTTCCCAACGACTGCAGGTTTCTTCACCCATAATTCCATACACATTATTGATGTGTACCTGTATCGATACTAAATAACCACCAGTCATCTGATCACTGGACAATAGATTCCCAGTCATCGGAAATAAAAAAACGCACATTTTCTCGTGATATTTATTTTTTCTCGAGAGGAGCGGAATTTGAAGCCAAACTTTGTTTAGATTTTATTTATTGATTTTTTTTTGCCGAGGGTGAGGGGAGATTTCCAAGTGAAAAAGACTAATAAAACTCGGGTCTAATAAAACGAGTCCTGACAACACGGAGTAGACATGGGGACTATAATGGATTTGGAGACCATATCTATAGCTCGAAGAAGGCGCAAGGATTAAAAGTTCGTTTCTGCAAACGGATTAAATAGTCGCCAGACCGAATGAGTATAAAAAGAGGTATATATGAAGCAAAAACTAAAACTGTAGTAATACAAATAAGTATTCGACGATAACAGCTTTTCATGCTGCAGAATATTGTTTGCCAGTATTCCGTATTTACTCCTTTCAGAGTACATCGTTTAATCTCCCGAATAAACGTTACAACCCTTGATCTTTGAATTTATGGTACACCAGCTTAAAGGCCATCTCTGAATTTAGCTGTACGTATAAAAGAAGAGATTTTGGCTAAGTCTGTACTCAAAAAGCAATTCCTATTAAAACATGGGAGGAACAAAAAGAAAGAAAAATGAATTGTTGAATTAAGAAAAGCAAAAATATCAAAAGTAGTAAAGAACAAAGTATAAGACATCTAGTGGATAAGTTAAGTGCCAAAAAAAACGCAAATTGCAAACAATAAATTGAAATTGGTGGCTATGTGGTAGGTGTTTTCATCACGCTGGTGGCCACATGTTGCTCATTTGTCCTACACACGAATTCAACACCACATACTGTATGGCCGGGCTAGTGGGCACACACTTATATCTTTATGACCATTATTTTTCTAAAGGACCATTAAATACTCAGTACCAATTTCTAAACATGCCCCTTTTCAACCAAACACGGAATTCTTTCTCCTTAGCGAGAAGTAACAACATGTACACAACACACCCCTTGTAACCCAATTACGCGTTAAAACTTGCCCTAAGAACACCTCGGAATTAGGGGCGGTTTACGCCAGACTGTGTTGAATTCCCATTACTGCCATACTAAGAAAACCTGTGTAAGGCCGCCTGCCAATTAAGGACAAGGGACAGCATTTTTGCCCGGAAGTTAAGTTTTACACTGAAGTCGACCTGTATATTAAGGGCAGAAGTCGTGTGTATTATAAAATAAATAATGAACATCAGCTGCAGAGTATTGTTTGCAACGCTTCCGAGTAAATGTTACATCTTTTGATCTTTGAGTTTACGGTGCACCCGAGCTTAAATGCCATCTTTTAGCTTAGCAAGTCTGTACTCAAAAGGCAATTCTAATAGAAACATGGAAGGAACAAAAAGAAGGAGAAATGAATTGTGGCTTCCAGAAAAGTAAAAATATCAAGAGTAGTAAAGGGCAAAGTATAAGACAACTAGCGGATACCTTTAGGGTTAGCAAAACGTAAATTGCAAATACTTTGATAAACAAAGAGGTTTATTTGAACCAGATTAATGTTGCTGAGAATCTGTAGAGTTTATGTGAAGCGATAGCAATTCGCTGTTGATATGTTGCTTATTTCTTTAAGTTTATTCTGTATCTTCTTACTGGATGAGGAGGCATGAGAAACAAAGAAATAAAGGTTTTATTATGGCTAGTTATTTCTGTTTTTCATCCTTAAATAAATCCTCTACTTCTGCATTAGGGATATCTCCCTTTTATGGACAAAAGGCTCAGTCAGTTAGGTATCCTTAATACACAGGTTTACTCTGCATTAGTCAGTATAGGTGCAGATGAATCACGTCAGTCATGTAACGGAAACCGGATGCAAACTTATATTGAAACGTGTCCTTGAGTCCCCGTTTTTGTTGGATGGATGTCAGGTACGACACAGCCGACTCTTTTTGCAGCCGATGGTTCTAAAGCAACCACCATTTCCTCGTTTTTTGGAAACTATGGTGACTGCCCCACTCCGACACTATTTCTTTCTACTCTAATGCCGTGAAATCAGAGGATGACATACTTGGAAGCATATGGTAATTTTGGGATCAGACGTGGTCCGCTCGTTCTGGCAATTTAATTTAAAGGGCTTACTTATCCTTATTTGCTCCCCATTTCTCATAAAATAGCTATTCTTTCGGAAGTGCTATCTGCATCCAGAAAAAAAGAAGACATAAAACTTTTCTCAATGTTAGTGTGTATCTAGTATTTGTTATATGTAGTAACGTGTATTCTGGTAAAGCCTGTACTAATAAATAAGTATTTTTGTGAAAAACTAACATTTCTAAAATAAATATGATACTCTTCGTTTTGTGTATTTTGGTAAACAGGGCATATTTTGTCAGACTTGGCATTCTTCGTTTGCCAGTCGCTTAAAGAAAGTTAAGGACTGGCATAGTAACCAATTTGTACATGGACATCCCCTCCCCTGTGTTGAACCCAACCTGTTTGAAGTGAAAAGTCTTTTTACGAGTGAATGAACGGTTAGGCAAAGCTCGTGGGTGCGAAGAAGGCAGTTAATATGCATATATCGTCTTCTCTTGAGGCCTGGGAGTTGTGCCCCACCACTATCCCAGGCACACCGAGTTGATTTCTGCACACAACGCACAACGCCTTCTGTTGATAATATGTTCCTCAAGCAACACATCAATACTCTCTGTGGTATTAAGTTTTGGGTGGCGAAACTTTCAGTCATTATAAAAACCACAAGTGGCCCATCCACGCAAATCTGTATCGACTTACGTTGAATCAAAGTTAAATTTTTAAGTGAAATTGTCAAATAATTTTATAGCTTTGTACATTACAAAAAGAGAAAAATTAGACCTACCTTGTGCGAAAATACTGAAATGCTGTGATTTTTATAGCGCGTGAAATTCAACTGGAAACAGCGAAGGACGTCTTTTTGTGGTGAAAATCCCGTAATGCGCTTATTTAGCCAAGCCATCAACTAAGTACACGGTTATAAGCTTTCTTAAACAAGCAAGTTCGGAATTTTGTATTGAATTTAGTTAATAATTTTATGTGTTTGACAATGAAATTCAGATTACTAGGGCTGCATTGCTAAATGTCTCGATAGCCTTGTTTGAGCCTCGTCCTATAAACGGCAAGTGTCAGATCATCAGCAGAGCGAAGGGATGTACATGGCCGATATGATTCAGACATTAACTATTTTCAAGCCTGGGGTCCCGGCATTCAATGTCTTAAACACAATAAGCACTAACGCAACTAGTTCATGCCCCAGTAATTGTCTAATTTTTTTATCCAATTTAAATAATAGAAACAAACTTCGATAGTTGCTGAAAGTGTCTTTCAGTTGGCAAATTATTATACAAAATCACACCTAAATTAATGTTTTCCCAGACACGTCAAGATGAAAAACGCTGGGTAATATCAATAGGAACTTAGCTTTATTTTGTTTATTTTCAGTTTGGTGTTCAAAATCCATTTTGATATTTTGCAAATTCCATGTTCCAAATCCTTTTTAAGGTAATTGACCATCCTTGCACATCAGTTGGGTAAAGTTCGAAAAATACCGAAGACCCACACAAACAAAGTTGTTGCAGCTACAGATTCAAAGGTAAGCGGTGACTTTAAGAGAACATAAGTGGTCACCACAATATAAATATCTTCTCATCCTTTGCTTTGGTGTAATCGTATTCACAAGAAGCACAACATCTTTACTTGTGACATTGTTGAAGGGTAAAAATCTAAAGTCAAGCAGTAACCGTAAATGGTAATTAGAGATCACCAAAATCTAACCAGCATGTGGGATAATCTAGGTAAACATTGTATCTAAGTTTTACCAAATTTACTTAACATCCACACCCATGACAGTGCTGCAAGGTGAAAATTGAAACTGACGACCTTAAATGGCGTCACGTGGTTGCGAAGCCATAACCATACGTGAAGTCTTCCATATGAATACTTACCTCAAGTTGCATCAAAATCCATTTCCATGTTTTGGTGATATACAGATTACAAGATGCATAATGTCCACCCTTAGTGCAGCGGTGTCCAGTAATGATGTCAGATGACTTCTTTAGCTTCAGGTCAGAAAAATCTAATCAGCCTCAATAATAAACTTGCTATCATTGAAAGCATTTGACATCATTTGGCCCAATCCCGTTCACAACACGCATTAGGTCCATCGTTACCGCCCAAAGACAACTCAGAGTCACTAAAGTCTAACTGGCCCGAGAGGCAAGATATGTGGATTCTCACACCTAAGTCTATAACAAATACATTCACAAAATTTGTGATGTACGGCTGAGACAGCTCGATGGACAGAAGGACACACAGACAGAAGAACAGAATGACAGTAAAAATATTATGCCCCTAGTTTAGGTTTGGCCATAAAAAGGGTATATCATTTTAAGATATCGAAAGTAACAACTCATTTCACAGCTTGGTTTAAGTGAATAAAGATCTAAAAGTGAAGAACATGAAACTTCGCAATGTCAATCTTATTCAAAAGAGGTTTTACTTTGGTCAATCTGCAATAAATACCGGTCTTCCAATGACTTATTGTTACTCTATCTATATCAACGAATTAAACGGTAATGTGCTAAACTATTAATCTCTCTATTTTTTATCCTGGAGAATGGACATTTCTTCAAAAAAACATCATTATAATATCAGGTTGATAACTCGACAAAAACAGTTTATCGTAACACAAGACATTATAAATTCCCTATAATAAGAGCAACTGCCTGTATTAGCAAATAATAAAAAATGCAAAAACTTTCCTTCTCGGAAAAAATTGTATTTCAATCTTATGTAACACCCTAATTCGCAAGGCAGCGAATTTAACTAGGCGAAGTTATAAAGCTGTATTGTTCAAGATTCATCCATATAAAAGCAAAAACCCCTATATTCAGCGACACACTACTTTCTGAGTGCTTTTGCACTCTATTCCTTGACGATTTATGAAAGACTGAATTTGCTCTGTTACAATGCATCAGGTGGTGCAAAAATTGTATAAATCATCACAGTCTAGTGTACCGTAATTCGACGAAAATGAAAAGAGCCAAAACACTATTAATATAAACTTATATCAAATACTACGCATGTGCAAAATTCTGATAACCTTCGGACAATCCGATTCCTATATAAAGAGGAGACATGACAGAGGGATCACTGTAATAAATCGAAGACGACAGCGTTTTATTAGACCTTTACTAGTCTTTGACTTGTCAAGTGTGTTATGATTACATGTCTCACAGTGCATGTGCGCGGACCTGACCAGACGTCCGTCTGCAATATGTACTATAGAAAGATTTTTGATTGCTATCTTACAGATTAAAAGCAAACATTTGAGCAATATATTGCACTGAAAAACTGTTAAAACTATTCTTTTTAGGTAACCGTACTCATTACTCAATACTTGTTTTGTTTAATGTATAATATATTACTGATTAAAGCTTCTGGTCGAGCGTAGTACTAGCTACTAAATGAAGAAGATGATCTTGTACATATCAAGATTGCTTTAAAATTTAGAACTGTCAGTTGGAATTCATTTTAAGACTAATAATACGGGTAAACTTCTTTAGGAAAATGCTTTGAAATTAAAATTGCAAAAAGGTCTTTCAGCATAGATATTTCTATAAAAAAAAAACTTTTCCAACGCAAAAAATTTTTTCTAAAGTTTTTTTGTGATTTGTCCACCACTACCACTCATTGCTGAAATTAAGGAAATGCATAGGTTTGTGGTGTTTCACAACCATTGTGTTAGATTTAAAAAGGCTTTGCCTGAAACCTTATGAAATAAAATTTGAAGTTTGGAACCTGTTGC
Organism: Protula sp. h YS-2021; assembly: GCA_949752745.1. Classification (NCBI taxonomy): domain Eukaryota; kingdom Metazoa; phylum Annelida; class Polychaeta; order Sabellida; family Serpulidae; genus Protula; species Protula sp. h YS-2021. Next base: position 44,713,191 of record OX457028.1, on the reverse strand, counting down.
TTATACTTGAGCCTTGAGCCTATGCTCGAACATGTGCCATGGTGACGATAGCCAGCGCTCGCCAGATCTATCGCTGCATAACTTCATTGCAGAACCAAACAGTCTAAAGTGTAAAGTACTGGATAGCAGCGAGGGCTTACGCCGCGCTACTTGTGTGAAGTGGTCGTTACAATTTTATAAGCGGTTACGATAGCACACTACGAGTGTATGTCATGTTTTATCAACTTTTAGGTGGCCATAGAAGATCGACTTGATTATTCGGGAGTCATCTCTGTGCACCTTATGCCCCACCCTCCACGGTAGGAATGTCTCCATGCCTGTGACTCCGTTGATTTGCCTTCCAAATTTATTGGGTGGGCAGTTCTGGGGGGGGGGTGTCGCAGATTTGTGTTGGCAGTGCATATGTAAAGCTTCCAGCTGTGGCAAACTCGATGCTAACAAGGGCGGGCACTAGAAGGCAGCCTTATTTAGTAACAGTGGTTATGCTGAACGGTTAAGAAAACTCGCTATTCTCGAACGCACGCCCTATCATTCCGTCATGGAATCTTATGATCTTATGATGTCGACCTGCTTGTTAGGATAACGTGCCGTATGGAGTAACCTATCCCTGTTGATGGTGTTATACGCCTTGGTCAGATCCACTATGAACATCAAATACACCAGAACTCCGGGATCTGACCACCCCGCAAATAGCACCACCCCGGAAATCGGACCATTTTTCGCCTGAACAGAATGAAAACCCAAAAAAAATGAAAACCCGGACAAAAAAAATGAAAACCCATTGATTTCTATTATTAAGGAACCCCACAAATCGGACCACCACGCAAATCAAATCATAGGAACACTTTTGTGAGTCCCAAATGCAGACAGAACCCCGGAAATGGAACCAGCCTACGCACATGAGATGTACTCAGTAAACAAACATCAATTGAGCTTATCGGTGTTGGGGATTATAATGCTTAATGACCACAGGTTCATTAGCTGCTTTGATTGGGGTGGGGATTATGCCTTCTCGAGTACACAGGGGACTTGTTTGATTAAAAGAAACTCCGTCACATGTGATTATAAAACGGGTTTTTCTGGTGTGTGATGTCGCATCTTCGGTGCTGATCATACAATTTTAACCCATTTCAAACAAAACGGAGATTATTAAAATAATAGACCGAAGTTTTTTTAGTTGGCAACATGCATAAGCACTGATTTATTCTGTATCAGACTTTTTTTAGTCTCCAGATTATGTAAATTTGGCTGTAAAGTTGATGTAAAAAATTTATTTTTCTGGTCAGATTTTTTAGTCTTCAGATTTTTGGGATGCAAGTGTAAATATGAACGATCACTCAATTATTTTTTGTTCAATAGATTGGATGTAAGTTGATGATTTTAGAACAGAAAGAGGCGTTTTATTTCATTTCATATGGATACACTATATGGGTTCCAGTGTAAAGAGGTTTGTTCTGTTCCAGACATTTCCCTTGGAGCTATCTTTATGCAAAGAGTATGTTTGCCCTTTTTTCGCACGCTGTAGAAGCTGCACTGTGAATCAAGGCAGGTTTTCATTGAGTTTGAGTTTTTTTCCAAAAAGCACCAAAAAGTTCAGTTAGCCCTGCGACCATATGGGTTCTCTTCAGTTACAGATTTAGGAAGGATTCCCCCACAGCCTTTTCCAACTGATACCTGTTTTATGGCTTTTGCAACTTCGCAGAGGTCCGCATGATACCACGATCCTCCAATATCGATTGACGAGGGATGTTGTTTAGGCCATCGTCTGAATGTTTGATTTAGCAGCGCATTGAAATACTCTGCCCATCCGGAGAGCATTTTCTCCTTGTCGGTTAAGAGTGTCTACAGTTAACTGCTAATACTGAGTCAGATCCATGGTTCGCCGACCATAATTAGACTTTAATCCACTGAAGAGGGCTTTTGTGGTGTGAGTATGCGCAGCATCTTGCAAAGCAGTCGCTTTCTTTTACCAGCGCCTGCCTTTAGTAACTCTGAGGCTCTTCGACCGACGGTTTGCATTACAAATAAGAGTTACTCTTATCAGCAGGCTGTTCATCTGCGATGCACCTATGCTATCTTACATGCATATCTTTCAGTAGCTCTTGTATTTCCTAGTCGTTTTCATCGAACCAGGCATGGTGCTTCCTCTTTATGAATCCAAGGACGAGTGCATCAACAGTAATAAGAAAACATAGCAAAAGTACAGTATCCGAGAAACAGGAATGTGTGTTGGAAAATTGACATTTCCTCAGTGAAATGTATTGCAATAATAAAGTTTTTGTTACGCGTGGCATTTGTTTAGACTTCTGACAAAGTTTCATTGAGATATATAATAGAAAATAGTTGCAATTTTACTATGCTCTTAAAGTAGTTTCTGTTTTACAAAAGAAAACAATTAACCCTTTGATACTGATGTGCAGCAAGATTTGCCATAAATGAAGCCTTCTTATTTTATCCGCATCATAGCCAAGCAAAGTTGAATTTCTTAATTTTAAACGACATCGTTCGTTCTATTTATCGCTCATGTATTGTAAGTTCTTAGTGCATGTGACTTTAAGCGGCCGAATATTACAGCAATATGTCCGCGTAAAAAATATCACTCACTTAGAAAAACTGTAAAAAGTATCCTACCATTTGCTTTGCTTACAAATGTTTCCCTGATAATTTAAAGCAATTGCATTGGGGAAACAGACGAGTTATATTTATTGCTTTTCAAAGAATAAAAGAAATCTCATATCATAAATCACATTAAATTTTTGTTTTAAAGAGACTACTGTAATCTAATTAATGCAAAAAAGTATGTGATACATATAGTACAAAATCTAAAACAAGAAATGAATCTTACTATTTCTTCTAATTTCAAAGACAACTGTGAAGTCAGATCTTGTGCAGCTAATTTCAATAATTTCACTGACAAAAGAATTAACATTTATGAAACATATAGAATGCTATTGCTAGCTGGAAACTCGCAATAGCATATATAACTTATATACTGCGCTCTTTTGTCCTGGTTATCTAAGGCAAAAATAAGAGGGATTCTTCTATCAAATTCGGCAAAAAGTTATCTAAAATCATATCACAACATATTTAATTTATCGGTTAATGATTTCTTCAAACAGATTTTCTTTCTGTTCACCCAACCAGTTGCGGGACCTACGTTAATATGTCCAGCTGGTCCTAATATGCCCATTTTCCTTTGTCTGTGCCATGTAAAAATTGAAAATCGAAAATTTGCCAATTTCGCAAATCTCACAAGTTCTATAGAGCACACAGTAGTTACACAGCGTCATATCGGTCGCTGCATAATCTACAGTGTGTTTGAAATTATGTGTTTCACACTTGCACTTACACTAAAAGCAAATATTTTCAGCCAAAGCTGTTGACGTGAAAATAGTATCAATATCTTGACGTTCAGAAGGATTTTAAATATAAATATATATTTAACTATTTGGATTTTTCAGCTATTTTTTTACTGATTTATAAACATGATTTAATACTGATATAAAACTGATTTGGTTTTTAATACACACATGTCTACATTTTTAAATGCGGCAAACGTCTGTTTTGCCATAAATTTTTGTATTCATTTGGTTCTGCATATATAATTTTTTAGATGACGGCAACTTGAATGTCACTGAGGTGTCCCCTCCCCAAGTTTTTAATTTCACAAACTAGCCTAGTGTTTGCTATTGCTGATTTATAGTGTGCAGTTTTATACACAAATTAATCTAGTATTTTTGAAACAGTTTTGCTATTGTTTTTAATATTATATATTTGTTCCATCCACAAGTTTGAGTTGGCTCTCCATATCAGATTCCGTATAGCTGGATTTTAACTTCTAAACTTCTATACTACTAAAGTCTCACATGAGTAACATTTATTTGCACAAGAAAAGCTACTGGAGCATTTTATTCTGTTTTAAAGCATTTACATCGATTAGTTGCACAACGCTTGGCACCACTACAGTTGCACAGTACAAATCCCTATCCTGTGAGGTGGACTCATTCGTAACTGCTTGTCTCAGTGTTATTTCATCTTGATCAAGCACTACAACCAAAATATTTCGTTGGTCAACCACAAAAAGTTTTATTGTTTTATATTTTTTACATTGTATTTCTTTTGTTAATTACTCATTTTCTTTGTGATATTTTATTTGATATTTATTTCGAAGCTTTGAATTTTTCCTTTTCATCTTAAAAAGTGTGACGCACGCCTGCTTTCCAATGCAGTGTTTCCAGCAGCTGTTTTCAGTTCGTCAGTAATTTGAAAATAATAATTTTTCGAAATATTCTGAAGTATTTAAATTCTTATGATTCATTTTATGAGCAAAATAACTCTGTGGGTGTTCAGTGTCTTTGGCAGCGGTATTGTTATTCAAAATATAACATTTTCTGGATAACTTACCAAAAAGAAACACAAACCAAGACATAATTGCTTATTGCTGTTTATTGCGACCATCACAATCAACAACCAATCATCGTTGCTGCATTCTCTGCAGTCTCTTCTTTTAATACGATAAGATTAATGTATATTGCCATTGTTGCATTGACCGAACGATAAGTAGTTCCCCCCTCTTTCTTCTCTTTCTTTAGAAAGGGGTGGAAAAGCTATGACTACAAGTGTGCAGTAACAGCGCAGCAACCTGACCCAGTCCCGCGTTGCGACATACTGTAGTGATATAGCGATCAACTGACCGCTATGTGTCTACTTCGACTTCTGAATCTTGAAGGAGTCCTTGGATTGCTTTTGTTGACAAACCCTTAGAATAAGAAGGCAGCGGATGAATCACTGAATCAGCAGCAACAAATGGGATCAAGCTGTACTAGTTGGTTATATAATCTTGTAGGTAATGCTTTATACAGTATTGAACGAAACAGACACGTAACAAATCATTCATAGACCTTCCAGAAGTTAATTATTATTGTAATTCTCATTATTACTAATGTTATTACTATTATTATTATTCTTATTATTATAACTCTTATATAACGCTTTTCCAAGAATTTTGTTCAATGCGCTTTACAATCCACAATACATTACATTTATACATTTTATGCAGTCAACCACATAGTTATAATATAATAAAACAAAAAATCAGCCTTATTTATTATTATTCTCACAAGATAAATTCACGAAACAAAGCTTACATTGTAAAAAATAGTAACTAAAGACAAAACAAGCTTAGTACTTTGCGCAAAACTAAGCTTTTCGTTCAGTATGTCAGATACCATAAGCTACTCGAAACAAATGCGCCTTTATTTTCTTTTTATATTCGGGTAAGAGTGGGGCTTGCAAACTGAAATGATCTGTTGCGCGTTACTTTCAGTTTAGTCTTCGGTACCCCTAAATACACATTAAATAAACTACGCCCTGTTTGCTTTAGAAATAACTACTCATGTAGATACGTGAGGCCTGTCACATCCACACATTTGAAGGTAATAAAGCAATTTTAAATGCACTTCGGCTTCTGACTGCATCTAGTGAAGTTCATGAAGCGTTGACGTAATGCGGTAAGAGGGTTTCCGGTCAGTGAGAATACTAGGTGGATGCATTGCATATTTCTTCAGAAACACCATATAGAAGAGAGTTTGCGTAGTCAAGTTTTGAAATCATGAATTCGTTGTGTGTTTTATAGTTTTGTGTTCAAATAAACCCCTCTTCAAGAACTGTATGGACAACTTTTATGCGTTCACCATTTATACAGATTGAATCAAATTTCATCTTATAGGGTTGCGTCTGAGTGCCAAACATGATAAACTCAATCTGGCTTTCATTTAACTTAAGTTGACTGCCTTATATACATTCTGAACAAGCCGTCTTTAACTTTCCATGATATCCATGGGAATCATCTGCGAAAGTGGTAAAGCATTACTAGAAAAACTAACAGCCAACTTAAAAACTCTAGTGCACTTAATGCAGAGCAAATAGCCAAGTTCCTTTGACAGACAGTTTGGCAGTTAGATGTTTTCCCCAATCACTACTGTTTGCTGTCTGTTATCCAGGTGAGATAAAGTAACGGGTTATCTGATATCCCAAAGTCCCTGTGAAGGGGATCAATCAATACCGCATGATGAGCACTATCAAATGCACCGCCAAGGTCCAGCGTAGCTAAAATCATTACCTCTTGACAGCCACTGATGTAGCCGTGAATAGGTCGATCCTCGTATGTCAAACAGACGTCACTGGGAGGGATACACATTATTGGTGCAATCCTTATTCCTATTCCCTGTAACAATGTGTCCCTCAAGAAGGAAAACTGATAGCCCATTGAAAAGATGAAATAACTCCAGGAGAGGATGATACTCTCCACACAGTGTAGTCGTATCAGTAAAGGAAACCAAGACACATCTGAAGATTAAAAACAGAAAGTGCAGCATTCTCATCACCTGAATCTTCTGGAGTAGTTTCAAGCTAATCGCGCTTGACGGAAAGAACGTAATCGCACCAAGTGTAGCCCTGACATGAAAAGACTTCGATTGCCATTATATTCAAGTGACACGTGGACACATAAAGGGGAAGACGATGATGAAACAGTTGCCAAATGTTTTCAATGTCCACCAATTAAGGACCCTTGGTGACTGAGACGACAATAACTGAAGCACCAGGTCGATTACGGTCTACTCCGCAAGAAATATCTCGCCAATGCGACCAGCCGGACATTAAGATGAACAGCTTTGTGCGATAGTTGACGGTTGACGTTTGACTCTATTGTAGAGGGCACAGCAAAGGCCTTCCACGATTTGGTAGATCCTTTTCTGTATTTAGCAGAATACATTCGTTTTTTACTAAAATTGCAGCAAGGTGCCAGTGAGATATACGATATGCAAAACAACACACCCTTAGTTTCGAGAACATTATTATACGACGAATGCTATTAATCCGACTAAAGGCCTTTCCAGGAATTACCTTGATAAATAAAGTTCTATCCGTGTAAAGACGAAGAAAACACCTATAAGCAAACTGATCCAGCTGAAATGTAAGTCGATGAATATTTTCTGGTTTGAGAGGAAGCTTGAGAGGAAGCTATTTTCGTACATTAACACGCCTACCTCATTACTTTAGGAAACTTCATGAGTGGTGCGATAGACAGAAAGGAACAGTTAAAATCCCAAACTTTTGATGGAAAGCTGGAAGCGAAAGAAGCACCCTGCTGCCTTATACAGCGAGATATAAAAAATTTGACAGTCCGACATATCGACTGTAAGCGCCCACATACTCCATTCGCAAAGTCACTTTTGTGAACTGAAAAGTGTCCATTTTGAATGAGTTTGGTTGTATTGATTGAGATGAGAGAGGTCTATGATGAGACATAAAATCCTGATTTTTTTGGAACAAAAACGCAACTGAAAAATCTTTTTACGTTATTTGACAGCTTCCGTCGCATCCTTTTGCTAAACGAACTCTAGAATTAGAGAATTAGAGATTGAATGGGAAGCCTCGAGACCGGAGCGGAAGGAGGATTGAAGGACCCCAATGTAGCCACCTAACTACCCTTTTTGGAATTTCCACTCTTTGCCAAGCTTCCTAGAAGTGCTTTAATCTTACGGTTACGGGAAGGCTGTCGTTTAATTTACTTTCTAGAAAAGCCCGCTTTAAGTAGGAATCTAAAGTATATCGGGTGGTTAGCTGCCTGGGTTTCAGGGGCACAAGCTGCATCTTCTTGGTTTTTGCCTTGGTCTTCTTTTACGGGTATGACAGTATAGATGATGAACACTTTTTAGCTGTAGATGTGTTTGTGTGACCTTAGCTTCGACTGCATGCTGCGCAGTCAAACCTTTGAGCATCCAGGTATTTTAGCTCTTCAGGAATTATACTTTTGAGGGGTATTTCTAAGTGATCTGGGAAAGGTGTAAGTCTGAGAAATGCCTATCCTACAGGTACAGGGATAAGTCTGAATGTGGTAAAGGTTGAAGCCTCCTTAATAGACTAGAAACTCAGAAGCAGACTGACAAATTTGAATATGTCCGCCGTAGCCATAAGTATATAATCAAACACTCTGTCAAACACGCTTCATTCAGACCCAGCTGTGCAAATTGCCCTCCAGAAAGCGACAGTCGTTTCCCTAAAGCAGAACGATGGAGTATATCACCATTTGACTCATACTTATACAGCATCGATTGAACGTGTAACAACCCAGAGGGAATAAGGTGTCAAAACGCTTTTAAACTTCACCGTATGCAACCTGGCGCCCACTGTATATACACTAAGCAGTTGACCAAGGAATTCCACTTTGATACTTAGCATAATTTGGGGGAGACAGATGGTTTCTACGCTGAGAAATCAGGGGTAGTGCGAATGTTCAACCATAAATTTTCTTAAGTCAATGAACATAAGATACCTTAAATTCCTACCTGAAACAAGCTGTTCTGTTGGTCTAAACTTGGCCGTAGGCGGAAGAGTAAGGCACTGGAATCGTGGCAGAGAGTGGGAGCTTCCAAAATGGTGTTAGACACTTAAGTAATCTGATGTTAGCTACTGGGTGCTGACGGAGTCAGTCTTGTAACAGTAGAGTAGCTACGCATAGCCTCTGATATCCGCTGGGACATCACATTTCTACGCAAATTGATGGTATGTGCTATTCTGCGCTCGAAAGCTTAATGCCCGATCCTGCATATGTTATTTACGATTCAGTTCAAGTGCGACTAGCGCTGCCTTGATACACAACGAAACAGCAACTGAATGGTTATATTTCAGTTATGTACGCTCCAGACCACTTCTCACTAAAATCAAATTTAAGGAACTGGTAACTTCTGCATCGCGATACACCGCGATAGTTATCAGGCCGCGACATTGAGGTACAGAAGGCACCTGAGTAACCTGACTTGAGAAGATACTTGAATAACAGGACTTTCAATATCGCTAGTGCTATTGAGGCAAGGTTGAAGGAGATGACCCAGACAGGACCAGCCTAAGCTTATCCTAGAAACGTCCGCTCCCCTGACAGTCAAACGTCAATCATTACCCCCAGCGTACCGTCAGCTGTGAGAAACTTTTGCTCCAAGTGTACTTTCGTTTCGCATTATTTCTTTTTTTCTAAGTTGTAGCAGTTCAGTCTTTGAGAAAATTTGTCCAGCCAAGGTCACACCAGCTTCTCGGCAGAGTTTTCGATTTTTATAGAGTTTTCGATAGCCACATCAAACATTCTCAAGCTAGCTACTCAGCTTCAGAGATCAATCATTATAGTTCGAAGAGACCAGACCTTGCTACATTCTAGCCTCTTTTCGGATGGTGGGCATGATAATCGGAGCTCTTCTCGCAGTTATTAGGTGAAATCATTGAGTTCGGAAGGGCCATATCTCAAGATGCGTTGCTTAGGAGAGTTCTAAAAGATCATCGCGCCGTCCACTCCGTCCCAGCTGCCCAAGAAGGCTTGGTTCGAGACGAAGAAGATATTACTGGTGCTGCCTAAACCCAGGTGAACAACCAACCAAAGTAACTGGAGGCGATAACTCGCGTGTCTTAACAAGATACCTTAAATTCCTACCTGAAACAAGCTGTTCTGTTGGTCTAAACTTGGCCGTAGGCGGAAGAGTAAGGCACTGGAATCGTTACAGAGAGTGGGAGCTTCCAAAATGGTGTTCGTGTCGCTGCGATGGGGTTACCTGTTGCCATTTAGGCCGAATGGGTAGGCTGAACCACTGTTCATTACCGTGTCAAGGCCTCCAAATCCTGCTGTAATCGCGCTCATGAGCAAAACTTAGAAAATCGAAGTGTATTAGAGTCTCTTCCATAGGCCTGTCACAGCTAATTTAGTTCATATAACTCGACTGACTCAAAACAAATATACATCGGAGAAGGTTATGCGTCTCATGGACTGTATCAGGATCCTACCAGTAAGATCTACCTATCTCAAAGGCGTTTTTTTTCGAAAGTTGGTTCCTGTTAAGGGATCAATCCTGTCGTCACACCAATCGTAATATCTTTTTACTGTATCTTGTACAAAAACTTTCAGCCCTCACGTTCAACCTCAAAGGAACCTCTGGTTATTACTTAACCTCTGGTCTTGCGATGTGTGTTCTGATTAAATTTACCTTTCGAAGTGAAGCGCCCATTGGCTTCTCGCGGTACTTACAATAAGCGTCAGTTGGGAAATGTCATTGGTTCTACAATATATCACATCAGAGTTATTTCCAAGATCAGTCATTTTGGACAAACTACTGTCTTTAAAATTCTCGTCGAGGGGAAACCCACACCTTACAGAATAACGCTGATCAACCCAAGTGATCAAGGGATACCGTAACACGTCAATCAATTTGCCTCCTTTCTATGCAAAATTTGTATTGTTTCAAAATATATGGGCATTTTTGAACACACTGTCATTCCGCCCTGACCCGTTACCAAGTCACAACCGATTCATCAACTAATTTTCATAGATTATTGCCGCTGAATTTGGAATTCATCAAGGTTTCGTTTTAGGGAAACGCTGCAACAGCGACCCAGCTACCTAAGAAGGTTTACGAGAGCAGAAACATGGGAAACTCGCAAATCTCCTTTACCTGCATAAGGGACTTGTTGTATTTGTCGCCTGAATGTTTGTATCAATCTGTTTCATGCAACTTTATGTGATCAGGTGTTGGCTTTATGCTTGATGGTAAGCGAAATTGTTTACATAGCATTCTTTGAAAGCTTCTCCTCTTAGAGTTTTATTTGGTGTGACTTGTGAAGCACTCACATTCAAGTGCAATATTTTGTAATGCGGTAAAAGAAAGTATTTTTGTTTAATCGACCCCAACAGGTTGCATGCGGATTTCTTATGCTGCCAGCAAGTGTGTGTGGTGGATGTATGTCGTTCTGAGTATCTCATATGAAAAAACATTTTGTAAAATATGAAAACCACGACAGCTGTCAGAAATATATGTTTAAGTCGCTGCTCAGTTTTGTGGGTTTGACTCAAACAGCTTGCATAACCATTTCTTATGCAATAAACTGGCACTCCCCGGTGGTAGCACAGCAAGATAAGTTGAACACTATAACGTAGATAGAAAGAGTATGAACGGAAGTGCTGCAAACTGAAGATTGTTAAATGGATAAGGACTGGAGAAGTGAAGCTCTGCATCAGTGTCACTCAAACTGTATATGTGTTATTATATAATATAATTTTATTAATTGTTAGGTCGAATCATGTGGAATGGTTGGATTGTTACACCTTAAAAATATCATAAGAAATCAATATTTTACAAACTGTTTTACTGCTACAGCTTGTAGCTTTACCACATTAAAACCTTATTAAATATTAACTTGAACAGTTATTTTACATGATATAAATTGCCATACTTAACGCACGTTGTGCAACAAAAGGAGAACGCTTGTTCGTTACATAAGAAATCTATATTCGAACACCGGTGTTATAAAACAGCTGACCTCTAATGATATACACCTATTATTTATAAACACTTTAAAATGTACTTATTTTTTATGAGTACTATTTTCGCTGAGTCCCCAGTGGGTCTGCGGAGTAAAAAGGTGTTATACACAACAAACGAACTGGTGGTTGGTTGTTGAACTTATTTTAAAATGTAGTTCCTCTTTTTTATTACTACTGTTATGCGGATCTGCAGTGGCTCTGCGCAGGAAAAGGTGTTATACGCAACAGATCGAACGGTCGAAGAGGTTAGCTGTTAAAAAACAACGTGCAAGCACCCCGTGGGAGACGAACTAACATAACGAAACAACGTTAAGTATTGGAAAGTATTAAAACTATCTGTGCTTGTATTTACTTTACCTTTTGTTTCATTTATGTAACAAACCCAACAAATTTGCTAGAAATACTCTAACAGCAGTAACATTTTAAAAGAGATTCAAAATCATTTTAAGCAAAAATATCCGTGGACATTGTGCCCAGCCGTAAAAGTAAAGACATTACAAAGGTGAAAAGAGAAACCCGCCAATTTTGACAAAATTTGGATTTGGCAAAGAGCTCATGAGCAACATTGCTATAAAAAATATTGGGCCAGGATCTGTGGGACGAAAGCATTGTTTGTATTAGTCTTGAAGGAATTTGGCTAGTTTCTGCCGAACCGATAACAAAAATGATAAAACGCAAAGGGATGGATTTAGGACAATTCTCCCCGGGAAAATTCCCTTTCGGGTAATTGTCTATGCAGTGCTCCCACTCCACGGAATATTACACTGGGCTTTTTTTGCAATTTTTCATAATGACTTTTCTTCAAATTGTCGTCATTCTCACTTTGCTAGAGTAATCATAAACATAAATAAAGCACCAGTAGTCCTTATAATGGAATGAATGTAGGTCTGGGGTTTTGATTGTACTTAATTATACATGTGTTGGATGTTACTAGTCGAATAATTGTCAGTTCTGATCAATGTTACCAATAGAAGAATTGCATTTCTGGTGTAATTCTTCAGTTTTGTAGCATTTAGATTATAATTTGCAATGTGTCCCTGTTATCATTACGTGAAGACGTAGGTCTTTCGAAATCACTGAGAGGAAACAAAAGAAAGGAACACGAACAATTCAAAAGAGCATTGTGACCATGGGAAACATTTTCAAAATTGGCTACCAATTTTTGGAAATGTTGTGATTTGATCAACTGGTATCGAGTTTCAAGGGAAACTATCTTGGGGAAATTCATGCAAAATTTGAAAGCAATCCGATCACAACTGAGGCACAGCAGTATTTATGTAAACATACATACATACATGTGACATTGAGACATGACCAGTCTGTCGGATGGCCTAAAATATTCATTAAATTGAACTGTAGAATAATTCTACAGAGGCAACTGTTCCTGGATCAATTGTCTGGAAGCGGGAGTAGTCGGGGGGGGGCAATTTCCTGTTCCTAACGGGTATAGCTCACCGAGGAAAGTCGGATCGTCTAAAACATTGGTACAGAATGTTTACGCATTTTATTTGGAACTACTAACATGTGATTTCATTTGTTGAATCCGAAGGGTCCGCGAGTGCTTTTTTCAGCCAACAAACAATAGTCTTGAAACACTGTGAAATTGTAGTTCATTAATTCACTAGAAAACAATCTATTGATATCATCACCTGTACTGAATAGGTCTATAAACTCTCCTTTTAAACAGGTGAGGTAGTAGTATTTTCGATGTGGCCCATAACACAGTTTTGATGTAATAGTAAAGTATTTCCAAAATGTCAGAACTCTCTAAATGCAAGACAGGGAAACAGAATAAGTGAATTTGTAGTAGCAACCACAATGTAAACATCCGGTTGCCTGGAGAGATTAGTTGGGATCAACAATGATTGAAAAAAAAGATGGTTATAACAAATAAATGGCCAGGTAAAAAATAAATTCTCCCCGGTTTCAGATGACTTTTAAAACATCATGAAATAAAAAAAATTGTGTCGTGATTTTAATTTTAACTCCTTGCAAACAAAGAACTGTCAAATTTTAGCAAAATTTCGAAAGCTTTTGTACTTCTTTTTTACGAATTGTCAATGTTGTAACTTAAGATAGGCTGTTGAAAAATGTAGTTTCGTTTGTAATTAAAACATATGCTTAATGCCATTTGTATATCATGCGTTTCAGATGCTTCAACGCGCATACCAACAAAGCTTATGGCCCTGCAAAAGGAAATATTGAAATGACTAGACAGAGATGAAGAAAACGAAACCAATACCTAATATCAGCATACATGTTAAGATGGCGATCGATCGGCTCAAACGCTTTGCCATTTTAAGACAGCAAATGTCCCTTCAGACTTCATCCAAATTTGACAGTGCCTTCGTTGTGTGTGCAGCATTATGTACTTTGGATCATTTTAATGTAATTTTTCAGTACCATTTTTTTCTTATTTAATGTGCATGGGATCTTGATTTTCCATCTGTATCTCTTTTATGATAATAAGAATAATTATAATAAGGACAATTATAAGAATAAGCATATACATTCAGCTTATCTCTTCAAATTTGTACATCTCTTGTTTTGTCTTTATTTCATTATCTGCAAATCTTTTCCTTCATTTAGCACGTCCACTTTTCAACCCCGGTGTTTCTTTCACACTACGTCGTTCATAAACAAAGTTTAATGTAAACAGCATGCGCAGTGGTAATGAGAGGGATTTGTTTACAAAATGTGTCAAGACAAGCAAACACAAAATTCCTCGTTTTAACGCTCGCTTTTCATTGTACCGAATTGTTCATTCTAGTAGACAACTGAAAAGACACTTTTTCAAAAGAACATGGTCTGATCTAATAAGACACATTTTTCTTTGTGTTTCAAAGTATATGTAAAGGGAGGAAAATAGATTTCACAGAAGGTCAACTTATATTAGTCACTTTTTTTGCGTCGTGTACTCAAACCAGACCTCGGTTATATGGCGCAAGATCCTGAAATGTGGTGTATCCACCTTTGCACTACAACATGTGGAGTAGAAACCCATTGATGTGCTCACTACATTGAACCTTTGGAATATGATGAAGAAGATGAACTGTAATTTTCATGTCGCTATCATGGGGTTGTGATACACAGATTCAGCGTAATCAAACTTAATTTTATACAGCCCTTACAAGGTTCTTATTTCTGGTTGATTTTGTACAGTTTTTACATGTCAGTAATGCAAAGCAGGAACCCTGTCTTCTTTTTGTTCATTTTGAATTTTGCTTTCAGTAAGTTCTTATATCACCGGATAGACTAATGAATAAATCAAACACCAAACTGTAATCTTTCAAGGCCTTGTTATGATATCTGAATTGTTGCGTTTCTATCACATAGCCAGATCTCGGAGGCATATGCAGAAGTAAATCTCTGTTTCGTGTTTTACCCCTTGTCTAGATTCTAATTCTGAAGACGAGCGATGAGTACTGACATAGACTGTAATTTTCATGGTTTATTTTGCAACTCTATGAACAAAATGCCACCAACCCCCCTTAAACACCCCCCCACCCAGTTAATAATAATAATATTGCTTTCACTAAGTGCTTACATCACCTAATAGAAAAATATGCAAATTAAACTGCATCAATCTATTTTACATGGTATGAAATGTCGCCATCATAAGGTTATGACACACAGGATGAGTGTAATACAAATAACTTTTCACAGCCCTATTAAGGTAACAGCTTCCCATTTCTGGTTCATTTTTAATATCTCCTGTACTTCTCGTATGTTTAGTTGTCGAATTTTCGCTTAAATGTTTTTTTTTGTATTGCCCCTGGTATTTATATCGAAATATTTTTATATCTTCTTAAAATTACAGTGTGGAAATAGGACTTTGTAACCATATTCATATTCTACTTGACTTCCTTGAATAGCTCTCGTATTTTTTCTGGTTCCTGGTTAATAGAAATACGTCAACGATATGGTTATCCATACTGAATAAATCTAGGAACTCCCATTGTAAACAGATTACGTAGAGTTTGTGGGTGATAATACAGTATTTGCGTAATATTATTTATCAAACATTTGAAGATATTATCATTAACAGGCACATGGAAAGAGGGAAAGATTAGAAACATTATACTCAACTTCGACCTCAACAACAATAAGGACTTTGTCTATTTATTCACAACCAAGACGAACTAAAAACATGGCGCATTCAAACTTATAAAGAAGTGTGTAAAGTCGTTGGCAAATAAAATTTTTTAAAAGGCTTTTAGAAATTATTTCGTTGGTAATATTATGTCATATCTGAGTGGAACTTGTATGCATCCGTGCGCGTGGATACACTTTGAAGAACATTTGATGGTCCGATCTAGATAAACGATTAGGTACATGGGCTCTTTGGTGCAAATCTTTAAACGTCACAATGAGTCGGTTTGTCGCCGACGCTCTGATACTGATTTAAGGCCATGTTGCTTCAAAACTGAGGTCATAGATCCATAGTCATGACTAGTTTGAGGTAATAAATGTACCCGAGCATTTCTGTAGCTGGCCCTGTATGTGAAGTTGGTGATGAAACCAAATGGTACTAACATACTCCAAGACGGGTCTGGCCAGGCCTTTGTAAACCTGTGGACGAACTTCAGCTTAACACTGGCTGAGATTCCTCTTAAGTAATCTCAGAGTTCTGTATGCTTTACGACATATATTTGAGATATGCGCACTCCAGTTTAGACCAGAGATTACTGCAACACCAAGGAGTTTGTTTTGAAGGAAAAAATCCAAAAGTTTTCTTAGGTGTATCCAAAATAAATATTTATGTGTTTTCTTTAGACTCGAAACATATAGCATTTGGATGGCTGAAATATTCCTCAGCGGCCAGCCGACTCTCCCTGTGTATCAATATCCCTCTGAAGTTGTTAATGGTACTGTAACTCACGCAATCATCCGGAAATAGTTTGAGGGTAAAGGACATGTTAACGAGGATATCACCGATATGTACGAAAAATAATATTGGATCTAATACAATTCCTTGAGGAACACTAGAGAGGACCTTACATGACGATGATTTTATTCCACTTATTATCACAGACTGAGAGCGTGAAACTAGGAAGTCGCTAATCCAAAGTTCAAATCGAATGATTCTACTTGATGGTCCTTATCTATACAGTAGTATGCCCAGTCGTTAATAGTATTCACTAGTTGGGTTTCACGGCTCCGATTACGCCTGAATGCATGCTGATTATCGACTGGTATGTTATACCTACCAAAATATTGCATGAGATTAGATGTGACTATATGCTCTAAAACTTCACAACATATGCATGTAAGCTGGCTATTACTGGCGATGGATGGGTCTCCATTTCTGTACATATGTGATATATCATCTTTCTTCCAGTCCTCTGGGATGACATCAACGTCAAGTGACTGCTGGAAAAGGTGACACAACATATCGTACAGTTCAGATGCTAATTTTTTAACACAGTGAGGGTGAATCTCTTCTTGACCAAAAGTTTTATCTGTTTTGTGTTTGTGAGGTTTGATAAGAACTTCTGTGCAGTACTGTTTCTAACAGTAATGTTGTTCATTTTCTTGTATTTCGATTTCACATATGGTATGGAGGTAAATTTTTTATCGGTAAAAACACCTTAAATTGATTATTTTAACACTGACCTTTATCATAATCTGATTCAGCTTCCGATCCGTCCGGATTTTTATTTAGGAATGCTTTGTTTATCCTGTTTTTTACTGTTTATTACTGTTTATGTATCGCCAAAATGTTTTGGGATTGTCACTTATATTTTTTGTCATGTCATTAACGTAATTGTACTGAGCAATATCGGTTTCGGTTTTGATTTCGGCTATTATATTCTTCCATTTTTGTTTCAGGCGTGCTCTTTTAAATTTCTTTGCTTTTGTCTGTGTTTTTTTGCGTTTTTAAACTAGCCTACCTACGCGTTGGGTTAATCAAGGCGGTTGTTTTTGCATTCTAGCAGTTGTAGACGGTATATGTGACACAATTATTTCTAGTAGGTGTGATTTAATAACTTCTACGTTTTGGTTAATACAGCGTTTATTTTGGAGGGCGTTTAAATATCGTTCTTTGGTCAATTTTACATTTTAGATTTCATTGATTCGAAGTCACCTTTGTGATACACACAAATTTTGCGTTTTTGTTGCTCACAATGCGATGGATAGAAATGTAATGAAGCAGATATCACATTGGTCATTAAATTTGTCAGTTGACTGTACATCAACAAATTGGCCCGGAGTAGTTGTCAAAATCACATCTAATATGTTATCCTTTCTTGTAGATCGACTAATTTTGTAATACTGTGTTCATCTAAAATATCAGTAAAAGTTTTACCATTACTATCATTAAGGCAGAGGCCAGAATCCTTGTTTAAATAATTCTCCCAGTCAGTCTTACCATAGTTAAAATCATCTAAGATATGCATGTTTGGCTGTTTTGAATTTCGGGTGCAAAGCCCTTATAATGTCTTATTGACTTTTCAATAATAAAATATGGTCTTTGAAATAAATTAAAATATGGTCTGTGATGGGGTTCTGTACCAAGATGAAAAGTAATGAATTTCCCCATTTAAAATCACTTTAACCCAAAATGACTCAGATTCGTTCTGAAACAGAGAGACTGAAGTAGCTTGATTTTTTTTTTTTGTAAATGAGCAGTGCTGTACCACCACCGTTCATTGTTCTATAATGCCTAAAAATGTCATAATCTAATTTTGGGGTAATCGATTCATTGTTTGTTACCGAACTGGCAATTTTCGCTGTTTTGAGCAGAATGTTGAGTGATTCGAGGGTTTGAATTCAAAGCGCGAAAGCTACTCCCGTGTTCGAAACTTTGCTACTAGACGAGCCTACTAGCGAAGTTGACACATTTTAAGAGTCACAATTTGGACAGATCAAAACAGTTTTAGTATATCAAATTTTCATATTCTGCACTGGCCGTTAGGGTAATTTTTTATGAATCCACATGTAACACGAATCGCATTCGATGGCTGGATCAGAATTTACGGCGTCGTTAAAAGAAATACCCCCTGGGAATAAGCATTTTGGGCAACACGATACGAGTCAGATCGGCCAGATTAGTTTATCCATCGTTGAAGATGTGTGTGTAATTTGCACAGAGGAATTTTCTGATTACAGAACTTCTTAAAGCCATGCAATCACATGTTCAGTGTCACATATTGTACAAGATGAACTATGTCAAAGATAGCAGGTACAAAACTGATAGGAAAGCAAGATTTAAAAAAATTTCTTAGTCATAATTTGGGTAATTTCATGTTTCAATAGACACAGACGTAAAATCCCTCTCGGTGCATAGGCTCAAACTTTCAGTGCTGTCTACAGGACATTGTAAAAATCATTGTCTCCCCATGACATAGTGGCTGCTTAAAGAAAAGCAGAATATCTTTGTCATTATTGTCATTTAAGTAAAGATCCTCATAACTATCTAAAGGGTGATAAGCGGGCTATTGGTAAAATAAAAAGGAGGTACACATGTGGTCAGAAGAAGCAGGCAATGCAACTGCGTATACAGTAACCCACAACACGAAAGGATACAGCCGAAAAGTTTTAAACACAAAGGCAACTCAGCAGCAGCAGCAGAAAGAAGTTTTAAACTCAACAGCAACATGTCATCTCAGTACTTTTTAAGTATAAGAAAGGCAAACAAAATATATTCATTTTGTCTCTGTAAATTTTCTGTCTCTTTCTTTGTGTTTTTATTTCATTACCTGCAAATCTTTTCCCATCTGATTTATATCGTACGTGTCAAAAAAAAATAGCCGATACCAAAGCTAGTCCGTTGATATAAAACAGCTGGCCTCTGAGATCTATCCGTATAGGTTGGTTGTTGGGCAACAACGAAGCTACTCTAGACAGGCAAGCAATTTCCCAGACGGGATGCGTAAAATATTCGGTATATGGAGTAAATTCTTTGAACTGTTGCATTTTACTGGCTGCATTCTATTGAGCTTTTCAGGAAACTGAAAATTCAGTCTTTCAATAAAAAAGAGATGCTGGAGGGACACCGTTCACGAGAACACGCCTAGGAAAATCGGGAAATTAAAAAATATAAATGTGCAATTTATATTGCAAAAAATGTTTCCTTTTATAATCGTCCTGCCCAGTAAACTCTCTGCCTGATCAGTGGCCGTAACGGCGATACAATACGATCAGCCACAACGTCCTGTTATTGAGATTCAACCTTTGGAAGTTTTGCATTTCACTATCCCTCGTGTAACCATGGCAAAAAATTTTTCGTTAACCAAATTTCTATTACAGATATCAATATTTAACATAGGTTTTTATAAAGAAGCTGAAGAAGTACATTTGTTTACATTGCCGCCATCTTGTATCTGACCTTTTTCCTGAAGTAATTTCCGAGGCAAAAGCCATCTATAGATAACGAGTAACTGACCACAAGAATACCTCTCGGTTTTTTCTCGAGTCTCTCTAGATGAAAAGACACTCGAAAAAAATGTATCCGTTACTCTTGTGAAAAGTGAAATAATATAAAAATTTCACTTTTAACGGAATATTATCGCTATGATTAAACCGTTTACAAATGCTACGAATAATATGAAAAATGATTACATTAAAGGTTTTAGATGTCATTAGGTTTTCGTGAAGATCAAGACGGTAATGAAAATTTAAAAGTGACCCACTGTTTTTTCTTGTTTCTGCTGTGATATGTATATTAATACGCGCCAGTTTTAAAGAGCAAATAAACAGGATGGCAAGTGACAGAAACTGTGAAGGCCAGTTGTATTTTGTTGTATGACTCTATAATTAAGACAACAAGAACGCCATTCGCCCAGTTTCGGATATTAACTCCAGGAACTATTTATCAAAGTGAAAGGGCTTTCGTGACGCCATTACTTTTTGTTGTAAAACAGAACAGGAAGTAAAATCAGTAGAAAATAAAGTAATGTATTTTATTTAAAAATGGAATCAGATAAGCGCTATTTGTGTATGGGATATATAAGATTGCTGTTTAATACTGTGCAGTACAGTTACTGTTTGTTCACTGAATGAGAAAAGAAGAATTGCAAAAGGTTTGATGGTAAAAACGAGGCACTGCAGTTAAAACGTCTTTCAAAGCCAGCTAAATGTGGATAGCACACGACAAGTTTTGATATTTTGAAAAGGGTTGATATGTATACTTTGACAAGTTCTGTTGTTCCATATGCGGTAACGTATGTGTGACGTTTTCATGTCCAAATTAATAGCACAAGTTACAAAGTTATATATACGAGTGTATGACTGTAGCAGTATTCTTCATCATGGCTAACATTGTGAGAGGGATGGTCAGCAAAAACAAAAAGCGATTTAAAGAGGATGGATTTGATTTGGATTTAACATGTATCCTTTTGTGAAAACAGAGTTGATTCTTACTAACTTGTTTTGTAGACTTAGAGTGGAGGAGATGGTTTGGTCACAGCAAATCATAATTAGTGACAACAGAAATGTCGCATTCTGGCAGGACCATGTACCAGCTGTAAATCTGGCATTCCTTTCGACTCGAATGTACGATATTTTAAGATACTTGTAAGAAAACCGTTTTCAGCCACATGAGATGTACTTCTTCATTTTACCAATTTGGATTTTCTGTAACCATAAACTAAATCACACTTGGCCGTTCCGAATAAAGTGCGCGAAAAATTTGCGCTTCGAATGCACACTAACCGGTTGAAAATGAAAGAAATGATAGAGAGATTTCGCCTAAATATAAAATTTCACTTTCACCAAAGAGCAATCGTGTTTTTAACAACTCGTGTTCTATTTTAAAAATTTATTAAAAGTTTTGAAAAATATTTTCAAGTTTAAATTTCTCATATGTTCCAAGTATGAGCTGTTTTTAGGCCCCAACCCTTCGGATTGGGGCCTAGAGGTTTGGGGTATCCGTCCGTCTGTCCGCCATCGCTTTATACATATACGAATTTGGGGGGTGGTTTGGGCCTGCTTGTGTTTCACAAATACTTACTTGTTACTATAGCCCTTCTATCATTTCTTTCATTTTTTTTACCCGATTCCCTTGCGGTCAAAATTTTTATTTTATTTTATACCCAAAGTGTGACTAGGATCATTCCTTGGATCATTCGGGCGACTTTTGAAGGGTGTAGAAATTAAGGAAGGCATATGACGTCATTACGTTGAAATCTTATATGTGTACATTTTTCAGCCGCTGAACATCGGATTAAGTTGAAACTTGGTGGGAATGTCGCTTGGTATGTCGAAAGATTCTGTCAAATGTACCCGGACGTCAATGGGTAAAAATGTCGCGATAGCGGAAAATGGGGTCGACTTTCCGCTCCACTTCCCCCTTTTCCCGGCTGTTTTGTTAAATAAGGATAGTTATTAGCTACGCTTTGGGATTTCAGCGTTTTCCAGAAGGTTCTCCAATGTTCCTGCAGTCTTTAGACACATTTGAAAACGTTAGCTACTCAATTATCGATCGCTTCCTAGATTTCGTGTGATTGGCCTTTTTGTGTGTTACAGCTATTAGCACCTACATGTATTTGTGTGGTTTCATTTGGGTGCCAAGCTCTTCCACATATGGGAGTAATTTCGTAACGGCTCGCAATGTTTGTGCATTACCTGGAACTAGCTTTCACTTTCAAAGTGGGTCATCTAATACATTGTGTTCTGACAAGAAGCGCACTATTTTGACACCAGAATGCCTTCCCCAAACTGTCCCACCGAGGTTGGTCTTGTGTGGCAGTTTTTGAAAAATGTCTCTGTAGTGCTTTTCGACCGATGGGAATGTACGAAGACAAGGTATACCTTATGGCTATAACTACACTAAGTATACAAACCCTTGCCCTACCCTTGGCTAAAATGGTTAGCGTTGTCTTTAGAGTCATACCTGAATTAGATAGCTGGGGGGAGAGGTTGGTAAGGCTAGCAAAAAAAGGCTGTTTCGGTAAACCTATTTGTAACTACCACATTCAAGATTCGGATAAAAAGACATACAATAAAACCTGCGTGTAGTGACCAACTTCCAGTTTCGGATAACAACACGTACCTTAAAACAAGCGTTCTTGACCACCTTTCAGACCTGAATAAACAAAGTACGTACAGTAAAACTACTTACTGTAATGACCAACTTCAATACTGGGATAAAAAGGACGTTCAGTAAAACCTTTTTTTAACGACCACCGTCTGGAACCGAACAAAAAGACGTACAGTAAGACCTGTTCAGTGACCACCTCCTAGACACCAAGATAAAACATCTGAGCCTAAACTTGTATAAAAAAGAGGACTGAAATACCCAAAAATCAAGTTACGTACCCCACACCGCTTCAAAAATTGGATAAAGGTGATACACGACCTGACTACTGGACACACCGGGATTTATTATCCCGCGTGAAACGGAGGGATATAGTTTTGAACTTTTCGGTCTGTCCGTCCGTCTGTCACGCTTCAGTCTCACGCGCCTACAGGCCACATTAATATATAGATTCGTTTCAAATTTTGTACACGGCTTCTCTAGACCCTTCCGCAGTGCAGTGACCAAGAATTTTTCGGATCGGAAAAAATTGACAAAATGGCGGACTTTTGAAAATTGGCACTGGACTTAGCGTATATACGGCAGTCTCACGCGTCTACAGGCCACATTAATAGACAGATTCGTTTCAAATTTTGTACACGGCTTCTCGGGAACCTTTCGCAGTGCAGTAATTAAGAATTTTCCGAATTGGGCAAAAATTGACAAAATGGCGGACTTTTGAAAATTGGCGCTTTACTCCGCGTTGCTACGACATTCTCACGCGCCTACTGGTTAATGGATTGATTAAATGTTAGACACTACGTCTACCTATCCTTCCACTTTTTAATTTTGCGTTGTCAACACGCAACAGTCTTACACACACCATATCCCCCACGGGGGATAGACGTACTCCTCGAGACGTAGTCAAGTTTATATACGGTAAAATTTCTTATTATTCTGCAAATAGCACACACTTGTTCAAATAAAACTTTGTGAAAGGGCTGTCAGGGGAAAAAATGGTTACTGGTGAATGACGGGTTTAGTCGGGGAGAGGTTTGTTTTTGTTTACAAAAAAAAAAAAAAAAAAAAAAAAAATTAATAGGTGTCGATTGAATGTGTGTGATATAAGCCCGAACTCTTATGTTTTGTGTGCCTTGGCCGCTCTAGTTGGTACTTACCTAGCTATTAGTGGCGATAAGGCTTTTTTCGTAATATCTTAACCCACTCCAGTAAAATAAAATGGGCTCATCGCTCTATCTGTAACCGTTTTCGAGATAATAGTCAACTTCCGGTCTTTTTACTGTGACCTAGACTATCAAGGTTACCGAGTTATCTATGTAAGTTGCTTAGGTCTTGAGCGTCGAAAATCAACTCAGACTCGCTCTATCTCTACCTGTTTTCCTTGATCCTCAAGAGTCAGGATGCAGGAGATACCCCGTACTGAATACGTTTATATATTCAAACTGGGATTTGAGCGCTTTTTATGGCCGCTTTTCGTGATAAATAGTCGTTTTGAAAAATATTTGACCTTGACCTTTAATTGTCTATAAGTGTACTACATCTGAAGCTCCGTTGATTCAAACATTTTGTATAAAAAATAACTTTTAGCTTACTGTGACTAGGCTTTGATGGTTGAGGTAAAAATATTTGGGGATTCCGAGAACTTGTCATCCTCTACAAATGTGCCAAATTGTGTAGGAGGAATTTCTGGAAAACATCCAACGGAAAAATATTAGAAAAAAGTGCACAATCCAATTGCAAACAAGTGGGAATAACTACAAACTTATTCCCAGTGGCAAACGAAGTGAGAGTGAAAGGCGACGGGCTACTGTCTGTGCCAGAGGCAAACAGCGATGATACCTTAAGATACCGAAGTTAATGTAAAGTGACTAATAATTAAACACTGATAAAAAGAATGGTACGTCTAAACAGAGCTGCGGTTACAGGTGTCAAAGGGTTATTAGTAGGCTGTTGCGACTTGCGAGAAACATTTTTTTATTCGTTTATTTTTTCATATTTGACTGCCGGACGGCAAAACCACGGTTTTTTTGTCCGCCTTCCTCGATACTTCAGTACCCGGGGGACATACAAACTGACCAACGGTCAGCTGACCAACACCTTAAAAACACACAACTGACAACTTTTAGAAAAAATGTTTTCTGTTAACTACCATATCAAAAGTAGGTAGGATTATATATCACTACTGATAACTGTACCGCTCCACAAAACTACTAATGTCCAAATCGAACGCTGTGCCCAATTCCGCAAAGAAATTCCTCGAGTTTTTCCATTGCTCTAATGCTCTTGAAATTGCAATTCAAGTGACACAGTTCAAATAGCAGTCAAAACTGGTTTGAGTGTGTCGAAAAAAGGACTGCTTTTTATAGCAAGAATCCATTACCTGAGACGACTTTCGGAGATGACCCCATGACCCCACTTTGTCTTGGTTTTTATTATTTTGCACATGTCGGAGATACAAGCGGGACACTGAAAACACGGGTACGCCACTCACTAGGTGACAGGGGAGGGATTACGGGATCATCTTTGCCACGCTGGCACTCAGTGACCTAGAAGGTATTATAGGACTAGCTTTGTCGTGTGAGACAGCACCTCTATGCTTTCGTTCTGTCTGATGTAACTCAGGAGAGGACGTTTTTTGGGCTCTAGAAAAGTTAGTCAGTTGTCCGTTTTTTTTTTCATTGAGGCGGTGGTCAATCGGCCGTTGGTCAGTTGGCCTACACCCTCAGTACCCAGCGATCCGATAGCCGTGAAACGTTCGGGTATCACAACAGGCAGATGCAATTAATCCGTTTTCACGGTATCTGTTTGGCAATGCTGGGATGATTCCAGTCCGTTTCCAATGCAATTTTACATTTTCTTAACCACTTACCTCTTTATTTCTGTAAATGACATTTATTATAGAACGAAGGGTTGACAATTGCGGTTTTTTCCAGCACTTCTAGGTACTTGTTTATTTGCCTGTCGAAGTTGTTGCAGATTTCCTTGACTACGTACCTAGATATATACCCTAATATCATTGCAATGGGATTTCCTGCCGAAAAACTTGAAGGTGTCTACCGAAACCATATTGACGACGTTGTACGGTGAGTGTAGGTTTGTTTTCAGTAGCAATATTGGGTTCCAAATAATTCATTTTAAATGTTTCCCGAGTGGCATACAGTATGTGCCTTGAACTCCTGTGAACACGAACAGTTGGTTGTTTGTGTATGTTAATTTGTGCAGGGCTTCTGTAAACACATGCTGGTGTATTTCCTCGTTTAGTTTGAATTATTGAAAAAGTTAGTGCGGATTTGATTTTACAGTCGGTGGAAAAATAAAGTCCGGATGTAACTCAGTGCGATGCTTGACATCACCGTTCATCACATAAGATGAGAAAAAAAAACGATTGCTTGCAATTTTAAGATATAAATTTAATTTTGTCTACGTAAGAACTTGAGTTTCTGTCAGAAAGGAATAGAAATACTTTGATTTTGGTGCAGTGTATTCGGCAGGAAAATGCACGTGTTCGGTTCGGGAAGAAGTGTTTAAAAAGAAAGGTACGGTAGCGTAACAACTAGTGTACCAGTTGAAAATTGTGGATAGCTATAAACAACTGCGCACCGAAACAGACGTGTTGCAATATATTAAAGTTTCAATAATAACAGAAGTTTTTGAAAGCTGTGAGGAGTGTACTGTCTAGTGAGTTCTTTAAACAATCGGTCATCGGCTACACCCAAGGCCTGCACAACGGAAGTATTGCAGACTTGACACACCTTTAGCCATGGGAAATAGAGCAAGTATTATGTTCTTTGTATGGATAAGTGTCATGGGCCTTCCAAGGACAAGCAGAAATCTATAAAGTACATTGTGTTATCGAATCAGTACCATTAGTGACATTGAGTAGGTATTGAATTGGTGGTTTGCCCTTCAGTGGCGCAGATCAAATGGTTTTAGGTCAAGCTCAAAGTTCAGGGTATGGAGAGAAGTTGTGTTCTTCTGTAAATTACTAAACCTGAATGATCGTGAGTAAGCTTTGTGAGGTTTAGATTGCCATGTGTTTGGGTACTTGATTGTGTGTGTGTGTTGATGATCGAGTGAAGGTGTGTTTGTGACTCGGAGGTGTGACACGGAGGTACTCCGGTCAGAATGTCACAAGTTACAAAAGCAACAAGCCATCGTAGAGAGAACAGCCCAAACCGGAATTGAAAATCCAAAATGGCGGCCACTGTGATCTTGACGTTGAGTCATAGTCAAAATGAAAAAATAACGTGCACCAACCTGATATGATGGGTCATCGATATACTAAATATGGTAGGAAATGGATTGTCAGGTGATGGACAGGCAGACAACACACAAACCTATAGCCTCCCTCCGGAGATAACACCCAAACCTATAGCCTCCCTCCAGGGACAACACTCAAACCTATAGCCTCCCTCCGGGGACAACACCCAAACGTATAGCCTCCCTCCGGGGACAACACACAAACCTATGGCCTCCCTCCGGGGACAACACCCAAACCTATAGCCTCCCTCCGGGGACAACACCAAACCTATAGTCTCACTCCGGGGACAACACCCAAACCTATAGCCTCCCACCGGGGACAACACCCAAACCTATAGTCTCACTCCGGGGACAACACCCAAACCTATAGTCTCACTCCGGGGACAACACCCAAACCTATGGCCTCCCTCCGGGGACAACACCCAAACCTATAGCCTCCCTCCGGGGACAACACCAAACCTATAGTCTCACTCCGGGGACAACACCCAAACCTATAGCCTCCCTCCGGGGACAACACCAAACCTATAGTCTCCCTCCGGGGACAACACCCAAACCTATAGCCTCCCTCCGGGGAAAACACCCAAATCTATAGCCTCCCTCCGGGGACAACACCCAAACCTATAGTCTCCCTCTGGGCACAACACCCAAACCTATAGCCTCCCTCCGGGGAAAACACCCAAATTTATAGTCTCCCTCCGGGGACAATACCCAAACCTATAGCCTCCCTCCGAAGACAACACCCAAACCTATAGCCTCCCTCCGGGGACAACACCCAAACCTATCGCCTCCCTCCGGAGACAACACCCAAACCTATAGCCTCCCTCCGGGGACAACACCCAAACCTATAGCCTCCCTCCGGAGACAACACCCAAACGCCTCCCTCTGGAGACAACACCCAAACCTATAGCCTCCCTCCGGGGACAACACCCAAACCTATAGCCTCCCTCCGGGGACAACACCCAAACCTATAGTCTCCCTCCGGGGACAACACCCAAATCTATAGCCTCCGTCCGGGGAAAACACCCAAACCTATAGTCTTACTCTGGGGACAATACCCACACCTATAGTCTCCCTCCGGGGACAACACCCAAACCTATAGCCTCCCTCCGGGGACAACACCTAAACCTATAGCCTCCCGCCGGGGACAACACCCAAACCTATAGCCTCCCTCCGGGGACAACAGCCTCGATTTGCTTTTTATCGTTATTTCTTGAGCAGTGATCCACATCGACTTGAGAAGGCAATAGAACCCCGAAAATAAGACATCTGCCGAGACTGCTAAAAAGTGGTCTTTATGTCGGATGTCTTATTTGTGGAGTTGCCCACAATGGGAGTGACTGAGAATGGGGGTTGTAGGGTGGTCTTACCCGGGTTTTGTATACTGTGTGTGTCGTGTAGCCATGCCGTAGTTAATCGTAAATACCTCTGAGGAATGCTCAAGTAAAGGTCTGTAGCGTTTAGCGTGTTACACCGCTGTTGATGAGGTTGCCAAGTATGTCATCCCATCGAAAAAGCCCCACCCGTCATTTTTGACGACTGTGGAGACAAGCCTCCCCCGCCCTCCTCTCCAATCCTATAATATCTACTATTTAACGGAATGGGTCTAAGTGAGTGATGCAGAAGTTCTCCACTAAAACAACAAACGAATGTCACGGGCGAAAATATTGTGCTGTGTAGTTAAACGAAAGATTATAAACCGAAATCTTCTGGGACCTGGATGGTGTTCAAAGTTCAGAAAACTATCTTGCCGCTGGTGGCATGGGCCGGCTGAGGTGGCTTTATCTTGCTGACATTTTGCACCTGTGTGGTGCTCGCATGAGGTGGACAGTGTTATGAGGAGGCGGGAACAGGACCAAACCTCCGGACCAAATCCCTCCTCCAGACCGAACCAGACTAATCCCCCCTCTCCCGGCCACAACAATTTTGTTATAAACACCCTCAACGTGGTTGTCAACCAAATCCTCGCTGGACACCTACCAGATCCGCCCAGATCGGGGAACGCTCAGTCAAGTGAAAGGAGAAGGAACATTGTGCATGACATTGCCAGCAGGCACATACTAGGAACAAGCCCACAACACACGGTTTTTAGGGGACGTTTTTAAGAAATGTACGCTAATAGAGCATGTTTTTATGGTAGAAACGTAGGTTATTTATGTAATCACAACAGTTAAAGTATTTAACTTGATAGAAGTGTCAGTTGCAATTGCATTATATTTTTCAAAACTCAGGCGACGTAAATTGTAATTAAATTGTTTCTGTGTAGCGTTTTATGATTGTGATCAATAGCAACACCAGTAATGATTGGTGTCCTTTTGATGTGTTACAACACAAATTTATTATGACCTCGGGGAGGGGGGGGGGGGGTTGGTACTAGGGATGGGTATCGCTGCGCAGTCTGTATCGCGATACGTATCGCGATATTGGCTGTGTATCGCGATGCATATCGCGATATTTTGAATTCTGTAAAAGTGAAAAAATGCAGCTGTTTTATGGCTTTATTTCAAGGAATTGTAACACTTACCTACCGCATTGATAAGTTATAGATAATGGCGTTATAACAAATACAAAAAGTATGTTGGCATATCCGAAACGAAAAGCAGCAGAATGTGGTGTGTAAAATGATGAACAGCAGCATTGCAGATATCTCGTTAGCACTCGGTAGGACATCACTAAAAATATTGAATTAAACATGCAGCGGAAAATATCGAAAAATATCGATATTTCAAAATTCGTATCGCGATACGTATCGTGAGAAAACATATCACGATATATCGCTGTATCGATAATTATCGCCACCCCTAGTTGGTACGGGGAGGGGGGGGGGGTTTAGTCTCGGTGGGTTCGATCCCAGATGGTTCGGTCCTAGACCCTGGGCAGGCACGTTTCCGCTGTTGACATTTGTCTTATAACCATTGTTGACATTTTGTATTGGTGGCGTGCTCACGTGAGATGGACAATCTTGAAAATTCGATCTCACACCGTCACAAGGTCAGTCCACAAAAATGTCAGTCTGCTAAGGCAGCCACGCGCTGGCAGCAACATAAACGGGCACTCAAAGTCAGCGAGACAAATGGGAAATTTTGCTTAAAAGAGTTACACCTTGAGCTTGCCAGTCCTTCGAACAGTCTAGCTAACCACAGCGATTAATTGAATGATTCCACTTGTGGAACCTCTTCGCTGTAAGGCAGAGTTGCGTTTTTGGCTGTCAACTTCTATTAATTGATATGACACGTGTTTAAACCGTCAAAAATTGTCAAGAACTATCGCCTAGTTTGTGATTACATAATTAATTCACATATTTACAATCATCATTTTGGACAAAAGGCTTGACAGTTAGGTTAAATGTCATTAGTCTATTTCTTCTTTTCCACGCAGCATTCTTCAACAAAACACAAGTTTTGCTGCTCTGTCATTACCCAGTCGGGTTCTAAATTTTGTGTGAATTAAGCCCGAATTGGAAAACGCACGTTAGATGGATGCCGACGATGATGGGGATCCTAGCAACTGTATTGCTAGATTTATGAAACTGTCCGGTACAGAGGACATGCCTTATGCTTTCCACCAGACAACAGCATTCATCGAGGTCGCACTCTCACTGATGATACTGATGGAAAAGGCGATTAGCGTTGCGATGTTGTTTGGGTTATAAAACAAACACACGGCAACCCAGGGCAGACATCATGTCACCGCCTAGCTAGCCTTATCACCGGCAACTCACAATTTCTTCATTTTAACGACGTACATATTTAAGGACAGGTGTTAAGCTTGTTACTCCGCTATGCGTAATTGCCGCGGAGATAAGTAATGAGTTATCGACAGTATTTGCCAATTTCTTTGTCAGAAAGTGATTTTTGACGTTACAGATTAAGCATAGTAATATCCCCCGTCAAAAATCCCACCGTCAAAAAGTCACAACTCTGCTGTAAGGCTAGAAATTATCTTTCCTGGCGGGGGGAGGTGTGAAGGCAGTCAGAAAATATTGGTAGTTTGTACGAAAAGGGTGTTTTTAGATAAAAACAGTCGCCACGGTCAGTAAAAGTAAAGACACTCAGGAAAATATTTTGAGTCAGAAAAAGTCAGGAAAAAAATGTGATGGGTCATGAAAAATCAGGAAATTTGAATATGAAAATTTGTCATTTTTTTTAATAAATAATATTTCGGTTCTTGCCTTCTAATTTGATTTATTTCACTAGATCACTGCTAGTGATGACTATGTCAAACTGTTGAACTTGGAGTGCTTTTTCTCACATTCTAGAGTCTAGAATCTAGACACTCTTAGGCGATGTATATCGCTTTCGATGGTCAGGATAAAGTAAGATTCATTTTGAAAATTTGCGGCAATCCCACGAAACGCTGTCCAAACTAGACCGAATTTCGCTACACGTAGCGAAATAGCACCCACTTGCAAGGGCAGAGACACAATATATTTAATCGAACACACAATTTTCAGTGTTTCGACATAATTGTCAGCTTCCGGATTATTATCTTGAACGAGGCCATCGAAATGAATATAATGTAACCTCATTTGGGCACAAATAAATCAAATTCAATTTTCTAACCGTTGTTGAGATACTGGTCAACTTACAGTTTTTGACCTTGACCATGACGGAGGAGGTCAAGATCACCGAGGTACCTCTTATATAACGTCTTTTTGGCCCAAAGGGTCGAAAATTAGCTCAAAGTCGCTCTATCTCTAACCGTTTTCGAGATAATAGTCAACTTCCGGTTTTTGACCTTGACCGTGACCCAGAAGGTCAAGGTCACCGAGGTACCTCTTATGTAACGTTGTTTAGGCCCAAAGGGTCGAAAATGAGCTCAAAATCGCTCTATCTCTAACCGTTTTCGAGATAATAGTCAACTTCTGGTTTTTGACCTTGACCGTGACCCAGAAGGTCAAGGTCACCGAGGTACCTCTTGTGTAACGTTGTTTAGGCCCAAAGGGTCGAAAATGAGCTCAAAATCGCTCTATCTCTAACCGTTTTCGAGATAATAGTCAACTTCCGGTTTTTGACCTTGACCGTGACCCAGAAGGTCAAGGTCACCGAGGTACCTCATATGTAACGTTGTTTAGGCCCAAAGGGTCGAAAATGAGCTCAAAATCGCTCTATCTCTAACCGTTTTCGAGATCATAGTCAACTTCCGGTTTTTGATCTTGACCGTGACCCAGAAGGTCAAGGTCACCGAGGTACCTCATGTGTAACGTTGTTTAGGCCCAAAGGGTCGAAAATGAGCTCAAAATCGCTCTATCTCTAACCGTTTTCGAGATCATAGTCAACTTCCGGTTTTTGACCTTGACCGTGACCCAGAAGGTCAAGGTCATCGAGGTACCTCTTATGTAACGTTGTTTAGGCCCAGAGGGTCGAAAATGAGCTCAAAATCGCTCTATCTCTAACCGTTTTCGAGAAAATAGTCAACTTCCGGTTTTTGACCTTGACCGTGACCCAGAAGGTCAAGGTCACCGAGGTACCTCTTATGTAGCGTTGTTTAGGTCCAGAGGGGCGAAAATGAGCTCAAAATCGCTCTATCTGTAACCGTTTTCGAGAAAATAGTCAACTTCCGGTTTTTGACCTTGACCGTGACCCAGAAGGTCAAGGTCACCGAGGTACCTCTTATGTAACGTTGTTTAGGCCCAAAGGGTCGAAAATGAGCTCAAAATCGCTCTATCTCTAACCGTTTTCGAGATAATAGTCAACTTCCGGTTTTTGACCTTGACTGTGACCCAGAAGGTCAAGGTCACCGAGATACCTCTTATGTAACGTTGTTTAGGCCCAAAGGGTCGAAAATGAGCTCAAAATCGCTCTATCTCTAACCGTTTTCGAGAAAATAGTCAACTTCCGGTTTTTTGACCTTGACCGTGACCCAGAAGGTCAAGGTCACCGAGGTACCTCATATGTAACGTTGTTTAGGCCCAAAGGGTCGAAAATGAGCTCAAAATCGCTCTATCTCTAACCGTTTTCGAGAAAATAGTCAACTTCCGGTTTTTGACCTTGACCGTGACCCAGAAGGTCAAGGTCACCGAGGTACCTCCTATGTAACGTTGTTTAGGCCCAAAGGGTCGAAAATGAGCTCAAAATCGCTCTATCTCTAACCGTTTTCGAGAAAATAGTCAACTTCCGGTTTTTGACCTTGACCGTGACCCAGAAGGTCAAGGTCACCGAGGTACCTCTTATGTAACGTTGTTTAGGCCCAAAGGGTCGAAAATGAGCTCAGAATCGCTCTATCTCTAACCGTTTTCGAGATAATAGTCAACTTCCGGTTTTTGACCTTGACCGTGACCCAGAAGGTCAAGGTCACCGAGGTACCTCTTATGTAACGTTGTTTAGGCCCAAAGGGTCGAAAATGAGCTCAAAATCGCTCTATCTCTAACCATTTTCGAGATAATAGTCAACTTCCGGTTTTTGACCTTGACCGTGACCCAGAAGGTCAAGGTCACCGAGGTACCTCTTATGTAACGTTGTTTAGGCCCAAAGGGTCGAAAATGAGCTCAGAATCGCTCTATCTCTAACCATTTTCGAGATAATAGTCAACTTCCGGTTTTTGACCTTGACCGTGACCCAGAAGGTCAAGGTCACCGAGGTACCTCTTATGTAACGTTGTTTAGGCCCAAAGGGTCGAAAATGAGCTCAAAATCGCTCTATCTCTAACCATTTTCGAGATAATAGTCAACTTCCGGTTTTTGACCTTGACCGTGACCCAGAAGGTCAAGGTCACCGAGGTACCTCTTATGTAACGTTGTTTAGGCCCAAAGGGTCGAAAATGAGCTCAGAATCGCTCTATCTCTAACCGTTTTCGAGATAATAGTCAACTTCCGGTTTTTGACCTTGACCGTGACCCAGAAGGTCAAGGTCACCGAGGTACCTCTTATGTAACGTTGTTTAGGCCCAAAGGGTCGAAAATGAGCTCAAAATCGCTCTATCTCTAACCATTTTCGAGATAATAGTCAACTTCCGGTTTTTGACCTTGACCGTGACCCAGAAGGTCAAGGTCACCGAGGTACCTCTTATGTAACGTTGTTTAGGCCCAAAGGGTCGAAAATGAGCTCAGAATCGCTCTATCTCTAACCATTTTCGAGATAATAGTCAACTTCCGGTTTTTGACCTTGACCGTGACCCAGAAGGTCAAGGTCACCGAGGTACCTCTTATGTAACGTTGTTTAGGCCCAAAGGGTCGAAAATGAGCTCAAAATCGCTCTATCTCTAACCATTTTCGAGATAATAGTCAACTTCCGGTTTTTGACCTTGACCGTGACCCAGAAGGTCAAGGTCACCGAGGTACCTCTTATGTAACGTTGTTTAGGCCCAAAGGGTCGAAAATGAGCTCAAAATCGCTCTATCTCTAACCGTTTTCGAGATAATAGTCAACTTCCGGTTTTTGACCTTGACCGTGACCCAGAAGGTCAAGGTCACCGAGGTACCTCTGATGTAACGTTGTTTAGGCCCAAAGGGTCGAAAATGAGCTCAAAATCGCTCTATCTCTAACCGTTTTCGAGATAATAGTCAACTTCCGGTTTTTGACCTTGACCGTGACCCAGAAGGTCAAGGTCACCGAGGTACCTCATATGTAACGTTGTTTAGGCCCAAAGGGTCGAAAATGAGCTCAAAATCGCTCTATCTCTAACCGTTTTCGAGATAATAGTCAACTTCCGGTTTTTGACCTTGACCGTGACCCAGAAGGTCAAGGTCACCGAGGTTCCTCTTGTGTTACGTTGTTTAGGCCCAAAGGGTCGAAAATAAGCTCAAAATCGCTCTATCTCTAACCGTTTTCGAGATGAGTCGGCCTGTCGTTAAGGACGCGTGAAGTCACGTGACCTTTGACCTTGACCCTCAAGGTCAAGGTTAGTGATGAAAGTTTACCCTTTACTTAGTACGTTTTATGCATTCACACTGGGATTTGAGCACCTTTTTGGCTACTTTTCTTGATTAATAGGTGTTTTCAAAAATATTTTGACCTCAATTTGACCTTGACCTCTGGGGTGCAAGGTCAAAAAATTTTACGGATTTGACGACAACTCATTACTCTCTATGTCTCTGCCACATGCCGTCTTTTTACGACAAACCCTGTAGGAGGAGTTTTCTGGAAACCAGTTTGAGGTCAGAAAAACTTTGACCTCAAATTTGACCTTGACCTTCAAGGTCAAGGTAAAAAAATTTTGCGGATTTGACGACATCTCGTCACCCTCTATCACTGTGCCAAATTTCGTCGTCCTACGTCAAATAGCGTAGGAGGAGTTTTCTGGAAACCTCCGTGACGGAAAAAAAAAAAAGAGAAAAAAAAAGGAAAAAAAAAAGGGCAGAAATTTCGGGAAAAACTACAAACTTATTCCCATTTGCAAACGAAGTTTGCAAGTGGGAAAAAGCGCTTCTCAGTGTCATAATGCGGGTGGACATAACTTGATTCATGGTCGAATTTAGAGGCTGCTGAGATCGAAACACTAATTACTAGCCGTGGAAAGATAGGTGACGGTGTTATTCTGCCAACAGCTTCCAAACAGATTCCTCATTGAGTAGTCTGGGCTTGGATGCGTCTTTCGGTATTGTTGTGAGATCAAAAGTTGTCCAGATAAAAATTCGGTACCCGAACCTTGGTGAACCCCTGGATAGATTTTTTCAGTCATTTTCGAATTTCACCTTTTGTGCATGTAATCTATTTCTCGATACACATACTCGTGAGTCATCGCAGATTGAAATGTAACGTCCGGTTAAATTGCCGCTGATCAGTAGAATAAATGGAGTGTGATGGAAAGTGACAAATGAGCGGAGTACGCTGTTATAGAAATGGTAACTAGCGGGTTAGTCTTCGCACTATTATAAAACAAGTCTGGCAAAACTTCAAGTTTGGACAAAATGTACTTTTTCCCGTCTGTCCGTCCGTCCGCAATCCTCTTTGTCCAGGCTGTATATCTGTTGCTATTCCTCAGGTATTAATAAAACCCTACAGCAAAAAAAAAAAAAAAGTACAAAACGTGTAGTTGTGTAACGTTAGGTTATTTTTCGATTTTTTTTTAAGCATGTAATTTTGGCGATTTTTTGAAAATTTGGACTTTGTCGTCTTTCAGAACAAGTTTGTGCAGGCTGTATCTGTGTTACTATTCATCGAAGACAAATAAAACCCTACAGGTAGAAAGGATATAAAGTGTAGTTGTGCAACATCAGGTTATATTTCAATTCCTTCAAAAAGTGTAATTTTGGCGATTTTTCACAATTTAGACTTTGTTGTATTTCAGACAAGTTTGTCCATGCTGTATCTTTGTTAGTATTCACCGTAGACTAGTAAAACCCCACAGGTAGAAATATATAAGTCGCCCAGTTGACTTTTTTTTGTCTCCCAGGTGACTTTTTTTGTCGCCCAGTTGACTCCAGAGTTGTCGCCCAGTTGACTTCGCTGTCGCTCAGTTGACTTGGCGCCCAGTTGACCTGGCGCCCAGTTGACCTGGCGCCCAGTTGACTAGGAACCAGCGCGGCGGGGGATGTGCAATCTACGATTGTCTTGTTATTCCCACTTGCAAACTTCGTTTGCAAATGGGAATAAGTTTGTAGTTTTTCTGGAAATTTCTGCCCTTTTTTTTTTCCTTTTTTTTTTCTCTTTTTTTTTTTTCCGTCACGGAGGTTTCCAGAAAACTCCTCCTACACTATTTGACGTAGGACGATGAAATTTGGCACAGTGATAGAGGGTGACGAGATGTCGTCAAATCCGCAAAATTTTTTGACCTTTACCTTGAAGGTCAAGGTCAAATTGAGGTCAAAGTTTTTCTGACCTCAAAGTGGTTTCCAGAAAACTCCTCCTGCAGGGTTTGTCGTAAAAAGACAGGATGTGGCAGAGACATAGAGGGTAATGAGTTGTCGTCAAATCCGTAAAATTTTTTGACCTTGCACCTCAGAGGTCAAGGTCAAATTGAGGTCAAAATATTTTTGGAAACACCTATTAATCACGAAAAGTAGCCATAAAGGTGCTCAAATCCCACTGTAAATGCATAAAACGTACCCAGTAAAGGGTAAACTTTCATCACTAACCTTGACCTTGAGGGTCAAGGTCAAAGGTCACGTGATTTCACGCGTCCTTAACGACAGGCCGACTCATCTCGAAAACGGTGAGAGATAGAGCGATTTTGAGCTCATTTTCGACCCTTTGGGCCTAAACAACGTTACATAAGAGCTACCTCGGTGACCTTGACCTTCTGGGTCACGGTCAAGGTCCAAAACCGGAAGTTGACTATTATCTCGAAAACGGTTAGAGATAGAGCGATATTGAGCTCATTTTCGACCCTTTGGGCCTGAACAACGTTACATAAGAAGTACCTCGGTGACCTTGACCTTCTGGGTCACGATCAAGGTCAAAAACCGGAAGTTGACTATTATCTCGAAAACGGTTAGAGATAGAGCGATTTTGAGGTCATTTTCGACCCTTTGGGCCTAAACAACGTTACATAAGAGGTACCTCGGTGACCTTGACCTTCTGGGTCACGGTCAAGGTCAAAAACCGGAAGTTGACTATTATCTCGAACACGGTTAGAGATAGAGCGATTTTGAGCTCATTTTCGACCCTTTGGGCCTAAACAACGCTACATAAGAGGTACCTCGGTGACCTTGACCTTCTGGGTCACGGTCAAGGTCAAAAACCGGAAGTTGACTATTATCTCGAAAACGGTTAGAGATAGAGCGATTTTGAGCTCATTTTCGACCCTTTGGGCCTAAACAACGTTACATAAGAGGTACCTCGGTGACCTTGACCTTCTGGGTCACGGTCAAGGTCAAAAACCGGAAGTTGACTATTATCTCGAAAACGGTTAGAGATAGAGCGATTTTGAGCTCATTTTCGATCCTTTGGGCCTAAACAACGTTACATAAGAGGTACCTCGGTGATCTTGACCTTCTGGGTCACGGTCAAGGTCAAAAATCGGAAGTTGTCTATTATCTCGAAAACGGTTAGAGATAGAGCGATTTTGAGGTCATTTTCGACCCTTTGGGCCTAAACAACGTTACATAAGAGGTACCTCGGTGACCTTGACCTTCTGGGTCACGGTCAAGGTCAAAAACCGGAAGTTGACTATTATCTCGAAAACGGTTAGAGATAGAGCGATTTTGAGCTCATTTTCGACCCTTTGGGCCTAAACAACGTTACATAAGAGGTACCTCGTTGACCTTGACCTTCTGGGTCACGGTCAAGGTCAAAAACCGGAAGTTGACTTTTATCTCGATAACGGTTAGAGATAGAGCGATTTTGAGCTCATTTTCGACCCTTTGGGCCTAAACAACGTTACATAAGAGGTACCTCGGTGACCTTGACCTTCTGGGTCACGGTCAAGGTCAAAAACCGGAAGTTGACTATTATCTCGAAAACGGTTAGAGATAGAGCGATTTTGAGTTAATTTTCGACCCTTTGGGCCTAAACAACGTTACATAAGAGGTGCCTCGGTGATCTTGACCTCCTCCATCATGGTCAAGGTCAAAAACTGCAAGTGGACCAGTATCTCAAAAACGGTTAGAAAACTGAATTTGATTTTTTGTGCCCAAATGAGGTTACATTATATTCACTTCGATGGCCTCGTTCACGATAATAATCCGGAAGCTGACAATTATTTTGAAACACTGAAAAATGTGTCTTTGACCAAATATGTTGTGTCTCTGCCCTTGCAAGTGGGTACTATTTCGCTACGTGTAGCGAAATTCGGTCTAGTTTAATTAGTCATTGAGAGGCACAACCCCGTTGTTTTCTGACAATTTATTGGATAATTTGTAGAGTCTAGGAATACTCCCCCTGAAAAACTCCCTCCCCCGAATACTGCCGCCTGGAAAATTACTACCTGGAATAGCCCCCCTCCCTCCATAATTTTTTTTTTAGTTGTAATTTCGTACTTGCTTTATTGAACTGTTGGTATTAATTTGAAGAAAAGGTATGGAACTGCGTTCTCCGGAGGAAGTAATCGACTCTGAAATCCACAATCCGTCGACGCCAAAAAGTATTGTCGCGTAGTAGAACTGATTTTGGTGTTTTTGTGATTTTAATAACAGTTAACTTCGATTGGAGTTCCCAAAAAATTGCATCTTCAAATTACAATTATAGATGGGAAGAACGTGCTTCCCTGTCAACTTATAATTTGTAATTAGAGATGGAAGATGTAAGCTTTTCAATTGTTTTTAAATTACAATGGAAAGTCATATTGCAATTGTAGGTGAAAGTACTGATCTGAACTGATGAGTGCTTAGAAAGGAAATTTCCCTATCATCTGCGAATTCCAGGGGAGGGGGAGTATTCCTGTCCAGGAGGGGGGGGGTCCAGGGGAGGGGGGAGTATTCGAAGGGGATGAGTTTTCCAAGGGGAGTATTCTTGTTCCTCAATTTGTAAAAGCCAGAGAATTATCTATAGACATAAAAGAATTGATTGTTTCAACGAATTTGCACAGTTCTCATAATCCTAAAATTACTTTTTACAGAAGCCATATTTACTTGAAATGTTAATAATGTTATCTTTTTAATGTTTATATCCTATTGCTTTTATATTTCTGTGTGCAAAGCATATAAAAACTGAACTGTTCTCCTAAGAAATCAGTTGAGTTCAACGCGTTAATTTGTCACACCGTGTTCGGGTCAGTTGATTTTAACGCGTTAATTTGTCACACCGTGTTGGTGTCAGTTGATTTTAATGCGTTAATTTGTCACACCGTGTTGGTGTCAGTTGATTTCAAGGCGTTCACTTGTCACACCGTGTTGGTGTCAGTTGATTTTAAGGCGTTCACTTGTCACACCGTGTTCGTGTCAGTTGATTTCAAGGCGTTCACTTGTCACACCGTGTTCGTGTCAGTTGATTTCAAGGCGTTCACTTGTCACACCGTGTTCGTGTCAGTTGATTTCAAGGCGTTCATTTGTCACACCGTGTTCGTGTCAGTTGATTTCAAGGCGTTCACTTGTCACACCGTGTTCGTGTCAGTTGATTTCAAGGCGTTCACTTGTCACACCGTGTTCGTGTCAGTTGATTTCAAGGCGTTCACTTGTCACACCGTGTTCGTGTCAGTTGATTTCAAGGCGTTCACTTGTCACACCGTGTTCGTGTCAGTTGATTTCAAGGCGTTCACTTGTCACACCGTGTTCGTATCAGTTGATTTCAAGGCGTTCACTTGCCACACCGTGTTCGTGTCTGTTGATTTCAAGGCGTTCACTTGTCACACCGTGCTCGTGTCAGTTGATTTCAAGGCGTTCACTTGTCACACCGTGCTCGTGCCAGCTGATGTCAACGCGTCATATTGGGTGCGTCCAGTTCGTAACCGTTGATCTCAGCGCAGAAAAAGGGCGTCTGTGAGCTGTTACGGCTGATTTCAAAGCGGATAGTTTGAGTGCCAATGTTATATAAGATTTATATTAGTTGAAAGCAACGCTTACAGTTGAATGCAACTTTTTAATGGCTGAGATAATTAAATAAATAGTTATAAAATATGAGGAAAATATAAAAAATACGGAAATACAAATAAAAACCTAAAAACGATAGAACAACCAGTTTTTCTGTTGCAATTATACCAGCAGCCAATGTATCGAGGCACTTCGTACTGGCCCTCCGTCGTGATGATGTCGGCTCCATGGCACACTCGTTTGTACACAATATCCCCAATATTGCTTGAAATTGAGAACTAACATTTTCGTTGTTTTCCGCTAGGAAAACAAGAATATTGAGGTTATAAAGCGTTGGAATTTCGTAAAAATACACCTACTGGATGTTGGACGACGATTTTCTATTGTCACTGTTTATCAGTGCCAACGGGCTGGATTCTGTATCTCTATCACACGATTTTGTGTGTGTTTTCGTTTTTTGTTTTTTTTTTTTGTTTTTTTTTTGCCTCATCCAGAGATATTAAGTCTGGTATCCTGAAAACTAAATGCATTATAAAGGACCGAATGTCCAAATAGTGCGGTGACAGAGCGATGATTACTGATACTGGAGCCTTTTACATCGAGCTCATTTTACAATTATTGCCGACGCCGTTGAAAGGTCGAGTGTCGTTGCTTATCAAAATTTTAGTTGTCCCAAATATAGGAAATAGGCCAGTTCTCTCTTAATTATCTCCCGTCAGTATATCAAGGCATTGATTGGTACGCATTTTGCAGTGATTTCACACCACATAATACACATACATGATGTGACATCATCTGCTGATGTAGAGGATTCGAAAATGAATACTTTGCTGTGATTTGCCGCTTACATGCGTGATTGTTTGAGAGGCGATTTGCAGCGTTTGTAGGTTCCATTTTGGATATTATATCTTCACTTGTGCATTACCAGGACAGCGGGAAAAGAAGGGGGGCCCCCGCTTCTTTTCCCGCTGTCCTGGTAATGCACAAGTGAAGATATAAAATCCAAAAAGGAACCTACAAACGCTGCAAATCGCCTCTCAAACAATCACGCATGTAAGCAATCACAGCAATCCCTTCGACGAAGTCTGGATATATTGTGATTTCACCCAAATTGTTGTGTAGGAAATTCAGCCTCTTATTTTGTGAGGGACTGGTGGACTATGCCGCCAGAAAATCAAACCTAAGGCCGCAGAAGGCAGAAAGCAC
Organism: Protula sp. h YS-2021; assembly: GCA_949752745.1. Classification (NCBI taxonomy): domain Eukaryota; kingdom Metazoa; phylum Annelida; class Polychaeta; order Sabellida; family Serpulidae; genus Protula; species Protula sp. h YS-2021. Next base: position 44,672,039 of record OX457028.1, on the reverse strand, counting down.
GCACCTTTGTTTCAGAATAGCATAATACAACATAAGCCCTTTCCACTATTTTTACCACTTAGCAGTGTGCAAAATTAACGGTGGTCCATGGCTATCTCAAAGTGGGTCGGGCCATGTCAGCTTAATCCAGATGCATTTCGAAATTAAGAGGTACTCATTTTATTAAGTTATCGAGTTAATAAATTAATAGTTCTTTTATTTTAGCAAAAAAAAACAAAACAAACAAACAAACAAACAAAACACGATTTTGGGTATTGTGATATATGATCTCTTGCGCTGACACAAGGTCATTCAAGGGCGTCGCTGGGCTTTGAATTTTTAATTTCAACACTATGGTATATGTTGGTGAGCATCTTAAGAACGAGTCCACGAAAGCATGTTGATTTTGATAGAACTCGATGTGAGTGTTCTTATTCATGACCTCTGAGGCTGATCAGATTTTAGTGACCTGTCATGAACTCTCAAAGTGACTGCTAAATTTTTGAATTTTTACTTTCAGTACCTTCGTATATGTGTTTTGCATCTTGTGAACAATGTTTAGAGAAGGCAATGGAATGTTGGTGCATTTATTGAATAGTGGCAAGACTTTGTACAAGTATTTGTGTTACTTAATGACCTCGCATTGGTTGACTTTGATGACATTGGGGCTTCATTGAAGGTCACTACTTTGAACTTCAAATTCTAAGACCGTTCTTTACCGCTATTGCATTTTCAGTTGTCACGCCTGTCAGGGATAATACGACATTCTGCTGATCTCTCCGACGACACGTGTGTTATGACGGGGGCTTTCTTTCTTTTCTTTTCTTTTCTTTTCTTTTCTTTCCTTTTCCTTCCCTTTCTTTTCTTTCTTTCTTTCTTTCTTTCTTTCTTTCTTTCTTTCTTTTCTTTTCTTTTCTTTTCTTTCCTTCCCTTTTCTTTTCTTTTCTTTTCTTTTCTTTCTTTCTTTCTTTCTTTTTTTCTTTCTTTCTTTCTTTCTTTCCCTTTCCCTTTCCCTTTCTATTCTTTCTTTCTTTCTTTCTTTCTTTCTTTGTAGTGTTGTCGCTTATACTGCTGAACACAGTGTCCACGCACATTCGTGTCATGTAGAGTCCGAAGAGAAAAAACTACATTCAAAGTAAACCTAGAAAATGGCAAAATGCAACTCTTGCGCAGTTGCACTTATTTATCCCTTTTACAGAAAGCTGTCCTGGATTTCCAGGCTGTAGGGCTCCACACAAGGGCCCACATCACACGCAAGTATTAATAACAAATCCATTGCGTTGAAATAAGAGACAGCCATTCGCATGTCAATCACCCGGGCTAGTGGCATCCGTTCAATGAATAGGATAGAATTTTTGATGTAGGCCTAGTATGTGTCATGGTTAAAATGTCAAAAAACAAAAAAAACAGTGTATTCTGTTGTGAGAAAATCGCAAGTTGCGTAGCCATTAGGGTTTTCTGAAAACTTAAACACGTTTGGTGATTTTCCCATGGTCTTCAGCGCGAACTGCGAACAAGAGCTCCTCATACTTTCGAATAGGAAATCATGACGCCAGGGGCGCGAAGTTCAATGAGACACCGTTCTGATACACACTGAAAATAAACGGGGATTTGTAACTCAGAAAATACGCTAAAAACAATGAGAAAATCGCCAACCATGTTTTAAATTCAGAAGTCGCATCACTTGATTGACTTTTAGTCCAGATACCACGGAATAGTGGAAGGTCATTTCGTCATTTGAATGTAAGTTGTGCTCATCCGCTCATCATCCAGCTCATCCAGAAATCTGTCGATTCGAAAAAACGTTTCATCGCAACACATCTGATATGAAGTTGATAGCGAAGTTTCTGTCAAACATCTTCTGAACCTCCGTTGTCGCTGCGTGGCTTGGTTCTTTTTTCACTCAAGTGTGACGCACCAAGTGGGTTCGTAAGAGGACATCTGCATGTCCAACAACCAACCTCCTCACGATCTTTTTGTGTATAAGACCGTTTTGTTTCACGTACCCACTGGGCATTCCACGAAGACTGCACTTTTATTAGCCCCTGACCGGGGCTTGTGTACAGAAGGGGACTACAGGTTTCAACTCTTGTCCATCGTTCGACCTGCAGCTGTTATTTTGATTTTGACCCAATTTCATTGACCACCATCTTGGATTCCGGTTGGGGCTATGTTCACTACGATGGCTTTTTGAAAGAGAGGAACTACTTTGTAAACCAGTCCACTTTGTAGCTGAACATAATATAGATCTCTCCAGAAATCAGCTGTTAAAAAACAAGGGAAAAAAAAAAAAGAGTTTGATCTTTGAAAATACACGGTCGACAGCTGAGCTTAGGATCTAACGCCTGGGACTGTCACAGTGGGCCAGTTTTAATGTCAAACTTTCACGTAGTGATGGTCACGAGACTTGAGTGGGTGAAATGTGAAAAGAGAAAATGAATTAACTAACCTTTTTGTCCTTGGTATTAGTAGTATTTAGTAGTATTTTTGCCTCTTTATTCATTATGTGATTTCTTGTTCGTGACATGTGTACTGACTTGCGCTGTTTAATGTTAAGAAGCCCATCTAATCACTGTAAGATTATCTTTATTCTTTATTTGCATTCCAGATTTCTGGACACGAAGCATCACAAACACTATAAAGTGTACAATTTGTAAGTATAGAGAAAAAGCTCAAACTGTCTTTAATCACATTGGCTATACCAATAGTGTGGACTCTGTCGCCAGTCCGTCCGTCTGTAAACGTTGATTTAGTGCTACTGCTCTTGTAGTTTTCAGTGGATCGCAGTAAAATTTTGTGGGCATATGACCCACATAGGGGGAAACATTCCACTTATTTTGTTTTCGCAATTTGCCAGTTTGGCGAACGGATCGCCACCTTTGTGAAAAAAAGCTGTCTCGTAGAAATTTCCTCGAAATGTTGCATGAAGGTAGTCTGGGTCAGACGGAAAAGTTCTGAAATCGATTTTTTTTGCCAATTTGCAAATTTTGAACACTGTGGCCACCAGTGCGCCTGAGTCGAGTTCTGTCATTTGTTTCGCCCGTAGAGGGGAATCATTTTGTTTTGTTTTAAGTTCTGTGTATGTGTGTATGTATTGTGTGTCTGTTGTAGACACATGACTTTGTAAACACGATAACTCTTGAACATGGTGGCATTATACCTTGGGTTGATCCGCTGGTTAGTATTGTATTGTAATAATATATATAGAACATTGCGTGACTGTGACTTCGTAAGACGTCAAAATGTTACAGTTGCGTCATTGCACAACTGTAGCACGCAACGTCGGATTAACTTTAAAACTGGTAGGATAATGCCTTGGGTGGGTCCGATGGTTCGTATAGTATTTTAGTCCCCAGCGGTGGGACCTGTACGGGAATATATGCGATCGCCCGTGTGTCAGTCTGTCGGTCTGTCATCAACAGCTTGTTAACACGATAACTTAAAAACTGCTGCAAGGATTTTAATGAAGCTTGGTGTGTAGCTTCCATGGGAACAAACACAGATCGCTATTGTAAATGGGCCAGGTTGGGCCAATACCGTGTTTGTTCCCATAGAAGCTACATACAAAGTTTCAGAAGCCTACATTGTTTTTTTTTATTTCTTTCCTTCCTTCGCTCCCCTCCCGTCCGTCTGTCTGTTCTCCACCAGTGCCCAGACTTTGTACGCAGGATTACTCACTCACGGATCAACGCAGGCTTTTGAGCTTTTTGTTGGAAGTAATAACATGTGTTGGAGTTATGCGACCTGGGCTTATTTTTTGATTTGAACAAAAATTGACGAAACTGCGAAACCTCAAACTTAACCAAATTTTTTGTTTGTCCGGGTACTGTGGAGGCACTTTTGTACGCGGAATTTCTCAGTTTTTCTGCATAGCACCCTTTTGAGCGAAGAAATATATATTGCGATTGTGCGACGTAGAATTGTTTTTGCATTTGACAAAAATTGATGAAACTATGAAACTTCCAACATGACCAAAATTTTTGTTTGTCGAGGCACGGCTGCTCGCACAAATTCATTAACACCTTGCAAGCCAAAGGATTGTCAAGTGTTAATAAATGAATTCATATTTTCGAAAACGACACACCTTTTGTTGGGCAAATCAAGGTACCAGTTTGTGTCTTGTAACTCTGACTTCACCTGGGCACTGTCACTTGACGGTGCTTTTTATTTGGAGGGGGCAGGGGATGGGAGGGGGGGGGGTCAAATAATTGCAGAATTGTGTTAGGGAGGGGGGGGGGGGGGGGTTCAAATAATTGCAGAATTGTGTTTTCTCTTTTGGCTGGTTAGTTTATGTGTTCAACTAAAAGTACATTGCATCATTCGGTAAATGTACCAAAATTTGAGAAGTTTTGTTATTCAATAAAGGAAGACAATATTCATACAAATTTTTGTTTGTAGTAAGATAAAAAATGTTTTCGGTCACTCGAGTCAGTGAACTGTTGTAAATTTGAAGAACTTTCGTAGTTTATACACTTTGCTGGTGACAACCGAACACGTAGATATTAAATGAACCGCTGTTGTTAACAATTTCAGGTGCACTGAGCGGAGCTACGATCACAAGCGTTTCCATGGCACCGTGGCTCATTTTAGATTTGAAGACCACCACCCGCCCATGATAGAGCTAATCGCACCCTTCTGTGAAGATCTCGATAAATGGCTTAAGGCCGATTCCAAAAATGTGGCAGCTATTCATTGTAAAGCCGGAAAAGTGAGTTCACATAGTCTACTGTGAAAACAAAGTTTTAAAAGTCAATGAAGTTAGCAAAATACCCTTTTTTATGGATGTGATTGGATTTAAAATACGATGGAAAATGGAAAGAAGCGTGTTAATACTGTGTGGTGAAATTGGAAGTACGCACACTTGAGTTGTAATACAGTTGAAAAATCAGTTTTAATATCCAATTAAAAAAATCGTTGTCCATTTGTAAAATTAACGTACTGGACGGCTCTGGTTGCAAACAAATATATTAATATATATCATTATTATGTCTCCCCGACCAAGGGGAGACATACAGGGCCAATTTCACGACTGTGGTCCAGACCTGGTTTGGATGAAAGCAGGTCTAGACCTTTCCGAAACCTGGTTTGAAACCTGGTTTGGAACTTTTGTCAGTTTCACAAGTCCAGTCTAGTCTCGAACTGGTCTGAAACCTGACGCGAGGGTTGGGTCCAGACTACCAAAATGCCAAACCTACCAAATAGAAGCCCAGGGCTTCTATCTGGAAACAGGCGCTCATTTAGAAAACAAATAGAAGCCCCCGGGGCTTCTATTAGGAAACAGTTTCTTAATTAGAGCCCCTTGGCTTCTATTTATTACATGGGGGGGGGGGGTTATCGATAAGTTTTTATTGGAAAAAAAGAAAATTTACCATCAATCTCTTATTAAAGCGTTAAATGCTGCGGATATCCGCACAAAAGTAACAAAACACGCAAAAACAACAGTAACTAAAAAAGTCTGGTAAAGGAAGGGTTGCCTTGTGTGAAGCACAGGATTACGCAACGACGCAGAACGTGTCTAGGGGTTTGCCTCATATCGAAGGATTAAGTGCACCGTGTCTGCATTGCGAGTAAATACGAGTTCTAAAAAGACTTGCAGGGAAGGAGGGGGGGGGGGGGCTTTTATTGGGAAACGATTTTTTCAGGTCTTTATTTTAACTCCAAATAGAAGCCCCGGGGCTTCTATTGGGAAACAGTTTCCTATAAGAGCCCGGGGGGCTTTTATATGGGGGGAGCTTCTTTTCGGAAAACTCCCGGTGGTAGGGGGTGGTTTCGCCAAGGTTTCATTATAAGATTCGAGCACAAACAGAATAATTCATCGAGTAGCTGGAGCTATTGCAAGGAGGACAAATACATATAACTTTCCCATCAAACGAGGAATTGAAGTCGTTAAAGAAAGCTGTCATGCTATTGCAATATTTCTTTTTGCGTACTTTTCGATTTGTGCATTTATTAATAAAGTAATACACAAATAGGGAATCAAGTAGAAATAGGTATTTGTTTATGTACACAATGCATAATAGAAGTAAGACCTAGACATATGTCTTGGGTGGACTAACACCTTGCACAATCAAACAACCCTTTAGTGTTATGATGCCTCTGTGAAACCCCGTTTAGCCAAACCTTGTTCAGACTGGAGTTTTGGGAATGGACTGAAACCAAGTTCCAAACCAGGTCTCGCGTAACCTGTTTTCGATGTCGTTTGTGGTTTGGGAAACCTGATTTGAAACTGGGCCTAGACTAGAGTTGTGAAATCGGCCCATAGGGCCGATTTCACAACTTAAGTCTAGACCTGATTTGGGGCAAACTCAGTCTAGACCGCGGTTAAGACTGGGTTTCAGACCGTATTGAATTTCACAGCTTCGGTCCAGACCGCATTCATATGCGATCTTCCATGTCGGTATAAATTGACAAAACTCTATCTAGACTGGGTTTGAAAGCTGGTTTCAGACCAGGTCTAGACTTAAGTTATGAAATCGGCTCAAAGTGTTTTAGGCCCTAAGGGTCGAAAATAAGCTCAAAATCGTTCTATCTCTAACCGTTTTCGAGATGTTGGTCAACTTCCGGTTTTTTACTTTGACCATGACCGAGGTCAAGGTCACAGAGTTACCTGTTACATATAGTCTGTTATGCCTAAAAGATCGAAAATAAGCTGAAAATTGCTCTATCCCTAACCGTTTTCGAGATAATGCTAACTTCCGGATTTTAACCGGAGGAGGTCAAGGTCACCGAGATACCTCTGACATATAGTGTTTTAGGCCCTAAGGGTCGGAAATAGCTCAAAATCGCTCTGTCTGTAAACGTTTTCGAGATAATGGTCATTCGTTTTCTAACGTCATGGTAAAAAATACCAACATTAGATGGTGAGGGAGAGGGGGAGGGTGAGGGAGAGGGGGAGGGGTTGTTAGAGATGACTGTTAGCAAAAAGTTCTGTAGTGACTAACTTCTAGACCCGGATAAAAAGAACGTACAGTAAACCCGTTTTAGCGACCGCCTTCCAGATTCAGATAAAAAGACGTTCAGTGTTTTAGTGTCCACCGTCTATTGTTTTTTTAAATTTTTGACAATGAATTCTGTTATTTTTGCAGAAATAAATCTTTTATTTCAATAATAGGAAAACAGGAAACAGGCTGTTTGGGAATTATGGGTTTAGTCAGGGAGACGCCAGTGCAAGCAAACTCTTATGTTTTGTTCGCACTGGCCGCTCTAGTTTTTGAATTTTTGAATGTGAATTATGATTATGTGTGCAGAAATGAATATTTATCCCCCGTGAAACGGAGGGATATAGGTTTGAGATTGTCCGTCTGTCCGTCCGTCTGTCTGTCCGTCCGTCCGTCCGTCTGTCCGTCCGTCCGTCCCCTCTTCAAGCTAAGGACTTTGTGGACACCACTTCTATATCAACGAAGCATAATTCAGCTTTCATATTTCATACAGGCAAAATATAGGGTATAAAGATGTGCAACGTCAAGGTTTCAGTTTGATCGAAGCAAAATTGACAAATTGACAGGCTTTTGAAAATCGTCGAAAATAGACATATGTGCACATGTATAGGACTTTGTGGACACCACTTCTATATCAACGAAGCATAATTCAGCTTTCATATTTCATACAGGCAAAATATAGGGTATAAAGATGTGCAACGTCAAGGTTTCAGTTTGATCGAAGCAAAATTGACAAATTGACAGGCTTTTGAAAATCGTCGAAAATAGACATATGTGCACATGTATAGGACTTTGTGGACACCACTTCTATATCAACGAAGCATAATTCAGCTTTCATATTTCATACAGGCAAAATATAGGGTATAAAGATGTGCAACGTCAAGGTTTCAGTTTGATCGAAGCAAAATTGACAAATTGACAGGCTTTTGAAAATCGTCGAAAATAGACATATGTGCACATGTATAGGACTTTGTGGACACCACTTCTATATCAACGAAGCATAATTCAGCTTTCATATTTCATACAGGCAAAATATAGGGTATAAAGATGTGCAACGTCAAGGTTTCAGTTTGATCGAAGCAAAATTGACAAATTGACAGGCTTTTGAAAATCGTCGAAAATAGACATATGTGCACATGTATAGGACTTTGTGGACACCACTTCTATATCAACGAAGCATAATTCAGCTTTCATATTTCATACAGGCAAAATATAGGGTATAAAGATGTGCAACGTCAAGGTTTCAGTTTGATCGAAGCAAAATTGACAAATTGACAGGCTTTTGAAAATCGTCGAAAATAGACATATGTGCACATGTATAGGACTTTGTGGACACCACTTCTATATCAACGAAGCATAATTCAGCTTTCATATTTCATACAGGCAAAATATAGGGTATAAAGATGTGCAACGTCAAGGTTTCAGTTTGATCGAAGCAAAATTGACAAATTGACAGGCTTTTGAAAATCGTCGAAAATAGACATATGTGCACATGTATAGGACTTTGTGGACACCACTTCTATATCAACGAAGCATAATTCAGCTTTCATTTTTCATACAGGCAAAATATAGGGTATAAAGATGTGCAACGTCAAGGTTTCAGTTTGATCGAAGCAAAATTGACAAATTGACAGGCTTTTGAAAATCGTCGAAAATAGACATATGTGCACATGTATAGGACTTTGTGGACACCACTTCTATATCAACGAAGCATAATTCACCTTTCATATTTCATATAGGCAACATATAGGGTATAAAGATGTGCAACGTCAAGGTTTCAGTTTGATCGAAGCAAAATTGACAAAATGACAGGCTTTTAAAAATCGTCATAAATCGACATATATGCAAACGGAGTGGACTTCGTGGGCACCACTATATGAACGGACGTTAATTTGTTCTTAAAGCGCATTAGGTGAGTAATATTTTTAAATGATTTTTAGGGTTTCACGGGGGATATTGCTGCTCTCTGACAGCATCTAGTTTATTTCAGTAAAAGGACAAATAGAAAATTATTATCGGGGAATTATGGGTTTAGACCCGGAGAAATTTGTATTGCTTACAAAAACAAGAAATGAAATAGGTGTTGATTGAAAGTGTGTAATACAAGACTGTATTTTTTAATGTCTTGTGTGCACTGGCCGTTCTAGTTGTGATTCCTTTCTTCGCTTTTATAGTACTTCATAGTATAAGTTGTGTACGTTTGTTGTTGTAGACGATCCCAAACTTTTCCCATCGCCACTTCTTGATGATCGTATGCCACATCTGAAAACCTGCATCTAACCATTTGTCTTTTGTAGTGTCACTGATATATCATCCAGACTGTCAAAGCCGTGTTATTGCCATTTGCTGCGAGAAAATTGCGCACCTTTTTTGGTCTGCTTAGCAATGGCCTGAAGTAATTCTTAAGTGTGCGGATTGATTTACTTTGTGTGCGAAGATAATCTCCTGACCGTGCAGAATGCGTCCTTTTGGGATTGAAGACGCCCGTTCGAATACCCTATTAGTGTGACTGATCCAAATAGTACCAATAGGCGTTTATTTATCGGAAGGATCATAGTAGGTTGAAGTGCTAGATTAAAGCACTATCCAGGAAATGTGATTGCATAAGCCAGTGACTAATATTTAACAGAATTCAGAAAAGATTAACTCCACTAACTAGACCAGCATAGGCCAGACAATCCGTTTATGGGGCCTGGAAGGGCCTTTGTTCTTTTTACGGCAACATAGTTCAGTCGTGAATCAAATTTGAGTAAGCAGAAGAAACAACGTGTTAAATTCGAAAATAAATTTGACCATTTCACGTTTGAAGAGGAAAATCAACTTTCACATTCTTAAAAAACATTAAAAAGTCACGACTTCCCTCATTGGCTAAGGGGCAAACCAATGAGTTAACATACTGGCCAAACAATACGGCGCAGTCCCTGTACATCACGTCGTGCGCAATACCTAGGATGTTCTTTTGAAAGTAACTAGGGCTGAAAATTCAAGCGAGCAGGCAGTTGTACTGCGTGTTCGTTGTTATAAAACAGCTGACCTCTGATGAGATCTATCTGTTATGTATAAATACAGAATGGATGGACATGTTAAAAAGCAGTTCCGTTCTTTTATGAGTGTTACTTTCACGGAATCCCCAAGGCATCTGCGGAGTCAAAAGGTATACCCGACGGACCCAACCGCCATTGTTCAACATATTATTTTAAAAAGAAGTTCCTCTCTTTTACGAGTGCTGTCAGTGGATCTGCGGAGTGAAAAGGTGTACAACGGACCGAACCGCTGAACGTTTGTTAATTTTAACTCCGCATTCTTTGCCAAGCGACCGTCATCCAAGCTAACTGCGTTTCTATACATATTAGGAAAAAAAGAAGGAACACAACAATCAGCACAAATGGTGTCAGTAAAAAAAGCTCTTTTTTGTCGTGTGAAGGCCGACTCTTATAGCTCGGAATTGAAATGTCTGCTCCGCTCCTAAAGCTTCCCTCTGACGCAAATTCCCTAAAAGAGTTGGCCTGAAATGTTCAGCTTGTGATAGAAGCAGAGTAAAAATTGGCTTACAGACGTATAAATGAGTTTTTTCAGCTACCTGAGAAGGGCTCAGTCGTGACATATTTGCGCCGCTAGAATTAGGATTTGGACCACAGTACGTCGCTTTTAGCCATCTGCATCGGGGCAGGACGGCTCCCATGTTTGCTGTCGTCTGTCATTAACATCGAAGATATAAGTTAGAGAACAAACTGCTGTGAGATTTTTAGTTTGGCTTGGTCGCTATTTGTAGACGACAGATACGAGGTTCTTCACATTTACCTTACGTTTTGGCTTTCTATTTATGTGATAAATTTCTACATTTTTGACAAAATTGCTTATTGGCTGTGGAGTAGTGCTTTTTCGGTCGCGTTTCTCAAGCAACGCTAATGATGCAACTTCTCTTCGTTCATGTACACCGCCGCCGTTGCTATTGTATTTGACGCGTATTGACAACGCATGACGTCATATGACGTCAAAATGTGCTGTGGGCACTTGACCTTGTTAACACGATTATTATTATTAACACATTTATATGTAATTACATTTATGGTATACATTTATGATAACTCTGGAGCAACAAGTCGGATCAGCTTCACACGTGGTGGGATTATGGCCTGGATGAGACTGCCCGTGGCAATTTTAGTTGATGCTTATTTTGCAACGCTTGACCCCACGTGGCGTCAGAACTTGATTGCAGACTCGCGCCCAACCCGCTTCTCTTGATTTTTGGTGTATATTACGATGTATAGTAAAACCTGCCTGTCCGTGACCACCTCAAATACCTGGATAAAAAATACAGTAAAACCTGTTTGCGGCGACCGCTTTCTAGACCAAGATTAGAAAGATGAGTAAAATCACGGTTTTCAGTGACCACATTGCCACACCTGAACCTAGAGGTATATAGAATTTGAGGTTTTAAATACCCACAACTCAGGTTACGTACCTCCCCTTTACAGAAATAGGACAAAGGTTTTGCGTAGCCTGACTTCTTGGGACGTCAGATATTTATTCATATGCATTTATATAAGATAAAAGTCTTTTAGTAGTACAAAATTGTTAAAATGAAACTTTCTGAACCGAAGGAGGGGCAAGCGGTGGAAAAATGGGGGAAGTGGGGGGGGGGACTTTTTTTTTTTTTTTTTTTTTTTTTTTTTTGCAAAAACAAAACGGCAATGGCTGGCTAATAAAAATGTTTGACATGCTCTGGTACTGATGTTGTTGTGCACTTGCTGCTCTAATTTTGTAAATTGTTAAGTTTAAAAAATGTTTTCTTCCTTAGTTTAAAGGAAACTTAAAACATATTTTATAAACAATAATATGAAAGGTATTTGATTTTGAGACACTGCAATTAGCCTCAGGTGCAATTACTTTTGTGCACAATAATTCCGAATCTTCTCTCTGAGTTGAGTTTCCAGAGTTGAAAGTACCCGGACCTCAGGTTCACAGACGTATTTAAAGTGGACTTATGTTTTCAAGTATAGTTGCGACGAAGATGTATGCTTCATTTGTAATCCGGGGGAGAACTTTCTTGGGTTGGGGGGGGGGGAGTAGCTGTTTACCCGGTCGAAGGCTTGTAAATAGAAAAGAATAAAGGGGCCAAGTGATATTGGAAAAATTGGAATATTTAGTGTGATATTTATTCCCGGTGGCTTTGGCCACGCTTTCTGCAACATTGCTCTCGAGGCTTGTGCATATCCATAGACATTCATTCAAAGTGTACCAAAGTTGTAGCTCTGTTCAGACCGACTTCGTAAATGTTGATTTGTTTCTTTCGGTTTTTTTTGTGACAAGTTCCTAATTCTGTCATGTGACCTAGAAGCCTCATTAGTGCAGTGTGTTTTTTTTCATAATGACGCCCGTTTCCTGTCAGAAATAGGTGCAGTTTTCAGTTCGAGATCTATGCTATAAATCTGCGGGAAGTATGTACAGACATTGTCGGAAAGATCGGTGAAGTACCAGTGATGTGATGTGTTTGACCAGCAGATACGCTGAGACTTGCTTGAAGTGTTTAACCTGCAGCAGGGACTATTTGCATATAGAGCGGAGTTGCTTAAGTCAGTGGTAATTTACAGTTTTTTTAAAGGAGCTTGGCCTCGGAAATAAATGTCGAAGAAATAAAAAGGACTGTCATTGAACAGAATTAGAGGGTGATACGCCTTACTTCGAATGATTCAGTTGAAAAGTGTCAAAACTCAAAACCCGGAAGCTTAACTAACATACGCCCAGCATCGCCCACACAAGTTTGTTCAAACAGTGCAGAATAAATACCGTACCAGAATTGTGACATGGTTTGTTTTTTTAACTGCGCAAGGCTCTTAATAGTGAAAAAAAATCAGATTATTGTTCTTCCGTTCTGTTTCTGTTCGCCAGCGTCCCGTGATTATAACATAGTGTTTCGAAATTTATTTTTTGCTTTTGTATAGGCAACTAAGCGAGCTCCTTTTAAAAATCTCGCGCTTTTGGAGATCCTCACAAGAATGAGGCGAATCAGAATTAACCGGAAATACTACCGGGAGTTTCCGAAAAGCAGCCCTGGGCTTCTAAACGGAAACTCGATATTTTGAGCTTCTCATATTGAAACCAAATAGAAGCCCCCAGAAGCCCCGGGGCTTGTATTATTATTTCGGTCATTCGTTCAATAAAAATAAGGAAAACAAACAATTTTCAAACCACGCTTTTATTGGGACTCTCAAAGCTGCTGAAATGCGAATCGGTACATCAACAACAAATAACAATAACAAATCACAAACATTTTGTGATACGATAGTTGGTGGTGGAGTGAAAAATAAAAATTCCTTTTTTTTTTTTAATTTCTAAGGCTTATTTGTGACATCGTGGATTCCACCAAGAAAAAGCTGGTTACATCGCGAGTACCTTCTACTCCGGAGTACAGGCGCGAGTAGGAGCTTGTATTGTGTTGACAAAAGGGGGAGAATTAGGGGTTGTTTGTGCACTTAAGGGGATTGAGCGTAGCAGTAGCGCAAGTAAATATTCAGTAGCAATGAAGATGTCAAAGGGAGGGGGGGACTTTAATTTGGAAACGATTTGTAACAGTGGCCACTTTCAAACCAAATAGAAGCCCCGGGGGGGGGGGGGGGCTTCTATTCGGAAACAGTTTCCAAATAGAAGGCCCGGGGCTTCTTTATGGGGGGGAGGGAGGGGCTTCTTTTCGGAAACTCTCGGTACCACTTGTGCGGAATTTGCTGTCCGTGATGTGTGAGAGGGTGTGTTTGACCTCATGACGCATGTGGCGAAATGTTGCATTATTAGGGAAATGATATGACGTCATTGCATAGAAATCTTGTATGTAAGATTTCTCAGCTGCTGATCATTGGAAAAAGCTGAAACTTGGTGGGATTGTTGCTTGGTAGCTCCAAGAGATTCAATCCAATTTTGACGTCACCACGTAAAATATGTATATACAGTATTGTGGGCAAGATCTTGTGTGCAAAATATCTCGATAACGGAAAGTCGTATGGACTTCAAATTGTATATGGGTATTCCTTGGGTCAGTCGGACGGTTATTTTAACTGTTGAAGTATGTAGCAAAATTAAGAAAGGCGTGTGACGTCATCACGTTAAAATCTTATATGTAACATTTCACACCCGTTGACCATCGGAGAAAGTTGAAAATTGGTGGAAATGATGCTTGATCGGTCCGAAAGATTCTGTCAAATTCTACCTGGAGTAGAGCGAACGAAAAACGGTATATTACGTTATTAAGTTAAAACATCTTAAGTATTAAGTAGCGTAAAGTCACATTAACTTCAAACCTGGTGTCGTTATTGCTTGAAGAAATGGTTCGGTTTTTGTTTAACATTAAACTCATAGAAAGTTATGAAAGGCGCGTGAAAAAAATAACATGGTATATTTTGCACTCACTGAATCTAATAACACCCTCTCTCCCTCCCACCGTTTTGTCAGCTCTTATGTTAACTAAAATAATTATTGAGTACGCGTGGGATTTCAGTGTTTTCCAGAAGATTCTCCAATGTTCTTTTATTCCTTATAGACATTCTTGAAGATGGGTTAGATGACGGAAAGCAAACGTACACGTCAAACGTAAAAAAGTCGGCATTTTTATGTGTTTCAGGGAAGAACTGGGGTGATGATATGCGCATATCTCTTACACACTGGGAAGTACAAGACTGCAAAAGAGGCCATGAATTTCTACGGGGGCCAGAGGACTCGCGACGCAAAGGTTCGTTTACCATTTGCCGGTTTGAATGTATATGGTGCTTCGAATGTTCAAAGCTTATTTTCTAAGAAAAATGGTGGATTATTTATTACAGTATCTTGTTAGATTTTGTAGAAATGTGCTTTGGTGGTCTTGTTACCGCTGACGCCCAGAATTTCAAAGAAGCCAGATATTGTCGCTTGTCAATGCTGTCAGAGGAAGCTATTCTGGGAAAGGACTTTTTTTCTTTGCAATCCTCTCAGGTCTCGTACGGAGGATAAAAACTAGGTCACGAGACGATTATTTTTAGGAGACCTGAATGGCCTTCCTGTGGGATACACTGAGAGTAGCTCGTGTCTATTGATCAGTGCCAGTAATTAAATGTTGCGAGGCAGAGAATGAGGTTGACGGTTTGTCTTGTGAATAAGTTGTGATACCATGCCTTCGTTTCTTGCTCTTTGCCCCAGTTGTCTTCTTGGTGAAAATACAGTGAAGTAAATCCCATGCAGTGCCAAGGAAGCCACTATCGAAACACAGGGTAGAAGGCCGCCCCGAAAGCTATTTTTAGCACACTTCTTGGCCACCTGTGCTACCCCCATCGTGTGGGCCTCTGTCGTCTGCCAGTCCATCTGTAAACTTTTGCTGTTTACTACTCCTGTTTCAGTTTTCATCGAATAGCAGAAAAATGTTTAACCAGAAATGTTCTGATAAATTATGAAGCTTTTCAAGCTTTACTCAGTGAAAATGTATATGTCGCAGAATTTTATTGTGTTGAAATTAATAAAAAAACTGACACGTCGGTGTTTTATTTTTCAAAAAATGAAAATTTGCACATTTTGCATCG
Source organism: Protula sp. h YS-2021 (assembly GCA_949752745.1). Lineage (NCBI taxonomy): Eukaryota > Metazoa > Annelida > Polychaeta > Sabellida > Serpulidae > Protula > Protula sp. h YS-2021. The sequence goes on along the minus strand of OX457028.1, from coordinate 44,656,579 downwards.
ACTCTCGGCATCTCTGCATCTTGTTTAGATATGATGCCGTCGGAATGAACACAAGTTAAATTTTGCAATCCAGAATGAAATTGACGCTGAGGATAGAGAAGTTGAAACTAGAATTTAACTGTCCGCCGTATTTAAAAAATATCGTAGTGCCAGTTGGTGTTTTGTCACCCTGGCGGCCTGTCACTTGACGGCCTGTTATATTTTACACGATTTGCATGTTTGTTTTTGCTCAGGGGGTAACAATACCTAGTCAACGGCGATTCGTCGAATATTACGAACGTATAGTGATGAAACAGCTTAAATACGAACCCAAGTTGCTTCTGCTTCACGCCATTAAATTTGAAACGATTCCAATGTTCAACGGCGGCACTTCAAGTAAGTGGGGTTTGTTTTAATGTTTCATGTTATGACTTTTCAGGTTTTCACGTTTAGTGCTGACAGTAGAAATGCCATCATTCGCTGACACTTAACCAGGGGAAGCTTTAAAGACCTCAAAACTATTTTGTAATAAAAGTTTCATTTTTTCGCTTGATGTTTCCTTACTTTCCACAATGCGATTTCTGCTTTGATTTTTGTTTTGCTTGTGTGGATGTCGAACTCCGCCCAGCCGAACACCAAATGCATAGCGCTCAAAAGTTTGCAGTGTTCCATTATGGGTCATAAAACATGTAAATTACTCTTAAACAGTGTGCTATAATGGTATTATAATTTTAGCCATATTAAAGCGGAGAATCACAAATCAACATGCATTAATAAAAAAAAACATGAAATAAGAAAAACAATAGATAAACACGACATATTTTATATTTTCCAACCGTAGTGTAGGCAGATATGCGAAATGATAGCGTAGGATACTGGGAATGAGTGTTAATGATGTTAATTTTCCAAGATTCGTAACATGAAAATGATTCACATGGCAATGTACATCTCTGTAGTGTTGCTTAACAACCTTCATAACGGTGCTGAAACAAGCTAAAGATTTTTATATGTCTCCCCTAATTAATTATATGTTTATTTTTTTGTTGTAATAAATTGTGATAGTGCTATCCGCTGAAGGGAGCGATGAAGGAGGCAACAGACATGTTCATTAATTCTTAGGAAAGTAAAAAACACAGGGACAAAAGTTGTGTCCAGTGCGAATATATTGGTGAATTACTAGGACCTTTCAATAAGTTCAAAGAACATAAAACTTAAACAGTATTTATCTCTCTTTATAACAGTAAAAACATGGTCCTGCTACAGTGATCCTTTTTTGCTCCAACCGGGGCTTTATGCCCAGGAGGGGGGGGGGGGGGGGGGGAGGCTTATGGATTGGCAGGGGGTCCACGGCCTGGAAAAACCTTGAATTTTACACATAGGTTTTCCAAACCTGGAAAACACATGGAATTTTGAAAAATGTCCTAGAACCTGGAAAACACCTAGAAATTCAATTTCGCAGAAACTAAAATTTTTCAGGTTCCTCCAGGTTGTTTTTCTCGACTTTCCGCGATCATTTTGCATCAGTTTCGCTCGTGACTGTCCTATAGAAATTTGTTTTTATCGATAGCTAAGGAGTTTCCCGCACGCGTCTGTGCTATGCGTATATCACATGTATTTGTTATATGGCTTACAACTGAGGCACCTGCCGTTTTTAAGATCACTTTTACCCTTGAACCACACACAGAAGATATGTTTTACCTTGCATCAGTTCATATTTTGGATTACATTTTAATTGTGCAATATTATTTTTTGGTCTTTTGCAGTTTTTCGTGGCCTTTGACGAAGAAATGTGTTTCATGCAAGTTTTCATAATATTTTTTATGATTGTCATTAAAACAAACATTCATTTAACATTTTCGGTGTGCACACAAAAAACTTCGCTGGCAAGAGTACTTTCACTCCTATTGAGTGGAATTGTACTCGAATATCTGAGCAAGGTTTTCTGAGGATATTCCGGTGCCAGCTTGAAAGAAATATAATGTTAAAAGGAACCTGGAATTTTTGCGAATTGAACCTGGAAAACACCGTGCGTCCTTCCGTTACCACTCATTCCTCTTAGATGTGTAGGCCATTTGGTCTGATAGTTTACAGGACTCGCCCCCATGGTCGTAGCTTGATGCACGCTAATTTTTTTGGCGGTCCGATAAAATTGGATTTTTGGCGAATTTTTTTAAAAATTTTTAGCTTGATTGTAAAGTGTGTAAAGCTTTTCTTTTGGACACGATATCTCAAATTCATTTGGACGGATTTCAACCAAAGCTGGTATGTGGATTTTGTGGGGAAGGGTCGTGATCTGGTTACCTTTGAGTGACCTTGAGTCAAAGGTCAAGGTCACTAATATTTAAACCTTTGGGGTAAGTTGCCGTCCTGACCGGAGCCCCGGTCAGGTTGAGCTATAACAAGTCGTTTTATACTATTCACAGTGTCACAGTCAGATCGCACATTAATTTTAAACCGACTCATCGCCGTTTCCGGTTGGGGGCTGTGCGCTTGATGAAAGCTTGTTTGCAGATGGGATAGGATGGGACTGTCTTGGGTTGGTCCGTCGGTTGGGATTGTATTTGACGTATATGCCACAACGCATGACGTCATAGGACGTCAAAACACGACAATAGTGTTATTACAGTAACCGCAGGACTAGGGTCGGATTAGCTTCAAATTTGTAAGGGTAATGCCGTGGATGATTCAGACGGTTCATATTGTTTTTGGGATATATAGTGCAATGTATGACGTCATATGAAATCATTGTGTTGTGGACATTAGACTTCGTTTATAGGATAACTCGATAAATCAAATAAGAAACCAAATATTTTTTGGTGGGCTATTCCGGAATAGACTACCGAGAATGTTGAGAATAGTTGAACAATATAAATCCTTATCTTCTGGCGAAAGGAAAATAAAAATATTTATTAAAAATGAATTTATTTGCAATGTCATTTTTTCATATTTTTCTATTTGTAAGGCAAGAAAATAAATTGTTTATATAGTCTGCAACATAAATTGATGAAGCAATGAAAAAAAATTATGGCATTCGATTCATCGGTAGTCTATTCCGGAATAGCCTGCCAGAAAATATCTGGTTTCTTATTTGCCTCAGAATTCTTATTTTAAATGATACAGTGTTATAAATTGAATGACAACATGAGCAGCTAGTTGTGACACATAATAAGCAGGCTGTCAATTTAATGACTGAATTATGTTATTATATTTATCGTGGATTCGTAAAATAATTTTGGGTTTCTAGCTCGGAAACACGCTAATTTTCCGATAGAACAGCGTTTAAAGCCAGTTGAAAGAGATTCAAAACAGTGTGATAAACCATCGTTGCTTCGAAACTTTAAACAACAGAGAAGTTTTCAATCTTCTAACCGTAACATAATCGATCATGACTAAAGGCTTGGGTATCAAGAACTCCATACTGAACCATACTGACAACACGAAAAGTCCGGGACCCTGGGTTCAAAATGCGTTCCTGGGACCAAAATTCTCCCTCCGACCCGTCCCTTATTTGGACTTAAGTCAAAATTTTAAGCAGCAGAAATCATTGCAAAAATTTGTTAAAACACTTAAAAGGGGCTGAAAAGAGGCCTTTGAATAATTCACCTTCTGTTGCATATCTACGATGTAGATCAACTCGTCTCTACAAATTATCGCTTCATGAAAGTTCATTTCCAAACATGACTTCCAACCTCAGTGCTCGACTTGCCAAAAAGAAAAAAAAAGCCTGTAACTTTATCGCAAACAAATTAAACTTTCTGGGTGCGTGGCCCGGATTGCACCTTCTTCACCTGGTGAAGATACAGACAGAGTTTTCACTGTACTGATATGTGTTCGTATACCAGTTATTTGCAACTCCTACGGCCAAACATCGCCTATTAAATCTATAATTTGTTGATTTTTTTACGCCAAGGGGCCCAGTTTTATTTATCCATTCTTAGCAAGGAAGCGCCACTTCCTTTCTTTCCCATGCATTGATTTGATGGCTGGATACGGCTGCGGTTCAGGCCACGGAGACTCTAGACTGAAGCGGATTGGGTGCGAGAAATTCACGATACCGTTAAACCTGGGCGCTGGGAGACGAAAACTCTTCAAAAGTGCAGTAGCCTATGTCTTTTTCTTGTCGAGTTTTTTAATTTGCGTGGTAAGAAACTTAAAAGTGGAACTGCGAGCGTTCAGCTGGTTCATTGCGTCACCTCACGAGCCCATTTTCAAACTTGGCTTTCCGAAATTGTTGTGTGACGCTGTCAAAATTTTATACAAAGGTGAGCTAACATGGGAGCCATGTTTTTTTTTAATTTAGCGCACAGAATCCTTTTTTTATATGGTTTGAAGGTAGAAATTGAAAAAAAAACCCTCTAAAGTGGACAGATTTGCCTGGAGAGCCTGGAACTAATTAGCTGCAGGTCAAGTGGACATGAGACTGAGGTCCTCACTTTAGGTCAGCTTAAACGAAGGCTTTCGTGAAGTCATTGGATTAAATCTAAAACTGCATTATGATTTCCGAAAAGTTTGCATAATTTTGCGGCAAGAAACTAGATCACTTAAAAGAAGTGCATTGTATTTGTGCGATTCGCTTTTTTAGCTCTTAATATCCTTCCTTATGTTTCCTCCGCGGAGCGGAAACACTTTTTGTACGCTCTATGCGTATGCAATGTGTGTCTGTTGTAGACATTTGACTTTGTTCACACTGTAACTCTTGAACGAAACTTTGCTCAGCTTTAAACTTGGTGGGTTTATGCCTTGGGTTGGTCCGCCAGTTGGGATTGTATGTGACTTAAAGGGACAGCGTGTGACTACTGTAACGCCAGAACAAACGTCGGATTAGCCCCAGGCTTGTTAGGATAGTACGTTGGGTGGGTCCGACGGTTCATAATGTATTCGGTGGATACACAGTGTGCAACATTAGCTTTTATAGTCGGGTGGCCACCGGGCCACTCGATTTTCAAATTGAGTGGCCCGAGCCCATTTTGGGTGGCCCGATATATATATACATATATATATATATATGGTCACACTATGGAGGCGCGTGTGTAAAGTATGTATAACATGTAACACAGAAAACTAAAGGATTCTTAACTAATTTTATTCGACAAACATTACCATGTAACAAATTTGGTTGTGATTTGTATGAAACAAAATAGACGAATCAGCATCGTTCGTTGGTGTGATAAACTGCAATTGTAACTGTGAGCCTTAACTGTAGTTTTTTTTTTTTTGGATTGTTCAGCAGTCACTCATTCGAGTATTGTAGTATTTTCTGCTCATTCCTAACCATGTCCTGCTCATTATCAGAGTCATCTTAATCCATAGAGAGATTTTGGTACTTTCAATATAAAGATTTATGGAAGGTTCAGAAAATAACTAAACTGACCAGTGTTTTTGTTAAATAAAAACGGATATGTCTACCCCGCCCCCAATCAGTCACATGGAAAAAGAGGAATAGAATAAAGCCATTTTAGAAGTTCATTGTGCCAGGATGATAACGTTGCTTACCAGTGAACGTTCTGTTGTGAAAAAAGACGTTTGAAGCATTGCATATGTCTTGAGCAATTGAAGAAGGGACCATAGTCCACGGTGTATAGTGTTTTAAAAAAAATCGCCAAAAATACATTTTTACAGAAATGACAAAAAATTTCGCAGTTAACATTTGCACCATGTGGATTCTTCTTGCCACGTTTCAGCATAATGTAACTGTTTTGGAGATTTAGGATGCCAAGGTGAAATAAATGCACGAAACTCCCCCCCCCCCCTCCCCAATGTTAAAAAATTTGCCAACCAAAACTAGAATTTTTGAAGGAACGAAAAGAAATAACACGGGCATCATCTACACATGTACCCCAATATGTATTATGTTTTGAGAAAAATCGACTCAGTAATTTATTCCCCACAGGTCGTTCGGTCTGTTGGTCTGCCATCAAGAGCTTGTTAACACGATAACGTAAAAATTGTTGCAAGGATTTTAATGGAACTTGGTATGTAGCTTCTGTGGGAACAAACACAGATCGGTATTGTAAATGGGCCAGGGTCGTCCGAGGAAAATGGAACAACTGGACTTAGAAAATTTCAGCTCTTGATTGACTATTGTTTAACTGATGGAGGCCTGTGGGGAATATGTGGGCTGTGCACACTGCTCTAGTTTCATAAGAACTCACTGCGGACAGACGGACGGACACACCAAATAGTGGTGGTGTAATGTAACTTTGCGGGATATGTTAGGCTTCGTCTTTGTGCCTTCAAACGTCCTTATTTTACACACCATAATGTGCAAACACACGAGAGATTTAAAGCTTTTGTACAAACCATGTGCTTTCACCACATCTTACTTACGTTCCAATAAAACCACATTATCGCTCAGCGAAAAGACAGGTTTCGGGTGAAATAATATAATTATTAGAAATAAACTTAAACAGGTAAATAAGTGATGATTTTTTCTCAGAAAGGAATTTTTGTTATCAAAATAGGAATTCAGAAATAATTTTTTTCTGCCTTAAAATTGTAAGCATGTTCCGAGGATTTAGGAGTGACAATAGACAGTAACCGTAACTTTGAAGCACACATGAATGAAAAAAATTACCAAAGGAAACCGAATGGCGGGACTTATCCGAAGAACCTTCACGGTCCTTTAGCCTTATCTTTAAAGCTATAGTCAGCCCTCTCGTCGAATATGCAAACCCAGTTTGGAACCCAATAAAAAAGAAATACATAGTGGAAATTGAAGTACAAGGGAGAGCGAGTAAGCTGATACCAACACTAAAACACCTGCCATATCCAGAGAGACTGAGGAAACAAACTACCAACCGTACGATACAGAAGAACTCCAGGCGACATGATCGAGGTGTTCAAAGTACTTCATTGTTAGAACAAAGAAGTGATACCAAAGCTGGAAATAAATGAACTCACAACATGGGAACATGATTTCAAATTACAAAAATCAAGAGCTATTAAAGAGGTAAGAAAAAACTGTTTTACACATAGAATAACAATCTTGTGGAACAATCTGCCTCACTAGGTGATTGACTCAAGGGATGCGAAACATTTTGAGAGAAACATAGACTTGCACTGACAGAATAAGGAATTCAAATACAACGCAGAAGCAGATGTAACACCATAAATACGAATAGACTTGGATATAGAGGTCCTAACGGACCTGCGTCCAAAACCATTTGACCTGAACTGAACTGAAATGAGCGGAAGTACAGTTTCGTTTTGGAGATTATATAAATAAAATATGGCCTATGTTTATAAAAAATATTCTTTTTTATTTTTATGTATATTATATATATATATATATATATATATATATATATATATATGTATATAGAAAAAAATGAGTTTTGCAACCACTGATAGCTTTGTTAGATATTTTTCCAGATTATTTTCCCGGAAAACGCTGAGTTTGGAATGAATCATTTCCCTGATCTAAATTTAGAAGAGGAATTACCCAGGTTCTTGATTTATACATTGTTCAATCAAGGGATTATCGTGTTTTCACTTTCGTTTTAAAATAATTTCTATTCAGTTTTAAAAAATAACATTTAAATAATTAAAAATAAAAATGGATCCGTGTAAATAATGGAGTGGCCCGTCGGGCCACTCAATTTTGAGACTGGGTGGCCCGCGCCGATTTTGAATGGCCTCGGGCCACCGTTAATGTTGCACACTGACTACTGCTCCTACAGTTTTGCTCCAATCGTTTTGATATTACGCAGGAATGTTCCCTGGGTGGTCCCCCACATGGCTATTTGTGCCCGTTTTGACCAATTTTTAAAATGCTACTCCTTCATTTTTACACCAATCGTTTAGATGTTACGCAGGGATGTTCCCCAGGGCTTCGCGTACCAGGCTGTTATATTTTTTCGCGGTTCGCCAAAAACTGCCGAAATGGCGGAACTTTGAAGTTTGGCAAAAACTGGAATAAATGGTAGTAAACTGAATTATCAAACCATTCATTTCTCTTGTCTTTTTCAAATAGTTATAAAATTTTAATCGAAAGTTACTTAGGTGCTTCTCCACCTGGACTTGGCTTTTTTCCCGAATGACAAAAAAAAAAAAAAAAAAAAATGCCGAATTGGTGGAATTTTAAAAAGTTTGTAAAATTGTGTAAATGTCGGTAAATACGTGAATCGTCAAAACCCATCCTCTCCAACATCCGTTTTTGGGTAGTTTCCAAATTCGAATGAAATGCATTTTACATACTTCATTTTTTGGCCTAATAGTATTCGTTTCAGAGTTTTTCTCTCTTTCCTTGTTTGGTAACTCGGCTGGGTCATGTCCTTGAAGATGCTTGTTATTATGCATTACTCACCTATAGCTATTACGTAACATGTCACTCAGTCAGGGGTCAGTATCAGTTGTTGTGCATTAGGAAGTCTTTATCCCCCTGCCCCCGTCTCACAAAGGTGAGTCATCTGTGCCGCAGTTTGAAGAATGCCTTTCTTGTGCTTTTTGGCCGATGAAAATGTACGAAGACAAGGTAATATATCATGGCATATCTACACCTATGGTACAGACCGTCGTCATCCGAACTAGTAGTTAAGAAAAAGTAGTCGTCCGGCCGTCATTTGGTCGTTAACCAATCTCTTAATGTAGGATAAATACAAAATATATTTTCTGCTTGAACTTTCTTTTAAATAAAATAACCCCTTATTGTGTCTCAAATTTGGTGTGCGAAAAGTGAAGCCAAAAAAGGTAAAAAAAAATAATATAAATCTGAAATATACTGACATTTGATGGAAAGGTTCAGGTATTTTTTAGCCTTAACTGGGAGACCTATTTTTTCTTGGTACACATGTTAACCCAACTTTGTATCAGTACTCAATAAAAAGGTTCTGGTCAATCAAGCCGCCTCACTGCACATCTGGGTATTGGTCCATGCGCACTGTACTGGTGTTAACGCCTCAATCCACAACAGTGTTAACATATTTCAAGTGTTTTAACAAGCGATGTTGGTAGAAAATTAGAAATCGAAACCTTTGTTTCAATATCACTTCATGATGCCACGCTTATCGCACGACGAAAGAATGCACGTGCTAGGAATGTCAGAGAAGGGTTAGAGTTACAGCACGGTCGCGCAATTTTTCAATTGTTCTCAACCCACGATACGAAAACTGGTTCAACAATACCGCAAAAAATCGGTTTCGTGAGCGATCGGCTGCTCTCAGGATGCGAAAGAGTAACAACTCCAGAGCAGGACCACTTCATCGGGCTTGCTCACTTGAAAACCTCGGTGGAATCAAAAGCCATGGAACGCAATGTTGTTCCTGGAAGGATCGCGATTTTGTGTAGACAGGTTGGGCGGTCGCGATTGCACATGGCGACGACGTGGCGAGAGAGACGCCGATTGCTGCGTACGCCAGGCAGAGCTTTGGGGTAGTGAGAGTGTTATGGTATGGAGCGGAATATCTTTTCGCGATAGCACCCCTGTTGTAATTATTGAAGGCAACTTGACTGCACGGCGGTATTTAGAAGTAGTACGGGAGAAAATTACGTGGTGCCTTTCTTCGAAAATAATGCAGATTTGACTTTTTTCCAACACTCGATTATTTACAAGCGAAAAGAGTCAGCGTGCTTCCCTGGCCTGTAATTTCGCTAAATTTTAACCCCATAGAACCTTTATGGGACCAGTTGGGAAGAAGAATTAGAACCCAACCCAACCCAACCACAAATGGACAGCAACTCATCCGGGCGCTTCAGGGGAGCGGGACAGTATTCGACACAAGAGAATGCGCAGATTGGTTCAGAGCATGCGCCTGCGCTGTGAGGCGTGTTTCACTGGAAGAGAAGGTCATTTCCGACATTAGACTTTTGTCATCTTGGCCCTGTAAGTACAGCCGTGTCAGTATAAAACTTCGTTAACCAGAGGATGGACAGGCGATGGAATGGATTAGGGCATTTGTTTTTGTTTACCAAAACAAAACGGCAGTGGCTGGTTGATAAAAGCGTGCACATGTTCTTGCACACTGGTGCTGGTGTACGCTGCCCGCTCTAAGTTTTGCTTAGTTGCAGTAGTTGTCTTTTATTATAAAACCGAGAAACATATTCTAAATATGTGTTGCCTTGTGAAATTGTAGAAAAGAAATGCTGATTGAGGAAAGACTATTTTCTAGCCGTTGAATTTGATCTGCGAGTTAGGGGTGGTGAACAGTCAGTATGACCCACCAATATCAACAACATGTGTCTGTATTTTTCTTGCTATTGCTTCATTGAGTTTGTTTTTTTTTGTGTTCGTTACTCTTTGAAAAAAATGTTAAAAGCCGTTTTTGTAAGTGCTTGCCAAAATAACACCACCGCTGTTCTGAGACCAACAGACATTTTAAAAATAAAATAGCTATTTGTTCTCCATAACAAGGAAGGGACCGCGGTGACTTACGCTGCATTGCGTGCAAATGGCCAACATTTTGTACCTGTGTTTCGTTATAACTAGCCTATGCGACGAGAATCCGTGGCATTCCGGGTAGAGGAGAGAGCTTTTGGAAGATGCCAGAGGGGATGTATTCAACACCTTGCAATAATGTGAAGTCAGGAGACATGTTACTGATTATTGACATGTTTTGACACAACCCGCTAAGGGTCGGTCTTGTCGTTAAATAAATCATATAACTAACATTATTTCGCAACTACAGTTATATGTGCTTTTTTTCAGCATGACTGTCTACAAACTGTAAAAGCGGCGCTGGGTTCGCTTTCCAAGTAATGGAATTGGGACAGTGTAACTTACCGGGATGAGAAGCAAGCTTGTTAGTTCATTTCGACTTCAATTGGGCACGCGTACGTCCCACGCCCCTTTCGTCCAACTCGGCACACGTGCCGTCCACGCCGTGCTCCCGGTTGTCCAACGTAATTTCGATTCCCGTATCGAGTTGATGTCAAGACTATAGTTGTAGCTCCTTCACAACTTTTTTTGTTTCGTATTGTAATTTAAAAACTAGACCGAAATTCGCCTAGATCCCACTTGGAATGATAAGTCATCTGAGAACTGTCTAAAAAAGAGGAAAAAATTGGTAGTGTGGTCTCGTATACCCTTTTCACATACAAGTGGACGTCCTTACCGGGGATTGAACTGGGGACCTTCTGATTTGGCGCAAAAAAATAATTCATCGCTTTATCCAACTATGCCACATCGACTACACTGCTTAACAATGATTCGCAAATAAACAAATATGAATCTGTTTAAGAGTCTTCTTGTCTGTCACGCTTTTAATGAATGAGCGGAGGTCGAAAGTAAGGTCAAGGTCACCAAAAGTTATACTGTAAGTAACGTCGCAGAGGGGACGGAGGTCGAAAAATGAGGTCAAAATTGCTCTATCCCTTACCTTTTCCGAGGTAAAGGACAGCTTCCGGTTTGGGGCTCGAAAGTGACCTTGAGGTCAAGGTCACCGAAAGATATACCGTAAGTAACGTCGTATAGGGGTGGAGGTCGAAAATGAGGTCAAAATTGCTCTATCTCTTACCGTTTTCGAGATAAAGGACAACTTCCGGTTTGGGGCACGAAAGTGAACTTGAGGTTAAGGTCACCGGAAGTTATACCTTACGTAACGTCGTTTAGGGGTTGGAGGTCGAAAATGAGGTCAAAATTGCCATTACCGTTTTCGAGATAAAGTGCAAATTCCGGTTTTCTGGCTCGAAAGTGACTTTAAGGTAAAGGTCACCGGAAGTTATACCTTAAGTAACGTCTTAGAGGGGTTGGAGGCCCAAAATGAGCTCAGCATTGCTAAAGTTCTGCCTTGAGTAACGTCGTAGAGGGGTTGGAGGTCCAAAATGAGCTCAGAATTGCTCTATCTCTTGCCGTTTTGGAGAAAATTTTTTATTTTTTTTAAATGGCGATTTTTTTTTAGATTTGACCTTGACCAGTAAGGTCAAGGTAATAAACTTTTACCAGGTGCACCAGTTCATACATATGTATGACCCTTCATACATATGCCAAGTTTGGTGTTTCTAGCTTCAACGGCCTTACAGGAGATGTCTGGAAACCGATTTACTTTTTTTCCGCGATTTGACCTTGACCAGTAAGGTCAAGGTCATTAATTTTTATCAAGTGCACCTTTTCACATGTGCCAAGTTTTGTTTTCCTAGCTTCAACAGTCCTGAAGGAGATATCTGGAAACCGATTCTTCGGAAGTAGAAAAAAATGAAAAAAAGGTTCGAAAAAAGGTGAAGAATTCGAGGCAATCCATACCCATCAGTTGGAATGAGGAAGCTGAATTGAAGGGGACTTCAGCTCTCCTGTGCATTGTGTTCTAGTTCGTTGTGGCACTGTTTGGCGTGCTAAATTCTGGAAGTTTGCATCACAGTGAAACAGTGAAAAAACACACACACCATATTCGCTTTCTTGCTTATATTTTTTGTAACTGGAAGGAAAGAAGAGAAAATCGTTGTGAAACACACGCAAAATACAGTGGTCAAACCTTGACATGTAATTGTCTGGTTTCACATTGTTACTATCGAAAAACATTTTCGCACTAACGATCTCTTCTGAATTTCCACTAAAGAAGGGTCGGGGAGATGGGGGATCCAGTCGATGCAGATAATACATTATAGGGTTACCAATTCTTGATAAAAATGAGCTTTCTTCTGAGGCAGCCTCTGTTGTGGCTGGAAAAAAAAGTGCTCAGGACCAAATGGTTTAATGTGTAAAAGTGAAACTTAAAATAAATCTCAGGGTTGTAGCATGGCAAAAAACTCAAAGTGGGTGCAAAATTAAGCGGTACGGCAAAGCCCCGTTATAATGAACAGCTTCCGTCCTGTCTAAAATGTTCATTAGACGGAGGTTCACAAAAGGAAGGTGATTTCATATGGAACTTGGAAATTCGAAGAATATGGTGTTCATTAAATAGAGTTTATTCATTGAGTAGAGGCATTCACTGAGGGGGATGTGCTGTGTTTGAAGGGAATATGCGATAAATTAATCGCATAAATCGGCTAGTTACATACTCTGATAAAATCTATCAACGCCCGTTTTCGTATAAAATATAGTGGATAACCGCATAAAGCTTTTAAACGTATAATATTCTTTGAAAAATTGTTGTGCAATTATCCGGTTTCGACTGTACTAACGTTTAAAAAACTACTCCGACTTCACAACACCTCCGGTTCTCGTCCGCCCCGGTGAGCGAACCAAATACAGGATCACTTATTGACCTGCAGTAAAAATGTGCAGATACTACACTACAGAAGAATGCACAGTGGGTGAAGCAACAAAACAGCTGCTTTATACCAAAAAAAGTCCGGAAAATGTCATTGACGTGTTGAGAAGTAGACCGCGTGCCAGGTTTTGTCCGAATGTAAAGGTTCAGTAAGGAGGCTGTGAACATCCGCCACCTATACTTCTCTTTGGCCTTAGTAGCTTCCGCTGATGAGTATCCTCTGAAAAAATAGGTCATTTGCCCACTGATTTTTGGTCAAAAACTCGCGGATAAATGACAAGTGCCTCAATAAAAATGTTATAGAAATTCAGTCCAGTTTTGAAAGAAAAAAAAACTCCATCAATATCCAACAGTGCAGCTGTTTCGTTTAAAAAGAAAGGTAAAAAAGACACGGTAAGACACGATGGGTTCGTTTTGGATCTGATATCCTTACGAATGGAACACAAGAGGAACTGAAAACTGTCACAGTTATTGCATTAAAACTCAAGTGCACCTTTTCAGGGGCCTTGGGATTCACGGGAGTCTTCTTTATTGCTCCGCTTACCTGCATTGTCCCCACTGTTGTAAAAGGTACGATTTTAATAATTATGAATCTGCGTTTAAGTCATTTTAATTTTTTTAAGATTTTTTTTAATGGAATGATATGCACTGCCTGTGTCGGAACGAACATTATTTTGACAGTTCGTAATTCATTCAATAATTGTCCCTCGTGGAAAGTATCACCCGTAAAGGCTTTTGCTAGTTTTCTTGGCGTGTTCACTGATCTTGGATATAGTACAAGTTTCTCAGAAACAGATTGGCCTTGTACAGAAATGGTGTTAAGGAGCTTACGGATCATAAGCCAGCACAGCTCCCCCACCCTCTTTGTCGTTAGTGTCTACATTACCATGCAGTTGTTAAACTAGGTCAGTTTTTCTGCTGAATGTCTGACTCAGTACTTATGTAGATCAAAGAGCACAGAGTAATTGGGAGCAATCCTAGTCTTTGACATGTTTAAATTACTTGGCAAAAAAGCGCAGCCTAGGGTGAAAAAAAAACGCACATTAATACAAACACAACACACGTAATCCTTTAGTGACGTCAATCCGACGCGGATCAGAATGATTCTTGTATGTCCTGTTGCGTGGGTACATGATAAGCCCATTTACTAACCTAAACTAGCTTAACCGCAGACAGGATTCACGGGCGGACCTTAAACGCCATATCGGGGCAGAGGTGGCACTCAGAGGCAGCGCTGGACAAAGAGAAAGAGTTCACGAGGTATAAGGGCTCCAAAATTTATTTGTTTCCGGCAGACTTGCTACCAGCGTTTATTTTGTTCCCCTTCTCCCCCCCCCCCACCCCCCCCCCAAAAAAAAAAAAGAAAAGAAAGGAAAAGAAGAAGAAAAAAGAGAATAATAATCATACGGTTGAGATTAAATATGTGAAATTTAGTTAGTCTTCTTAAATAAATAAATAAAAAAAAAACAACAATTAAATGAATGACAAAAAACATTCAACCAGTTTGGCAGATTGCTAAGTAATCGTAATGAAAAGGCGCAGGGCAACTGCAGTCGAACTAAAATACACAGTCATTTGGTGGTAGTGTTGTTGTTGTTGAATTTTTTACCGTTTGCCAAATAAAAAAGGCATTTGGTTATAAGTTAAACGATTTATTCATTAAAAACAGTTTGTCGGGCATCTTCAAATAAAACTAGAGCTTTTGGGCCGCCATGTAGCGGAAATAACATTGGAGGGCCACAAAAAAATACGATTCTGAACTCTTAAAATTCAGAATTGACCATGACCGTCTTTTAGGCACAAAGAGTCGAAAAGTGTGCTCAAAGTAGCTCTCTGTCTCTAATCGTTTTGAGATCAGGGCTTTCCATTTGGCTGTTTACAGGCATTACAGTGGACCGCAACATGCGGTTCAACGTTTCAACAGAAAGTTTTTTATACCATATGTTATTATGGGTAAACTGTAATCTGCCTCCCCCCCCCCCGTTGATCTGCTCCCCCCCCCGGTAATCTGTCCACCGGTTATCTGCCCCCCCCCCCCCATAATTTGCAATACCAGGTAATCTGCCCCTCACTTTATATGTGTGTGTTATTGTGTGTACGTGTATGTTTTACTGTTTTTTATGTTCTTGGAACTATGATAATTGTAGAAACCGCTCCCTATTCCTTTTTTAAAATTCTTTCATTTGTTTTAATTTGAATGTTAGATAGGATTTATTAGAAATTAAAGACCCTATGCAACCAACGTGCCAATGAAGAGAAAGAAGTTCAAGAAGTACTCCGAGGCCCAGGAAGAAACGTCAGACTCCAGTGATGTATATTTGTTATCGACTGAAAGTATCTAATAAAAGGTGGTATGAACAGTTCGAGCAGTTTTATTGGTTTTAGTAATCTACTGAATAAGATAAGATGTTAAAATGTTAATCCAAAAAAAAAAAAAAAAAAAAAACACACACAAAAGGGGGGTGGGGGGGGAGCAGATTACCTAGTATTGCAGATTTGAGGGGGCAGATTACCGGGGG